>CM067494.1:17406269-17432756 GCA_034552555.1 Semaprochilodus insignis | reverse complement strand
TACCTGCTCTGTGGTGGTCCTGTGGGGGTCCTGACCATTGAAGAACAGGGTAATACAGTATACAGAGAAACAGATGGACTACAGTCTGGAACTGTACAACTACAGAGTGTCCTGTATGGTCAGTGGAGCTGATAGAACTGATATTAGATGGTGGTTACTCACAGGGTCTGTTGGGTTCCAGTGCAGTTTTTTGGGAACGTCCACTCCAGACAGGATGCTGTACATGACCATTGATGACACAAACACTGTAGCACAGTTAAAGAACAGCTCCGTATACTCACATGACCAACACCGTAACAGCATTATCACCAACACATGTACATACAGTTACATACAGATGCTTGTGCACACCTGATCAAACTCCAGGTGGGTGTTGTAATAACATTCTAAGTGTGAATAAGTGTACACGTCCTCCACAGAGACACACTTCTGCACATTTTAATACACAATTACTATTTACTGTATTTAACATACTATAATAATAATAATAATAATAACAACAATATCATTAATATTTATTATTATAATTGTTGTCATATGTATGTGATCATAAGCTACTCGGACAAAAACATCGCTCCCCGTGCATGTTTAAGGTGGTAGTAACTAGGGATGCATCGATCCAGCTTTTCCAGTTTTGATACCAGCACCGGTGCATAAACTTTGCCTATCTGTCGATACCCGATATGGATCCAGTACCATCTTAGAATGAATAAACCGTATACTTCACCATGTTGGAGCGACGTAGGGCACATAAACACTACTTTACTAAGCTCACTCATACAGATCCACCTCCGGCCACTCGGGGGAGACAAAGGGCAACCAATGAGCAATCAAGCGGCAAACACTAACACCTGCAGCTCACGCTACTTAAGCGTGAGAGTGCCGGCCCTTGGTTGCTCAGGCTTGAGTTCATGGTGTCACGTGTACATGTCTCTCGTGACTAGTCGGTAGAAGGTTTTGAGCCTCTCGGGGGAAGGTTGCTTCAACCAAACAAAACTATTTTCGGGTTGGGTGTTAGGAGGGTTTCATTGTGAGGCTCCTTTTCGTTTGAGGTAATCGTTTTGTTTTGCTCCGTTGAGCCAGTTTTTCCTCCTGGCAGTCTTTGTTTGTTCCCCGTTTGTAAGTTTTTGAGTCCACTCTGCTGGGGAGCTGTTAGCTCACCTCGTAGCATTGGTCTGTGATCACAGCGACCACCACGATTCAACCTCGCTGAGGTGCGACAGTTCATCTACAGGCATCCTGCAATCATGCCTAATTATCCAATACCTGATATCATTCATATCGGAGACGATATCCGATCCTAATATCGGATTGGTGCATCCCTAGTAGTACCTTCAGGCTCCTGCAGATGGCGCTGCACGAGGATGATGGGGCTATAAATCCCTGCGGGGTGTGAGTGACGGGATCCATAGATCGGGAAGAGGTGGTACAGTGCAGGGAATGTCTCGTTCCATGTGTGGAAAATGGCTCCAGAGCAGATGTTAATGATTGGCTAAAAGGAGTGACTGCATTTGGGCGTGCCAAAGACCATAGTGTGAAGGAAGTAGCTGAATCTGCAGGTGTATGGAAGCGTCTGGTCATACGGGTCTACCAGCAGTGGATAAAATCCCAGTCTACAGGGAATTCTCCTCGGAAGGCATCCACCAAATCTGGACCAACTGAGCAATTCTTTAATGTAAGAGTGTCTGAACACTGATGTGGTCTACAGCTAGAAACTTGTCCAGTACATGCCCAATCCAGTCACAGCTGTTATTGGTGCTGGTGGAGGGATTACATGGTACTAGGTACGTTCCAGTCACAGGGGACTCGTGTTTTGTCCGGGGAGCTTATATGAGGCTGGTGTGAACAACTCTGACACTGTGAGAGATTGTGAGTGCTCGTCTTGCGGGTGAGGATACTGCTGATGATGCTGCTGAAGGTCCATATGCAGATGCTCAGTCGAGTCCAGAACATGCTCTTGCCGTGGATGTGCGGCTGCATGCAGAAGGAGAGCAGCGTCTGGATCAGGATGTACAGCGCTCCGACTCCGAACGTCAGCATCGCGCCCACCAGGTGCATAGAGAACAATGTCGTTTTCTATAGCAGAGGAAAGAATTTAGAGTTCTTCTACAGCTGCTCACTTCCTGTAGTGTATTACAGTCTGTCAGAATGAGCGTGTGGGTCATATCGCCCCCTACACTTCCTGTAGTGTATTACAGTCTGTCAGAACGACCGTGTGGGTCATATCGCCCCCTACGCTTCCTGTAGTGTATTACAGTCTGTCAGAACGACCGTGTGGGTCGTATCGCCCCCTACGCTTCCTGTAGTGTATTACAGTCTGTCAGAACGACCGTGTGGGTCGTATCGCCCCCCACGCTTCCTGTAGTGTATTACAGTCTGTCAGAACGACCGTGTGGGTCATATCGCCCCCTACGCTTCCTGTAGTGTATTACAGTCTGTCAGAACGACCGTGTGGGTCATATCGCCCCCTACACTTCCTGTAGTGTATTACAGTCTGTCAGAACGACCGTGTGGGTCATATCGCCCCCCTACACTTCCTGTAGTGTATTACAGTCTGTCAGAACGACCGTGTGGGTCATATCGCCCCCTACACTTCCTGTAGTGTATTACAGTCTATCAGAACGACCGTGTGGGTCATATCGCCAAATGACTGTTTCAGTCTGTTACCTGGAAATTGGCCACCACACACATGCCGAAGGAGCTGATGCAGCCCAGCAGGAGACCGGCAGAGTTCAGCTGGAGAACTCGCTTCTGCTCCAAATCCGTCAGAGCCTGAACCTGCTTATACCGCACGTACATGGTGGCGACGCCTGCAGGAACAGACACAGAACCACACCATTATCAGCAATGCCGACTTTCCACCTTCAGGACATCACATTACACACATCCCACAACCACCCACTGTACCTAGGAACGCTGAGACGTTCAGCATGATCCCAAACACGCATCTCTCTGGAGGCACCGTCCCCGTATCACTGCAATACCACACACACACATCAATCAGAACACCTGAACATCTAACTATTACCCTGTGATCACCAAACCCGCTCTCAACCACTCTGTTTACACCTCACACACTAGGTTTATTTGTGTCCCACCTGATATACGGGAGCAACGGGTCCACATGTCCCAGACTGATGGCTGTGATGTAGGCAAAGATGAATGTAGCTGCTGTCCACACGACCAGCGTGAAGGGCAGAAGACACATACCCTCCTGGAACCACCACATCTCTCTCTCACTCACTCACTCACTCTCACTCACTTTCACTCACTCACTCACTCTCTCACTCTCTCTCTCTCTCTCTCTCTCAGCTGAACCTGTAAGGAGAGTAATGTCCAGCACTGTCTACATCATTACAGTCAGTTTAGCTACATCTCTGTTCAAACTCCTCCTCTCATCAAAATCACAAAATGTCAAATACACCGTTAGACCAGGGCTAACATCTTAGCTCGTGGCTACTGTGCTACATCAGGGCTAACATTTTAGCTTGTGTCCAGTGTGTCAAGGTTAAAATATTAGCTCAGGGCTAGTGTGATAGATCAAGACTAACATTTTAGTTTGTGTTTAGTGTGTTAGATAGAGACTAACATTTTAGTTTGTGTTTAGCGGGTTAGATAGAGACTAACATTTTAGTTTGTGTTTAGCGGGTTAGACAGAGACTAACATTTTAGTTTGTGTTTAGCGGGTTAGATAGAGACTAACATTTTAGTTTGTGTTTAGCGGGTTAGACAGAGACTAACATTTTAGTTTGTGTTTAGCGGGTTAGACAGAGACTAACATTTTAGCTTGTGGCTACTGCAATAGATCTTATCTGACATACTGGCTAATATTAGCCCACGGCTAGCACTTTAGACCGCGGGGCTGAAGTATGATATGTCGTATGTATATGATGTTGAATTCTTGAGTAATTTTACGGAAAATTTAACATTTGCATGTAATCAAAACGTCACTGCATCATGTCGAACTGAATTATGAATTTAGTGGATCATAAAAGCCCTTAAAGTCGGTTTATTAAATAACTGTGTTACTGATAAAGCCCCGTCCAGCACTACAGGAACCGTGGCTCACCTGCCTGCAGCCTCAGCGCCTCGGTGTCGGTGTCGGTGTCTCTGCTGCCTGTCGGAATGAGATAACAGGTTTCCCCTTTTCAGATGAAATGAAAGCAGCATTCTTTATTTTACCATCACAGATTCTCACTTCCTCTGGTTTCGCTCCCATGAGAGTCTTGTGAGTGAGAGAAGCAACGCTTCACCCACTCCTCTCGACTCTGTGTAATAATCTAGAAGAGTGTAAACGGAATGTTTATGCTTATAAACATGTTATACATGTAAACCAGCGTTATAACACAACTGCCTTCTTCTTCTACAGACTACAGGCAGAATCACAGGAATGATCAGAAGGTTAAACCGAGCCGAACTAAACACTGAACAACCACCAAAACAAACAAAAACCGGCGTACCTGTTCGGGAGGCTGGTGACGTCACCTCATCATAGGGTCACCTGGCCGTGTCATTTCTCCTCATTGAAGAAAAGAAGGGACACGTCGGGCTTCCTGTCTCTCTTCGGGCTTTCTCTGTGCTTACTGTCCCGCTGTCAGCTCAGAGCACTTCCTATCAGCTTCACGCGACTCGCATACGTCATCTGCACTGGCCCTGCAGTGCTTAGGCGGACCAGCAGAGGGCGCACTGAGGAACACGGTGCATTAACGACAGAGCTCCAGCAGAGGGCGCACCGAGGAACACGGTGCATTAACCATAAAGCTCCAGCAGAGGGCGCACTGAGGAACACGGTGCATTAACCATAAAGCTCCAGCAGAGGGCGCACTGAGGAATACGGTGTATTAACCACAAAGCTCCAGCAGAGGGCGCACTGAGGAACACGGTGTATTAACCATAAAGCTCCAGCAGAGGGCGCACTGAGGAACACGGTGCATTAACCATAAAGCTCCAGCAGAGGGCGCACTGAGGAACACGGTGCATTAACCATAAAGCTCCAGCAGAGGGCGCACTGAGGAATACGGTGTATTAACCACAAAGCTCCAGCAGAGGGCGCACTGAGGAACACGGTGTATTAACCATAAAGCTCCAGCAGAGGGCGCACTGAGGAACACGGTGCATTAACCATAAAGCTCCAGCAGAGGGCGCAGATGTGCCACTTTAATGGACTGTCCTGTTCATTAATGGGCTTTACATTAAATGTCGCTATTTTAACGAAAACTATGGAACAAAATAAACAGAATAAACAACGTAGATCCACCATAATACCCCCTAGGTGTCCCATCGGGTGTCCAATCTGTCCCTCAGAAATACTGCAGTGACTGTGTAGATTTTCATTTTCATCAGATTTTCAAGATTGACTAAATCATTACTTTTTATTTTAAAAAAAGAGTTAATTAAACAAGAAGCAGGCTTTGTATTTTAATGACAAGACATTTAAACGCTCATTTTTAATGTTAAAATAAAATACACAAAATGCCTATTTATTTATTTATTTATTTATTTATTTATTATTGTTTAGGGCTGTTCATCCTCAGAGATTTTTGAGTCGACTCCAATTCGGATTTCCAGTGACTGCAATCAATGAAGTTGATTCCTACTTCACGCAATTTAAAAAAAAAAAATTGATTCCAATGAAACAATCTAAAAATAATTGATGTTATGAATTCCTCTCAAATTTCACCAGCAATGTACACGCTTTTCCTTATGCAGTTTCCGGTGAGCCTAAAGCTTTGGAGTCGACTCTTGGTTCCCAAGTGACTTTGACCGGAGAACCGACTCTTTTGGAATCGACTCCCAGGCCTCCGTGGCGTAGACGTGTTTAATCTTGAAACTGCCTCATACTGTCGAATTAAAATAGTATATAATCAGTTTTTCATGCCGCACGTGTCATTTGTAATGAAGGAAATGGGATTTCAATACATATAAAACACAATATATTTAGATGAATCCGGTATATCATGTGATTAACTAACTTACTATGTGGGTTTCGTGTTTGAAAGAGGTGTTCAGACGGCGCGCGCTGTCGGGAAAAAGTAACGGTCAAATGTAAAACATTAGCCTTTAGCTTTCACTACTGTTGAGCTTATAATTAGCGTGTTTTCAATCCTGTAATTAGTTCAGAAGAGGTCCACCTGGTCGCTAAATCTACCTATATTGTCAGGCTACCTTTATAGCTTAGTTATCCAGCTAGCTAGCTTAGCGTTGGCTAAAGAGCTAACGACAGTAGCTGAAAAAGTTAGCTAGCATAGCGTTAGCCAAGTAGCCTGCTAGTATCTGAGGAGAAATATCCTCTCTCTAACACTTTGTTAAATTGGTCAACAAAATATTTAACATTGTCTTCGGAATTACCTCTTGTCTCGTCGCCTTGGTACTTTTCAATCTACATTAGCGTTTAGCTAATTTCGGTAACTAGCTTGTTTGTTTGCTGCTAGTGTCGTATAGTTAACCAGCTACATGTTAATTGATGCTACGAATAGCGTCTGTACAGCATTGCTCAGAGAAGCATCATATTCAGTTAGTCTCTTAAATAACTAGTGTCTCTCATTTGTGTTCCATAGGAGCTGAAGAGACACTGAAGTGTAATACAAAACGCCAGCGATGTCTCTGAAAGACTGCAACACCCCAAAGGACACCAACAGATCTGGTACTGAGCTAATAATAATCAATTAATCAATAATTAATCAGTGTATAGTGTTAGAAATGTGCTTTTCCCCCCACAGATGCTTCATTAATAGGAAGGAAGCGCCGTTCCTCCACAAACATCTCACAGGGGTAATAAAACAGATAGAAATGAGGTTTGTCGCTGTCCAGATATAAACATGTATCTTCATTTTGTGGTGATTTTTATGCATCATTTGGACACAGCAGCTGCTGTTTACACTGTGTGTGAGTTTCATGAAGAATGGACCAACAGAAATGGCCCAGAACTGCATTAAAACTGAATCAGGTTTTTGCCCTGCAGATACTTGTTTTTCTTTGGACACTGACGCTATTCAGATCAGTAAGATGTCGATGAGAGTGGTTTGGTGTGACCTGTTCCAGCTTACCACGTCAGAATAGTTCACAGTGGTTTTGATGGGAACTAGACGTCCACCCCTAGACGTCCACCCCTGAAAGCTCCGCCACCGAAAGTTATTACATGAAGAGGTTATTAATGTAATGCCTGATGTCTTGGACATTGTTAGACATGATAGATTTGAGAAGGTTTTGGGGTCTACAGCAGTGGTCGCCAACCTCCTCCTGGAGACGAGATGTACCATTTTGCACGTTTCACCTTCAACCCAAGTCTAACACACCTTTATTCGGCTAATCAGGGGCTTCTGAAGGCCGTAATTCGATGGATCTGGTGGGGCGAACTCAGGTTGGAGCGAAAGTCTGCAGACAGGTAGATCTCCAGGTGAAATGTTGATGACCGGTGGTCTGAAACTTAGTTATTTGTCATTCATGGTGGAGGGAGACATTCTGGGCGTTGTGAGGCAAAATAGCCCCACTTGCTAATTTCAGGTTTCCCAGATTTCCCATCATCAGCATTCCATATAAACCCCAGAAGACATGTGTAGGTTCACTGGTGGTTTAGATAGTCAATAAAATGTCTATATGTGTGTTCTAGACATGGAGAACCCTGGTTCCCATCACCACCACTGTAAAGAACATCTGAAGCATTTCACGCCAAACACACTCTTGATTCGAACTGTTGACACTTCAAACACTGAACTGTGGAGAATTTTTAGGACAGACTAACGTTGCCTCTGCCTGTCTGCAGTGGGGAGGTGATGGCCATGCTTGACAATTTTAAAGGTACTGTAATGTAATAATACGGTGTATTTTATTTTCTGTTTGCTTCCCTGTAAATAACTCTCACCTTGGTGCTGGTGTTGTAAGGTTGCGTGAGTGCTGTTCTAGTGTTCTGCTCGTTTTTTCTCTCGGACAGCTGATATAAACAAAGCATTTGTCGCCAAGAGGAAATGCCTAGAGTCTTTCACCAGCTCTTCTCTCAAAACCGGCCAGCAGAAGATCGAGGAAATGTGGAAGTCCCAACAGAAGGAGCGGTAAAAACCCATTAGATACACTGAAGTCGTATTGAGGTGGTTGTGTTTTGTTTATGGGCTCTGGAATGATTATGGATCAGGTTCTGTTAGCGCAGTTAAAACTCCAGTGTTGGTATTTCTATATTCATAGGTAATAAATAATAAACTGAACTGAGCTGTACTGCTGTATTATTGCTGTGTTTCAGGGCTCAGATGTCTGAAGATTACTGCACTCAGTTCAGATCTGTGTTCCAACAGTGGGAGTCAGATATACAGAGGACCAAAGACCAGGACAAGAAACTCATGGTAGTTTGTAGAAACACTGTGGGTGTTTGCAAGGTCTTTCTGTATTTTGTATTTTTACTGTTTTCTACTATATGCACTTTGCAGTATTAGGGTTATAAAATTTCTTCACTGATTTTAAAATGTTAGAGTATATTACAACCAGTGACAGTTCAGTTGCTCCAGCACATCCAATTATATTTGTACCAAAATAAGCAAAATACATTGTGCTAGAATTGAAGATCTCTTGATGCAGTAAACCCTATCCTAAAATTATAACCAAGTGGGTATTAGATTTATACTTCTATTTAATTGTTGTTTTTAGTATCTGAAAATAAATAAACGTGAAATAAAGTATATGGCGTTTCAAACCACACCAAATCTCTACATTTCTAAATGTCTAGATGCGGTATATATTAATGCCATGTTACAAAGCAAGCAGTAGAAATAACCTTACGTTCTTTTAATTCTGTGATATAAAACAACCTGTAGAAATAGTCTCAGATCTTGTTAATTCTGTGTTATAAACTGAGCTGTAGAAATAACCCCAGGTTCTATTAATCCCATGATATAACACAAATTTTAGAAATAACCCCAGGTTCTATTAATCCCATGATATAACACAAATTGTAGAAATAACCCCAGGTTCTATTAATCCCATGATATAACACAAATCGTAGAAATAACCCCAGGTTCCATTAATCCCATGATATAACACAAATTGTAGAAATAATCCCAGGTTCTATTAATTGTTAATGGAAACAACGGTGAAACCCACGATTCAGTTCGATTCGATTCACAATACTGGGTCTACAGTTCTGTATTATGATATTTTAGGCACCATTTTAATGACTGGTGCTGATTTAACCAGCGCAGTTGCATTAGATGGCAAAATGAATTTAATGTCCGTTATCCATGATGCATTGCCACACCTCCACAATGCACACGTAAACAGTTTTGCATTACGATTATCACGATTTCATTATGTGCAACAGCGGTGCCTAAGTAGCCCCGTCTGTTTAATGTGAATAGAGAAAAATGACATTACGTTAAAACTGCTCCTGTCCCAGTATTTCTTAAGAATGATTTCAAGGACCTGATACACTCTGTTGTTACAGTGCTTCACGACCACATCACACTGTGTTTGTGTCAGTCTTTGTTCCAGCACCAGCAGGCGATGTTCCAGCAGATGAGAGCTTCCCAAGGCCAGAGGCTGAAGACGCTCAAACAGCTTGTGGACCACTACATCAAAGTAATCTCCCTTTATATAGTGCTTTCTTCAGGACGATGCAGGAGCTGTAAATGAAATTCTGTGTTCATTCTGCAGAGCATGCAGGAGCTCCAAAACACTCACAAGGAGCAGAACACCACAGCGATGAACGAGTTACGCCAGGAGATGGCTCTGCTTCAGAAGAAAATCCTCATGAACACAGTGAGCCCAACAAGTCAGACTGACTGCCTGTTAAAGCATCCAGTTCATAGTGTCCAACTGCCTTTTAGCTGTACTCATTGGCCATTTCATCAGCAACCTTTCCATATGGGTGACTTTGTAGGTGTGTAAATGCTGTAGTCTAGAAATCCGTATTACATAAGGATATGGAGAGAGCCTTCTGTCCATGCTCCATACTTCCTCCTTATTTGTGCATGCTATCAGATACTGACGAAACCGGAAACCGACAGAAATTGAGGGGGCAGTGTAGCCAGTGGTTCAAGTGAGATATGCCTGTAGCCACAAAGCCATATCAAAGCTGGTTTATTAGTTATATGTCTATGGACACAACAAAAAGAAGAAACTTTAAAAAAGCTTAACCTTTTGAAATGAGGTCAGTGAGAAACTGTGAACGTCTATTTGATGTCATTTTGCCTGAGCACCATGTTTGTTTTGACTAGACTGCCTTTTAGTAGATGTGTTGCTTAACATTCATGCCAGCGTAAAGGATGGATGGGAGCAGTGATGATTATGAGGTTTGAAACAGACATATTTATTTTCTTATTACCTTTCTACGGAGGGGGCTTTTAGAGCTGGATGTCTGGGTCCAATTATCACCTCTGTGAATAGTTCTGAATCGGTAAGTTTCTCGAGAGTGTTTGACACCAAAGCACTCTGAATGACTTTATTTGTGTGTTATTTATATGTTATTTAAGTGAGTTAATTTAACACATACAGCTCTGGAAATAAATAAGAGCCCACTCCAGTTTCTTCTTAAATCAGCATCTCCACATGTACAGCAGGTTCTTAGTGAGGAACAGAAGGTTGGGTTCTAGCTTTACTGGCAGGTACAGTGAGCGTCTGGTTCATAAGAACAAGGTCAAGCAGCAAACACACAGGACAACACAGCTACAGACTGGCAGAGGGCCAAAACCACTCTCTACTGACCGTGATGAGCGCCACCTCATTCCAATGTCCCTTAACCACCGTAAGATGACCTCAAGTGACCTACAGAGAGACTGGCGAGCGGTGGCTGGGGTGAAATGCACAGCGAGCATGGTTCTAAAAACAGGCTTCTGGAGGGTCATTAGTGATTTTCTAAATAAACAGATCTAAATACAATATTTGATCTGGAATTTGGGAGACGTGTTTCCAGTAGTGTATAGAATAAAACAGAACTGCTCATTTGGGTCAAACACAAACTCAGAAGCTGTATAACTAGAGGAACTGATCATTCTCAGGTGCTCTCTTAAATTTTTCCAGAGCTGGATATTGTGTGGTGAACTCAACACTGTTTCTTTAGTTCATTCAGTTGAAAAGTCCACTTTTAGGAGACTCTTATGAAGATAAGTGATCAAGTTATTCCAACATTCTGTTCCACTGTTGCTTAGCGACTCCGGTTGTAGTGAACAGAATCTGACCGTTAACGAAGGGCTACAGAAGGGAAGGAAGGGCAGTTTTTGCTCCCACTGACTGAAATTCAGGGACATTTCATGCACAAATAAGGATGCAAAGTAATATTTTAACTTTAATAAAATAAAAACTTCTCATTTCATCTCAACAACTAAAAAGTATAAATGTAACTATTTAATTGTTTAGCTTTATTTCATTTATCTTCATTGTGTATGGTTGATGCTGATGTATTAAAATGTTAGGCTATTTTGGAAGAATCGTATGCCCATGTTTGTATGAGGTAGATACACTGACTAACTTTCGGGACTGTTCACCAGCAATGTAGAGCTATAAGTAGGGGGCCAGTGGAGTGTGTATATAATGTATATATTATATTTATTAGTTTGTGTGGCAGAGCTCAATAATAGCGCCTTCTGTTTCTGTTTCTTACAGCAGCAGGAAGAGATCGCGTCAGTACGCAAAGCTTTGCAGTCGATGCTGATGTAGGTACTGTATAATAACACTGGACAACAAAATAAGAGTCCTTTAAATATTCAGAACAGCTCCAGAAGGGTGGTCTGAAAACAAGCTGTGCCGTGTTGTTTGGTTGCTGGTTCACTGTGCACTTCAGCTTTAGCGGTTTGCTTTAGACTTGTCCGCCATCTTTCATCACCCAGTTTTATTCTGCTCTATCCATTTCCCTTAATGTAGGAGCTAATGCTGATTATTTTCCTCTCAAACATCAGATCCAGTTATACTTTTGACTTGAAATAAAACACTCAATCTCGTTTTCTTAACAGGTGCTTTTATTTTAAAAAGTCTGAGTACTGTAACAGACAGACCAGTAATTTGAGTCAGCTTACACCACTGCTGAACATTAGAAGTAGAGAACGATCCTCTAGCGTGTTCGGAAAAGGAAAAGCATGAGTATTAACAGTGTTCATACAGTAACACTTCACAAACTCTTTTATGGTGGTAAAGTGTGGGTTACATCTGACGGTTAAAAACTGCAGTAGAAGTGATTTCTGGACATGAAAAATGAAGCTTGTGAAAGAACTGGCAGAGTAATTCTTCTTCCAAGAAAAGTCGAGGCCAGGAATTACAGAAATACGTCACCAAAACGTTACGTTTTAAAGAAACACATCATTATTTTTTAGCTCGCTCTCTCTTTAATCTATCTATAGCATGTGATTAATTATTCCATCATATGTAACCAACTTATCATCTGATTATGCTAATCAGTTGTATGCTACAGAAACCTTAAACAGAGATTAGCTTGAAAATACTGAACCACTGCTTTAATCCTATACAGAATTTCATTATTTAGGTTCATAAGAAATGATCAGTGATTAATATTTATAACCCAGAATCAGCACAAACATCAGGAGAAGGACACAGTTCTACGCCCCACCTTGTAATTCATGAAGGCTAAGTTAGTGGCAGTGATTAACAGACAAACCCAGAAGTGGTCAAATCAGCTGTTCCATACTGTGTTATCCGAACACGTCCCCTGTTAGCCTGGTAGTACACAGATTGTCTAATGTAGCTCTGAAGTTAATTTGATGCTTTTTACTGTATATGGATGTACCTGAGCGTGACACAGAAAGCACTGTTAAAGCAATAATGATGCAAAAAAAAATAAAAATTAAATATACAGTTTTGTTTAAGGCAACTGATGACGTGCACAATGTTAGATGCTAGTTCCAGCAGAAACACATGCAAGCAGTGACACACCTTTACACACAGCCATCATTCTTACAGGTAATGGGGAAAAATCTGAAATACAGTATTATATATGGGTTTACTTGATTTTTCAATAAAATGACACATTTTGGATTATTCAATAAATGATGAACACAAAAAGGCAATTAATGTATTTTTTTCTTCGCTTGCCTTGTTATTTTTCACTTTATATACGGTATTGATTTAGATATAATGGATTCCAGTATTACAAACTTTTCACCCAAAGGTGTCCAATTGAACGATGACATTGTAATTGCTTAGTTTGTGAAGTTATCTGCCTTGGGATTTAAACTCCTTTTATTTTGTAATGTAAATTTATTACATTTATTATAATTCTGGATGTTCTACAGCTTTGTCAGTGATGTCTTTGTCAGCTCTGTTCATTATTCAGGACACGTCTAACACATTTCTACATCCTCGTACAGAGTTCCACTGATGATCTGAAAGCTGTGTAGTTGATCAGGATGAGCAGATAGCAATCATTTATACATGTGTCCGAAGTCAGATTCCAAACTTTCTTAGAGTATTGTATGTATTTGTGTGTTGAATTACACTGTGGCGATGAGTTTTCAGTCTGCTCTCTGCTCATAATGTGAAAATTAGCCAGAAAATCTGGAGGTGTTACTTCCAGACCTCTGTAGTCAGCGGCAGGCCCATATAAGGCAATCAGGGTCTAAGCTGTTTATCTCTATGTAGAAAATGAACAGCATTCTGAAAATCGCTGCCATCTCTTTCGTCAACAACGTTACAGACCTGATATCATTTGTTCTACACTCCCCCCTGAATGTCACTGGATCCTCTGGATCACAATCTCATTAAAAAGCCGATAACTAAGCAAGCCAACACTGCTGCGCGCTGAAAGCATATGAAAGTAAAAATACTAGTAAAATTCAGTTCTGTTATACCCCAACACCAGCTACTCAAACTGCCAAACGCTTCTTAACTACCTCACTGGATCAAGCCTGCTGGTCTGTGTGTGGGGTATATTGGTGAGGTCAGTTCAGCACTTCCTATTTAACCATCATGTATCAAATAACACAGCAATGTTTAAGGAGAGGACAAAACGGGTCAGCTTTGGAGGGTACAGTGTTTTGAAAGTGCTTAGAGAAACGTCCATAGAGAAAATCAGTTTACACCAGAATGCTAAAGCTAAAGGATGCTAACGGGAATTAGAGGTCTGTGAATCTGGTCTAAAAGGTTAAAAGAGTTTAATAGTTACTCTTCTAATCCACTAGGCCACATGGGCAAACATGTTTGGCGGAAAAGCTCACAAACTCCAGAACATAACACTAAATATGTGCATTTCAGATGGACTTTAAATACTGCTTCCAGAAACTGAAGTCAACAGGTTTATGTCAACACGCTTTTGAGGATCATTTCATGCAGCATTTTTCAACCTAACCTCCATCTGCTGTGCTTGTAGCTTCGATTAAACAGTAATTAAAACATTTTAACAGCTATTTAAACATGTTTTCATGCACAGGAAATCTGTTAAGTTGTAATACACATCAATGGGCAGATGTGTGTTTAATATGGGTGCAGATTTACATTATGTAGTCATGTAATTCTATATTAAGTCATAATAAAATAGTTTAATGACGGAATTTAACATCTGCCCATTGACTTCCATTATAATTGAAATTCCAGTTTTAAAAAACTTGATAAATTCATTGTCTGTGCTGACAGACTGTACACTACAGATGGAGATCAGGTGGAAAAAAATCCTTTTAATTTGACTAATTTGTTAACAGTATGAGTCAATAGTTGGAGAATAGTTTCTCTCTCTTTTTTTATTCCATTCAACAGTTGTAGGCAGAATGCAACACAGTGGTTTAGGCACAGAATGCAAAGCAACAGAGGAACATTAGCATATCAGCATTAAATAAAACAGTCCTTTAGAATAATACTGTATGTGCTAAAATAACAGTAGCTGATGTAGAAGCAGATAGCAGTAAGAGTACGGTGAACATTAAGGAGCTTCCTTTTTTACTGTAAAACATTTTTGGAGAAGCGTCTGAAGTTATAAACTGGAAAAGAAAAAATATCAACGATGTGCATTTCTCATTTCCCCTACTTTAATAAACATGATACCAGTATATGTTCATAAAAATAAGGAGGGAGGAAAAAGAGCTGAAATAACATCATTAGAGAATTCCACCATTTTTAAAAAATGTCTGTATAATTAAACGCTTCATACGTAAACAAAATGATTTAGAGTGGTTTTGGGTAGTTTTGAGCCATGTTTTCACCCTAACGTCCATTCATGGTGGAGGGATACATGCTGCAGGGCGCTGTGAGGTAAAATAGTGCCCCAAAGAAACGTATTATTTCCAGGTTTTCCAGATTTTCCCATCATCAACATTCCATATAACATACAGAAGACACGTGTAGGTTCACTGGTGGTTTAGATAGTCAGTAAAGTGTCTATATGTGTGTTCTAGACATGGAGAACCCTGGTTCCCATCATCACCACTGTAAAGACCATCTGAACCACCTCACACCAAACCCGCTCTCAATCACTCTGTTTACGTCAGCCACTGAAGTATGTGGGAATTTTGAACTATTGATGGAATTCTCCTTTGTAAGGATACTTGTGTGCCTTTTCACCCTCGTCTCTATCTGTTGTATCCGTATTGGTCATTTAATTCCAAACAGTAACTTCAACATATTTCCCTGAACTTAAGAAACATCCGAGAGCTCACCAGCTCTGAATTCACATGTAATAGAAGTCAGTGGGCCGATTCGGAATTCCGTCAGTAAAGGTTTATATGAAATGTGTATGTCTGTAGAAAACACGAATGAAGCTGTAAATCTCTAAAACCGGTTCTCTCAGAGAGGAGACGTGTTCTCCAGTATGAAGAATTTGTGTCAATTTGTGACCAGGGGAGTAATGTGGGTGGAGTTTTCACAGGCTCCGCCTTTCATGGATGCTTGGCAAACCTTAGTGGTACTACACCAACCTTCGAAAGGAAACTTGCCACACTAAACCTTTGTGTATAAACTGTAATAACATGTACAGTGTAGATTTAAACATTACTGACTATCTACTAAGAAGTGCACACCTTTACCTGCAGCCAGACTTGATTTATTGTATTGATTCACTGAAAACAATAATTCTACACTTTTGAACGGTAATGTAACAAGAACTGTGTGGTGTTTTTACTGTGTTCTGGTGTTTGTAAAGCTGGACCAAAGTTTTTTTTAAGCCTCTCAGTCTGCCTCATCCAACACCTGCAGTTTCCGAACAGCTGGAGTGTAGTATTCACCTGATATATTCACATATTTCAAATGTTTATTTGCAGAATTGAGCATCCGCCCATTGACTTCTATTATAATTAAGGATATTTTCTATTGTTTTCTGAGTTGAGGTGTGTTGCAGTTTCCTTCTGTGGTAAATGACAATTTATCAGGTACAGCAGACAGAGATTAAGTTGAAAAACGCTTAAGTATGAAGTGATACAATCTTAACTAGGACTGGAAGTAAAAATAAACTTGGACAGCTTCCTTCATTGTTGAAAATTGTTCTATACAGTCCCAAAAAACCAGAGATGATATTACTACATAGAAAACAATACAGTCTTTGTGTAACTAAACATGGATTTACAAACAACTCTTTTTTTTTTATACGTTGGTAGCAGCAGCGATCCATGACAAAGTCATTATTCATGAGGACTTCTTTTTTTCTCTTGTTTTACATATGAATTAAATGAGACATTTGTGATAAGCAGGATTTTTAAAAAAAGACAAGGCATGCAATAGTGAGAATTAGAGGTGAACTCCTATGAAAGCAAATGAACCAACGATTAAAGTATAACGTAACATATTCAAATATATTCCCACCGTTTTAAGCATCTTCTCTGGTTTTATTTGTGTTCTTTAAAAGGGAGTACCTAAAGTCTTCTCACCGAAACGAGTGGGAGAGTATTAGCACCTGTTATTACACTGTTCACCCGCCGTAGGTAAAGGAAATAAAGAGAGATTGCATTAGTTCCTTACGTAATAATTTAAACAAAGCAACCACACGCCTTCATTTGCCCCCAGTAACGAACCTGCCCACAAACCGTGATGAATACGAACGTGAATTTATAATTACTTCTTTTATAAATCACTAATTTGCTTAATCAGATTCATCCTCGGACACACGGACGGTTGTATCCACAGTCAGTGCAGCAGTCGTCCGTTACTGAGCTGCTCCCGTCGTCAGAGGTTTGATTTTAAAGACGAAGATATGAAGGTGCGACGCGATCTGATTACATACACTCACACAGTAGCGCACCAGGTCAAACAAGGACAGCACCTGTCAATCAAACAATCACAATTAACAACAGCACCTGTCGAACGGTCACAGTTAAAAACAGCACCTGTCAGTCACAATTAACAACAGCACCTGTCAAACAATCACAATTAACACCTGTCGATCACAATGATTTAACACAACAGCACCTGTCCATCACAGTTAATGACAGCACCTGTCAGTCATAATCAATAGAAGCACCTGTCAAACACAATTAGCACCTGTCAATCACAATGATTTAACACAACAGCATCTGTCAATCACAATTAACGACAGCACCTGTCAATCAAAAAAACACTTGTCAATCACAATTATTTAACACAACCGCTGACAATCACAAATAACAACATTACTCACAAAAAACGACAGCAGCTGTGAAATAGTTACATTTAGCAATAGCACCTATCAGTCAATCAGAATTAACAATGATAGCACCTGTCAATCAATCACAGTTAGCAACAACCGCACATAAATCACATTTAACACCACCACCTGGCAGTCAATCTCAAACAACAACACTGGTCTGTTAATGAGTTAGAATTTAGAACAGCAGCCCCTGTCAATTCAACAGTTACAATTCATTAACACCACCACCACCTGTCAATCAATCACAATTAACGATGGCAGAACTGTCGGACTCCAGTTATTAAACATCAACACCTACCAAAATAATGACAACTGCTTAAGCACAGGCACTCCTGTCAATCTAACAATTAATCAGTTAACACAACTTTACCGTGTTTCAGTATTCATTTTAGATACAAATATTAAAGAAGATCAATCAAAGAGACATTTTATTAGTGCAAGCCCTTTAAAGTGTGTTGCTGCGATATAGATTAGGGCTGGGCGATGTGATCTGATATCGACAATGACTGACAGGCCATATTTGCCTCTGTTGGTTCAGACACATCAGAGAGGTCCATTCTGACTAATTTTGTTGTTTAAGCTTCCCACATATCCTTTCACACAGATCTGCATATCGAAATTCCAGAGGCTTTTTGCTATACCACAGAAGGTTTATGTTCTTTGTGTGAAGCACCTCTGGAACCTGATTTAGACTCACTCAACTGCTCTGGTATAGTGCCCATAAGGGGGCGCTAGTGCCATTTCAGTCTCTTGTTGTTGTTTTAGTTATCGGCCAGCCCTAATTTACAGGGTGAACTCCACACAAGAGTCAGGTGAAGGTTAATCTTACCAGTGCAATCCAGAGCACCACGTACTCATCAATAAAACTGTTGAAATACTGATTCAGAAAGAGAAGGCCAGGGCCCAGAAACGCCACGTCGTGAAGATGCATTTCACTTTTCGTCATATGTGCAACCTGTTAGGATAGAAAAAAAATAAATAAATCAGACATTCATTACATGACTAAACTAGAACAACATATTAAAATAAAGAGGCTGTGAACAATGACAGAAGCAGCATGTGGGCAGCGAAGTTATGGGCTCTGATAACTAGGGATGCACCATTTAGGAATTTGTATGGCTGATATTGATTTCTTTACAGATTTCTTTGGCATAATTGGGTATTTATCACTGTATGTGGTAAATGAGAACGTGAACCACGTTAACACATTTCCACAGCTTTCTGCCATGTTTGAAATATAAACAATATTATTTCCCCTTAATGGGACAAATTGACTTCAAAATGTAAAATCAGGAGGTGAGTTTGATTATTTAGGCATGCAGTTACCACCGTTACATTTTCCATTAGCTACATTAGCCTCATAGCTCTAGTGCTAAAACCAAACAATCAAACTTCAGACATGAAACTTGTCTTCACTAATCAACTACATTTGTGAATAAGAGTGTGAAAACCAGGTGTATCTTGGCCAAAGCATGGCTTTAAGCTCTACTCACCACTAATTTGTTGGTTATTTTGGCAGAAACAAAGCCAAAAGCCAGAATATAAAGACAGGGGTGTTTCTCAAACAGCTGGATAGCAGATTTCTTATAAATCATCATAGCAAGCACTATAACGGAGCCTATGTGCAGGACTGGAGATAACACACTTGTTCCCTGAAAGAAAGAAAAAGAAAACAATTAAAAGTATCAACAACAACGAAAATCATTCAACCACATTCAACTGTACTGCACATTTTAGCGTTGTTCCTGCTCGAACACACCTGCATACCTCACCTTGCTGAACAGGTGCATAGCAATACCCAGAGGTTTCTTCACAGTGTTCTTTCAAGGCTATAGTTATGTATAAATTAAAGGACCGTTTGCTGCATGGGTATTAAGACAGAATTCTGCACAATGTAACTAGTTAATAGTTAACTAGTTCAGAGTGACTTGATGTTCTAGACAGTGGTGGTGGTATGAACCAAATGTACAATTCTAAAACTAGTTTTTAAATCATTTTGGTTACTTTAAGGGCATTGTAAGGCAAAACAGCCCCAAAGAAGACTTATTATATTCAGCTTTTCCACTAGTATACCATCATCAACATTCCAGACACACGTAGGATCACTGGTGGTTTAGATAGTAAATAAAATGTATATATTTGGTTGTAGACATGGAGAACCCTGGTTCCCATCACCACCATCTGAACCATTTCACACCAAACCCACTCTGAATCACTGTATGTTGTCTACTGGGACAGTAGATAGTTCCTGGAGAACTCTGTATGGGACAGTAGATAGTTCCTGGAGAACTCTGTATGGGACAGTAGATAGTTTCTAGAGAACTCCGTATGGGACAGTAGATAGTTTCTAGAGAACTCCGTATGGGGCAGTAGATCGTTCCTGAAGAACTCCGTNAGAACTCTGTATGGGACAGTAGATGGTTCCTAGAGAACTCTGTATGGGACAGTAGATAGTTCCTAGAGAACGCTGTATAGTTTCTAGAGAACGCTGTATGGGACAGTAGATAGTTCCTGGAGAACTCTGTACAGGACAGTAGACAGTTTATAGTAAATGAACTCACTGCTATTGTGGATCCGTTTTTGCCCACTCCTCCTGTGAATATGACTCTGAAGTAATTTGTGCAGGAGACCACGGCCCCTACAAACGTGCAAAGCGCCGGAACTATTTTCATTTGGATGTTTATTACAGGGATCTGTTAAAGAGAATAGTCATATCACACCGTCACACCAAAGTTCATCAAATATTCCAGAATTTCATCAAAAATAAGTTATTGTGGTAAAGCAGATATTCTTTTCCTACAAAATCACAAAATTCAAAGCGGTTTTAATTTGATATTAGAAATGAACACACCCAGCAACTTCACAAAGCAAACGACATTAGTCACCGTTAATAACAGTCACAATTAGTTCATGGCTTTGTATACATGCAGCCTGAATCGGAAGAGACTCCATTGTCTAAATAAAGGCCTTTAGTCATTTTTGTCCAATCGACACAGCTGTAATAGTCTGTTATAGGTACAGTATAAATGTTTAAATCTCATTTTTCCTTTCGTAAAAAGAAACTTCATATACACTAAAACCTGCAAATTAGTGTTCTGACAAATGTGCTGTGTGCCTCATCCACCAGGGAGAGAAATCTTCTTACAAACCCATTTACCAGAGTTTTCATATTTGAGATCTGTTATTATGTGGGAACAGAATCTACCCACACTCAAGAGCACAAAGGTGCAAACAATTCACTGATTTAAGAACATGTCAGGAGTCTGACATAGACATTTTCCTAGGACCTTTTTCCAAGAACAGATTTGAGAAAAAAAGACTTAGGAAGATATTGGTGAATGAGGCCCAGTGTTTCGTTACAAGACTTAAATCAGTTATTTTAAAGTTAAAGAGTTATTGCTGGATGCTCAAACGGTGTGTAATCCAAGTGTGTGAACGAATGAAAAGATGGTAAATTCAAGCTAATTAAAAACAAATTAATTTATTTTTTAAGTGTATAACAAAGCTCAGAATCAGAACAGGGTTACGTTTCAAGTAATGGTGTTATTAATGCTATTAGAAATGAAACTGGAAAAACAACAAATTCTAAAATCAGACCTTTGCTAAAAAGAATGGCATTTTGGCACATATGACACAAAGAACTCACAACGTTCCCTAGTTCATTTTAATGGGAGGGCCACTGTTAGATCTACAGTATGAGCTACGTCAACATGCTGTAATTTTAACATGTTAAATTTCTAATTCTTGCATTTCAATTGAACAAAAATTTAACTACATTTTCTGGTCTTGCATGAGAACATCTATTTTCCATTCTTTCATGCAGGTATTCAATTTGGAATTCAGATTACAAACTGCAGAATAAAACTGAGTTCCGGGTTTGCGGTGCGTTCTGAGTCTGTGTTCAGAGTTAGATTGTTTGACGTCTGCATGTAAACGCAGCCGCTGCAGTGATCTAAGCTGTGGTTTGATAATCAGTGTTGAATCTCTGAATTACCAGAGCCTGCCAGAAAGCGGATCCGCCCACAGCAGCCAGCAAATACATGATAATAATGAAGATCTGCACTTCAGTCACATCAATGCTGAGCGGGGGAGGGACGGAGAGAAGGAAGAGAGCAGGGTTAGTCACAGCAGTAATCACTCTGTATCCTACTGCACACAATCAGCCAATCAGAGACACACAAGCCTTTAATTAAGACCCATTCATTAAAACCCCCACTAAATAAAATCTCTCCAGCAAAGAGGAATCACACTGACTTTTCAGACGTCAACAAAGTCATCCACTCAGAGTGGTTCGGTGTGAAATGCTCTATCGTGGAGAAACTCACGGAACTGTTCACCGTGGTGGTGACCGGAACCAGAGGTCCATCTCTAAAAGCTCCCTCGCAAAAGGTTATTACATGAAATGGTAATAAATAGAGAAAATTTTGGCTTTAGAGTCCATTCATGGTGGAGGGATACATGCAGGGTGTTGTGACGCCAAATAGTCCCCCAAAGAAAAGTTGTTATTTACAGGTTTTCCAGATTTCCCCATCATCAACATTCCATATGACACTCAGGCCCAATCCCATTTCACCCCTTGCCCCTAACATGTAGCCCCACCCCTCCGTTTTGGGCGTTCGGGTCTAGGGGTAGGGTGGTCTCGATTGTTGTTGAGATGGAGGGTAGGGCGAAGTGTTAGGGCTACATGGCTCTTCAAACGGAGATTTTTCAGCACATTCCAAACGGAGTGTTATGAGAAAATTCCGAGAATGCCCTGCGAGTCATCGGCAAGACGGCTGCACAAGCAACCAAAGAGACCCATAAATATGAGTGTGTTCTCTGTTAAAAAGCCGCTGTACTGTAAGATCACCACTGTAAAAGCGGTTTATGGTCATTTTCTTCATAACACGCATAACAATCGCTAGTAATACACTGATGTCTCGGTCGCTACCTAGCAAAATTTCCCAGGTCCACCTTAAATTTAAGGTGGAACGGGGAAAATCGATCATGAAGCTGGAGATTAAAAAGCTAAGCTCAGCTTCATATCACTGAAGAATTCTTGGTGGTGATAACAAATAAAGGTCATCCGCCTCTTTGAGGTCATATGATGCCCTAAATGTGTTTAAGCAGTGAGGAGCTGAACTTCACCCTCCTCTGCTGTCACTGCAGACCGGCAGGGTCGCCTACAGAGCACCGCTAGCAGCCTGTAATGAAGTCATGTAGTTTCTGTTTGTGCTCTTGTTTATTGGGCGACTCGTTTGATTGATTGATGTGTAAAACTGAAGTCCATGATTTTCACCTGTTTACATAAAAGCCGCTGACGAGAACTGATGACGTATCCGGTTCTTGAAGGGTCGTCCCATTTCATAGGGGGAAGATTTCAACCACTACCCCTTCTAACTCAGTTTCAAGGGGGAGGGCTACACTCGAAAACAAGGGGTAGGGGTAAAAATAAGAAATGGGATTCGGCCTTAGAAGACACGTGTAGGTTCACTGGGGGTTTATATAGTAAATAAAATGTCTGTACGTGTGTTCTAGACCTGGAGACTGAGACCCCTGGTTCCCATCACCACCACTGTAATGAACATCTGCAACTATTTCTCACCAGACCCACTCTGTTCACATCTCCAACACCGACTTGTAGGTATTAATTAATAGTAAATTAATCCATTAATCAAGTTGATTTTTGACCCGATTCTGTGACAAGCACAGGCACAAACTTGCAGACCACTGCCACTGTTTAACCAGGTCACGTTATGTGGCAGAAGCGAAGCCACTGTCTGTTCTCAGTAATGCCGACTGACTACATCTGAGACAGATCAGCTGTTCATGCTGTGCAGGGGAAGCAGGGCGCCGATTGGTGGGCTGCTGCCGTTAGAGCAGCGACGAGGGCTGCACGGTGCTCGTCTTTACCGTGAGGTTCCAAAACTTGGGCCCGACTGTAGCAGTGAAGGTGTGGAGCAGAGCCAAGCTGAGCTGCAGCTCAGTGCTGTCAAATCTGTGCGTTGTGGAAAGAGAGACCATGAAAACAGCGCCCCCTACAGATGCTGCTCTGTCATGAGCTCAGAAATTGGATATTGACCATAGCTGAATCAGGGCTGCGTCTGAAACCGCCTACTACCATACTACTCGGTAGGCGAAAGCAGTAGGCGAGAATGTGTAGTGTGTCCAAATCTGCAGTCGTCATAAAGCAGTAGGCGAAAGTTCCCCGGATGACGTACAGCCTCCGGTGAGATTTTCAAGTATGTGAGCACAGCACACTGTGCTATGCCATGATTCCACTGGAGCTGTGGAGACATTCCGAGTTGAGGAAGAAAAAATGGCGGAAAGCGTGACGTCGGCTCTGTACGAGTGTAATCTACAACTAAAAACATCTTAAAATGTTACGACTTTGTGCAACACAGAGTAACGTTATGAACCGCTTTGCGGCGAATATAAAGCCCATTTTACATGTTTATATGTTTTTGAAGTGTTAGTGGATACTACGTACTCGCGTACTGAAAGAGCCTACTGCTTCACCGGTCAAGCAGTGCGCACTGGGTTCAATCTAGTACATACTGACTAAGTAGGCGGTTTCGGACGCAGCCCGGGCGTGCAGGGTAGGGGGGCCGCCTTCCGTTACGATGGAGTAAAAAAGGTGCGACTGTGTGAACTGTGCTTCATGCGTGTGTTTTTATTTGTGCATATTTCTGTGTTATTCTATGAGCATTTTTTCTTATACAGGAGCTCAAATACTATAATAATAATAATAATAATGATATGTGCTCCAGAACACAGAGTAAGGGTGTCAATGGAAGGTAGATCTTTTTTGACTTCGGCTTCCTATACAATTCAGACGGTTACATTTGTGTCCATCACAAACGACGCTGTGGTACAGTTCAGAGTGTGGACTGATGGTGTATCTAGCTTTAAGTAAATCTGGAACAGAAGGCCTCAACCGTATGTTCACACTAGCAGGCGACAGGCAGCCAGCTGTTAGCCACGGTTTAGAGAAATGCAGTGTGGCAGAACGACAGATGGATTTTCTCAACTTTGTTCTGATCTATTTAAAAGGCATTTATTAGCTATTAAATCATTATATTATATATGTAACTATTATAAATGATTACTTATAGGGAGCTTTCTATTAGGACGTGTCACTTGAAAATAATACCAAGCTTTTTTTTGTCATTTTTACAATTATTTTAAAGTGAAGTTGAAAGATTTACATTTATACATGTATAAACATAATATTTCTTGAATTTATATTTATATATTTATACTTATAGACAATTATATTTCAAAAAATATTTTTACAGCCCATATTTTCATAGCAAAATCAGTGTGGAACATTAAGAATTGTCCCTGCCAAATCACAAACACAGTAAACATTGTAATCAGGGTTCACGGTGTTCACCTACACAATACGTTCAGAAAAGCATTCTGTACTGTGATATGATATTAATATACACAGTCACATTATTACTATCCCTCTTTCGACTTTCGGCAGTGTGTAGTCACGTTTTCCGTGGCATTCTCAGGGCCCACTCATTCATGTGAAGAGGCGCTCTGAACTGATTTGGGTATGAACCCAACCTAGGCGATCAGGTACACCCATACATGCTGATCGTCTTGCCCGGGGTGGATGGGATCTTCCGGCATGACAATGCCACATGTCATTTGGCTAGAAATGTCCGACATTGGAGCATGACTAAGACTTCCAATGTACTACCCTGGCCCCCTAATTCCCCAGACTTGAACCCAATGGAGCACCTGTGGGACCACCTTGATGGACCTGTTCGCCCTATGGACCCCCCCCACGCTTCCTCCAGCAGCTGTGGGATGCCCTGCAGTCAGCATGGCTCCAGATACCTGTGACAACCTACTAGGACCGTACCGAGTCACTCCCAGCCTGTCTAGCTGTTGTCCTTGCTGCACACAGCGGTTACTCTGGATATTAGCTGGTGGTCATAATACTGTGACTCGACTGTGTATATCGTCATATTGCCAGTCATGATTGGTTTAGCAGGAACAAAACTGAATGTCCAATAATAGATTTTAATTAAATAACCTGGGTAAAGCATATGGTCTTTCGAAGCTTAAGGATTTTGGTCTAAGTCCTAACAGTTAAAAAGTCCTAAATCTGCTTCAGCTCTGACTTCGAACCAGTTCTGCCGAATCACCCATATAGTACAGAGAAGCTGATCAGTGCACATGCCCGTACGTGACAACAAGAGCTCCTCAAAGTCACCCAGAACCAACAAACATCAGGCCACGTTCGTATCCTGTCACCTCCTAATGTGGACGTACGGGCAGGGTTAAAGGTTACTCTGGTGTAACGGTTACCGGGAAGCCGTGGTTCACCCTGAGTGACAGGCTAGGTAACTAGGCTTGAGACAAACACTGTAACAAGCCCGGAGACGAGTAGTTTAAGTGTTGGGCTATGTGCTAGGACTGTGTTCTGTGTATCTGCATACTGCTGTTGACACTGTCTTCTGTCTCCACCTGTGCAGGTTTATACTCTAGCCAAGCCCTGAGCCTAAACCACATACTATGCCACAGTGCACACTCTTTACGTGCTGCGCTAATGAATGTCCTGCTAACAGCAGTGAAGTGTTTTGTTGTGGTTGTATGCGGTTGTATGAGCTTTGAGTTTTCCCAAGTGGAGAACCAAGCACACGTGCAGCGTCTGCTAAACGACTGAAATGTAAATGTAGATGGAAATGGAAATGGAAATGCAGGGTTAACGTCCTGTGGCAAGCACTCTGAGTGAGACTCACATGCCGAAGCGCAGAGTGCCGGAGACGTAGGTCTGCCAGTGCGCGCAGTAGAACATAAACATTCCCGCAAAACAGCAGAAGAACATCCAGTCTGGATTCGTCCCCAACTGGACTGCAATACTGGTGCCCAGTACTACAAACACTGGAGAGAGACAGGGGGGGGAGAGAGAGAGAGAGAGAGAGAGAGAGGGAGGGAGGGAGAGAGAGAGAGAGGGA
>CM067494.1:17385026-17405769 GCA_034552555.1 Semaprochilodus insignis | reverse complement strand
AGGTTTTTGGTGGTTGATGTTTAGTAGTTGATATGTGGTAGTAGGTTTTTGGTGGTTGATGTTTAGTAGCTGATGTTTGGTAGTAGGTTTTTGGTGGTTGATGTTTAGTAGTTGATGTTTGGTAGTAGGTTTTTGGTGGTTGATGTTTAGTAGTTGCCGTTTAGTCGTGAATCTTTGGTAATGAATGGTGGAGAATGTTTAATAGTGGTTGTTTGGTGGTTGATGTTTGAAGACGGATCGTTAGTTGGTGGTGGTTGATGCTTGTTAGTGGATGTTTGAAGGTTGATGTTTGATGTGGTTGTGGCTGTTTGGTGACGGATGGTTGTTGGCAAAGTTTGTTGGTGGTGAATGGTTGTTAGTGGATGTTTGATTGCTGTGACTCACTGGGGACGCCTGAGACAAGGCGCAGCGGCCGCAGCACTCTGAAAGCCCTCAGTGCCTTCATATCAAAGCCTCCACCCTTCTGCTCCACTGGAGCTTCCACCCCACTGATGTTATTGATGAAGTCCACAACGATGGTGAACAGCCTGAGAAGACAATCCATTTTCGGTCATCATTAGCAGTACACACGTTATGGTTATGGGTTTATTAAGATTTGATCTGACAAAAGCTGTTCTGCAGAAAGCAAATACATCCTGCATAAGAGCCGTCCTTCTTACCCCATGGTGACGATGACGAAGTCTAGAATGTTCCAGCAGTTCCGTAAGTATGCGTCTGCATGGAACAGTAACCCATATGCCACTATCTTCAGGAAGCACTCTAGAGTGAATATGATCAGGAAGATGTACTCCAGACTTTCCTGTAAATACAGAGGCGGAGTCACGAAACCGCAGATCTTAGCATTTTGGCATGGTTGTAGTTCTAGAGGCTGATTCTGTGAATATAAATTTGACCCTCACAAACATGTAAAAACAGCCCAGCCCAGCATACATACAAGTTGGCCTAGGCTAGTTTAGCTGGCCATTCCACATGGGCTTAACGGTTGACCAGCATAGCAGCCTCCAAAACATAACATAAGATAATCGGGTCTGAAATCGGCTTGTTGCACTGAACACACTAGCCACGAGCTAACACACTAGTCACAAGCTAACACACTAGCTACAAGCTAATACACTAACCACAATCTAACACACTAGCCACAAGCTAACACACTAGCAACCATCTAACACACTAGTCACAAGGTAGCACACTAGAGATAAGCTAACATGCACAAGCTGCTATCTAACACTAGCCCCAGCCTAGCCACAAATGCTGGAGACAAACTAACAGACTAGCCACAATATAACATGCTAGCCATAAGCTAACACACTAGCCACAAGCTAATACACTAGCTACAATATGCTAGCCACAAGCTAATACACTAGCTGCAATCTAATACACTAGACACAATCTGACACACTAGCCACAAGCTAACATGCTAGCCACAGCTGCAATTTGACACGCTAACCACAATCTACCATGCTAGCCACAAGCTAATACACTAGCTGCAATCTAATACACTAGACACAATCTGACACACTAGCCACAATCTAATACACTAGCCACAAGATAACATGCTAGCCACAATCTACCATGCTAGCCACAATCTACCATGCTAGCCACAAGCTGCAATTTGAGATGCTAGCCACAATCTACCATACTAGCAACAAGCTGTGACCTGACACACTACAGCCGCAATCTCACATGCTGGTAACAAGCTAACACACTAGCCACAAGCTAATACATTGTAGAAGACGTGTTAGCTTAGAAACCAACAACAACATTTAATTTTACTGGGGTGTTTAAACTTTTACATTTCTAAAATGAGAAAACACAAAACTAAAGGATGATAGACTAAATTAAAGACCACCCTGTGTAACGATGGCGAGTTAAGACTCTGTATAACAGTATTATACGGTGAGAATGAGCATCAGGGCTGATCTGGCGCTGCTGATGTCACTGTGAGTGGTTCCGATAGAAGGTACTGACCCACTGTGGCGTGAGCGTGAGGCCCAGAGACAGAACTGCTGAACAGCTACTGTTTCACTACAGGGAATCTGAGAATGACCTCACTAATGCAAGGGGGGCCAAGCGCCCACCACGGCCAAACCCTTTTATTGTCTCCACAGATATAGACGTGATGATGTCAGAGAGTGACGCGGTGAAAATAGATGAGTCAAAAGCTCTGGCAGCTATTTGAGGTTCGAGGCCTTAATCGGTCATTAAATCCACACGGTGGGAACAAATACATGTGGTCAGACCCCCTGTTTATACCACAATACCTACATTTAGAGCTTAGAGTTATACACTCGACCTAACGAGAAACTGTAGAACAGACTCAGTCTATACCACAGTACCTACATTTAGAGCTTAGAGTTATACACTCGACCTAACGAGAAACTGTAGAACAGACTCGGTTTATACCACAATACCTACATTTAGAGCTTAGAGTTATACACTCGACCTAATGAGAAACTGTAGAACAGACTCAGTGTATACCACAATACCTACATTTAGAGCTTAGAGTTATACACTCGACCTAACGAGAAACTGTAGAACAGACTCGGTTTATACCACAGTACCTACATTTAGAGCTCAGAGTTATACACTCGACCTAATGAGAAACTGTAGAACAGACTCGGTTTATACCACAATACCTACATTTAGAGCTTAGAGTTATACACTCGACCTAATGAGAACGTTGACTGATTGATTAAAAGCATGTCTGGACTAATGTCAGGTCGTCCCAGGATAGGCACTCCTGGGACACTTCCCATGCCGGCCACCAGAGGTCTAACTCGACGGGATTCTGAGGTTTTTGCTCCTGCTCCCTCTCACCTAGCCCCTCCCACACCTGCCCTCTGTCACCTGCTCCCCATGCCAACTAATTATCCTTCCCTTTAAATGGCCTTCCCCTCGCTAGGTGTTTGTGGAGTATTAACCACGGTCCTGTTTTTTTTTTTATTTTTTTTTTTTTATTTATTTATTTATTTTTGCACTGGCTGTTTTTGTAATGATCCTCAGTTCCAGAGTTCCTTGAATAATCCCTGTGTTTTTGTTACCTTTCAGAATACTCTCCCAGCTCCTGACTCTGGAACCCTTCAGCCCCTCTCAGCCCCTTTTTTTGTGGTTTGTATTTCTTTGTTTGGACATTTCTGGGTATTTGTGGTTCTTTTTTGTGACATTTGAAAATCTTCTGGGCTTTTGAATTTTTGAGACTTTTGCTTTGTTTTTTGAGAACTTCTGGGCGTTATATCTTTTGGACCCTTTTGTGTTTTAACATTTCTGCAGTTTTTGTGTTTTTTGATCAAAATTCCTACCTGTAATGGATCCTCTCCCTGTGTCTGGACAGCCCTCATTACAACTAACAACAAGAGCTGACAATGTGTGTGTGTGCGCGTGTGCATGTGTGTGTGTGCGTGTGTGTGCGTGCGTGCGTGTGTGTGTGTGTGTTCTAAATTTAAAGGTTTTACACTCTCAGCTGTTCCGCTCCGTCACCTGAGTCAAGGACAGAATGAATACTCACACTTGCTGGTGAACAAAGAGAGATTCAGTGCATCAGCCAAACACCGCCGATCATCTACTCTGAGTACGCAGAGTGTTTCTGTGTCACGGTGCTGTTATTTCTTTTCAAGTTTGACCAAGAATAACGTGTGCCTTATAAAGCACACAGTAGCAGATCCATCATTACAGCAGATCCATCATTACAGCAGATCCATCATTACAGCAGATCCATCATTACAGCACTTTTCTTTTGTGGTTAATAATGGTGAGACTAAAGAATGGTTTAAACTAATGTTTAATGTTTATACTAATTATTATTATGACTTATAAAATTAACAGCATGGTTTAATACATTTTTCAAAATAGTAAAATAAGGAGGGACTGAAAATGTGTGGTTATGTTAATGTGTTCATTTTCAGTTTATTACAGCATTTATTATTATAAAAGAACAAAATTAGAAACAAGAATCCTGAACCTACACTGTATCCACAAGCTAAACACAAGGTAACTCCCCAAAAGCTAAAACAGAAGCTACAAACTAGCATACTAACCACAAGCTAACACACTAGCCATGAGCTAACACACTAAAGCTGACACAGAGGCTACAAGCTAACATACTAACCACAAACCACCACCCTAGCCCCACACTAACACCCTAAAGCTGACACAGAAGCTACAAGCTAACATACCACAAGCTAACACACTAACAACAAGTTAACACTCACAGAGACTACCAGCTAACATAACTACCCACAAGCTAACACAATAGCCTCACACTAACATACTAAAGCCAACACAGAGGCTACCAGCTAATATAGCTAACCACTAAACTACAAACAAAACACAAGCAGTGATAACCTGTCTGTGTCTGGAACCTGTTAATTCTGACAGTGTAGCTGTGTATGGTGTAGCAGTGTACAGTGTGGCAGTGTACGGTGTAGCAGTGTACACTGTAGCAGTGTTTATTGTAGCATTGTACAGTGTAGCTGTGTATGGTGTAGCAGTGTACACTGTAGCAGTGTTTGTTGTAGCATTGTACAGTGTAGCTGTGTATGGTGTAGCAGTGTACACTGTAGCAGTGTTTGTTGTAGCATTGTACAGTGTAGCAGTGTACACTGTAGCAGTGTTTGTTGTAGCTGTGTATGGTGTAGCAGTGTACACTGTAGCAGTGTACAGTGTAGTGCTACTGTTATTTCATTACTTGCTTTGCAGCATTGTGGTTGTTGTGCTCACCAGGTTGCTGTTCGTGTTGTTGGTGTCCTCCTCAGGCATGGGCATGAACACAGCCAGAGCTACACAGTTAGCGAAGATGGTGAGCAGGATTATGATCTCAAACGGCCTGAGGACAGCGGTCAAGGAGAACCACACAACACAATAACAGAATAACAACATGATACACACACGACTTCTGGAATGAAGGGTATTAATAGAGAGTTTACTCATCCTACTTTTCTGGGAAGGCTTTAGACTAGATGTTGGAACATTGCTGTGAGGATCTGATTGAGCCTTAGTGAGGTCAGATACTGATGTTGGATGATCTGTTCAGGATCACTCCATTTCATCCCAGAGGTATTGGATGGAGCTCCATCAGTCCAGAGAATGCAGTTGCTCCACAGACCAATGCTGGGGGGGGCCTTTATACCTTCGCCTGGCACTGGGCGTAGCAACGGGTGCAGCTGCTCCAGCGCGTCCCAGTCTGATGGTCAGGGCTTTTCTATGTTCTAACGTTTTTGGATATGTGTATTTTGAATGATAAAAAGGAGCACAGAGAAAAAACACCTTCATGGACACTGGACCCTTCAGCCTACAGCAGTTTAGCTCCACCCATTGAACCTACAGCAGTTTAGCCCCACCCTTTCAGCCCACAGTAGTTTAGTCCCACCTATTCAGCCTACTGCAGTTTAGCTCCACCCACTGAACCTACAGCAGTTTAGCCCCACCCATTTAGACTACAGCAGTTTAGCCCCACCCATTCAGTCCAGGCTGAAACGCTCTATAACTTCAGCATGAATGAGCAGAGCTAAACAGCTGCAGACTTTATGGACTGTAAATTGAATGTACTGCAAAATAAATATTAATGAATTTAATAATAATAATAATAATAATTATAATTTCATTCAGGATAATAATTTAATGAAATCTAAAGCTTTTTGTTTACCATATTTTTTGTTTTACCATTTTCACATCAAAAATGTTAAAAGTGTCAAAAAAGCACCTCCTCAGCCCTGCTGTGTGTGTGTGTGTGTGTGTGTGTGTGCAGCTGTTGTGTCCTCTCACACACTAAAAACAGACACGCTAAGATCAGAGAATGCACACACACACACACACACACACACACACACACACACACACACGCTGAACAATACAGCAGAAATAGACGGATTGAAGTTTGCTGCTTAAAGGTCAAAGGTCACTCAAGGCCCTCAGTAAGCTGCTGTGTGTGCGTCACACCTGTCACACAGGTGTCTTTAAACACAGACAGTGTGTTAAACAGTAAAAGCATCCTAAAAAAGAACACTTAAAGAAGCTGCTGGAGAACCCATTAAAGAGCCCGTTTCCTAGAACGTTTCTTCATGTTTCCTCCTCAACTCCTCTCGGAACGGTTCTGTGGCGTAAAGCACCCAAAACACTAATAATTAATTTTCATATCCATCCTGTCTTTACTCCTCACAGTTACACTGCCTGGTATCACCGTCCCTTCAAACCTGACATGTTTAACTCTTTAGCTCCGTTCTGTAGGCTGAATGGGTGGAGCTAAACTGTGATTGGATAAAGAGGCAGGCCAAATTGATGTAGACTGAATGGGTGGAGCTAAACTGTGATTGGATAAAGAGGCGGACCAAATTGATGTAGGAAGAATGGGTGAAGCTAAACTGCTGTAGGCTGAATGTGTGGCGCTAAAGTGCTATAGGCTGAAATGGTGGAGCTAAACTGCTGTAGGCTCAGTGGGTGGAGTTGAACTGCTGTAGGCTGAATGGGGGGGGGCTAGAGTTGTCGTACTATTATAAACTTATCTTCAGCTACAATCATATACCTGAAATTAATATAGTTCATCACTGCATGAATATTTCTTGATCTACAGCAGGAGACTATAGAGATCTATAGGAGTCTATGGGTAAGTCTCCAGTACCCAGATTAAGCCTAAGCCAAAAATAAAACCGCCAATCAACACTGGAACCACAATTAACCCTCTATAAATGCCATGAACTTGCCAGCAGGTCCACACGTCTATAGCTAAACATGTAGTCCAGGTATTCCTGAATATTAAACCTTTGGATGTAAGGAATAAAGAAGTTCATGTTTCTGTTCTTTCCCAGGACTAGTCTTAATCCCTGTGTGTTAAACCTGCTGTGTAGGAGTGTGTGAAGGATACTTCCACTCCACAATGCTGATGCAGGCTTTGCGGAAGGGGTTCTTCAGCGTGAGGAAGAGGAGGGAGCGGGCCGGCCGGGGGTTTCCTCCAGTGGCCTGAAGCTTCTTCAGCTTCTCCCGCTGCTTCCTCTTCAGCGTCTCCTCATCCATGATGTAGGAAGTCATCGGAATCTCGCCGCCACCTTCCATCTCACCTATAATATAAACCCTCTAACGCTTGCTATAACATATAATATATATAACACAAGCTATAACACACGCTTTGACACACGCTATAACACATCGGCTAACCTGGGTGTAACACACCTGCTATGACACACATTATAACACATGTTATAACACACACTAAAACACACCCGTTGTAACACAACTACTTTAACACATATGCAACCCCTGAAATAACACACTCACTGTAACACCCCTTATAATATATACTATAACACATGCTATAACACACATTATGGCACGTATGCTAATCTGGCCATAATGGACCCACTATAACTCACGTTATCACAAAAAGACTCCTGCTATGACTCAAACGCCAACCTGGCTATAACACACTTACTATAACACACTATAACACATGCTATTATACATCTGCTAACCTTGCTATAACACATTCACTAACCCAACTATAACACTCCTGCTATAACACACACTATAACACATGCTATAATACGTCTACTAAACTTGCTATAACACATACTCTAACTTGACTATAACACACTCACTATAACACATGCTATACTACATCTACTAACCTAGTTATAACACATTCACTAACTCAACTATAACACTCCTGCTATAACACACTCTATGACACGTCTGTTAAACCTGTCATAACACACTCCGCATGACACACATTATAACACATGCTATAACACAAGCTATAGCACACTCACCTGGTTTTTGGGGCAGTTATTCCACAGATCCTGTTTTAACTTCTCTCTCTCTCTCTCTCTCTCTCTCTCTCTCTCTCACTTACCCAACTCCCCACATCAACCTTCCCAGCTGGTCTCCACCAGTCTATATTCTCTCTTTCTCTCTCCTGCCTTGGTGTCGGTCAGTAGAGCAGCTGTCTTTCTCAGAGAACAAATATAGACAATGCATGTCAGTCAGAATTGGGGGAGGAGCGGAGTATGCGAGCGGACAGTCGTCTGCTGGCCGTAAAGCCGGTCAGCACTGCAGCATGTCCATGAGCAGCGTTATTTGGTTCATTTTAATTCTGATTGATGTTAAACTACTAAAGCCCTGCTCTGATAGGCCAATAAGTTAATGCACCCTCGGGACACCTTCAGGCTAATCATTGCTCTAGTCCTCCTGACCGTTTCTGGAGCGTGGACCGGACTGGCCATATGTACCAACACTAATGATTTCAGTTCCTAAAGCAACAGTTTAGCTAAAACTCAGATTGCCTCACAATGCCCCCCTCCCAACCCCACCCCCCAGTTTGCTTCTGGGGTTTCAGCCCTGGAGTTATGAGGTTATTGCAGCTGACAAGTGTAAGAGGTTTATACTCCACAAATTAGCAAGAAGCTAACACCATAAAGTTTATATACCCCCACATATCATCCCACTGATCGCTCTGCTCTGTGGTGGGTATAACCTCTTAAACTATCATTTCAGTTCAGAGACTCAGAGAGTCCTCACAGATCTTCAGACCTCCGGAAACCTGAGTTTGAACCATCTACAGCACCTGTTCAGAGAAATGAGGACGCCGTTCTGATTCCAATGGAACAATCCCAAATCTTTATTCCAATAACGTCAGTAACGCAAATTCTCAGGATTCATCACAGTCAGATTGAGCATTAAATATTAGACATTAAAGTTCATAACATAAACCATCTACAGTTACAGCTTCAGTAATGTAAACAGTGTCTGGGATGTTGTGCGCGTCGTTCACTCCCGGTTCTCTTCTATAACTCAGAGGTTTGTGGACCCCTATATGTAGGAGGTGGTATTGCAGGGGGTATTGCATGATAATGTCACTGTCAAATTAAATGACGTTTTATGTTTTTAACACATAAACAAGTAAAAACACTTTAATGGTGACCTCAAAAGTGAACACCTCCAACAGTGACTGTGAAGTAAGAAGAGAAAAGTTCATATTTTCATTCAATAACGATCCATTTATGTGAATAACGCTGTAACCACACTCATCATCAAACGAATAGCTGCACAAATCGCTGCTCCCAGAAGGAATCAGCCATCAGGAATGGAACTTGGTGTGTGGGTTTGACATCGTGAGACATGCCAATGATTCAAGTTTCACACTCGGCCAGACGTGACGTAAGCAAGGACGGGTCTTATCTCTGCACCTGACTGACCCAACAGCCACAATTACAGACATCCAGCGAGCAGTGATGTCCTCCATGAGTCATCCTGTTAGTGCAGCACCATTGGCAGACGGCTGCACCACGCAGGACTACATGCACACAGACCATTACCACGACTGTCCTTAACACCACGTCACCGTCACCAAAGACTGCAGTGGTGTCGTACCAGACTGTCATGGAGTGACTCAGAATGACAGCAGGTCATCTTCAGTGAGTCCCGCTTTTGTCTTGGTGGAGACGACCAACGAATCCGTGTGTGGAGGCACCGTGGTCAGCGCCAAGATGAACTGTTTGTTGTCACACGTCACACGTCCAGAAGGCCTGGTGTCACTCCACCTCCACCCCTACCGCACCATCTGCAGGAACTGTGTGAGGATATTCAAGCTGCATGGGATGGATTATCACAGGACACTATTAGGAACCTCTACAGCTCCATGATGCCAAGACGTCTGGCATGTTGGGTTAGCAAACATGGCAGCTTGACGCCATACTGAGAGACAGACTTCTGTATGTGTAGCTCAATAAATATTGACCATATCAGTCTAAATTTATCATCAGTTATTGATCCTGGTAACCTTTATCTTCCTTCCCAACAGCACCGCAATCCCACACCTCCTTCTGGGTGCAGCTGTTCTTTGATGATGAGTGTATGTAACAGTATGGAGTCAACCTGAAATCAAAACAGACCCCCTTTTTAACCCAGTTAGCTTGTCTTTCTGCTCATTTCAAAGACTGAATTCCTGCCTCTGACATTGGGAAGCTAGACATGAAAGCCTGACCACAAAGTCTTACTGTTTAATTTCACTTTGAATCTCAAAGCCGCTGAAGGAGCTCAGCTGACATAAAGAGCTGAGGAGCTTTACTACAGACATCATACACATCCTTAAGTTTGCTGACCAAAGTGCAGAAGTGTCACCGTAAATGTGCATGTTTGTCCAACTGTCACATATTGTTAGGTCATTCAGAGCAGTTAGCACAGAGACCCCTAAATCCCACCCCCCTCCACCCCGACAGTCAACATTTTCCTCCATAGGAAAAACTGAATTCATCACACATTATAAAACTATAAATAGATCACATCATATTCTCCACATACTACACTCCTTTCCTGGAGTTCCACCTGAACAGGTGCTTCGTTGCACTTGATAATGATCACTTCCTTCTGGAGCTGAAAACAAGCCAGTAACTCGGGAGATCCCGATGACTGGACTGGCAAACAGTGTTCTGTAGCTGCTTGGTTACCTGGTTCTCATATGTAACCTAGTTCAGGTGAATTGCCTGGTTTGGGTGCTACCTGGTTCAGGTGTACTAGTAAGATTAAGTAGATTCCAAGTTAGGTATGTTACCTAGTTCAAGTGTGTTACCTAGTTCACGTGTGTTACCTGTCTCAGGCGTGTTACCTGGTTCAGGTGTGTTGCCTGGTTCATGTGTATCACCTGCCTCAGGTGTGTTGCCCAGTCCATATGTGTTACCTGGCTCAGGTGTATTAGGAAATTGAAGTAGATGATCTAAGTTGGATATGTTACCTGGTTCAGGTGTGTTACCTGGTTCAAGTGTGTTATCTGGCTCAGGTGTGCTGTCAGGTTCATATGTGCTACCTGGTTCAGGTGTCATAGCAAGCTCAAGTATATTACCTGGTTCAAGTGTGTTACCTGTGTCACATGCCTCAGGTGTTTTGCCTGGTTTATGTGTATTTCCTGCCTCAGGTTTGTTGCCCAGTCCAGGTGTGTTACCTGGCTCAGGTGTATCAACAAGTTTAAATAGATGACCTAGTTTGGGTATGTTAACCTGGCTCAGGTGTATAACCAAGCTTAAGTAGATTACATTTAGTTGTGCTACCTAGCTCAGATGCACCACCTATCAGGTACTGTTTCTCAGCTCAGTCCTTGGGGTCCACCAGATGGTCCAAATCATTGTTCTAGCCTGACTCTCACCTGTACAGGTACTCAATGATGTTAATGGTATGGCTCAGGTGTGTTAGCGATTGGATATTTGCAGTCAGTTAGGGGCCACATCCAAGCCTGAATCTAGCTTCCACTGGCTTCACTGTGGAGCTCCTGGGAAGAACTTGAGCTTGGAGCTTCTCCGTCAATGTTTCCCATGACCTCTGGTCTCTCGTGACCCCGCCCTTCCTCACGCTCCTCCACCAGTCTCTGCAGGTGCTTTATGTAGCGTATGGCGGCCCTCAGCGTCTCCACTTTGCTCATGCGCTTGTCAGCAGTCCCACCGGGCAGGTGGTCTCGGAGCTTGGCGTAACCCTGGTTTACACATTTCACTCGTTGCCGCTCACGCTCGTTCCGCTTCTGGATGAAGGCGGGCTCGAAAGGACACTCGTAAAGAGGTCCCAGGTAGGGCAGGTACGGGCCGTTATAGAGTCTGGCCTGAACCCTGCCCGGGTACAGCAACAGGGGAAGAGAACGGAGCTGAGCATGGAGCCGGTTATCACTGTGTCCACCAGGGGGAGACATAGCACAGTGGAGGCTGCTCTGGCTGAGGTGGCAGTAGGGATGGGAGAACGTGGAGCTCATGATGTATGCTCCTGAACTCACAGCACAGGCCAAAATAAGACCAGCTGTGTTAATAATTTGTCCAAATAGAAGAAACTGAAATGCTTTGACAGTTTAGATATCACGGTCTGCTTCCATGGTTTTGGTCTGGTCAGTCAGTGTGATGAACCAGCTTCGTCCACCTCATGTTCATCCTCACTGTCTCATCATGGTTCTGTAGGTGAGCTTTTGTTGGAGGAGCCAATCCAATGCTCTCATTTCTCCTTTCAGACACTGTACTGGAGAGAAGAACACATCACATGCTGCTTCAGGCTCAGAGGGAAACACTTCTATCTGGACTGTTGTATGTATGTCACTAAACTGAGAAGCTTTTGAATGTCCATCACAGAGAGTTATTACATGACATGGTTATGAATACACTGCCTGATGTCTGAGGCTTTGCTTTATGGTTTTGGCTGTTATGGTTTTGGCTTTAAAATCCATTCATGGTGGAGGCATACATGCTGCAGGGCGCCGTGAGGCAAAAAGAAAATGTATTATTTCCAGGTTTTCCAGATTTTCCCATCATCAACATTCCATATAAACTCCATATAAACTCAGAAGACACATGTACATTCACATATGTGATAAATGTCTATATGTGTGTTGTAGACATAGAGACCCCTGGTACCCATCTAGGGTGGCCACACATCTGGTTTTAGGCCGGACAGTCCGGTTTTTCAACTCCCAGTCCTCCGTCCGGCGTGATACCTCTTTTCAGACTTTCACTCGCAAACAGTATTATGTGTGCCATTGGCTCACATCCGTGTCAAAAGACGTGCCTTGCATTTCATTGGTTTACCAAGGTCATGTGGCATCGTGACTCACCTGCCGGCTAACCGCAGGTCAGACCTCTAAATGGTAGTCAATTAGTAAACTCCCGCCTGACTCACGAATGTCATCCATTCCACCCAGTTAGGCGAGTAAAGTAATCAGTTATGTGTTATATAGGTTACGTTATGATTTTAATTCTGTTCCGACCCCCAAACCCCGTCTTTATGATGTCCTCCTTTTGGGGGATATGAAACTGGCAACCCTATACCCATCACCACCACCACTGTAAAGAACATCATGAGAACCATTTCACACCAAACCCACTCTAAATGACACAATTCCCTGAAATTTAAAGAATAGTAATTGGGATTATTAGTATCGGGATGGTATTGGGATTGGGATACCCATTTGAATGTGATAGAGAAGGAAGGAGTAGTGGTAGTGGCACTAAACAGCGAAGAAGTGCAGTATAGTGTCGGATGTGTTTACAGTAGGGTCATACGGAGCGATGACTGAAGCTGTTCAAAGGAAAAATAAAGACGTGCTGAACGTATTCGTCTGCCAGGCGAGTCACTCAGGAAAAATGTTGATGTGGTTTTCCAGCCAGACTGAGATATTAAAGCTGCAGGCGAATGCTGTGATTTCCCCTAATAATCTCTTAATGAGCGCTAATCTCTCTCTCCCCCTCTCTCTCTCGCTTTAAGAAGACAGGAAAGTGTGGAATTCCCCCTTTTGGCTCTCCTAAACCCGTCACAGTCACAGTCACAGACAGAAAAGATTTAATACTTTAAATGTCTTTTTGAAGCCACATTTAAGTGAATTAGCGACTGCGCTGAAATAGTAGAACTGTGAGACATCCTGAGGTAACTTAGCCATGTTTATTTCCTCAGAAATAACTTCTTTTAGCGCAATAAAGTCACAGTAACTTTATTTTCACTCGGTTATTTCTCATAATGTAGGCTACACAGCTTATTTTGAACAATGCAGAGTGAACCTCAGCTTCCAACCTGAGGAACAGTTAGCTGGCTAACTCAGCTAGGCTTAGCTAACAGCCAACCCTTTTTTTCATTTGTTGGTTTAGAAGACTAAGCATACCAGCTCTTCACTAACTCCCTAAATCTGTCCTTACTGAACCTAAAAATGAGTTCTTGCTAAGCGGCTAGCTAGCTAATGTTAGCTAGCATTCAGGGTGAGTTAACATGTTAGTCACCCAGATAGCAAGCGTCCATTGGCTTGTTTAGGTTTGATACTGCTGGTCCACCAGTTGACCACCCAGATTATTGACCTGCGTACAAAATCGAACTTGTTTTTAATCACCTTAAACAGATTTTAAATGTGTGCAGATTTTTGAAAATAGACTATATATCTAAAACAACTGAGCTGAAAATGTTGTTGCTGATGTAAAAAAGTAAGGAATATAGGAAGAATATGTAAATTGGACTCCTCCTTAGAAAACGAGTGATGAAAAATGGGATTTTGTCTAATAAGCTGCTTAACTGCCAGCAGGGCGCACCGTAAACCCTGACTGCCAAGTGGACTGCCAACTTTGCAGATAGTGGTCCAACAGTGGTCTGCTGTCCTCTTGCTATCAGGGCAGGAAACCCAGTAAAGGCTTCTTCAGTTTATTTCAATAAACAACTATTTTGATTATCTTTATTTTATTTTCGGTCTGTTATTAACAGCAGTAGGCTTCTATTGGAACTTGGAGAAAACCGATTTCCCAGAATTCCCCCATAATTCAGAGACGTAAACAGAGTGACTGAGAGCGGGTTTGGTGTGAGGTGGTTCAGATGTTCTTTACAGTGGCGGTGATGGGAACCAGGGTTCTCCATGTCTAGAACACACATATAGACACTTTATTGGCTAATCTAAACCACCAGTGAACCTACACGTGTCTTCTGAGTGTTATATGGAATGTTGATGATGGAAAATCTGGAAAACCTGGGAATAATAAGTTTCTTGGGGGACTATTTTTTTGCCTCACAGCGCCCTGCAGCATGTATCCCTCCACCATGAATGGAGTTTAAGGCTTAAATCTTCTCCAGACTATCATAAACAGCGTCTCAGACATCAGGCAGCGTATTCAGAACCACCTCATGTAGGAACTTTCTGTGAGGGAGCTTTTAGAGGGGGACGTCTGGTTACCTTCACCACCACTGTGAAGAGTTCTGTAATGCTGTAAGTTTCTCTAGAACAGAGCATTTCACACCAAATTACTCAGAATGGTTTTGTTTACATCCTAACCGTTGAGTTGTACTCTTTCTCTTTCTCTGGATATTGTTAAATAATAAGTCTGAGTTGACCAATCAGAAGCTAAGACTTAATAAAACTGCTTTAGATTAATTAATGATCCATTATCTTCTAGCATAGCTTATATATACGAATCTACAGTCTTAACGAGCGTGAACGCTGTACTGGGAAGGATTTCTTGGGATTTAGTAAAACTACATTAAAGTAAATTCAATCAAATTTCATAAAATATGCATTCTCTACATTGACTGCATCCAATCATTTCCTAAAGAATCCCTTATTCTAAAGTAATCAGTGTACCTGTCAGGTGTGTACTGTGCATCTGAATGCTGCTGCTTACCTGCTCAGGTGTAGAAGAAGCCGGTTAAAACCATAGAGGTTTCTCAGAGCATCCGATCCTAAAGTTCCTACTGCCCCTCTCACCTGAGAGATCCACAAACACCTGAGTGATGTCAGACTGCTGCAGGTGAGCTGATCTTCTTCTCTTTACCACCTCAGAGTGCTCCGCCCCAGACAGGGGTGTGTGTGCTTCAGAGGAATCTGTGTGTGTGTGTACAGTAGTTGTGGATTTCAAAGAGGAGATGAAGCACAGGAAGTGGAGGGAGATGGAGTGTGTGTTTTGGGTTTGGAGGGTGGAATTACAGCTCAGTGTTGACTGGCTGGAGTGGGGCAGCTGCAAACACTCATTATGTGTTCTAGGAGCTGCCCTGCAAATTCATAATACAACCATCCTTTAGCCATAATGCAGCCATAATACCGTAGCCCTGCTACAGCCATAATACAACCATACTACCACCATCACACTGTAGTCGCAGTGCAGCCATCCTACAGTTACAGTCACTTACTACAGTCATCATACTCCAGCCTCACTACAGCCATTTTACAACCGTCATCCTGTAGCTACAATACAGCCATCACACTGTATCCTCACAACAGCCACCACACTGTAACCTCTGAATGGTGATCATACTGCAGCCTCACTACAATCAGCATACTGTAGCCTCACTTTAGCCACACTACAACCATCTTACTGTAGCTACACTATAGCCATCATGCTGTAGCATCACTACAGCCACATTACTGTAGCCTCACTTCAGCGGCACTACAGTCATCATACTGCAGCCTCACTACAGCCTAATTACAGTCATCATATTGTAGCCACACTACAGCCGTCATACTATAGCCTCACTACAGCCACATCACTGTAGCCTCACTTTAGCCACACTACAGTCATCTTACTGTAGCCTCACTTCAGCCATCATGCTGTAGTCTCACTACAGCCATCATGCTCCAGCCTCACTACAGCCATCATACTGTAGCCTCACTTAGGCCATACTACAGGCATCATACTATAGCCTCACCACAGCCTCACTACAGTCATCGTACTGTAGCCTCATTACAGCCACACGACAGCTACAGTCACGTACTACAGTTATCATACTATAGCCTCACTACAGCCACCATACTGTCATCATACTGCAGCTACACTACAATCATCATACTGTAGCCTCACGACAGCCGTCATGCTCTAGCCTCACTACAGCCATCATACTGTAGCCACATTACAGTTGTCACACAGTATATCTACAGTGCACTCATAGTACAACAATGCAACACTCGTAGTATGGCCTCATAACATCTGTATTAGACATATAATACATCCATGTTACATACATACTAAACACTTTAACTATACTTATAGTACTATGTATATACTACACTCATAGTACATAGACCACATCAGTACTACACCCATAGTACACCCGTACGACTCTTATAATAGATTGATGGTACTCCAATAATGCACTCAACTACAGCAAGACTACAGCCATAGCACACTCTATAGTGCATTCATACTACATACATACTGAGGCAATATTTTGGCCATAGGACATATAATACAGACAGCAGATGCTCAACACACACACACACACACACACACAATAGAATGGTTAAGCTACAGAGGTATACGTCTCAGAGGCCTGATTACATGTGTATATCTTTTTATTAATTCCATACGGAAGAAGGTCTATATACGGTTACTGGCGCACTTCACTCCCTGATTTAAACTAAAGGGGCTCCGGCTAATCGAGTGATGATACCGTGTGTTGGAGTGCGAGTGGTTTTCCTGCTTTATCCCGGAGCAGACAGAGTCTACAGCACTAACCAGCTCTTTGAAGGTGATAATGTGTGTTGTGGTGATTTTAATCAAACCTTTTCAGCTTAAAGAACAAAAGCTGGATTTAGATCAGTGGAGACCACACCCACTCTAAACTTTAATTTAACTCCGTCAGATCCGCCGTAATGACAGTGCTGATTATTACACCGCTTTATTCCTCTAACGCAGTCTGAGCGCGTGTGCGGCTCAATAACAGGTCAGTCGGAGGAAGGAGAGATTTTTACACCTCACACGCTCACAGATCCTGATTTAGAGGAATTCCTTTAATGCACACACACACACACACACACACACACACAGTTCTGCAGGTTCTGTATGAATTGACTGGAACTTTTCATGATTATTGTTCTTGTTTGTTGTTTGTCTGAAGCTGTAGCTACTCAGTAAGGACTAAACAGTGTTTGGTAGAAGCTTCATAATTATGAGGTGAAGTGAACTGTGATTTCCTCACACACACACACACACACACACACACACACACACACACAAATGTATATGCTCAATTTAAAATATGCTCTTAAATATAAACACACAATTACAGCAGTATAACAGCTCTGTGCTGGCCACTTTACTAGAAACACCCACCTTGTGCTTCCACTCACTGGCCACTTTATTAGAAACACCCACCTTGTTTTTACACTCACTGGCCACTTTATTAGAAACACCCACCTTGTGCTTACACTCACTGGTCACTTTATTAGAAACACCTAACTTACCATTCCACTCACTGGCCGCTTAATCAGAAACACCCACCTTGTACTTCCAGCTACTGGCCACTTTATTAGAAACACCCTCCTTGTGCTTCCACTCACTGGCCACTTTATTAGAAACACCTAACTTAGCATTCCACTCACTGGCCACTTTATTAGAAACACCCACCTTGTGCTTCCACTCACTGGCCACTTTATTAGAAACACCTGCCCTGAACTTCCACTCACTGGCCACTTTATTAGAAACAACCAGCTTGTGCTTCCACTAACTGGCCACTTTATTAGAAACACCCACCCTGTACTTCCACTAACTGAACACTTTATTAAGTACTCTGGAGCCCACAGTGCAGGGGGTCCCGCGGCCACCAGATACCCTAAAATCCCTAATAGGATGCTGACACAGCTGTCCACTCATGACTCACGAACACCTCCAGTTTCTGTCCAGCATTCCTCACCAGCCTTTCCACAAACACCCGCAGACAGAACCGACGCCTGCTGATCATAATGCTGCTCATTGCTATGGAAACTGCTTTCAGACGGATTCATCGTTATTTATCACTGCTGCCCAAATCTGACCCGCGATGACCCACCGAGGGTGAGTGTAGCCCCTCCTCAGATCGCAGCCACTACAAGGACACTCGGGTCTTCATTACAGCCAGTCTGATTCTGTTGAGTTGTACAGGTGTGCTGGACCAGGTGTGTGCTGGGACGTTGTGGTGACTTCACCTTACTTGTGTGTATGTTTTCCCGGACATTCCTCCTCCGCAAGTGTGTGCTGATGGATCCTTCTTCTCCTGTGTGGGAGTGTGTTGTGTGTGTCTGTTTGGTAACTGTCCCGGAGGTTAACTCATCCAAAAGTTGGACTGACAAGGTGTAGACAGGTAACCCTGCCCTGAGCTATGTCTCAGGTAAACTCATTCTCAAGTAAACTCATGCACAAGTAAACTCACTCTCAGGTAAACTCACTCTCAGGTAAACTCACTCTCAGATAACTCGCACTCAGGTAAACTCACTCTCAGATAAACACACTCTCGGGTAAACTCACTCTCAGATAACTCGCACTCAGGTAAACTCATTACCAGGTACACTCATGCTCAGATAAACTCACTCTCAGATAAACACACTCTCGGATAAACTCACTCTCAGATAAACACACTCTCGGATAAACTCACTCTCAGATAAACACACAATCTTGTAAAATCACACTCAGGTAAACTCAGACTCAGGTAAAATCACACTCAGGTAAACTCAGACTCAGGTAAACTCAGACTTAGGTAAACTTGTCAAATCATATTCAGCGAAAATCACTCACCGGTAAGTTCACCCTCGGGTAGACCACACTCAAGTATTCAAGTAAGTATTCAAGTACTCACACTCTGGTAAACTCTCACAAGTACAGTCCACTTGAGATGTACTATTTAGAAACATTTTAGTTTAAAAAAAAATACTTTGTGTAATCAGATTTTAAGCAGACTGTATTTAGTTTGTGTGATTAGATTTTAAGTGGACTGTGTTTAGTTTGTGTGATTAGAATTTAAGTGGACTGTATTTAGTTTGTGTGATTAGATTTTAAGTTGGCTGTATTTAGTTTGTGTAATCAGATTTTAAGTTCACTGTGTTTAGTTTGTGTGATTAGATTTTAAGCGGACTGTATTTAGTTTGTGTAATCAGATTTTAAGTGGACTGTATTTAGTTTGTGTAATCAGATTTTACGTTGACTGTATTTAGTTTGTGTAATCAGATTTTACGTTGACTGTATTTAGTTTGTGTAATCAGATTTTAAGTTCACTGTATTTAGTTTGTGTAATCAGATTTTAAGTGGACTGTGTTTAGTTTGTGTGATTAGAATTTAAGTGGACTGTGTTTAGTTTGTGTGATTAGATTTTAAGTTGACTGTGTTTAGTTTGTGTGATTAGATTTTAAGTTGATTGTGTTTAGTTTGTGTGATTAGATTTTAAGTTGACTGTGTTTAGTTTGTGTAATTAGATTTTAAGTGGACTGTGTTTAGTTTGTGTGATTAGATTTTAAGTTGATTGTGTTTAGTTTGTGTGATTAGATTTTAAGTTGATTGTGTTTAGTTTGTGTGATCAGATTTTAAGTTCGCTGTGTTTAGTTTGTGTAATCAGATTTTAAGTTGACTGTATTTAGTTTGTGTATTTAGATTTTAAGTGGACTGTGTTTAGTTTGTGTATTTAGATTTTAAGTGGACTGTGTTTAGTTTGTGTATTTAGATTTTAAGTGGACTGTGTTTAGTTTGTGTATTTAGATTTTAAGTGGACTGTGTTTAGTTTGTGTATTTAGATTTTAAGTGGACTGTGTTTAGTTTGTGTATTTAGATTTTAAGTGGACTGTGTTTAGTTTGTGTATTTAGATTTTAAGTGGACTGTGTTTAGTTTGTGTATTTAGATTTTAAGTGGACTGTGTTTAGTTTGTGTATTTAGATTTTAAGTGGACTGTGTTTAGTTTGTGTATTTAGATTTTAAGTGGACTGTGTTTAGTTTGTGTATTTAGACTTTAAGTGGACTGTGTTTAGTTTGTGTATTTAGATTTTAAGTGGACTGTGTTTAGTTTGTGTATTTAGACTTTAAGTTGACTGTGTTTAGTTTGTGTGATTAGAATTTAAGTGGACTGTGTTTAGTTTGTGTGATTAGATTTTAAGTTGATTGTGTTTAGTTTGTGTGATTTTAAGTGGACTGTGTTTTGTTTGTGTGATTAGATTTTAAGTGGACTGTGTTTAGTTTGTGTGATTAGATTTTAAGTGGACTGTGTTTAGTTTGTGTGATTTTAAGTTGATTGTGTTTAGTTTGTGTGATTTTAAGTGGACTGTGTTTAGTTTGTGTGATTAGATTTTAAGTGGACTGTGTTTAGTTTGTGTGATTAGATTTTAAGTTGATTGTGTTTAGATTGTGTGATTTTCTTAGTTGACTGAATCACAGCTTCCATGATAATGCAGGTGCGCAGTGCAGCAGGTAGGGGGTGCTGTGCTACTGCAGGTAGAGGCAGGATGTGAGCAGGTTTGAAAAGTGAGAAAAACAAAAAGTAGAGCAAGAAAAACAAAGAGAAAGAGAGAGAGAGAGAGAGAGAGAGAGAAAG
>CM067494.1:17346992-17384931 GCA_034552555.1 Semaprochilodus insignis | reverse complement strand
AGAGAGAGAGAGAGAGAGAGAGAGAAAGAGAGAAGAGAAAGAGAGAAGAGAAAGCGGAAAGACCAGAAAATAGCAAAACAAGAAAAAAGAGGGAGAAAGAGGAAAGAGAGAGACAGACCGTGAAAAAGAAAACAAGAGAGAGAAAGAAGTAGAGACAGAGAAGGAGAAGGGTAGGATGGAGCTCCGAGCGGAGCTGCTGAAGAGCATCTGGTACGCCTTCACCTCTCTGGACACGGAGGACAGCGGGAAAGTGTCCAAATCCCAGCTGAAGGTAAGAGAGAGGGATAGAGATAAATGGACAGATAGAGAGAGAGAGAGAGAGAGAGAGAGAGAGAGAGACAGAGAACGTGTTACTACAGTGTCTTTTTATGTTATGCAAATATTATGTAAATCTGATATTACGCCATCAGTCCTGTATCCCGTCTGTACAGCTGACTGTAATGAACAGGACTAAGCTGCTCTGTTCAGGTCTGTAGGCTGCAGCGTAGCTACTGAAATGAACCGCTTGTTCCTCCTGTGCTCCAATAACAGCTTCTACTCTACTGTACTACTGCACTAGGTCTTAGAACATTGCTGTGAGGATTTGATTGAGTATTAATGAGGTCAGGTCCTGATCATGGAGCATTGCTGTGAGGATTTGATCATTAATGAGGTCAGGTCCTGATGTTGGAACACTGCTGTGAGGATTCGATTGAGCATTAATGAGGTCAGGTACTGATGGTGGAACATTGCTGTGAGGATTTGATTGATTGTTAGTGAGACCATGTACTGATGTTGGAACATTGCTGTGAGGATTTGATTGAGCATTAGTGAGGTCAGGTCCTGATGATGGAACATTGCTGTGAGGATTTGATTGAGCATTAGTAAGGTCAGGTCCTGATGGTAGAGCATTGCTGTGAGGATTTGATTGAGCGTTAGTGAGGTCAGGTACTGATGGTGGAACATTGCTATGAGGATCTGATTAAGTATTAGTGAGGTGAGGTACTGATGTTGGAACATTGCTGTGAGGATTTGATTAAGCATTAGTGAGGTCAGGTCCTGATGGTTGAACATTGCTGTGATGATTTGATTGAGCATTACTGAGGTCAGGTCCTGAAGGTGGAACATTGCTGTGAGGATTTGATTGAGCATTAGTGAGGTCAGGCACTGATGTTGAACATTGCTGTGAGGATTTGATTGAGCATTAGTGAGGTCAGGTACTGATGGTGGAATATTGCTGTGAGGATTGAATTGATTGTTAGTGAGGTGAGGTACTGATGGTGGAACATTGCTGTGAGGATTGGATTGAGTATTAGTGTAGTGAGATTGGACATGGAAGAGGTTCCCGCTCTATTGGTCAGTGCACTGAGAGAGAGTGTTCAGATCCGTTTGGTCATACAGTGTATGTGTATATGGGGATGTACGTGGGTTGATATCACTGTTAAAGATTATTAGAATGGCTGAATTATAATATCGTGTGCAGGAAAAGATCCATCATCACCTCGACCTGGAGAAACAGCTTGTTTGTTGGTTCCTGTGTTCTTGAGCAGTAGTTAATCTGTCTCAGGCGCTCCGGCTTTACAGAATCTACAGTCCAGGGCACATACCCTCAGGCACGCTGACTGTGCAGTGTGTGTGTGTGTGTGACCGTTTAACTGGTTAAGCCCCCTCCGTCCCGTCAGCTGGAATATCAATAAGTCTTTGTTACTTGTTATGTGGGTGGAGTTTGTCTATTTGTTGTTTACTTCCTGTATTCTATTGTGTATTGTTATGTAGATGCTGTGTCAGTGTTTCCCCCATAACCCGCACAGTGTGTAGTTGTTTGTTTTGCTGTTTATTGTTTGTATTGTTGTGCAGGAGTTGTGTGGGTGTTGATGGTCAGGTGTGTTCAATCAAGGGGATGATGATGATCAGGTGTGAGTTGTATGTAAAGAACAGGGATCTATGAAAGTCTGATCCTCACGACACATCTTTGTGGAGGTGTAAGGAGATTTCTGAGGAACCTCAGAAGAAGAGCTGTTGATGCTCATCAGGCTGGAAAAGGTTACAGAACCATCTCTAAAGCGTTCGGACTCCAGCATCCACAGTCTGACAGACTGTGTATGAATGGAGGAAACACGAGACCAGTGTTACCCTCCACAGGAGGGGAGCACCAACAAAGAGCAAGACATGTAGTAAAGACAAGGTCACAAAGGAACCCAGGGGAACCTCTATGCTACTATGGACTTTCTCACATTGGCTAATGTTAATGTTCATCAGGAGAACACCGAACAGCAATGGTGTGCATGGCAGGGCTGCACGGACAAACTCACAGCTCTCTGTCTGCAGTTTGGGAAAGATCGTGCAGACGAGTCAGAAGACTATGGGAACAATGTTTTGTGGACGGATGAGGCCAGAATAAACCTTTGAATGGCATAAGATCGCGTCTGTGAAACATGGTGGTGGTAGTGTCATGGTTTGGCCCATTTTGCCACACCTTCGGTTTTAGGTCACATGTATGCAGAAATACAGAACCTTCTAAAGGATTCACGAGCACCGCTGTAGGTGTGCTCCTATAACCTATAACATGCACTGCGCGTTCCTGATGTGTGGTGTGTTGTTTATGGTTTTGTTGTTTGTTGTTTAGGTGTTGTCGCACAACCTGTACAGTGTATTCAGGATTCCTCATGATCAGGCGGCTCTGGAGCAGCACTTCAGCGATGATGATGATGGACCTGTTTCCAGCCAGGGATACATGCCCTATCTTAACAAATTCATACTGGATAAGGTACACTCAGGCACCCACAGTATATGCCGTTTCAACAAATTCATACTGGGTGAGGTGGATTTTCCAAAAAAAAAAAAAAAACCATATATATGCCCCATCTCAAAGTCATACTGGATTAAGTACACTGACACCCATGATACATGGCCTACTTCAGCAAATTCATACTGGATAAGGCACACTTGGACACCCACAAATATTTGCCCCATCTCAGATTCACACTGGATAAGGTACATCCAGACACACACAAATATACTCCCCCACATCAAATTCATACTGGATAAGGCACATTGAGACACATACAAATATACATCCCATCTCAAATTCACACTGGATAAGGTACACTGAGACACATACACATATACATCCCATCTCAAATTCACACTGGATAAGGTACACGGAGACACATACAAATATACATCCCATCTCAAATTCACACTGGATAAGGTACACTGAGACACATACAAATATACATCCCATCTCAAATTCATACTGGATAAGGTACACTGAGAGACATGCAAATATACATCCCATCTCAAATTCATACTGGATAAGGTACACTGAGAGACATGCAAATATACTCGCCACAAATAATTCATACTGGATAAGGTACACTGAGAGACATGCAAATATACTCGCCACAAATAATTCATACTGCATAAAAGTACACTTAGACCCACACAGATATAAGCCCTATATCAACAAATTCATACTGGATAAGGTAGGTACTAAAGTATTTTGAGAGCACATATAGACTCTCCTTTTTTGCAGTAATGTGGGCATATGTGTTGCCAGGTCGTGGAGGGGACGTTTGAAAAGGAGGAAGTGGACGCCCTCTGCTGGACGCTCTGCTCTAAGAAGAATTACCGTCTCAACACCAATGGTACTGCAGTTCTGGCCAATAAAGACGCAGAACGCTTGTGGTGCCTCTTCAACTTCCTCGCGGAGGACAAATACCCACTAGTGCTGGTACCAGAGGAGGTGAGGGTCATTCAAAGTGATAGTTGACTAAATACCTAATTCCCTTGGCACCCCCAGGACCCCTGCATCCCTAGCACCCCAGTACTATTACAGTACTCAAAGAGAAGCTTCCAGAAATCCTCAGGTCTTCTCTGAATGTCTGTATGTGTTCTCAGGTGGAGTACCTGCTGAAGAAGATCTGCACAATGCTGAGCGTGGAGCTGAACAGTGTGGATGTGGAGGAGTTCTGGAGTCAGGAGTGCGTGCGAGAGGGGATGAGCGTGTGGAGTTTTCTGGAGCTGGTGAATTCGGGGGTTTTGGGTCGAGGGCTGGACAGAGAGCGCCTCAGCTCGGCTATAGAGGACGTCTACAGAGAGGTTGTTGGCAACGTCCTTAAAGAGGCAAGGAAGCTTAATGAGGCAAATTTATAAAGGATTAAGACCAATTCGCTTTTCATAGCTCAGTGTTCGAGTGATTGAGAGCGGGTTCGGTGTGAGGTGTGAACAGAGTGATCGAGAGTGGGTTTGGTGTGAGGTGTAAACAGACTGATTGAGAGCGGGTTCGGTGTGAGATGTAAACAGAGTGATTGAGAGCGGGTTCGGTGTGAGGTGTAAACAGAGTGATTGAGAGCGGGTTTGGTGTGAGGTGGTTCAGATGTTCTGTACAGTGGTGGTGAGGGGAACCAGGGTTCTCCATGTCTAGAACACACATATAGACACTTTATTGACTATCTAAACCACCAGTGAACCTACACGTGTCTTCTGAGTGTATATGGAATGCTGATGATGGAAAATCTGGAAAACCTGGAAATACTAAGTTTCTTTGGGGGACTATTTTACCTCACAGCGCCCTGCAGCATGTATCCCTCCACCATGAATGGAGTTTAAGGCTGAAATCTTCTCCAAACTATCATAAACAGCGTCTCAGACATCAGGCAGCGTATTCAGAACCACCTCATGTAGGAACTTTCTGTGAGGGAGCTTTTAGAGGGGGACGTCTGGTTACCTTCACCACAATTGTCACTCTTCTGTGACTCTTCCACAATTCTGTGGAATTCCCCTTTAAGGAAAGTTCTCAAATGCTTTCTGAATGTGTTACAGGGTTACCTGTGGAAGAAGGGTCACCTGCGGCGGAACTGGACGGAGCGCTGGTTCTGCCTGAAGCCGAGCGCGCTTTGTTATTACACCAGTGAGGACAGGAAGGAGTCTAAGGGCAGCATTGAGCTCGACAACAACTGCTGTGTGGAGGTACTGACCTTTAACCTTTAACCTGTCGCATCTAAAGCTAACGGTAACAGCACCAACTCAGTCACACCTGCTGTAATGACTCTCACTCATCACTGTCTGTTCACTGAATCTAACATATTGGGAGGCGGGGTCAAAGTGTCCCGATTCCTCCCCAAATCAGTCCCAGCTCTCTGGAATCAGGGGCGGAGCCTTACACACATGGCTCGGGACTCTAGTAGCAGCTCCGCCTCTAACTGCCACACCCCTTCATGGTAGCACGAGATGCGGTAAACGTCATGCTTTAAGCGCTCCTATTGAAACAGCAGCAGGGTAGATCCGTTCGCCGCTGCTCAGTGATGTTGAACCGCTGAGAGGCAGGCAGGTCACCAGCAGTCAGACTGCCGTTTGATGGCAGGCAGGCAAACATGCTATCTAACCCACAGCCCAGCACAGAACACCACAAACACCCTTACTGCACATCTTGAGCAAACCCTTACTTACACTTTACAAACTTCGAGCCTCCGCAGCCCTGGCCACCAGTACTGAGACACTACCATATAGATTTACACACATATAGTTCCTGTCTGAAGAACAACTAAACATCTAAAATGCCACTTTAAAGGAGATTTTAATTATAATGTAGGTCAATGGAACCAGACTTTTTACCAAACTAATTATGGGTCATTCTGTTGGTCCATTCATCCTGAAACTTTCACACAGTAAAATATATAGAAATATAAACAATTGTAAAAGTGTTATTGGCTTGAAAAAGTACTGTTGTGTGTGTGTGTGTGGTGTGTGTGTATGTGTGTGTGTCAGGTTCTTCCTGAGAGGGAGGGGAAGAGGTGTATGTTCTGTGTCAAGACTCTCAACAAGACATATGAAATGAGTGCACCAGACAGCAAACAGAGACAGGAGTGGACAGCAGGTAACACACACACGCACATGCACACACACACACACACACACACACACACAAAGTGTAGCCATGGAAATGGGTGTGACCGAACCATGGAAATAGGTGTAATGTATCCATGGAAATGGATTTGACGTAACCATGGAAATGAGTGAGAGGTAACCATAGAAATGGATTTGACGTAACCATGGAAATGAGTGAGAGGTAACCATAGAAATGGATTTGACGTAACCATGGAAATGGGTGAGGCGTAGCCATGGAAATGGGTGTGACGTAACCATGGAAATAGGAGTGGTGTAGCCATAGAACTGGGCGTGGCGTAGCCATGGAAATGGAAGTGAGGTGACAAAGGAAATGGGTGTGACGTAACCATGGAGGTGAGTGTAATGTAACTATGGGAACAGGTAAAGGGTATCCATGGAAGCAGGTGTAGTTTAATCCGGGAATCCAGTGAATCCCAGCGCTCCATATATCAGCGGTGCAGCTGTATTTCAGGTGGACGTTCCTCAGTCAGCCTGTGTTCTATAGGTATTACCTGGATTGTTAGATCTGCACGTACGAGCAGAACACGGTTCACACACAAACCCCAGATCACTCTGAACATGGGGCTTTCCTTATCTCCACTCCTCTCGTCTCCTTCTGATACACGATCAGCCAAAGGAGAACATGATCTCTGTGGTGAAGTTCTAGGACGTGTGTTCTCCTCCTGTTATCACTGTAGATGAGCTACAAACAATAAAAGCCTCTTGACTTGAGCTGTACTTACTCCACCCACAGCAGACACTCCCACCCACTGTCCTGTGTTTCAGCCATCCAGCTGGCGATCCGGCTGCGCTCGGAGGGGAAGAACTCGCTGCATAAGGAGCTGAAGGCCCGGCGACAGGAGACGCGGGAGGAGCGAGAAAGGAGGCGCGCCATGAGGGAGCAGGAGACCCAGAGACTGCAGGACCTGCAGGGAGAGAAGGAGCAGAAACAGGCAGAACTGGAGCTCCTGAAGGAGGCACAGAAACAAGCTCAGCTTTCATTACTGCAGGAGGAGGACAGGAGGAGGAAACAACATGAGGAGCTACAGACAGCACTGGAGGAAAAACTACGGGAGGCAGAGGAGGTGAGGAGAGGAGGAAAGAGGAAGCAGGAGAGGGAAAAGGAGGAGAGAAGGGAAAAGAGGAGGAGAAAGAGGAGGAGATTTAGTTTACTCCAGAGTTTTAATGTGATTTTACTGAGTGTGTTTAAAGTAGACGTGAGCAGCGGTGACGATCAGCTGAGTAAACATGATGGGTGGGTGTGTGTGTGTGTGTGTGTGTGTGTGTGTGTGTGTGTGTGTGTAGGCCCGTGCGAGTATGCGTGAGGAGATGGCTCTGAAGGAGCTGGAAGCAGAGCGTCAGAAGAAGAGGATCAGAGAGCTAGAGGAGCTTCAGCAGCATCTGGAGGAGGCTCTGCACCAGGAGATCAAAGCCAGACAGGACGAGGAGAATTACAGATACACACAGACCAGGTACACAAACACATACACACAGTAATGTAAGAGGCCACTTTATCAGAAACACCTACCTTTTACCTACACCCGTTAGCCACTTTATCAGAAACACCTACCTTTTACCTACACCCGTTAGCCACTTTATCAGAAACACCTACCTTTTACCTACACCCGTTAGCCACTTTATCAGAAACACCTACCTTTTACCTACACCCGTTAGCCACTTTATCAGAAACACCTACCTTTTACCTACACCCGTTAGCCACTTTATCAGAAACACCTACCTTTTACCTACACCCGTTAGCCACTTTATCAGAAACACCTACCTTTTACCTACACCCGTTAGCCACTTTATCAGAAACACCTACCTTTTACCTACACCCGTTAGCCACTTTATCAGAAACACCTACCTTTTACCTACACCCGTTAGCCACTTTATCAGAAACACCTACCTTTTACCTACACCCGTTAGCCACTTTATCAGAAACACCTACCTTTTACCTACACCCGTTAGCCACTTTATCAGAAACACCTACCTTTTACCTACACCCGTTAGCCACTTTATCAGAAACACCTACCTTTTACCTACACCCGTTAGCCACTTTATCAGAAACACCTACCTTTTACCTACACCCGTTAGCCACTTTATCAGAAACACCTACCTTTTACCTACACCCGTTAGCCACTTTATCAGAAACACCTACCTTTTACCTACACCCGTTAGCCACTTTATCAGAAACACCTACCTTTTACCTACACCCATTAGCCACTTTATCAGAAACACCTACCTTTTACGTACACCCGTTAACCACTTCATCAGAAACACCTACCTTTTACCTATGCCCATTAGCCACTTTATCAGAAACAACTACTTTGGAGTTACACACTTTGGCCGTTTTATCGGAAACACCTACCTTCTACATATACCCACTGGCCACTCTGTGGGAAACAACTACTCGTAACTCCACCCATTTGGTCACTTTACTGGAAACATCTACTTGTAGCTACACCCATTGGTCACTTTATTGGAAACACCTACCTTCTACTTACACCCATTTATCGGAGACACCTTCTACACATATGCATTGGTCACTTTATTGGAAACACCTACCTGTAGCTCCACTCACTGGACCCTTTATTGGAAACATGTACCTTGGTCACTTTACTGGAAACACCTACCCTGTAGCTTCAGCTACTGGCCACCATATGATATTGGAAACACCTACCTTCTGCCTATACCCCTTGGTCACTTTATTGGAAACACCTACCTTCTGCCTACACCCCTTGGTCACTCTTTTGGAAACACCTACCTGGAGCTTCACCCATTGGTCACTTTATTGGCAACACCTACTTGTAGCTCCACCTATTGTCCGCTTTATCAGAAACACTAACTTCCACTTACACCCATTGGCCATTTTATTGTAAACACATATCTTGTAGCTCCACCCATTTGGTCATTTTATTGGAAACACCTACAATGTAGTTAAACAGATGAGCTACAGTCTGTAACTGTAAAGCTACAAAGCACACAATGTACGGCAGGTGTTTCCGATAAAGTGGCCCACAGGTTCCACTGGAAAACAAGGTGCTTTGAATTTTCCCAATGTGTCAGGAATGAATGACATGTGAGATCAACACCGTATATAGCTGCGTTGATGTAACACATTCACGCATCTTCTGAACTGTGAAATTCACCAGCACTGTTTTCCGGTGTAGGTGGAGCTCATTTAACCGCCACCTTAATTTCCACATGTTTGTTGTTGACTTGTTACTTTCATGCTTTTATTTTACCCATATTTGAATGTAAATGAAGCTATGTTGCTCACATGGTTTGGTTGTTGTTATCAGTAATAATATTACGTAACTGCAAAATATTGCTTTCTCAAAACAGCTGTGTCTGATCTGGGGGGCCGATGGGGGTTTTGTTTCCCACAAATGCAGCTCAGCAAGCCGTGCACGGCAGCCAGAGCATGAGTGCATGAGAGCGAGTGGAGCCTTGTTTTCTTTGCCTTTGAGAGAAAGAGCACTCACAACTTCCTGTCAGCTCAGCTCTGTGGTCACGGGTCATGAAGAGAAGAGCGCATAATCCACACGCAGAGAAATGGACCAAGCTCCTTAGAGCAGCTAAAAACAGCCGCAGTACTTCAGGCTATATATGGATTTATAGATAGCAGCGAGTCGTACATTGTCAGAAACCACACGTCTATTAGAGATCATTACAAAAGCCTTATCATGGAAAACTGAATTTTCCACCCCTTCAAAAACGTGATGTACAGTCGTATGTAAACACTGTTAAACAACCACGTCATTCATTCTCCAGTACATACAGTGCATACAGGGAAACTAATGCACAGCCCGTGTTGAATTAGCTGTTTTTGTGATGTCACACATTAGCAGTCTATCAGCAGTTGTGTCCCACCCATTCAGCCTACAGCAGTTTAGCCCCACCCATTCAGCCTGCAGCTCTGTAGCCCCGCCCATTCAGCCTACAGCAGTTTAACTCCACACTTTCAACCTCCAGTAGTTTGTTTAGCTTTTCCCATTCAGCCTACAGCAGGTCATCCCCAGCCGTTCAGCCTACAGCAGGTCATCCTCAGCCGTTCAGCCTGCAGCAGGTCATCCCCAGCCGTTCAGCCTACAGCAGGTCATCCCCAGCCGTTCAGCCTACAGCAGGTCATCCCCAGCCATTCAGCCTACAGCAGGTCATCCCCAGCCATTCAGCCTGCAGCAGGTCATCCCCAGCCATTCAGCCTGCAGCAGGTCATCCCCAGCCATTCAGCCTGCAGCAGCTTATGCCCAACCTATTTAGCCTGCAGCTATTTAGCTCCATCCATTCAGCCTACAGCAGGTTAGCTCCACCCAATTAGCCTACAGTAGCCTACACTGACCAGCCACTTTACTAAACCTGACCATATAGGACACTCTGTGGTTGTACAGGTCCAGACTGTAGTCCATCTGTTTCTCTGTGTACTGTATTACCCTGTTCTTCAATGGTCAGGACCCCCACAGGACCACCACAGAGCAGGTACTATGTGGGTGGTGGATCATTCTCAGCACTGCAGTGACACTGACGTGGTGGTGGTGTGTTAGTGTGTGTGGGGCTGGTGTGAGTGGATCAGACACAGCAGTGCTGCTGGAGTGTTTGAACACTGTGTCCACTCACTGTCCACTCTATTAGACTCTCCTACCTTGCTGGTCCACCTTGTAGATGTACAGTCAGAGACGATAGCTCATCTGCTGCTGCACAGTGCAGTGTTGGTCATCCTCTAGACCTTCATCAGTGGTCACAGGAGGTTGTTGGCTGGATATTAACTGAACTAACTAAACTGCTGCCTTCTCTGAAGCTGTTGTGGTTGATTACAAGCTGTTGGCTGTTTGCAGGCTGCTGGCAGAGGAGGAGGAGAAGACGAAGGCTCTGCTGTCTCTGCAGGAGGAGCAGGAGGAGCTCCTGCTACACATGCAGAAGGAGAAGCGGGAGCTGAAAAGGGAGATGGAGGAGAAAGCTCACGCCCTAGTTGAGGCTCACAAACAGCTGGAGAACATCCGCGCCAGCAGACACAGAGTGGACCAAGACATCGCGGTGAGGGTCTTCCTCAGTCCTCTTTAAGTCCCATTGCTGTTCTCTTAAGGGTGGTCTGGCTTTCTAGCTTAAAGCAAAAGCCCCCCAGAACTCTAGACCTGAGTCATATAGTCAGGTCAGTCCTGATGTTGGTCAGTAAACTCCAACTCATCACAAATGTGTTCCATGGAGCATCATCTCTCCAACTTATCCCAAAGGAATTCAGTGGAGATTGTTTCAACCCATTCCGAGGTGGAGCTTCATCAGTTCCACCGCTCCACAGCCCACTGCTGGGTGGCCCCACATCTATGTAGCCCATGCTTTGCATTGGCCATGGTGACCTTAGGCTCATGTGGAGCTGTGCCAGATCGGCCCATTCTATTGGTCATTCAAGTAGATGGGAAGCACTGTCTGGATACTTTCGGATGTATGGTGTGTATGTGGAGTACTGTTTTGGTATCTGGTATGTAATCAAATATCTGACTGTGTATCTTCTCAGGCGGCCCAGAGGAAGCAGCGGCAGGCCAGCACAAGTGTTAAACACTGGAACGTCCAGATGACTCGACTAATGCACCCCATCGGCCCCGGAGGTTCGTTACTCACACTGCTGCAGTTAGTGGTCAGTTAAAGACAAGAGTTTGGGCCAAACCACTAAAGCCCCAAGGAACCCAAATCCTGCTCTTGTGGGCCACTGTATATACTTCACAGTGTCCACTAAACTTCACGGTGTCCACTAAACTTCATAGTGTCCACTAAACTTCATAGTGTCCACTAAACTTCACAGTGTCCACTAAACTTCAGTGTCCACTAAACTTCATAGTGTCCACTAAACTTCAGTGTCCACTAAACTTCACAGTGTCCACTAAACTTCATAGTGTCCACTAAACTTCGGAGTGTCCACTAAACTTCATAGTGTCCACTAAACTTCACAGTGTCCACTAAATTTCACTGTATCCACTAAACTTCAGTGTCCACTAAATTTCACAGTATCCACTAAATTTCACAGTGTCCACTAAACTTCATAGTGTCCACTAAACTTCAGTGTCCACTAAACTTCAGAGTGTCCACTAAACTTCACAGTGTCCACTAAACTTCACAGTGTCCACTAAACTTCACAGTGTCCGTTTAACGGCTCATGTGTTTTATGAAGACTTTACTCTTCTGATGTAAAGTGGGCAGTTCTAATCCTGGGTCATGGGAACCTTAGTAATATCCTCACCACTCACAAGGGTGATGTGGTTTGTCCTGCCCACACACCTTCAAACTAAACTGGGTTTGGTTTCTCTGTGCTTGAGTCAGAGAAGGAGCTAACCACCAAGCGAAAGCTAACCACCAAGCAAAATGCATCCTAGCAAACATAAGTGAGCTATCAAGCTGGCTAATCTGTCTCCCTGTTGTGCATCATTCAGCCGTAAATTATAAAGTTTAACAGGAAACAGTCTTTTTCCTTGTGGAGAGTGACCTTTGACCTTGTAGATTTGCGATCCCCGGTAGCATGAGTTCATAGTATAGAAGAGAGCAGTCTGCAGTCTCCAATACTGCTGAATCAGAGGCATTATGATGTGTCGAGCTCCAGTGATGGTGCAGCATTCTCCTCCAAGCGTTCTCTTCTAACAACAACTTTGTGCTAGTGTGCTGAACTCCAGTCAGCGTTTTCTTCCAGAACGTTCTCTCTCTAACGGCAGCTTCTGTTTCAGATCGGAGGGCGTCGGCTCCGGCCATGCGGGTGCCGTCTCTGGGGGACGGTGGACCTCTGACAACTAGGGGCAGCATCAGAGAGACGGACAGACACAACAGAGAAGGAGAGACAGACAGGCCGAGCGGCGGAGAGAGGGAGAATGGAGAGAAGCCTCGGATGCTCCATAAAGCTTATTCTGAACCCGTGTAGAAAAGAGCATGAATTAAAGCGATAGTTTTGCAAAAACCACATTCACCGACATGACCCTTAGTTTGTCCTTAAAGGTGTTAAGGCAGTGCGTCTGAAACCGCGTGATCAAGTCTTAGTGTGAGAGATTCCTGAACAACGGCACACGATTTGAAGAGACTTCAGGTTGCAAATTAGTGGAGTATAAGGTTCCATTGCTTGTTAGCTACATTAGCATTGTAGCTCCAGCGCTAAAACTAAAGAAACAAACTTTAGACACCAAACATGTTTTGGCTGATTGATTGGATTGATATTTGGAGTAAGGTGGCTGGGAAAATTCGATTTTTATTTTTTTGCTGAACTATCGCTTTAATCATTTCTCGGTATGCTCGTCTTGGATGTGATGTATGCACCTGTTCAAATGTTTGGAATCACCAGTATAGGAATAACTGTCATCTTATTTGAGGATAATGTAATGTACAGTGTAGCATGAGGTTATTTTAGATGTTCATATTTAATGCTTCAGTTAAAGCAGTATTATGCGAGATCTGGTACTTGTTGCTCTTGGGCTCCCCCTACAGTTGCGGAGCCTAATTCACTTAGTGCTGCACGGGACCCGGTTTTCTGGAGTCGACTCCGACTCACGACTCCTGCCGCTAGAATCGATGAAATCGACTACTCGACTCTAGGTTTGATCAAGAGAGCCGGTAATAAGGGGATACAGCAGAGATTAAACCATCTTAAACGCAGTTAAACACTTAGGAGTAGAGGGGGCTGAAGTTGTCATCATTTTCAAAGGCTTCTTATTTAACTTTTCCAGTCCACCTTAAGGGCAGTTAGCGTGTGCTGGCGCCAGAATGTAAATGCAGCGCTATTTAAGGTGGAACGGAAATTTGAAATAAGATAGTAATACAGGAAAATTTTTTTTTTCATTCTCATTTTTTGATTCTCTTTTCCACAACGCTCTGTGAATAATACTGTGTGTTTTCCGTTCATTGTTCCGTTTTTAATATATAATATAACACAATATAATATAATATAATATAATAATATATAAGTTTATTACGACCCAGGTCTGCTGTTCAGGACGTATAGAACGGGAAAACAGGACGTAAGGAGTCAGAAGAGTCGACTTTTTTTCGACTCTTAGAGTCATTGACCAAGAACCGACCCCAGCTCTCAGCCGTGCTAGAGTCGAAGTATCGACCCCTCTTGCAATCGACTCACCACTGTCGTAAATACAAATCACGCTTCAAGCCCGCCTTCCGAACAGAACCGCTTATTAAGAGCACTTCTTACCAGTATCAGAACCTTTGTTCTTGTTTGATCTACTTCGGTCTCTTCTCAGTCTCCGCCATTACGGGAATACCGAGTTAGCTTCTCATAGCAGCCATGGCGCCATAGTTGTTGTTGGTGTGACGTGGTGCCGTAAAGCATTACGCAGTTCTCGCGAGAGTTCCCGTGCACGCTTTTTCCACGTTACATAGGGCTACAGCGGGCGTTCCAGGCCCGGTGTGGGGATGACAGAGACGCTGTTCACTCCATTATAAGTCAGAGTACCATCATAATGATTCAGCGGCTGTTATTTTGAAGTAAAGTCGTTACACAGTGTTGCTTTAGTCTGATAACATGATGTTATTCGGTGATTGGTAATGATCTATGTATAGTCTTTATCACCAAGTTCTGAATTAATTTACACTATAAATCATTTGCAGCTGTAACATTAGCATCATTCCATTCGTTTATTTGTAACAATGTTGGTTTAATATCATTGAAAACAGTGATTCCAAACTTTTGAACTTTTGAGAGTGTAAGTCTACAAAGTCATATCAGAATATTAAGACCTTCTTTGTATCTACACTAATGATCTATTTTATCAGCTCCACTGATCATACAGGACACTCTGTAGTTGTACAGTTCCAGACTGTAGTCCGTCTGTTTCTCTGTATACTGTATTACCATGTTCTTCAATGGTCAGGACCCCTGTGTGGTGTTAGTGGATCAGTATCACTGTTGGACTGAAAATCGTCCACCAACCAAAACTATCCAGCCAACAGCGTCCTGTGGGCAGCGCCCCGCGAGAATCGTCCTGTCCCCACTGATGAAGGACTAGAGGATGACCAACACTGCACTGTCCAGCAGCAGATGAGCTATCGTCTCTGACTGTACATCTACAAGGAGGACCAGCAAGGTAGGAGTGTCTAATAGAGTGGACAGTGAGTGGACACAGTGTTTAAACACTCCAGCAGCACTGCTGTGTCTGATCCACTCACACCAGCACCACACACACTAACACACCACCACCACGTCAGTGTCACTGCAGTGCTGAGAATGATCCACCACCCACATAGTACCTGCTCTGTGGTGGTCCTGTGGGGGTCCTGACCATTGAAGAACAGGGTAATACAGTACACAGAGAAACAGATGGACTACAGTCTGGACCTGTACAACTACAGAGTGTCCTGTATGGTCAGTGGAGCCAGTGAGTGTAGATGCAGGGAGGTGGCTGATATGACCGTGCAACTTTGCAATGCCAGTAGTGACTGACCACTGAAAGGTGTAGTCTTTCTCCAGCTCTGGAAACCTGTCTGTAGCTGGTGGACGCTTCATCAGAGTTCATGTCTGAAACATTACAGGTATAAAGTACTGTATTATGTGACTGAAATCTAAAGAAATGAATCGAAATAAAGACCTCCAGAGTGATCTATGACGTCAGTGGTCTGTTTGTGTTCTGTGTGAGGGGGATTTCATGCTCTGAAGTGTCCACAGTGTCCACCTTCTCCTTCATGTGCAGTTTGCAAGAACAGACTGAAAAGTGCAGAGAGGTAAGAAGGCTTTGGGTGTGATATGATCACTTTCTGTGGTTTTACTTCCTGTTTCCTGCTGCAAGACTCGGAGGTGAAAAAGAAGCAGAAATGTGTTTACACCAGGCGTGTGATCATTAACATGCAAATCCATGCCAAGAGTCATATACAATCATACCAGAAAAGTGCTGACTTTAGTAGAAACGGCTTAAACCCAGCACCCCATTGGACCCAGTGTAAAATTGCACTAAATTATAGCTTACTATATATATTTATTATAATATTATAGATGCTTTTATGATCTTTTTGAGGAGAAGAGAAATAATACTTGGTTTTATATCACGTGAGAGAGTATTAATGCAGTAGTTGTGATGTTTTTTTTTGTTTTTGAGATTTGTAGATTAACAAAAGCAGATAAGAACAGTTTAAATAATGCCTGTACTGACTAAATATTTTAGCTGGTGAGCAGTGCCACCCTGTGGCCGCCCTAAGGAACTGCAGTGGAAAAGTGGAGTTACACTTCCTAGGCATTAGAATTTGCAGTTTTTTTAATAATAATAAAGTACAATACAAACAAACATAGCTACATAGCTGCAGAGACAATGGGACTCCCCTAACAACCACCTGGAAGACCTGGTAGACCCACCAACACTGCCCCCATCAGATAAACAGCACTTTGATCTCTGAGAGAGAGGAGAACATCAAGCTCCACTCCTGCTTCAGATCTGAGAACATCCCCAGGTGTTTCCATTCATCCTTCTTCCACTGTGAGAGACACCTCAACGCTATAGAGGTCTGAAAGGAGGTGTAGCTGTTCGAGAAGCTCCTCACTGAGAAAAGGAGACACACATCCAACAAAGAAGCTGCTGGTGTTCTCAGAACAATGGACTGACCACCAGAGACATGAGAACCTCAACACCACAGAATGTGTTTGGGGTTATCTGAATGGCGAGAAGAAGCAGGAAATGCTGAACCAGCTTCTAAGACTGAACTTTGGAGGCGTGTCCTGAAAGTGATTCTCCTGAAAAGAATGGAAGCTCTAATGAAGGTAAAGAGTGGAGACACTGAACACTGATAAAGCTGATATTAGAGTTAGATGTTGAGTATTTGTCTATAGCAGAAATGCTAATGCTAATTTCTGATAATAAACTTAACCATAACCATGTTTATGCCCTGTGACCCAACACTGTGGGTGTTTGTTAGTCCACTGTGTGTTTGAGGCTCGGGATCGGAGCTCTATCAGCGCCTCTTAACTCTAGAGTACATTATGCAACTTTAAAGTAAATATTTATTTTCTTTATTTACTTGGAAAGAAGCAGAAGTGCTGTCGTAGAGACCGTATCCAGAGTTTAACCAGTGCAAAGTGGACATAATCACTAATCCACTAATCAGCAAAACTGAACACAGTCCATAGACTGCCAGGAAGAATAACAATAACATTAAGAAAAGCACAAAAAAAAAACCTGAAAAAAACATAAATATAAACATGAATAAACTGAATAATTAATAGTAGGTAATAAATAATCTATAGTAGTAACTCAATAATTCATAGTAGTTACTGTTTAGTAGTTATGAATTGAATAATTCATAATGGTTATTGAATAATTTGTAATAGACACTGAATAGTTTGTGGTAGATACTGAATAGTTCATAGTGGATACTGAATAACTAATAGTAGATACTGAATAATTCATAGTGGATACTGAATAATTCATAGTGGATACTGAATAAGTCATAGTGGATACAGAATAATTCATAGTGGATACAGAATAATTAATAGTGGATACTGAATAATTCATAGTAGATACTGAATAGTTCGTAGTAGATACTGAATAGTTCATAGTAGATATTTAATAAGTAACAGTAGATACTGAATAATTAATTACTGGATAATGTATAGTATGTACTGAATAATTTATAGTAGATTAACAGATGAACAATATTAAAATATCTAAGACATAAGTGCAAGCAAAATCAGACTTACAACAAATCTAACTCTACCATCAGATGCTTTATATTAACGTATTTACTTTTAGTTTGCTAGTCATGTGATTTTGTTTATACCCCTGTAGTGACATGTGTAGTGGATGGTGTGATAAAGCTAAAGCAGAGAGACACTTAACAATGTGAAGACAATAATAAAATATCATTTTCATGTTTTAATAATTTACAATATAATGTAATATATATTTTTATTATCATTTTATTATACTTTATTATTTTATTTAGTTAGTTCTAAGATTTGTTACATTGACAAATTTACATTTTAAAATAAAGCAGTAATAAAGTATTAAGTGCAAATAATAAACTTTTTTCAATTGTTTTACACTGTAAAAAGTGAATAGTTTATGACGAAGTAATGACGTCATATCTGGATAGCCTACTTCAACATTTATGTATTTTACATTTATAAACTCAAACTGTAAATGATAAACAGTTTGTTATTGTTGAATATATACATATATAACAAACGAGTAAATTATTATTGTTGCTATTATTATTATTATTATTTATTTGTTTGTTTTTATATTGTTGTTTTGCGTCTAAATATTTATTATTTTTATTATATTCATATTATTACAAAAAATATTTATTTATTTATTTATTTACTTGCGTATTTATTTATTTAATTAGTTAGTTATAATTTTTTTAACGTAAAAAACAAACAGAAAAAGAGAGTGGTCGGTGAAAAGTTCGCTGACGTCACTGCGCTGACGCCGCTCTGACGCCGGGAGTGCGAGCGCATGCGCGGTGCGGGCCGGATTAGTGACAGTGGTGGATTAGCAGAGCGCTGAGTGAGGGAGTATGGAGAGCAGAGCGGAGCAGAGGAGAGGAGGAATGGAGGGAGTTTAACGGAGCAAACGGAGGACATGCTGTTGCTGAGAGAGGAGAGAAAAAGGAGCAGAAGGATTATAGAAAAGAAGAGGAGAATTGGGACCGCGGGGAAAACGTTTTTACTCCTTCTCCTCCTGCTGCTCATGAACTTGGACTGCAGAGCTGGAGAACTGAGCCCTGACCAGACAGAGACCAACTGACCAGCCCAGCCGCTCCAGCCTGGCTGTGTTTCTGCTCATACAGCAGGTAGGTTCTAAAGCACGACTGTAGCAGTCTCTGATCTGTACCATCTCCTTCTCCTCCTCCTCTTCTTCTCCTTCTCCTCCTCCTCCCCACTAACCGTCCAACTGTTGTCAGAAATGTGTTTTTCTTCTCCCGACTTCAGAGGAGTGGAGCCCCTGGAGAACCACAGCAGGAATTTAAGGGCTGCTGGCCCTCAGGCTGACCTCCTACTTACTTTCAGCCAAATCCTCAGAGACCATTGACCGTCCAGCCGTAAGATTCTTAGAGTCCTGCTCAGCCGTGGTAGTGTCCATATGGGCCATGTGGGGGGGGGGTGTTTGGGGGGAGGGGGTGTTGTTGTTGTTGTTGTTGTTGTTGTTGATTTNGCTGACCTCCTACTTACTTTCAGCCAAATCCTCAGAGACCATTGACCGTCCAGCCGTAAGATTCTTAGAGTCCTGCTCAGCCGTGGTAGTGTCCATATGGGCCATGTGGGGGGGTGTTTGGGGGGAGGGGGTATTGTTGTTGTTGTTGTTGTTGTTGTTGTTGATTTGCTCTCTCTCTGAGAGATTAATAAAGCAGATGGCATTTAAACGTTCCAGAAAAGTCCATTCAGGCAGTTTTCCAGTGAACACAAACAATACAGCGTGTTCCTGAGGGCTAAAACTACATATCTGTCTGCGTCGCTCCTGGACTGACCACTCATAAACATCCTGTGTGGTCAGTGAGTGAAGGTGAAAGGCCGTGTCTTTGTTGCAGCGTGTTTAAACACTTCATTAAGTGGAATATCAGGCAGACCGAGACCCGCCGGGAGAAGCTTTGGGCAGTGTCGGCTGGACTTTGAAATGTTTTTGTTTTTCTCCCTCGTCCTCTCGAGGGGTCACTCACCTTTTGGTGTTTAAACTGACCGCTGTGTTAACAGCCTGGCTTTCAGAGACCTTTCGTTCTTAATGATGTAAATGTTTGTGTTTGTATGCAGATACTACGTGACCCGCACTGATACTATTACACTGTTATTGTAATCTTATTAGAGGAATGGTCAGTGTTTCTCAGCGTTGTCTGTTGTGGTCAGTGTTTCTCAGCGTTGTCTGTTGTGGTCACTGTTTCTCAGTGTTGTCTGTTAGGGTCAGTGTTTCTCAGTGTTGTCTGTTATGGTCAGTGTTTCTCAGCGTTGTCTGTTAGGGTCAGTGTTTCTCAGTGTTGTCTGTTAGGGTCAGTGTTTCTCAGTGTTGTCTGTTAGGGTCAGTGTTTCTCAGCGTTGTCTGTTATGGTCAGTGTTTCTCAGCGTTGTCTGTTAGGGTCAGTGTTTCTCAGTGTTGTCTGTTAGGGTCAGTGTTTCTCAGCGTTGTCTGTTGTGGTCAGTGTTTCTCAGCGTTGTCTGTTAGGGTCAGTGTTTCTCAGCATTGTCTGTTGTGGTCAGTGTTTCTCAGCGTTGTCTGTTAGGGTCAGTGTTTCTCAGCGTTGTCTGTTATGGTCAGTGTTTCTCAGTGTTGTCTGTTAAGGTCAGTGTTTCTCAGTGTTGTCTGTTATGGTCAGTGTTTCTCAGCGTTGTCTGTTGTGGTCAGTGTTTCTCAGCGTTGTCTGTTGTGGTCAGTGTTTCTCAGCGTTGTCTGTTGTGGTCAGTGTTTCTCAGCGTTGTCTGTTGTGGTCAGTGTTTCTCAGCGTTGTCTGTTGTGGTCAGTGTTTCTCAGCGTTGTCTGTTGTGGTCAGTGTTTCTCAGCGTTGTCTGTTGTGGTCAGTGTTTCTCAGCGTTGTCTGTTGTGGTCAGTGTTTCTCAGCGTTGTCTGTTGTGGTCAGTGTTTCTCAGCGTTGTCTGTTGTGGTCAGTGTTTCTCAGCGTTGTCTGTTGTGGTCAGTGTTTCTCAGCGTTGTCTGTTGTGGTCAGTGTTTCTCAGCGTTGTCTGTTGTGGTCAGTGTTTCTCAGCGTTGTCTGTTGTGGTCAGTGTTTCTCAGCGTTGTCTGTTGTGGTCAGTGTTTCTCAGCGTTGTCTGTTGTGGTCAGTGTTTCTCAGCGTTGTCTGTTGTGGTCAGTGTTTCTCAGCGTTGTCTGTTGTGGTCAGTGTTTCTCAGCGTTGTCTGTTGTGGTCAGTGTTTCTCAGCGTTGTCTGTTGTGGTCAGTGTTTCTCAGCGTTGTCTGTTGTGGTCAGTGTTTCTCAGTGTTGTCTGTTGTGGTCAGTGTTTCTCAGTGCTGTCTGTTGTGGTCAGTGTTTCTCAGCGTTGTTTGTTGTGGTCAGTGTTTCTCAGTGTTGTCTGTTATGGTCAGTGTTTCTCAGTGTTGTCTGTTATGGTCAGTGTTTCTCAGTGTTGTCTGTTGTGGTAAGTGTTTCTCAGTGTTGTCTGTTGTGATCAGTGTGTGTTTATCATGGTCAGTTTTTGTCTGTTGGGGTCAGTGTTTGTTTGTTATGGTATGTGTTGGTTTGTAATGTCAGTGTTTGTTTGTTATGGTCAGTGTTTGTTTATTATGGTCAGTGGTTGGTTATCATGGTCAGTGTTTCTTTGTTATGGTTTTTGTTTGTTTGTTATGGTCTGTGTTTGTTTGTTATGGTCAGTGTTTGTTTATTATGGTCAGTGGTTGTTTGTCTGTTATGGTCAGTGTTTGTTGTGGTCAGTTTGTTTATAATGGGCAATGTTTGTTATAGTCAGTGTTGTCTGTTATGGTCAGCGTTATAGTCACTGTTGTTTATTATGGTCAGTGTTGTCTGTTATGGTCAGTGTTTGTTTTTTTCAGTGTTTGTTTGTTATGGTCAGTGTTTGTTATGGTCAGTGTTTGTTATGGTCGGTGTTTGTTTGTTATGGTCAGTGTTGTCTGTTATGGTCAGTGTTTGTTATGGTTGGTGTCTGCTATGGTCAGTGTTGTAGTCAGTGTTACCTAATATAGTCAGTGTGTCTGTTATTGTCAGTGTCATATTTAGTGTTGTCTGGCCATGATTTATTATAATTACCTGTTGTGCTCAGTGTTGTCTGTTATGGTCAGTGTTGTCTGTTATGGTCAGTGTTGTCTGTTATGGTCAGTGGTTATTATGGTCACTGTTGTCTGTTGTGCTCAGTGTTGTCTGTTGTGCTCAGTGTTGTCTGTTGTGGTCAGTTTTGTCTGTTGTGCTCAGTGTTGTCTGTTATGCTCAGTGTTGTCTGTTGTGCTCACTGTTGTCTGTTGTGCTCAGTTTTGTCTGTTATGCTCAGTGTTGTCTGTTGTGCTCACTGTTGTCTGTTGTGCTCACTGTTGTCTGTTGTGCTCACTGTTGTCTGTTGTGCTCACTGTTGTCTGTTGTGCTCTGTGTTGTCGGTTGTACTCTGTGTTGTCTGTTGTGCTTAGTGTTGTCTGTTGTGCTTAGTGTTGTCTGTTATGGTCAGTGTTGTCTGTTATGGTCAGTGGTTATTATGGTCAGGGTTGTCTGTTGTGCTCACTGTTGTCTATTGTGCTCAGTGTTGTCTGTTATGGTCAGTGTTGTCTGTTGTACTCTGTGTTGTCTGTTGTACTCTGTGTTGTCTGTTATGGTCAGTGTTGTCTGTTGTGCTCAGTGTGTTCTGTTATGGTGAGATTCAGAAGCAGCTCTGTGGCCGCTCTACCAAACACTGCATTAGCTTTCTGCAGTTCTCTCACATCATAACAGTTGGGTTGCCATGTGTACACCACTCCAACCCCTTCAGATGTGCTACGGTTCCTCTCATAACTGCAGAACTTACACACCAGTTTCATTACAGTCACTGAATGTTTTGTGGTAGAAACTGAGCTGGATGCTGAATAATGCTTCATGGTGACGCTGCACTCCACAGTTATACAACACCTACACCTACATGGTTACCTCACACCTGTCTCTCTGAATACGCTACACTTATATCCATTCATACTCCACACCCAACTCCATGACTGTGCACCACCCGCTTCCACAGTTGCTCAACATTTATGTCCATAGTTATGTTACACCCTTACTATGGACATGCTGAGTCATAGAAACTTCACACCTGTTATGAGGGCTATTTCCACAGGTACACTCTTCCCATGGTCTGCACCCATTCTCATGGTACCTTCATCGTGTCTCCTCCCTCTCCGGCAACCAAATCTGCAGCTGTGCTCAGGCATGAGGGGAACCGATCACCTGTAGTAAGTAGCTGCCGAGTAGATCAATGACCCTTCAGACAGGGAGGAAGTCCAGCAGAGTTCAGCCCGGCCGCGTCCTACTCTGTGCCTTCTGACACGCAGCTGGACAGAGTTACAGACTCAGCAGCTGGACTAATCATCACCTGATTCAGTGCATGATGCCATCAGCGATTACTCAATGCAGTCTGTCTGCGCTGCTGTGTTTTAGCTGCTCAGTGCTCTGGCTGAATCTGTGTCTGTATAGTGGAGGGGGGGGTTCCCTTCCTTCCTCTAATGCAGCGCTCTGTTTCAACTGTCTCACACTACAGAGTGTGTGGTTTGGCTAAGTGAGAGAGTTGCACAACAAGTCTTTCACCATCAGCCCGCACTCCTTTATTAGTGATGAACATGCAGAAATATTCTGTTTTCAGGAAGAAATCATCACCGCAGCGACGGAATCACTGTAGGAATACGCAACACTGCCCGGATAAGAATCAGAGCGTCCGCACATTAAACAGGCAGCGCACAAACAGTCTGAGCCTCATATGAAGAGAGTGATACCAGCCGGATACAGACACACATGTGCATATTGTGATATGTTGAGGAGGAGAGTGGGAGGGGCTTAGAAGGATCATGTGGACAATATTATTGGCTAATCATGGTGCAACCATTAATCGACCAAATTAGTCACCAACTAATTTAATAGCCGGTTAGTTGGTGGTGTCACCACACGCGCTCCTCTGTTTCATTCTCTTATTTTTCCTTTCTTGCTATTCTGTAACATTTCGTGTTACAACAATAGCCCCACCCATTCAGCCTATAGCAGTTTAGCTCCTCCCATCCAGTGTACAGCAGTTTAGCTCCTCCCATCCAGTGTACAGCAGTTTAGCCCCACCCATTCAGCCTATAGCAGTTTAGCTCCTCCCATCCAGTGTACAGCAGTTTAGCACCACCCATTCAGCCTATAGCAGTTTAGCTCCTCCCATCTAGTGTACAGCAGTTTAGCACCACCCATTCAGCCTACTGTAGTTTAGCCCCACTCTTTCAGCCTACAGCAGTTTAGCTCCTCCCATCTAGTGTACAGCAGTTTAGCTCCTCCCATCCAGTGTACAGCAGTTTAGCTCCTCCCATTCAGCCTACAGCAGTTTAAGCCCACCCATTCAGCCTATAGCAGTTTAGCCCCACCCATTCAGCCTACAGCAGGTAAGCCCCACCCATTCAGCCTACAGCAGTTTAGCCCCACCCATTCAGCCTACAGCAGTTTAGCTCCTCCCATCTAGTGTACAGCAGTTTAGCTCCACCCATTCAGCCTACAGCAGTTTAGCCCCACCCATTCAGCCTACAGCAGTTTAGCCCCACCCATTCAGCCTACTGTAGTTTAGCCCCACCCATTCAGCCTATAGCAATTCAGCTCCGAACCTTCAACCACATTGAACAAACTGACCACTTCGACAGCATCTCAAAGGGACTTCCAGACCATCACACCACCACCACCACGTTTCACTGCTGGTGTGATGTTCTCATGGTGGAAGGCGGTGTTGGCCAGTCCACAGAAAAGTCTTGGGGGTCTCTGGATGTTTCTTGGCGAATATGAGACGAGCCTTTGAGTTCTCTCTGGTCAGCGGTGGTTTTGCGCCGTGTGGCGTCTGTCTCATTGTGGAATTGTGGATGTGGGGCTTCACTTCGATGTTCCTCTGGGTTCTTCTGCGAGCTCCTGGATGAGCTGTCGATGCACTCTTAGTGAAATGTTGGTAGACCTGCCACCAACCAATGTTCTGCTTGCTGAGACCGCCAACGAGTCTGCTTCATGTTGCCAGACAGGTTCTATTTAAGTGATGCTTTTTTCTCAGTCCAGACTGCGAATCAGACCAGAGCGCATTTACATATACGCCTGGTTTTGGCACATTAACCACAGACAGCATGATTATTCGGGTTTCTGTTTCTGGTGAGGCTCGGCTCAGTTCAGCGTGTGAGAGTGCAGTGTGCGGTGTTTGTCAGTGATATCGGTTGGTTTTGATGTTGTTTCTGCACAAAGGTTACAGAGTTACAGACGCGCAGAGCTGCTGGATCAGCATTACAGCAGCTCCGTTACTCAGACTGCTGAGTCTCTGATCAGAGAGATAAACTCATCATCAGAGGACCTTCAAACGTCTGGAGCCTGCTGATCCAACCACACGCACTGATTTAAAGAGTTCCATATTATCTGACTCCACTTCTTAAACTGCAGGCTTATTAATTAACACCCCCCCCACACACACAAACACACACACACACACACACACACACACACACAAACACACACACACAAACACACACACACACACACACACACAAACACACACACACACACACAAACACACACACACACACACACACACACACACACACACACACAAACACACACACACACACACACATATACATATATCTATATAAATAAATTATAAAAATAAATCCATTATGAATTATTCAGTATCTACTATGAATTATTCAGTATCTACTATGAATTATTCAGTATCTACTATGAATTATTCAGAATCCACTATGAATTATTCTGTATCCATTATGAATTATTCAGTAGCCATTATGAATTATTCGGTACCCACTATGAATTATTCGCTATCTACTATGAATTATTCAGAATCCACTATGTATTATTCAGTATCTACTTGAATTATTCAGTATCTCTTATATTTTTTTTCGGTAACCACTATGAATTATTCAGTATCCACTATAAGTTATTGAGCATTCACTGTGAATTATTGAGCATCTATTATGAATTATTCCATATCAGAGCATGTGAGTGTGGATGTGTTAACGGCTGCTCACATTGTCGCGTGTGGGTGTGTACAAGGTAAGCTAGCTAGTTTTGAAAGCACATGCTGTTATTAATGAATGAATTGGTTTGGAACCTAACTGCTTATATTCATGGCTAGCTTTACTGGCTGGTTAGCATGCTGGCTATGACTCGCGCACTCCCATAGGAAACGACTGGTCGCTTATCGCCCTGTGGTCTGCTAGCGTGTACGCAGGGTCAGCCTTCTGAAAGAGCCTGGGACTGCTTAGCTAGTTTTTGGTTTAACATTAGCCATAAATTACATACGTTGTTCAGTATACATCAGGTATATATACATCAGTGTTTAGAAGTTTGTGCACCCTGTAGTGTTTCATATATTTCTGCATAAATTTGACCAAAAACATAATCAGATTTTCACACAAGTCCTAAAGGGCGATGAAGAGAACATAATTAAACAAGTGAACATAAAATACTACACATGGCCTTTGAGGGAATTGATCCAAACCTTGGTGTCCTACGCGGCCCATGTCTCACCTGTGTTTCAGATATTAACCCCTGACTAGGTCTCTATCTTCACAGCATTGCTAGACTCCGCCCCCTGTCTACCTTTCAGAGATCCTGGTGAGATCCTGAGATCCTCTGTTAGATGACTGCAATTCTCCGTTTTATGGTTTACAGCACATTTAGAATTCTGCAGAAGAACCCGCTAAGAAATCTGCCCGTATCGCCCACGTCCTTCACCAGTCACTCGAGCGAACAGTTCCAGAGCGCGTCTGTTACAAAACGCTGCTGCTGACCTTTAGAGCCCTGCAGGTCCTTCACCTACTTACCTCTGTAACCTCCTCATGCCCCATCACGCGTGCTTAGGTCCCCTGAATCTGGTCTTCTGGCTGTTCCAAGGTTCAGGCTTTCCACTGTGGGTGGCAGGTCTGTTAGTGCTGCTGCCCCCACCCCCTCCCTCTGGAGCTCCTTACCGTCTTCTATTCGCTCTTCTCCATCTCTTTCCATCTTCAGACCTCAACCTCTAAACTGGGGTATGTGAAAGATCCTAAATGGGTCTATCTCATTAGTAATCGATGTAGTATTATTATTACTAGGGCTGCCCTCTAGAAGTCGACGAGTCGAATCGTCAGTCGGAGACCCTTTGAGTCGACTGAGAACAGTGACGAGGGTTTTGTATTTATTTATTTATTTTTTGTCGTAAAACAGACAAAAGCTTACAAAATGCACATAAACTTTAAAAATTTTAAAAGACATTTTAATAATTATTAAAAGGGGAATAATAAATATATATTTGAGTTCTAGCCGGTCTATGACGCATGCTTGTTAAAAATTAAACCCACGTGACGACGTGTGCTGGCGGTTCACCGTTGAAGGAAGCTAAAGCTGTGAAGCTGAGAAACACGGGTGGAACGATGGCTCAGAGAAAGTCTGGAGGAGCTTTTGAAGAAGAGAATCTGAACAAATTAAAGCTAATTCTGCTCGTCATTTAGTCAGACATCCAACACTGCTTCAAACCAGTGAGCTGACTTTCGTTTTAGACATAATGGCTGTTTGCGGTGAAGGAAAAACGGACCGAAGACGTTTGTTTTATTATAATTCCATTATTTTAGAACCGAAATTACAGATATTTTTATTTATTCGTTTACAGCTAAGATTATTTTTATTTAAAGATAAGTACAGTCACTTAATATGCCTGCCGATAAACGAGGAATAATTATTTCAGCGCGGGTGATATAATAATTAAACGGTTCAGGTCTACCGTTCTCCTTTTCATCTAAAAATAATTTAAATATTGACTAATTTGGTTTTATTTAGGAGTTCATTATTTATGAGAGGTGAAAGACGAAGGGTCATCCTACTGAAGAAGCTGTTAAAAGTGAAATTATAAAGACAGACTAGAAGCGCTAATGTTTAGCATAAATACCTGCTCGCTGCCGGACGCTATATTCTGTAATTAAATCAGGCTCCAGATCGTTCATCATATGCCACGTCTCTTTTAGTTCAGTAATATGATCCTGTGACTCTGCTGACTTTCTAAATGAGGACATCAGATCTGAAACGTATGCAGATTGATTTACTGATTACTAGATAATGTATATGGAGAAAACACATGAACCAATAGTCGAATCGTCGGCCAGGACGGGCCAATCAGATTCGACTGACAGAATTCTGAGTCGGGTACAGGCCTAATTATTACCACCATTATGATTACAGCGTAACATCTCCAAGTGGCGAAGATACTAGGAAGGTGAAATTAGAGTCAAGTGGTGTACATGGGATGACGGTCAGGTGTGACCTGGACCTCAGTAAATGGGTTGTTGATGCTCATCAGGCTGGAACGAGTTACATAACCACCTCTGGTTGAGTTTGGACTCCACCATCCACAGATTGTGTACAAATGGAGGAAATAGAAGACCACCGGTACCATCCCCAGGAGTGGTCAACCAGCGAAGATCACTCCAAGAGCAAGGCTGCTCTTTCAGAAGGCTGACCCTGCGTACACGCTAGCAGACTACAGGGCGATAAGCGACCAGTCATTTCCTATGGGAGTACGTGAGTCGTAGCCAGCATGCTAACCAGCCAGTAAAGCTAGCCATGAATATAAGCAGTTAGATTCCAAACCAATTCGTTCATTAATAACAGCATGTGCTTTCAAAACTAGCTAGCTTACCTTGTACACGCCCACACGTGACAGCGTGAGCAGCCTTGAACCCACCCACACTCACATGCTCTGATATTGAATAATTTTTTGGCTAATGCTAATGCACATGAGTCCTCCATCAGGACAACACTGAACAACGGTGTGCATGGCAGGGCTGCAAGGACATGGATGCTCTCCTGCTGAAGATCACGTGGACGAGTCGGAAGAGCTACTGGAACGGTGTTCTGTGGACGGATGAGACCAGAATAGATCTCTTTGGTTTAAATATGAAGCGTTGTGTCTGGAGAAAGGAGAACTCAGCATTCCAGCATAAGAGCCCCATCCCGTCTGTGAAACATGGCGGTGGTAGTATCACGGTTTAGGCCTGTTTTGCTGGGCCAGGATGGCTCACCGTCATTGATGGAACAATGAATTCTGATCAGCGGAGGAAAATACCAGGACCTCTGTGATGGGTCATGCAGCAAGACGACGACCCTAGGCACACGTGACGTTCTACTAAAGAACAGTTAAAGAGGAATATAGCTAATGTTCTGGAATGGCCCAGTCCTGACCTTATTCCAGTAGGAATGCTGTGGGAGGACCTGAAGCGAGGAAACCCACCAACATAACAGAGCTGGAGCTGTTCTGTACGGAGGAACGGGCTAAAAGTCCTTCAAGTGGGTGTGCAGAACGGATCAGCAGTAACCGGAAACAGTTAGTTGCAGTTATTGCTGCACAAGAGCCTCACACCAGATACTGGAAACAAAGGCTCATATGCTTTTAGCCTCACAGATATGAAATATAGTGGGTCATTTTCCTCAATCAATAAATGGCCAGGTCTAATTAATATGTCTGTCTCATTTGTTTAATCAGGGACTCTTTTTTATTATATATATGTATATTTATTATATATATGTATATTTATTTATATATATATATATGCAGATCCATACAAAACACTTGACCAGCTTTCCAGCACCACTGTACTATGAATTAATCAGTATCTTCTAATAATTATTAATAATTCAGTGTTTATTATATATTATTCAGAACCTTGTACGGGTTATTGAGTGCATTGTTCTGGGGGGTTCTACTGGTGTTGAGGTGAATCTGACTCATTCTGAAATGCCATTTTCAATCAGGGACAAATCACATCAGGCTTCACCTATGTGGGCGTCTCTCCGTTGCACTGATAGAGTGATATTTACCAATCTTAACTGATCTTCCTTGATATTTGCAGTTTTGGTGGGGGGAGGGTCATGATGGAAACCCCGCGGTCGCCCTGACTGAGTAGATATTTCCAGTCTCTCTGCGGCATCTCTGATCCTGATGCTGGCTCATTACTCATCGTGGTCGTTTGTGAGCTTGCGGTGTGGGTGAAAAAAAATTCCACTGATGATGATTTGAAACACGCTACCACTTTTAGCCCTTTAAAGCCGACACAGACGTGTGGCTGCTGCTTAACCTGCTGCTTTCCAGTCAGCTCAGACCGTTTTTGCTGCTTCTGCATTAATTTGATATTTAAAGAACATGATCTGATCGACCTCGCAGATTTAGGGACACTCATCACGCACCCAGAAGGAATCAACCAACAGGAATGAAACTTGGTGGGTAGGTTTGACATCATGAGACACGCAAATGATTCAAGTTTCACACTCGGCTGCACGTGTGACGCAAGCAAGGGGTCTATAGGGTCGTCCTGTTGCGCGCGCTTTCCGTGCTTTGACTCAAGTTGTGTTGGCAGCATCCTTTGCAAGTGACGTATGCCTCAGAGAAGAGGGGTCGCATCGTAGGGCTCTGGGGAGCAGGATGATCTTATCAACGTACTGTGAGCCGTAAGAGTCGTGCAGATACCACCATAGCACGCTGTTGGCGGCAGTGGATAGAAGAAGGATCTGGGAGACCTACACGAACCAACTAAGTTGTCCAACATGCGTGACGTGACCCAACAGCCACAATGGCGGACGTTCAGTGAGCAGTGATGTCCTCCATGAGTCATCCTGTTAGTGCAGCACCATTGACAGACAGCTGCACCACGCAGGACTACATGCACACAGACCATTACCACGACTGTCCTTAACACCACGTCACCGTCACCAAAGACTGCAATGGTGTCGTGCCAGACTGTCGTGCCCAGTACAGTGTACAGTGTCGTGCCCAGTACAGTGAGGATCAGACCACTAACACCACTAACCTGATACCACACCGAGAGACCATCACCCACCCAGCACAGTGAGGATCAGACCACTAACACCACTAACCTGATACCGCGCCGAGAGACCATCACTCACCCAGCACAGTGGTGAAATAAACCGGATATTGACTTTTTGGAAAAGCCATGGAAAACATATTTGTGGCCGGAGTCTGGAGATGAAAGTTGCCTTGTAATATGTATTGGCATGAGCTGTATTATTTGTACTGGTGTAGCAGCTCCGAGCATGCCGTGCTCTGTACATGTGTGTAATGCTCGGAATTCTTTCCCTGTAGATTAGGATAACTCGGCACTAATCTGCTGTGTTTAATACAGGAGGGAATGAATACAGTCCGGAGTCGAGTGTTTGGGGCAAAGCTGCAGATTACCGAAGCTTTCACTGCTTTAACTCCCTCGGCAGGCTCACCAGACCGATTCCAGCACAGCCCAGGAGAACGAGGGGCAAAATTAGCATATAAGACAAGAGAGATGTGCCAGTATGGGAATTATGTCCCAGTGGGAATATCTGATATGTTTCATATACGGATCTCCTGATATGTAAACATTTATAATCTTGAGTGTTTATATTAAACATCCAGCGAAGCTTGACTGAAAAATCAGAGATATAGATATGACTAGCTCTGGCGGTTCAGACCTATCGGAGAACTGTGTGGGCGTGGCTAATGAGTAGCTTGATTGACACCAAACCCGTTCTCAATCACTCTGTTTACACCTCACACACTGACGTGTGCAGTAATTTAGGTGTGCGGTTAGCACCATGCTAATTGCTAAGTGGTATAAGGTTCGCTGATACATATTAACTGCATTAGCCCCGTAGCTCTGTAACTGTGTACATCTGGACTGGTGTGGTGGTAAGAGAATACGCTGCGCTGGTCTCAGAACCCTGTGGTTCTGTACGGAGAGAAAAACAGAGGGCCGAAAACTGAGCCCTGAGGAACACCACAGACACCAGCTGTGTTCTTCGGAAAGTGTTTTTCATGGAAAGTCATAGCAAAAAAATATATATATATATAACATAAATATATACAAATATATAAATCAATAAAAGTTTCAGAATCGTATCTCCTGGGCGTATTTACTCCACTGTGTGATCAAAAGACAAACTCCAAACACTTCAAACAGCAGAGTCACATTTGTAGATGCTTTTGATCACTTTTAGGCATAAAGAGACGTCACGCTGGTTTAGTGTGTAAATATGTAAATATGATGTAGTTTATGAAAGTTATTAATTTCTGTAAAATACTGAGGCCTGAAACTCACACTCACACACTCACACACACACACACACTCACACTCACACACACACTCACTCACAGTCACTCACAAAGACTGGTGAACTTTTGCACACACTGGGACGGACTGAACTTGCACACACTGAACACTTTCCAGCTGTATTATTACAACTGTTTCCTCTTTAAAGCCTCATTGTACCTCTCTGTATCTGTACCTCTCTTAATCACACCTCTCTCTCTCTCTCCCTCTCTCTCTGTATCTCTCTCTGTCTGTCTCTCTCTCTTAATCGCACCTCTCTCTCTCCCTCTCTCTGTATCTCTCTCTCTGTATCTCTCTCTGTCTGTCTCTCTCTCTTAATCACACCTCTCTCTCTCTCTCCCTCTCTCTGTACCTCTCTCTGTATCTGTACCTCTCTCTGTGCAAAACATGTTGTGTCTAAGGGAGTCTAGACTGAGTATTGATTGGTTAGCATTACTGCTACTGAGTGTTAATTGGTTAGCATTACTGCTACTGAGTATTGATTGGTTAGCATTACTGCTACTGAGTGTTGATTGGTTAGCATTACTGCTACTGAGAGCTGATTGGTTAGCATTACTGCTACTGAGCGCTGATTGGTTAGCATTACTGGTACTGAGAGCTGATTGGTTAGCATTACTGAATGATTGGTGAGCTGATCAGCTCATTGTCTGAGTGAAGCGGTTCACAGAAAGCTGTTTTCTCAGATATTAATATTTTTGCTCTCACTGCAGGTGTGTCCTGAGGAGCTCCGTCTAGGTGTGCTGAAACATGATGTATGTTGTGATGTTGAGCCTCTGCTCCGTCGCTCAGCACCCTGGTTTATGTTCTCTGTGTGATTTCTGCAGGCGTGTGCCGGCCGTGCTATGACACTGACGCTGTGGACACGCCGCCATGGACAGGACCAAGTCTGACGTTTTAATGATGAAGAGCCGGGGGGCTGGACTGATGGGTGGAGCCTGTCTGCAGAATGGTGGCTCCTCCCCCTGTGGGAGCCACACCTCTCTAAAGGTGGATCCAGAGGAGGAGAGTCTGGAGGAGGTTCTGTCGGAGCTGGAGGCGAGTTCTGGGCTGGTGGTGGAGCCTGAGCTGGACGCTGATGTAGGATTAGAGGAGAACAGCAGCAGCAGTGCGGCAGACTCCCAGAGCCCCGCCCCCACTGCCAGCTCTACAGGTGGGTCAGAGTAATGGATGGATGGTCAGAGGGATGGATACATGGATCAACACACACTAACTGTGTGTAGGACACAACAAACGTGGTTGTGGTAACTGTTGTGTCTACTGTGTAGTGAGTATGGAAGGAATCCATTGGGGAGGAGTCTACATTGTGGGTGGGGTCTATGGAGAAGTAGTATGTATTGTGGGAGGAGTCTGTACTGTGAGGAAAGTCTGTGGAGAAAGAATAATTTAGGAGGAGCTTGTATTGTGGGAGGAGTCTGTATTATGGAAAAATGTGCAGAGATGGAGCCTGTATTGTGGGTGGGGTGTGTGGAGAAATAGTATGTACTGTGGGAGGAGCCTGTATCATAGGAGGAGTCTGGAGAGAGGGATTCTGTATTGTGGGAGGGGTTTGTGAAGGAGTAGTCTGTATTGTAAGAGGAGTCTGTGATGAAGGAATCCATTGGGGAGGAGTCTGTATTGCAGGAGGAGTCTGCAAAGAGGGTTTCTATAATGTGGGAGGGGCCTGTAATGTGGGAGGAGTTTGTGAGGAAGTTGTCTGTATTGTGAGAGGAGTCTGAAGAAGGAATCAGTATCATCACAGGAGTCTGAGGAAGGAATCCGATGGGGAGGAGTCTGTATTGTGGGAGGAGTCTGAGGAAGGAATCTATTGAGGAGCAGTCTGTATTGTGGGAGGAGTCTGAGGAAGGAATCTATTGGGGAGCAGTCTGTATTGTGGGAGGAGTCTGTGGAAGGAATCTATTGGGGAGCAGTCTGTATTGTGGGAGGAGTCTGAAGAAGGAATCTATTGGGGAGCAGTCTGTATTGTGGGAGGAGTCTGAGGAAGGAATCTATTGGGGACCAGTCTGTATTGTGGGAGGAGTCTGGGAAGAAATATGTTGGGGAGGAGTCTGTATTGTGGGAGGAGTCTGAGAAAGGAATCTATTGGGGAGCAGTCTGTATTGTGGGAGGAGTCTGAGGAAGAAATATGTTGGGGAAGAGTTGGTATCGTGGGAGGAGTCTGAGGAAGGAGTCTATTTGGGACAAGTCTGTATTGTGGGAGGAGTCTGAGGAAGGAATCTATTTGGGACAAATCTGTACTGTGGGAGGAGTCTGCAAAATGGGAGGAGCATGTGGTACATACAGAGTCTATGGTATGGGATGATGTTCTACAGCATCAGCAGCCACGTAATCACGGCCTATTTGATCAGGGTTTCTGGGATCTAGTGGTAACCCGGTGGAGGCAGGAGGTTGTAGTGGGCCGGTTTTCCGATTTTCAGTTTTAGGAAAGTACCATTTTCCTGAAGAAGGTTTGGGTTTCTTGTGGGGTGCTGTGCTTAAAAGCTTTAAAGGTGGACCCTGAGGTGGAGGAGGTTAAGAACCCCGTTATGGATCACTGGACATCTCCACCACGTGTTCAGGCATGCTAACTGGTGGGGTATTAGCTTCCAGTACTTGTTAGCTACATTAGCCTCGTCGCTACAGGGCCAAAACAAAAGAAGAAAACTTCAGACACTGAACACGTCTTGACCGATGGACTATATTTGGGGTGAGAGGGTGGGGGTGGGGCAACGTTCCTGTGTGGGTGGGTGGTGTTCTGTGGGTAATTCCCCTTTGATCCACATTCAGAACCCTCACGCCGCTCCTGTTTGTGGAAAAGGGAACATGCACAGACTGGACACGGGCTACAGAGCCAGGCTGTATCTGCTGATGAGTGATCGACGTGCTCGTAACCTGTAATTACAGGCCGTTTACAGTCAGTTCTGTTCATTAAGGCTCCGGTTTCAGTCCTGTCTGATCAGTGTCACTCATCACTAACAACAGCAGCGTGCTGTGGCCGTGTTCTGGTTGTTAGTTGACTGAAGCAGGTGGAGAAACTGTGTGGAAAGTGCAGATTAAATCCGCATTAGCGCTTGTAAACAGGATTTTATTGAGTGGAATTTGATGAAATGGTGTTGTATGTGTTACTCAACCTGATTTTAATGATTGTTATTATTGTTATTAGTAGTTTTACACATTGTGACATACAATAAACTATATCAACCGTAATTTTCCTGTGCTTCATGTGATTATGGCTGTGTTGCATGTTAGCATTTTTAGCACTGCCCAAGAAAGTGTGCTTACTTTATTACTTTATTATTGTTATTTAGTCCCGTTAAACATCTCTGAGAGGTTTTTGAGTCACCCTACAGTTGTCAGCTGTCAGTACAGCCGAGTGAAGAATGAAATTATGGCAGGAACAGCAACGCAACGAGCAGAAATAGCCCAGAGCTTGGTGTGAAAGAGGCTTCGGTTCCCTGAAACAGCTTGGTTGTTAGCGCTGAAACCTGACACTGTAAAGTGTTAGCAGATGACAGACTGCCAGAGTCTAACGGGGAGGAGTCTGTGGAGAAGGAGTCATTTAGGAGGAGCTTGTATTGTGGGAGGAGTCTGTATTATGTAAAGAATGTGCAGAGATGGAGCCTGTATTGTGGGTGGGGTGTGTGGAGAAATAGTATGTACTGTGGGAGGAGTCTGTACTGTAGGAGGGGTCTGCAGAGAGGGATTCTGTATTGTGGGAGGAGTTTGTGAAGAAGTAGTCTGTGATGAAGGAATCCATTGGGGAGGAGTCTGTATTGTGGGAGGAGTCTGTGATGAAGGAATCCATTTGGGAGGAGTCTGTACTGTAGGAGGGGTCTGCAGAGAGGGATTCTGTAATGTGGGAGGAGTCTGTAATGAAGAGATCCATTGGGGAGGAGTCTGTATTGTAGGAGGGGTCTGCAGAGAGGGATTCTGTATTGTGGGAGGAGTTTGTGAAGAAGTAGTCTGTATTGTGGGAGGAGTCTGATGAAGGAATCCATTGGGGAGGAGTCTGTATTGTGGGAGGAGTCTGTGATGAAGGAATCCATTTGGGAGGAGTCTGTATTGTAGGAGGGGTCTGCAGAGAGGAATTCTGTAATGTGGGAGGGGCCTGTGTTGTGGGAGGAGTCTGAAGAAGGAATCAATTGGGGAGGAGCCTGTATTGTGGGAGGAGTCTGATGAAGGAATCTATTTGGTACGAGTCTGTATTGATCAGCAATGCAACGAGCATAAATAGCCCACAGCTTGGTGTGAAAGAGGCTAACGGTTGTCAGCGCTGAAACCTGAGACTGTAAAGTGTTAGCAGATGACAGACTGCCGATAGAACAGCGTGTGCTCCTGACAGACCCTCTTTAACTGAATTACACGTTACATGGTTTCTGCTCCCACTTAGCTGAGCAGATAGCAGGAAGCTAACCTCCTAGCAGGCCAGTGCTATGTTAGCACAACACAGGCTTTGAGTTAAAGCCATTTAATAAAGGATCAAATAAATAAAATCCATATACATACGGAGTAAACAATGTTAGTTACAGGCCTGTCAGGAGCTTCAAGTGCTTGTATTTAAACTAGAGCTAAGATCCAACGGAGCGCTGAGCTAACCATGCTAGCCTGATGCTATAATAACATGTAGCATCGTAGCGCTGGTTTAATAAACAGATTTCTGCACTACACATTGCTATGTAAGGGATTTGCTTCATGGATTTAAAGCTTTCAGAGTGAAAGGTTCAAATCAAATGACTTTATTAGTGGAAGTAATTTCCGGATATATATGTATATATACACGTATATTTGATGTATATTTTTGATGTAGATATACACAACATTCAATACATTCAATGGTGAATGCTGGTATAAATTAATATGTGTATGTATTCTGTGTATATTGTTTGTATTTAAGCCCTCACCTGTTAAATGTGATGTGGTAATGCACATGATGTGGTTTGATTTGCGTGGGCTGTAAATAGGATTAAAGTGTTTCTCTCTCCAGCTGGTTCATATTTCTGGTGGGCCAAGTGCATGTTGTAAATATGTGGGCCATCTTTGGCTCACAGCAGGTTGCCAGTGCCGACAGTGGGCCAGCAGTGCCATATCTTTGCCAGATGTAGCCCACATCTGCTTGCTATCTGGGATTTAGCCTGTTTGGTTTCTGTAGTGGTGAAAAAGTGTGAAAATGAATGAAACACTGTGAAACACCGTGTTCGGTATTCAGCCAGATGTTTCGTTTTGTTGGGTTTCAGCTTCGGCCAAAAAGTTTAATTCCGGTGCGTCCCTAGTTTTTGTTGGAGTGAGATTTCAGGGGTGTTGGGGGCATGAGGTGGGGGTTTGGTTGGATGTTGTATGGGGTTGAGGAGTATAATGGGGGGGTGTTAGAGGGGTCTGGGGTTCATGTGTGTTTTATTTTTGTGTCCTATTTGCACCGTATTGTTGCCCCGTGTATTCGCTGCTGCGTGTTGTAGAAGCACATTACCAGTTTCCAGTCATACTAGGAAACGTCTAACACGGGAAGCTTTTAGTTCACAGTCTGAGTCATCACACGAGAGCCATTGGGTTTCACAACGTCTGATTTGTTTTATTAATTTTTTAATTTTACATCCGCTGAAACTCCAATATAACCAGCATCACATCTGACCTGCTGCCACATCAGCACTACTTATATCTATTTACCATTAAACCATTACCATCAATAATCTACAATAATACAATAAAGCCCTGATGAGGAGTGGTGTACATGGTGAAACCGCTGTTCTGTAAAGCTGCTTTGAGACAACATTGATTGATTGATTGACTGATTGATTACTTAGGTTGTTCAGCGTTTACTATGGTTGTCTCCACACTGACAACAACAGGATACAGTCTGATTACAGGGAATTAGAGCAGTTTCTAAGAGCCTGTTATCAGTAACCAGGGGTCTAATTGCTAACCTGGTTGCATGTGATGGACACAGATTTCCAAGCTAACGGCGGAAATAGCCTTTAACTGTTCAGCTGAAACTCCAGCTTATCTGGAGAGGTGAGGAACTTCATGATACTGCGTTTGAGGAGCGATGCATTAATGCTCGAGAGGGAAATGTCAAGTGTGGCTTGAGATGTGTGAGTGGGAGTTGGCAGCCCTGTTTTACTTATCAGGTTGGGATGCTATTAGCGTTTAATGCATTGTCTGTTCATACTTCACCAGGAGTTCTTTCCCTAAGCCGCTCAATGGAATAATGGAATTTTATTCATTTTCCATTTAAAGAAAAAAACAAAACACCACCCCACATTCCAACCCCAACCCATCCCCCACAGGGCATTAACAAAAGGTCATATTAGAAGAATCACAGGACTCAATCACAGGACTCAATCACAGGCCTCAATCACAGG
>CM067494.1:17282966-17312003 GCA_034552555.1 Semaprochilodus insignis | reverse complement strand
CATTCCGACAGACTGCAATACACTACAGGAAGCGTAGGGGGCGATATGACCCACACGGTCATTCCGACAGACTGCAATACACTACAGGAAGCGTAGGGGGCGATACGACCCACACGGTCATTCTGACAGACTGCAATACACTACAGGAAGTGTAGGAGGCGATATGACCACACGGTCATTCTGACAGACTGCAATACACTACAGGAAGTGTAGGGGGCGATACGACCCACACAGTCATTCCGACAGACTGCAATACACTACAGGAAGTGAAGGGGGCGATATGACCTCTGTTGCTCCAATTAAAAAGTGCTCTGTGATGTTGTGTGTGTGTGTGTTAGTCCCCTGCAGGACAGTCTGAGGTGTCGTCGTCAGACTTTATTAAAGGCAGATCAGAGCTCAGAAGACAGGGAGGAGTCAGTGTTGGATTCCAGCCCAGCTGAGTGCTCACCTGACCCCACTGACGTCATCGAGTCAGTGGGGTGAGTCCTAATCCATTTCTCTCTTTGTTCTTTACAGTTAAACAGGTTTTTGTTGCTGTGCCTTTAAGACACTCCGCATAACTTCAGTGTGCTCGGCTCGCAGTTTGTCATCTTCTCCTTCTTATTCAGATTTCCCATTCCACCTTAAATGTAGCAGGATTTGCATTCTGGTATCACATTTAAGGTGGAACGCCAAATTCAAAGATAAAGCTGTTCTACGAGGAACACAGCAATGCTCTGAATATTTATTCCACTATTATATCACTCGTTTTGGATACTCATTATGAACCCAATGCAAACACAATCTGGGTGTTAGGTCGGACATAAATAGCCTTTTCCGGGTCCAAATCCGCCTGCAGATCTCAGTCAAACAACAATCACAGACCCTGTAAACCCTTTCACAGTCGCTTCCTTGTTTATTCAGCACCACTGTGGGTTAAAAAGGGTTTCACCCCAATCCACTTGTTAACACGTCCAGGTCCAAACCTCTATTGAGCCACCAATGATGAAAAACAAAGATGCCACTGGGCTATATTAGCTAGCTAGCTAGCCTAGCTAATTTTAGCACCCACAGGCCGAACTGGCCCTTTGTGGATTCCCTTGATATAGATTATGGGTTTTATAGTGGATGTCATGCTTTGAACACACATCTTCATGTTCCAGTTGTTAGCTGATTTTTAGCTTTGCCTTAGCTATATTGCTAGCCTTAGCTCAGCCTTATCTAGATAGCTAGCTGTCTTCGTGAGCCCTTGTCTAACCAACAGACCTGACTGAACTGAAACATGAAGACGTGACTTCCCAGCAAGAAACACCCTATAAAACTCATAAACTATATCGAGGGTAACTGCCGTGGCCAGTTTGGCTTTGGCCAGATGGGAGCTAACGTTAGCTAGGTTTGCTAGCTAGTTAGCTAGCTAACAGTAGAGCCCACGGGAACAAAAACGTTTTCTTCATTTATGTAAGTATTGTAACTTTATCAACTGCATCCGTTTCCTCTGCTCTTTCTCATCATAAGGAAAGCGCTAGAATGAGACCTGAGGAGTGTTTTACTCAGAGCCTCAGCCTGTGCAGTAGAGGCTACGAGCCGGACAGCTTAGCAAGCAGATACCATCAGAGTCGAGAGAAAATTTTATTTTAAAGTAGAAATGCATCACAGCGCAGAGTGCACACGGTCCGTTTGATCAGTTCTGTGTTCTGAACGGCGCTGTTTTTTGTTTTGTCTTTTTAAAGGTTTCTACACACAGTGCAGCGCCCCCTGCTGTCCTGGCTGCCCCACAGCAGGACAACGCTGATGGTTCTGCTGGTGCTGTGTGCAGTCGTTCTGGTCATCCTGCTGTTATATCTCCGAGCTCAGCTCCGCAGAACATGACTGTGTCTATAATTACGCATGCAGTTATTTGAGTACTTTGAGTTCATGTTGAATGGGAACCATTAAAATGGATGTTCTGTGGAAACCTAGTTGTGGCCGGTCGTTGTCTTTTTTATGCATATTCATTTCCAGTGTCCAGGTTCATAATTTGTGCAAATGATTCTAAATTCCTTCATACATTTGAATTCATTCATTCGTACTGTAAACATGCAGTCCCCCATTCATCCTTGCAGATCACGTACACCCATACAGGCTGATTGTCTTCCCTGGGAGCAGATGGGATCTTCCAGCAAGACAATGCCACATGTCACATGGCTAGAAATGTCCGACATTGGTTGGAAGAGCATGACCAAGACTTCCAAGTACTATCCTGGCCCCCTAATTCCCCAGACCTGAACCTAATTGAGCATCTGTGGGACCTCCTCGATCATGGTGTTCGCGCTATGGATCCTCCCAGGACCTTGTTGAGTCACTCCCAGCCCGTCTAGCTGCTGTCTGTGCTATATAAATGGAATATATAAATAAAGTTATAACTTTATTTGCCATTAATCTTCAAATGAAACCCTTTAATTAAGCCTTTCTCCTCCCACTGTGTCAAAGATATGCTAATGAGCTAATGAGGTGGTGTTACAGTGATGAGTGGTGTCTCCACATGGTGGCGATAGAGAGTTTGGTTTCATTAAACGCTCTAAACGGCAGGCTATTTAAACAGCTAAAGGTTATGAAAAAGAAACTGCTCCCGAAAACAATACACGAAGGCCATAACTCCCGATACTAAAAACAGGAGAAGGCAAAACAAAGGCAGAAGTTTTATTAAGTCTCAAAGTCACAAAATTTACAAGCACAGTGTGGAGTGAAGAATGCCATGCTGGTCTGGACAGGTGTGCTTATGGGACAGGTCAGAGGGAAGAGAACCCTAAACGCCTAATCTTGGGTCTCTAGCCTGTCTTAACCAGATCTTGATGTTCCTTGCAGTGTTTAATGTAGCTTATGCACGTGGTGGGTAGTGGGTGGCGGTGGGTGCTGTGAACTCTGCTTTTCTCCCGGATTGGTTCAGGGAGGCAGGGTAGTAATTAGCATGTTCCTGTTCCATCCAGGGTCAGTTAGTTATTTTGGTTTTGGTTCTAGCTGGTTCTGGGCATTAGCTCTCTGAAGCTATTTTCCTTCTCTTGTTATCAGGTCTTACTATACTGCATCTAATCAGTAGATGGCCAAAGTAACCGCCCTTGTACCTATATCTTACTCTGCTGCTTTTATAGAATGGCAAATCAAGTCTGATTAACAAAGATAATAAATGTTGGCATTCTGCCGTCTAATTGGTGGTTTTGGTCTGGTGACTGGGCTGGCATTGGCCTGTCTATGTACGACCTCTTTGTTTAAAGCTGTAGACCAATGAGGTTGTAATACAGCTGACATTACAAAGTGTAAAATACTACTGTTCATCTACTGTGATCGTTTCCTCAAAGAGTTAAGACGGCATTTAACACATAATCCAGACAGTTTGGGTTTATTGTGCTCATTTTAAACAGGCAGCGGGTGCAGACCTGTAGACTCACCAACAGGGGTCTCCAGAGCTGTGTATTTATGCCAGCTCTATTCAGTGAATCAGATCCATTGGCTCGTCTCACCAATAAGAGCCGACTCTTTTGGCTGTTCGTTTGCCTTTATTTGACCAGGACAGTCAGATTAAGATTAAAATACCCTTTTGCAAGTGAACCCTGGCCAAGAAGTCAACAACCGAGAGGATAATCAACAAAGTGTTCTACTGTTTACCGAAAACAGAATGAGGCCTACAAAGAAAAGAACACAGTACCTACATTCAAATGTGGTGGAGGTTCAAAGATGTTTTGGGGTTGTTTTGCTGTCTCTGGCACTGGGTGCCTTGGCTGCGTGCAAGGCATCATGAAATCTGAAGATCACCAAAGGATTTTGGGTCACAATGTAGGGCCCGGTGTCAGAAAGCTGGGTTTGCGTCCTAGGTCATGAGTCTTCCAGCAGGGCAATGACCCCAAACATACTTCAAAAAGCCCCTAAAAATGGATGGAAACAAAGGGCACCAACGGGAATTTGGTATTATTCATTAGTCTAAACTATCACGTATATGCCTCACACAAAAGTTATAATATTTGTTTCATGGTTCAAGAAAGATGTTATTTAAATGGCAGATTAAGCAAAATGCAGCAGGACAAATCTGTTATTTACAGCTCGGTTGTTTAACAGAGGGAAAAAGACGGTATTGGATTGGAATGAGTCTCGACAGATACTCAAATTGCAGTATCAGTATCGTACATGAAAAGGTGGTAACAAGCCGCCCCTAGTACCGGTGACCAATAAACGACCAATATATTCCATCATTTTCCTCTCCTCTCCATGTAAACTGGGCAGACCAATCACAAGGCTGACATCTTTGGCCCCGCCCACACAAAACAGTTCCAGAGTCAGAGAAACTTAGAAAGCTAAAGCTAACCAGCATAACCACAAGCTAGCAAGCAAGACCCAGACCCCCGTTCTCACAAGAGGTCTCGTACACACTCCTGCAAAACTTCATAGCTCTGTAGCAGGCGTTCCGGGTCTGGAGTGGGAATGACAGAGACACCGTTCTCCGTATCGTAAGTCAGAGTACCACCGGGATGATTTTGAAGCGATTATTTTAAGGTAAAATTGTTACATAATGTTGCTTTAAAATGTGTGCACTAACTTGCACTCTGTTTAACCCCAATCAGACAGGGTGAGGTTATATAAACACCAGCACAGACTCTCCTTCACCTCCGCTCTGTCTCTCCTGCAGGAGACGGTGGTGTTACATAAACACAGAGCTGAACTTCTCCTTCTCCAGAACACACATACTGTCAGTGTGAGCTTACATAAAGGCTCTAATCCCACCCTGTGTTTAGTCTGTACAGTGGGAGCGCAGTGCTGCAGGTGGATTAGCGCTTTAAAGGGCCCATCACCACGGAAAACCATTTTACTGCTCTTTCCTATACAGTAGTTTCAGAATGTTCTGTTTACTCTCCAGTACGTATGAATCATTTATGGAACTAAATTACAAAAACAGGCTGATTTCTGTTTTGTGATGTCAAAACACAGCATCCATCTTACAGGGGTATAGCTCCACCCCTTCAGGCTACAGCAGTTTAGCCCCACGCATTCATCTTACAGCAGTTCAGCTCCACCCATTCAACTAGCAACAATTCACCCATTCAGCCTACAGCAGTTCGGACACTTTATTAGAAACACCCACCTTGTGCTTCCACTAACTGGACTCTTAATTAGACACCTTGTCCTTAAACTAACTTGGAACCTTATCGGAAACACCCCCAGTACAGTCGTACAGGTACAGACTGTAGCTCATGTACTACTGTACAGTTAATCAGCTCCTGTACTACATTCGTCTGTGGAACCAGAGACCACACAGGAAGCACCACTGAGTAGATATCGTTGGGGTGCTGGTCCATCCTCCGCACTGCAGTGATAACTGATGTGGTAGTGTGAGTGGTGCTGGTACAAGGTTGTCAGACAAAGCGGCCAAGGTGTTAAAGGTGTTAAAGCAGGTAAACACACACCTGTGCAGGCAGATTACAGCACTGTAATGTTTTTAGCGTTGGAGCTCAGAGCAGCACTGGAGCCAAGCAGCCACAGCAGCCAGAGATAATCCAGAGACAAATTACAGGCTACCTTCCAAAACCAACCGCATCCAACCGAGATTAGAGCAATGACACCCTCAACAGCAGGTACACACACACGGACACCTTATCAGGATATACATATATCTCGCTACTGTCGGAACGAACCTTGTATGTAGCACTGTCACCTCACACCAAGAAGGGCCTGGGTTTGATTCTGATTCCTGGGCTGGGGAGTCTGGGGTCTTTTCTGTGTGGGAGTTTGTATGTGCTCCCCGTGTGTGTGTGTGGGTTTCCTCCTCCGGGTGCTCCGGTTTCCCACAGTCTAAAGACATGCAGTCAGGTGAACTGGAGATGCTAAATTACCGCCCCCGAGGTGTGAGTGTGTATGTCTGTGTAATGGCCCTGTTATAGACTGGTGGCCTCTCCAGGGTGTCTCCCGCCTTCTGCCTGATGAGCGCTGGGATAAGATCCAGCACCCCTGCAACCCAGAAGGATAAATGGCTTAGAAGATGAATGAATGAACGGATGAATGAATGAACGGATGAATGAATGAACGGATGAATGAATGTAAAGGCCAAAATAAAAAAAGGAGACACAAATGGAGATACATGGTTTTGTTCTGACAGCAGTGGTATGTATTGCATTAGGAATATAGAAGAGCCTATTTGACAGTGGGTGTGTGTTCACTAGTGTGAGTGTGTGTGTGTGTGTGTGTGTGTGTGTGTGTGTGTGTGGGTGGGTGGGTGTTTCACTTTACAGATGGGTTAAATGCAGAACACAAATGGTCTGAAGTGTGCAAGCACAAATGCTCAGATCTAAATATTTGAATGCGCTGGAGGTGCGGCCATGAAGAGAAGACACACGTGAGGCTGAAAAGCCCTGTGAATCGTATGTGGTAAACATACACCGAACAGTCCCAACATCAAAACCACCTCAACGTATCTACACTCTTTATCCATCCTACCAGCTCCACTGACCATATAGGACACTCTGTAGTTGTACAGGTCCAAACTGTAGTCCATCTGTTTCTCTGTGTACTGTATTACCCTGTTCTTCAATGGTCAGGACCCCCACAGGACCACCACAGAGCAGGTACTATGTGGGTGGTGGATCATTCTCAGCCCTGCAGTGACACTGACGTGGTGGTGGTGTGTTAGTGTGTGTTGTGCTGGTGTGAGTGGATCAGACACAGCAGTGCTGCTGGAGTGTTTAGACACTGTGTCCACTCACTGTCCACTCTATTAGACACTCCTACCTTGCTGGTCCACCTTGTAGATGTACAGTCAGAGACGATAGCTCATCTGCTGCTGGACAGTGCAGTGTTGGTCATCCTCTAGACCTTCATCAGTGGTCAAAGGACGCTGCTCACAGGACGCCGCCCACAGGACGCTGCCCACAGGACAAAGTGCTATTATATGGTATGTGGAGCTGGTAAAATGGACGATGAGTGTTTAGGATATATGGTATGTAATAATAGTGTGTCTCATATGTATCATTTATATGTAAACACCTATATGGAATCTATATGGAACGCACCATGTATATGACAGAGGATTTGGACCTCTCAAACAAGTAAACACCCGTGCACACGCACACACACACAGCTAATAGCAGGCAGGTGCACCCCTGCTGACTCAGGTGAGTCTGTACAGGATGAGCCCAGAATAAAACCGGCTCACACATGCGCTCTCTGCATGCAGCATATGGACGTGACATCACCGTTATGTGATCACGTATGGGCTTCTATTATCCTCACATGTTGATAATTCACCACTGATTTACATAATACGGGATCATTCGAATAAACCTGATTAGGTCATTTGATAAGCTCCTGCAAAGCTGGATATTCCTGCAGTAAGGTGGAGAAGCAGAAGATTTAGAGTTCCTCACCTGCTCAGATCTGCCACCACGTCACGTGAACAAAGACATCAGAATATATACTGTGAACAAAGACATCAGAAAAATATGTATTTTTTGTATACATGGTATACTGGACACGTTTGGACTCATGTAGTAAACAGTGCTTTGATTAGTATAAAATATTTCTGCATTAAAACACATTCTCATACTCATTCTGTTTATCTTGTATCATCTAATGTGTCTTTAGGAGTGACAGTAGATGATGATCTATGAATTTGGGGATAAAAAATATTTTGATGATTTCTGTGGACTTCACACTGAACCATCCTGGACATTGGAATCAAGCATTTTCTACAACACATAAAACGTATGTAATATGTCAAAAAACTACAGTCTATGTAATACAGTGTATACACTGATCATCATAAGAGTAGTTGCACGAATAGCTGCACCCAGAAGGAATCAACCGACAGCAATGAAACTTGGTGTGTAGGTTTGACATCATGAGACATGCTATTGATTCAAGTTTCACGCTCCACCGGGTATGTGACATAAGTAAGGACGGTCCGTATCACTGTACCTGACCAACCCGACAGCCACGATTGCAGACATCCAGCGAGCAGTGACGTCCTCCATGAGTCATCCTGTTAGTGCAGCACCATTGGCAGACGGCTGCACCACGCAGGACTACATGCACACAGGCCGTTACGACGGCTGTCCTTAACACCATGTCACCGTCACCAAAGACTGCAACGGTGTCGTGCCAGACTGTCATGGGGTGACTCAGAATGGCAGCCGGTCATCTTCAGTGAGTCCCGCTTTTGTCTCGGTGGAGACGACCAACGAATCCGTGTGTGGAGGCACCGTGTACAGTTTTGTTGTCACGCGTCATGGGATGGATTATCCCAGGACACCATTAGGAACCTCTACAACTCAATGCCGAGACGTCTGGCATGTTGCGTTACAAAATATAGTGGCCATACTGAGACACACTACTTCTGTATGTGTAGCTCAATAAATATTGTCCATATCAGTCTAAATTTATTATCATTTATTGTTCCTGGTGACCTTTATCTTCCTTCCCAACAGCACTGCAGTCCCACACTTCTCTGGGAGCAGAAATGATTTTAATGATGAGTGCAATACACAGTATATGTAATGTTTTCTTCACTGACCTCAAATGTTCCAACCATCATTAAGCATGGGCAAAGCTATATTTATATATTTATATTTATACTCATTTTCGAAGGCCAAAATATCCAGTATACTCGACGCTGGATTTTATGTATTTCCCACTAAACGGAAAAAAAATAAATAAAAAATAATAATAATAAAAGTATCCAGTCTCAGGACTGAAGAGGATAATACAGCACAGTTCTGAAGCTTATTATTGGTTATTTTATTATTATCATTTTTTATTATTAAATTCAGCAGAATGTGAGGTCTTTTAGAGATCTAATTATGAGTAGCCAATCACAGTACAGGAGGGCGTGGCTCTACGGCATAGGCGCCGCCCCCTCTGGTGCAGCCTCGCGCAAGTTGAAGGCTGCAGACTCTGCGCGTGCAGCTTGCTGGGTGTGAAGAGAGCCGTCCGACCCGCTTCAGGTAAGACTAAATCAGCACAAAACAGCTTTTTAACTGTTTAAATTCGTTAATTTAATGACTGAAAAGACTGGAAATGTGTTGTTTACATCGTGTTGTGTCGTGAACATCCAGTTAACAGACGTTTTATACTGTGAATCGATATTTATAGATGAGTTTGTCGAGATGATGCTAACTATGCTAACGAAATCTCCTCAGGTCTGTCAGGTTATTTGCGAACTGAGCTTCAGAGTTTCGGAGTAAACGGTTCAAGTAATTAGGACATAAACACAGTTAAACCCACTAAATAAGCCTTGTTTGGGACTAACGTACTATGTGATCGATTCTGCTTGTTACATGATCAAATATAAGTTATTTTATTGTAAGTTATTGTGTGTAAATAAAGCAGAAATTAACCTTGTGTATTATAGAGCTACATATGGACAGGTTTATTGTTAGTCTTATTATCACAGTGTGAGAACTGAAAGTCATTCACAGGTACAGAAAGCAATGTAAGTTATGTTACGTTACATAAAGTTATGTTATGTTGATTATATATTACATGTTAGTATGATTTAGAGCTATATATACAACTGCTGCTGAGATTTGAACAGTGCATTAGCTATGTATTAATAATCCTGGCAGTTGCATGACATTATATCAGGTTTAATGTCTGTTTATAGTTATAATCTGTATTAGTGTCAGGGGCTTATACAGGGCTATGTTAAGTAACAATACATGGAGGGATCAGAGATGAGCTGTAATCTCCGGGTCCCATTATAAACTCTAATCTCTGTCCTGTAACTGTACCGAGTTTAGTGCGTTCGGTCTGCCTTAAAGGATAATTCCACCAATTTTTTTAAAGCAGAAAATTCAACTTATTTAAATAGTCAGGATGTAAAAAGAGTCATTCAGTGTTGTTTTGGTTGTCAGATGGTTCATTGTTTAGACTCTACAGTCTCTTTACAGTGGTGGTGATGGGAACCAGGGGTCTCCATGTTCACAACACACGTACAGACATTTTATTAACCATCAGCGAACCTACACGTGTCTCCCGAGGTTTATATGAAATGTTGATGATGGGAATATAGTGGAAGTAGTTTTCAGGAATGCTGTGGAGGTTTCCCCTTCCACAGTCAGTGCATCTAAATATGTTTTTCCCAGCCAAAACCTTCACAAAACTACCATAACACAGAAGTTCACTGAACTCCGAGTGTCCACTTCCTCTCACCACCTCTCTGAATGACTTAACCGTTTAATTGTGCAGATATTATTCACTCTCTCAGGCTGATGAAGTGAAAACAATAGAAAGAAATTCATGCTTATTGGTAGCTGCATATTACTAATTGATGTATGCTTTCGGCAGCTACCTGCAATTTATTTTGGTCAGTGCTAGCATATATGATTTAGCTGTTTCTTTAACACTGCAGTAAGGCATCAGTGAGTTTGAGGCTGTTCTGTATTGCTCAAATATTGTTTAAAAAAGTTTGTATCATTAATGCAACAAATCCAGCTGTTGAATTAAAGTGATCATAGCTTATATGCTCTTTATTTGTCTGTATTTTCACTTTAATCTAAGGCTGAGACATATGGTGTACCCTTACATACCACATTTGAGATATATATCTACCTTTTAATCAATCGCAGTGCTGTTTACTGTCTGCTGTGAACATGGTCCTGAACAATCACAGCTCCTGATGAGTTTTGTGGGTGTTTTGATGAACCCAGGTATTTGCATAAACCAACAAATGTAAATTACTTAGGGTAAAGTGATGCAAGTCTAATTTTTACATGTTATTTTGTTGATATTGTGCATCCCCTATGAGTCGCAGTGTAATGGAGTCTTTCTTTTTGTTTTTTGATCACAGGGAGTCAATTGTGAAGATTGAGCCACAATGGGTCGGAAAGAAATCAACTGCAGCTGGAAAAAAGTCACAAACAACATCAAGGACGTGTTTGACTTCAAGGAAGTGCTCGGATCGTAAGTACAGATTCAACAGACCTTCACCGTCTGAAGACCTCCAGGCTAATCCTGGAGCATTGCACTGGGCTCACCTGGTCAGTCTAAGGTGTTTCACCTGGATCAAACTGTTATACAACACACCTCAGATGTCAGAAAAAAGTGTCTGTGCTCATGCTGCAGGGAATTAACTGTTCACGTTAGCACAGTTGTCTGATCATTCTTCACTATGTTTGAATAGGCTACATAGTGCAGTTTACTTTGCCAGAGTTACAAGAGATTTGCCTTGGAGTCATAAATCGCAGAATCAAAGGCTGCTCTCTTTCTGGGTTTGACTAAGCGCTGTTACTGGAATCCGTTGAGTGGATTTTCACGAGACCTACTTTACCTGTTCCCAAAGAGGAGTTCATTTTAATCTTGGATCGTCTCTCATTTGGACAGATTAGTGGATTAAGGGGAGAGAGGCCAAGCTCCATTTTTATCAATGAAGCCGCTTCAACCTCAACCTGACACTTCTACTGTCATCTATAGCGGCTCCTGTTGAAGGCTCTATTGCAGTTCCTGTTTCACCTCTAAATTCCTGTTTCCTCTCTAATACAGTCACCACTGTCCATTGCTTTTATTCTAGCTTCTATTACAGCTTCTATTGCAGCTTCATTTGTGGCCTCTGTTGTGGCCTTTGGTGCAGCTTCTGTTGCAGTCTCTGCTGGCAAGTTTTGTTGTGGCTTCTTTGGCAGCATCTATAGAAGCTTCTATTGAAATTTTTCTAGCAGCCACTATTATAGCTTTCTAATATTGGCTGTTTTGCAGCCTCTGTTGCAGCATCTATCCCTACTGCTTCTGTTGCAGTTACTATTGCAACGTTTGTTTGACTTGTATTGCGTCCTTTATTCCGATTTCTTTTTCCACCTCTATTGCAGCCTGTGTTGCATCTTCTATTGCGGCCTCTGTTGCAGCCTGTATTGCATTATTTGCAGCTTCTGTTGAAGTCATTATTGTGTCTTTTATTGTAGCTTCAATTGCAGCCTGTGTTCTTGTATTGCAGGCTCTATTGCAGCCTCTGTTAAGGGCTCTATTGTTGCCTCTCTTGCGTCTTGTACTGTGGCCTCCATTGCAGCCTCATTCGCATCTTACATTGCCACCTCTGTTGCACCCACTATTACGACTTCTGTTGTAGCCTCTGTTGCAACCTCTGTTGCTTTTACTGCATATTCTGTTGCGGCACTGGTTAAATTCTCTATTACAACTTTTGTTGCAGCCTTTGATTCTATTGCAGATTCTATTGCAGTCTCCATTGGCATGGACAGATTATGGGACCAGGAGAGACCAAATTCCATTTTTATCAATGAAACCACTTCAGTCTCTCATTGAAACTTATATTGCAACCTCTATTTGAGTCTCTGCGTTTTTTTTTCAGCCTCCTCTTATGTTGCAGCCTCTACCTTCTCTGTATTCAGCTGGCAGCACTGCAGCTGGCACTAACCTATTGTTAAAATGGGTAGTTGAACATTGCAATATCCAGTGCACATCTGCAGCCTTGCAGCAGACCAGTGCCAAAATCAAAACGTCATAAATGATTCAATTTCCCTATGATTTGATTCACCATATTTGGTACAATTCAGAATTATCACTGAATGCACATATTTGACCGGCTAACGTTATACTTTGTTGCAGATACTGACGTGTAGGTACTGACGACCAGTTTTCAGATTACAAGAGCTGCAATTCTACTTATGTTCTACATAGCTGTATAAATGTGTAGAAAATAATTGCATTTAAATTCGCAATTCAAAAAAATGTGGCAATTTTGTGATGGGCTGGCAGCCTCTCCTGGGTGTTTCCTGCCTTCTGCCCAATGAGCGCTGGAATAGGCTCCAAAAACCCTTCTGACCCAGAATGATAAGTGACTTAGAAGATGAATGAATTACTGAATGACAGAATAAATGAATAGAAGGTTGCTGTTAAACATTTTCCCTGACTCGTTCAGCGCTGCTGTGGAGACCTTTGTGTGTTCATTGAGGTGTTAAGACGATGTCTGGGGGGATTTATGCGTGGCCTGAAGGGGGTGTAAATCTTCCCAGTGTCTGAATGAATGTGGAGCAGTCTGAATGCTCTGACGTCACACTGCCTGCCCAGGAACATCCTAGCACTGCTTAATTAAAGGATTAGCAAGTGTGTGTGTTTGAGCATGCATGTACATGTGGGTTTCAACAGATCAACATGTGTGATTGTGTAAATGAGGTTATTTGTATTTATGTCGTTATGTTGGAAAGAATGGAGAAGATGTAATTATGAAAGAAATTTAATGTCTGGTGTCTGAGGGTTGATTCTTTAGCTTTAACACTGGACCTACGAGGCTAATGTAGCCAATAAGCAATGGGAGACTATACCCAACTAATTAGCATGGTGCTAACTGCATGCCTAGATGATCGCTGTTGTTCCAACCTATGTGGAGTAGCTCTGTGATCTCACATAGACTTAATTAAGTGGTTTCTGAGACTGCTTGACTCACAGTTATCTATAAACATGAAATAAAATATAGACTAAATTCAGGCTTCGAGGTGACTGCAACGGGTTTTTGGTATGCAGCATATATATGCATTTTATGTATAACAATATTTCCAAAAATTCCAGAATTTAAGTAGCATTCCAGAATTTAAGTAGCAGTACAACAGTAGCAGCTCTGCTTCTGAAGTACTGAATAATCTATTTAACAGCATCTATGAGCATAGAAACAATTGAACGTGAAGCTGGCTTCTTATTCAGATTTGTCCTTTCCACCTTAAATGGTGCAGCTATTACATTCTGGCACCTTGGGACAAAATTAACAGCTACACCATTTAAGGTGGAACAGAGCATTTAAATAAGCAGCTGGTGAATAGGAGATAAACTTCAGACTAATAAACAGAGTAAGCAAACTTCAGACACCAAACATGCCTTGGCTGATTGACTACGTTTAGGGTAAGATGGAAAAAACAAGGGGAATATTTGATTATTTGCTGACCTCTCCTTTAAGCTACCTGAGACCGACAGGTGTTTAGACAGATCAGGTGGGCCTGATGCCTTATGTTTGGGTGTCTGACTGTCCAGGTGACTGAGGCTGCATTTATGTCATTACACTGTCAGTACTGTCTACTGGTGATACACATGCTGACCTCAGTATCACTTACAAATTCATTCAAACATAATTCTATTCTGTTTTGATTAATTAAATTATTTTGGAATTATTATTAAAAATACAATTAATACACTTACATTTAAGGCATTTAGCAGACACTCTTTACCCGTGTGACTTACAACCGTGCTTAGTGTTCCATCAGAGAATGTTTCCTGGCTAGTACAAGAAGGGTAGAGTCTAAAACTCACCTTAAGCTCAGACACTGCCCAAAGAGGGACCAGTGCTGATACCTAGAAAGAAACATGGTCGTTGTGTGTGTGCAGGGGCTCGTTCTCCGAGGTGTTCCTGGTAAGGGAGAGGAAAACAGGGAATTTCTACGCCCTGAAGTGTGTGAAGAAGAAGCAGCTGGACCACAGCAACCTGGAGAACGAGATCACCGTCCTCAGGAGGTCTGACACCAGCACTTCAGATCATTACATATAGCTAAGGCGGGGGGCTACCACATTGCTAAAGATTTGGTCCCAACAAAAAAAGCTTTAAAAAGCTGCTAAAACCACTTAGTGTGTTTAATGCTGGCGACATTTCACATCTCTCACCTAACATACTGAGATATAATGTTTGGTCCGTATCCCCCAGCCCTAATTTGATGCTAAATATAGTATTACAGAACCGAAATGATTACTGCATTTAGCACCAAAGTAGCATCTGTATCAAGTTTATTTTAAAGTGTATAGTTACATGACAAAAATGTATGTTGTCTGGAAGGTCTATGCATGTCGGTTTGGTAAATTATGTCAGCTACAGTAAATAGTAATTGGTCTTCTCGTCTGTTAATAATCGTCACTGGCGTTTGTCCTGACAAATACGCGATAAGTCGACACTTAATGGATAGTTTTCTTCTCTCTTGGTCTTTTTTTCTGTTTCTCTCAGTATTAAGCATAACAATGTGGTGGGTCTGGAGGATTTCTATGAAACACGCACACACTACTACCTCGTCATGGAACTGTGAGTGTCTCTCTTTCTCTGAAGCTTGTGGCTCAGCCATTTATTTACTTGAAGATGATATATGTATGTTAAGAATGTTGCACATGTTTATGCACGTTTTCAGTTCATGTATAGTTTTTTGTGCCTGTGTGCGTGTCAGGGTCTCTGGGGGAGAGCTGTTTGACCGTATCCTGGACAAAGGAGTGTATACAGAGAAGGACGCTAGCTATGTGATTCGGCAGGTGCTAGAGGCCGTAGCGTACCTGCACCAGAACAGCATTGTCCACAGAGACCTGAAGGTAAGCATATACATGTGGTCTGAGCGATGATTCATGGGTGTGACCTTGTCTGGCAGGAAAAGGGCTTTTTCCCTAACTCTAAGCCAAGTGGATAAAAATTAAGTAGATAGTAAATAGTATATATTACATAGTAGTAGTACATGGTATATATATTAGCAATAGCAGTACATAGTGTATATATAGTGCAGGGGCTCTTTTAGCACTCGTTAAATATAGCTCCAGGATCTGACAGATTAGGTACATTTAAAGTAATTTTGCATCACTTTAAATGTTTTTTCCTTATATTCCTTTTATATATACATGTTTGCAGACCATTGATCTAACATATATGCTTGTTGTGACACGCCTGTTTCTGTCCTCAGCCTGAGAACCTGCTGTACTATAACCAGGATGAGAATGCAAAGATCATGATCAGTGATTTTGGACTGTCCAAGATGGCTGACCACGGCTTCATGCACACAGCATGTGGAACTCCAGGATACGTTGGTACGGCGACTGTATAGTGGTAGACAGTGCAGCACTCTTCTATTGATTTAACATTCATAAAAATCATTAACTTGCTGTATGTATGTGTTTTTCTTTCATTCACAGCTCCAGAGATCCTGGCCCAGAAACCGTACAGTAAAGCAGTGGACTGCTGGTCTATTGGAGTCATTACATACATCCTGTTAGTACTTGCAACTCCTAAAACCCTACTGTTACACACACACACACACATACACCAATATACGCTCAGGAGCAACATCCACTGTTATACACTGATACAAAATTATATAGTGGCATATGGAAATTTTAGTTTCATTAAGAGATTGTTATAAGATTGTTTCTAGAAAATAATGATACAAATTTTCCTAATATATATATTTTTCCAGAGAAACTGACTTTCAAACAGAAAAAGCTAAATATGAAATTTAATGTAATGTATGTAATTTATGTAATTTAATATTCTCTAATTTTAATATGAGAAACAGAAAGTGTTTTCACCTGCCAAAATATAATTGTTTGCAGTGCAGGTATGGGAAAGAAGGTATTTAGAAGGATTAAGAAACCCAGAGCTAAGTAGTGATGCCGGAACATAATTTTTGACTAGTGTCATTTAATTTGAAAAGTAAAGTATTCTGATAGCGGCCCGAATGTCTGTCCTTGTCTCTGTTTACACTGAGTTAAAGGAGCTGCTTTGCTGTGTTCTGTGCAGGCTTAGTGGTTATCCCCCCTTTTATGATGAGAACGAAACTCGTCTCTTCTCCAAGATCATGCGGGCAGAATACGCCTTCCACTCCCCGTACTGGGACAGCATCTCTGAATCAGGTGCGCAACCAAACACACACATGTTCACACACAGGTGTCAACTTCAGGTCTGTAACCAGAACTTTTTGTGTGTATTAACGCCAGTTGTCTGTGTGTTGCAGCTAAAGACTTCATCAGGAACATGCTGGAGAAAAACCCAAAAAAACGCTTCACCAGTGAGCAGGCACTGCGTCACCCATGGTGAGGAGCAGGGTAGCTCAGTAGAAGTGGGGTAATTCACAGAAACAGGGTAACTCAAGGAAACAGGGTAACTCAGGAAAACTGGTAACTTGGAACACTGGATACAAAGTAAAACAAGTAACTCATAGAGACAGGGAAACCCTGGGGGACAGGATACCTGATAGAATGGGGTAACTTATGGGAACTGGACCACCCAGGCAAACCCACCTGTGGTAACTCGGAGTAGTCATTGAGAGGTACCTGGATAACATGGAGAGAGTTAGGTAAAGGTTAGCTCAGGGTGGGAGCACCTACACCTGCCAAACCTAGCACCCCTTGTTTCTGCTTGCTTACCTGACCTTCCACACTTTGATCTGATTGGTCTGCAGGATCAAGGGTGAAACGGCCCGGACTCAGGATATCTATGAATCGGTGTGTGAACAGTTCCAGAAGAACTTTGCCAAATCAAAGTGGAAGGTGGGAACAATGAGCTCACACTTTATTCTCTTTGTAGTCGTCAGAGAGCAATTCTCTGAACCTCAGAAATCAAAAGATCTTTCACATATTGTACATGTTCACAGTAGATACTAAAAAACCATGTAGGAGGTACTAAAAAATGTAAGTATTAAGGGTCTGAAATGGGCTACTGTAATAATAAAACGCTCCTGATTGTGTGTGTTACAGAAAGCCTACAATGCCACAGTGGCGATCAGCCACATGAAGAAGCTGCAGTTAACTCACAGTGAACCACTCGTTCCCCAGCCGCTCCCACTCATCCAGGTGGTGGATGTGTCCGAAAGACTCCATCCAGACTGCATGCTGGACACCAATGGCAACCCTTCCTCAAGTCACATGACATTGGCACCGCATGGTGATGTCAGCAGGGCTGTGTGCCCCCTGAAGGCATGTAAAAGTGAACCGATTCATGCGCTGGTCATCACAGAGACAGGGAAACATGCCTACCGTTCAGAGTCTGAGCTGCCCAGCAGGTAAATCACACGCAAGGCAGGTTTTGTTTCAGACCGCAAACAAAGCTGCAGGGATAAGCAAAATCTCTTCACTGTATATTTTCCTAGTTGTTCAGTGTCGGTAAGCATGTATTTTCTCATGCTTAAGTATAAGCCTCAACCTTACTATAGTTTCAGCCCTGTGAATATTGCTAGCTAAATGTCCTGCTGTGTTGTTGTAATTGAGCAGCTAGACTTTTTCAACCTCCCTGTCAAGAGCGTAAAAGGCATACGGCACCACCTGGTGTAATATGGTAGCAACTGTTTGAAAATTCAAGCCTTACTGGTACTGAGGAACAAAACATCATTGTTTTATTAAAGAATTGCTCAAATGAGCGACGCGTAGGGCTGGGTGGTATCTAGACTTTTATGGTATATCGATATGTTTTCAACCGAGATATGAGAGGATGAGACAGTACCGGTTATATTGATATAGTTTGATATTGCTTTAAAATACCTGATCCGTTTCTTCTGTAAAGCTGATATTCTTGGTACTGGGCCTGACTCCCCACTCGCTCACATGTTCTTCTGCACATGGAGGGACACATATTAAAAAGACGACCAAGGTCGTATTTCAGAAACCTAGTTAATTGAAGATTTTCACAAATTAGTATTACAGAAGAAAATCTTATTGTTCAGCATCTAATCTCCAGATTAAAACCTCAGTCAGCTGCTTGGTTAATAATCAGTTGTTATGCCTGTTACCAAGCCACTGACCATATGCACACAGCTGAAATGCAGATACAAAATTAAAATAATGTTAATAAATTGCAAGTTACAGCTGCCGTTACTAGTGTAAAATAGGTCAACGAAATAAAATCAATGTGTGATAAACTGGGGATTAAGAATATTAAGACCATGCACCTGCTGTTTATCTGAGGTGTTACCTCTTCGGTTTTGGTTTCTGTCTCCTTATTGTTAACCACAATCACAAAATTCTGATTACTTTTTGTCGACGTCATCACAGGAAGGTGCAGTGTAACCCAGGCAGGGGGCCCATCACATCGCTATCACATGGTCCCTGTGGCATTAATGGAACAAGTAGCTTTAAAAAGCGACTAAAACCATTGACCCAAGATAGCAGTTCCCCAGTAATAATTTGTTATTTTATATATTTTTTCATTAACATGTTGAAGGAAACTCTGTAACTGCATTTTATTTTGATCACAGTCTGTTTTGATAAAAGTACTTCTGACGTCTCCCTGCGACTTTGGCCCACATCAGCTGGGATATATAACGTGTATTGCAGTTCAGCCTAAAAATACAGAGATGTGATATTTGGTCCAGACCGCCCAGCCCTAGCGAAACATGCTGTTCTGTGTGTAATACAGCTTCTTCTGTATGTGTTCCAGTGGACAGGAGATGACTTGTGGGATAAATCGGCCTGGTCAGCCACTGCAGACTGGAGTCTGCTCCATGATGTGAACAGCACGTTGCTGACTGGCAGCTGTCAATCATTACAGGTCAGCTTGACAAACAAAATACAAACATACACATGTTGTTCACAGTCATTAAAGTCAAAAACGTGGTAGAATTCACAATCTGAATTTAGCTGCATGAACCTGATGAGCCTAGTACAGGGCTGAGAAAATCTGCTGTCAAAAGTCTTAAGGACGGTTTCATACTTTCCCTGTATAGGTAATTATACAGCCTGCTCCTAGGACTGATTCTGGGCTCATTTAGGGGCATTACTGCTGGTTCACAATTTCATTAGAGCTGTGTATCGATTGCACATATTCATATTTCATTTTCCTGCATGCAGGTCTGCAAAATAGTAATCTTCATCCGTTTCCTGCTTCTATCATTTTCCTTGCAAGCAAACATTTATTTGACAATCACATTTGCCCAGTTTGAATCTCTGGTCTCTTCTGGACTCGCAACCTTGTGTGCACATTACTGAGATTAGGGATCTAACAGTTTTTGTTTTTACCTTTTACTCCATGTTAAGTCATGTTAGTAGATATTAGATTATAAGTTTATTAGAGATTACTGAACAACTCTGCATGGTTTTAGGCGAGTGTGCGATGATTTAAGCATGATGCTAATTGGGGATAGGTTTCTGTTATTCGTTAGCTACATTAGCCTCTCATCTCCAGCAAGTCTGCCTCAACAAAAAGCAGTCTGTTTTCTTTTTCATTCTGTTCTCTCTCTTCTGTGCAGTGTTTGAGGAGATGAGTGCGTGTCTCTGTATTTCCGGCTGGCTTGAGCCGGTTCTGAGCGTGCACAGCATTTCTCTGGAGGATCCGGATCCACTCCGGACGCGACTGAGCCCAGAGACGCTGCTGTGCCAACAAAGACATTCTTCTTCTTTAATGAACATGAGCGGAGATTCTCTCCTTTTCTTTGAGAAGAGCTATACATCCATCGTATTTCTCCTATTGTTTGTGAACAGTTACACTTGTGAGTATTGATTATGAGTGTTACACCATAAGGGGGCGCTAAGCGATTTCACTCAGGTCTTTCAGGGTTCAGGTCGGTGCTGATGACCCACTCTGCTGGTGCAGTGAAGGACAGGAGTGCGTCTCTCGGGTTGGATTACATGCCTCGGGATTATTAAACAGAACGTAATAATGCCTGAATTAATTCACCATTCTACCTGCAACTATGAAAGGTGGTTTATTTTCATACAGATAGCTAGAACAAATATTCATATATTTATATTTCATTGTCGTTTATTACTATTTCATGTATTTATTCATGAACTGCCTGTTATATTCACTGAGGAACTGATATACGAGTCTGCTAGAGCTCTCTAATTTACATGTGTTACTTTGAGAAGCACCTGCGTTTCCATTAGACTAGATCTCTGTACACCATGTCCATAAAAACCCCTCTGAGATATCAGGAGTCAGTTTACAGAGAAACCTTTAAAGGAGCAGTGTGTAACCTCGAGCCATACGGTACCTACCCATCCCTCCCTTCCCTGAGCAGCTATAGGGGCTATCAGGTTTTCTGCCATTGCGTCAGTCTTGGTTTTGTTTTGCTTCTTCATATTTTCTCGTCTTTGATGGTGAGGATACACCCTAGTGAGCTGCTTCTTGTGCTTTGTGTGCTCAGTAGGTTCGGTTTCTCAAAATTCTCACATCACAAAATGGATATCCGGGTCCATTCTTCTAGTTATTTATTCTATCCATCGAGCGGTTCTGCCTAGCATGCTCATATCATTAGTACAGGTCCGTGTTTCAAACGTTTTATTATGATTTTAATGTTAATTCAGTTCAGACTCGGCTCACAGTCAATACTTCACCCCTGAAAAAGCTGATTTAGACCGTCAAAGCAAACACTTTCTGATAAAAACGTTCCTAGTGTCTTGTTTGAATTTCCCTGTTCCACCTTAAATGGTGCAGTGGTTACTTTCTGACGTAGGCATCATGATACCTGCTGCACTGTTTAAGGTGGAAGAGAAAATTCGAATGAGAAGCTGGTGAATAAGCAGCCGAACAGCAGCACCAGACTGAAAATGCTGCTCCATTTAAGGCGGAACAGGAACATTCAAACAAGAAGCTGGCATATAAGAGGTTTCAAGCCTCTTAGTTTCAATAAGGTTAAGAAGTAATAATACTTTGTGGAGTTTTATGTACGGAGCTACCAGCAAATAAATTCAGCTGCGTTGTAGCATAACGACACGAAACGGGAAAGTCTCTCTTCACAGCCAGCGTGCGGTGTGTCCGTTTTGGGCTGCTGTAGAAACATGGCGGTGGCAGCCACTGTTGGAAGACGAGCCGCTCCTATGTAGATATGACGGACAGCTCATTCTTAGATAATGAGAACACAACGATTTGTAGTTACAGGTAATTGTACAGTTTTGTATATTAGATTCCCCCTACGTCTTACTCACTGCTCCTTTACTGCTCAGCAGCTTCTCGTTGCTGTTGAGTTCGCGCTGTGATTTTGTTGATGCTCTGATGTGAGTGTAATTAAGCGAACACATCTACAGAGAAGACACATCTACACAATTTAATGTAACTTATTGGAAAGAAATCAAAACATGAAATATCAAATGTGCAATAACTCTGGCACGGGCCACATTTGATATGATTTCCCTGAATATGTTAAACTGAGTAAATACACAGTAATTAAATTGTGTAGAAGTGTGTAGAAGTGTGTTCTTCACCAAGGACGTCTTCATTTATTTACAGTTAGAACATCAACAGAAACATGGAAGTTGGCCAAACGCTTCCATAGGACTGCACGTGTGAAGTTCTCCGTCAGTCCACTGGAACCTGCGGCCTCTCAGGTATTGCAGCTATGGCCACAATAATGGAAACGCTTGATCAATCACTTTATTCTCTTTGCTTTTGGATTATTTCTTCAGGAAATGGAAATTTGGCGGTTTTATCCGATGTTTGACCTTTTTATCAAATAATAATAATAATAATAATAATAATAATAATATGCGGACGGAAACCAATCGATTGATAGACTGCCCGATCTGGACAGACCCCTGGTATTGTGATTATAGTACTACATATATTCCAGTGGCACTACATGTTCCTATTAAATAGACATTAAAGTAACATGCTTAAAGACCGCCCTGCATTATTTTAATCAAGTCTAATTTTGTTTTAACCAATAAAAAATTTTTTTGGTGGATGCGATGAATACGGTCATCCGGATCGGTGATTGGTCACAGCACACAGTAACGCTGTGATTGGACAGAGAGCTCATTTCCATGTCACAGGGTTCAGTTGACATCAGTATTACTGATATCAAAGCAGTGCAGCCCTGTATGACCGTATATGTCTGTGTGTGTATTTGCGGGAAATTTGCACATTTGAACTGTAACCGGTGAACTACTGCACCTTTGATCTACAGCTTATAACTCATGTTATAACACTCACTTTAGGTTATAAAACCCGCAGCTGCTGCTGCTTATCTTAGGAGTGAAAAGCCATTCCAGGATGTTTTATTAAATAGGAAATGTTTATTTATATCACAATAATACGCACTTTAATGGAATGTTTATTGAATGAACATGTATTAAAATATGTACCACAGTTTGTCTCCTGTGTATAATTTGATCAATCCTGTTTAAGACACACATGATTTTCAGGCATTATACTGAGTTTATTTCCTAGAGTCATAAACGCTCAGATGCTCAGGGAATACGATATTCCAGGAAATGCAAGACGTTGGACTGTCCAATTAGAGCAGCACATTGGGACATTTCTATTGGACTGTCCTCACTTCTGACTTTTGGTCACTTGCCCTCTTCCTGCTGGAGGTCTGCTGTCCTTTAGTGCCAACTTGCATCTGACGTACTGCTCCCTCTTGGATCTTGTGATTTAAGGCCCATTTCATAAGCTACCAGTCCAAAGTTTAGACCCGGCTCCTCATAGCAGGATCTCCTTCTGTTTATCTTAAAGCTTTACTCTAGAATAAAAGTGAAGACACCAAACTATAAACTAGCACTCATGGAATTATACAGTCCACCTTAAAACCCTCCAGAATGGAGCTTTACAGGAGGATGAACCAGCTTTCTTAACCTGCAGTGGAGCTGATAGAACAAGGTTTATTTCTAAGCAGGTTTGGAGCAATTCTATTGGTCGGTCCCTCATGAATATTCACTAAACTGAAAGGAGAACTAGAGCTTTTACACTGTGCAGAAAAAGAGATCAAAGTTTTTACACCACTAAATATATATTAGAGGTGGAGATATGGAGAAATATCATACTGTGGTACATCAGGAGGATATGTGGTATATCAGGGTATGTACTGGTTCAGACTCTCATCAGTTGGAGCTGTTCAGTGTAAGACTGGAGTTTTTAAGATCACCAACTACATCCGTTTAGATGGCTGTCCCTAAACTTTTGATTGGTATTGTATATTCATTTCAGATGGTGTAATACGGTGGCTGAGAAGTGCAAAATTACAAAAATAAAAACTATAAAAAAATAAAAATGTCAAAAAAATGACATTTCAGAAAACAAAATTACAAAAAAATAATTCACATCGTGAAACACTTTTACCAGTACCGAAACAGTTTTACAAGCTGCGACTGAAGGAATGGGGAGGTGTAACACACAGGAAGTGCTTGTTGCGGACCCTCGTCAATCAAGCCATTTTGTGGCACGTGTTTTATCCAGCTGGCCCGCTTTTGTTTTTCCTCTGGAAGGTCTTTAGAGTGTTTAAAAGAGCGGACGGCTAAAATACGCACCACAAAATGGACAAAACATGCTTTAGCGCTGTCACCATCCCAAACTCCACCCACTCTACCACCTCCTGATTGACAAGGGTCCGCAACAACCTGGTAAAAGTGTTTCACGTCTTGTAAATTTGTTTTTACTTTTGTAATTTTGTTTACTGAAATATATATATTTTTTGCTCTTTTAAAATTGTTTTTGCTTTTGTAATGTTATTTTCTTGACTGTATCTTTTTTTCATTTGTAAATTAGTTTTTATTTTTGTAATTTTGTTTTCTGAAACGTTAATGTTTGGCACTTCTCGGCCGCCATAGTATACCCATCACTTTCCGCACGTCCTGTATGTAGGCATGGACGTTAAGTAAACCATCCACTAGGGGGCAGTACAGAGTCTAGCGTTTCCCACAGCAACAAATATGGCGACCGTGGAGGAGGACATATTAATGTACCTGTTATGAAGGTAATTAAAGAGGTGGTGTTGTGGGCGGCGGTGGTCTGTACGGTCTAATTATTACCAAATAGGAGAAACTAGCGTCGAGTCTCCCTTGAGCTATTATACTGCCCCCAGCAGTTTCCGGTGGTACTGCTCCGTTTATGGACGAAATACGGGGAAATGGGTCTAGAGTACGGTCAGAACCGGAACACCGAGCATAAATCAGCCTTTATCGTGACTCCGGCTGACCTGATGGTCAGTGTGAACTACCAGCGGCTGCAGGGACGGGCTATACAAACACTGCCCGGTCAAGTTGGACACATTCCACTAGCGTTAGCTCACATGACTGATCTTGTGGCGTTCGGCTTTTCATGGCAGATGAAATCAATGCGCTAGAAATTGCTGTGTTTCCATGAAGAACGCGGCAAGGTGATAATGCAAAATCCTTTTAATAATGTTTAATAATGTATATGGCTTTTATAATTCCTTACAGTGCTCAAAACAATATGCAAAAAAGGTTTTTCTATAATTTGTTAACTTACAAACTGTACAAATATAAGAAGACTATTTATCAGACCAATTAATGACCTATTAAAAGACCGGTGGACCGAGAGTGACACTACCCTGATAGCAAGCAGATGTGGGCCACATCTGGTAAAGACATGACACTGCTGGTCAACTGTCGGCACCGTCAACCATTTACAGCATGCATTTGGTGTAAATTTGCCACCTGTCCCAAAACAGATCTGGCCCACATCTGGCACAGATACAGCAGACTTTGGGCCGAGGTGTGGTGCATATGTGGGCCACATCTTGCTACTGGGAGCGGACCACCCAAGTGAAGAACTTGTTAACTTACAAACTGTACAAATATAAGAAGACAATTTGGTAGGCGGCCATTTAGACAATGAGCTGCCAGAAAGAGGAAGCCAAACCAGCTGCAGTCCACTGTTTCTAGAATTACAACATAACATACGTCTTGCTCATCCTCAGAAATCCTGACAGAGATTCCAGCCTATGAGAGCGACGTGCTGACATCACAAAGGCGTCGCAATAGTGGTCAGAAGAATCGCAACTAGATGTTTTCAGCCCTGATGACCAACGATGGTAGAGCAGTATAAGAAGCACAGCTGGCTATGAATGTTCCAGTTTGACTGGCAAACAAGACAAAATACTATTATAAGACTTTTAATTTGTAAAAAGACATTTCGTTAAGACATTTTCACTCCGCCTCCCCCAAAAAAAGGGAAATAAGGAGGCATGGTAGAAACAATCCTGGGACAGAATCTGGAATACTCAGTGTCTCTGATGAGCGTGAGCGCTTTTCAACACCTCATTTTCAACACCTCGCCAGGTATGTGGCTTTGGTGTTGATATCGCGTATCAGGTCCTGCAGCCGAGTGTCCAGGCCGGCCAGCTCCTGCGATTTGTCCTGAAGATCTTCCGACAAGTTCTGCAGAGACTGCTCTTGATCTGTGAGAGACGGAGAGAGAGGCGGATTAACGATGACTACAAACACCAGCGGCTCCGCAGACGGGGCGACGTCACCGCTCGGCGATGAAGCTTTAAGGTTGATTCTGATTAGCCACACTTCACACGTCTGATCATCTGAATAGACATCAGTGTCAGACCAGTTAATGACCTTCTATTAAAAGACTGGTGGGCCGAGAGTGACGCTACCCAGATAGCGAGCAGATGTGGGCCACATCTGGCAAAGGTATGGCACTGCTGGTCCACTGTCAGCACCGTCAACCTGCTGTGAACCAAAGATGGACCACATATTTACAACATGCATTTGGCCCGCCTGTGCCAAAACAGATCTGGCCCACTTCTGGCACAGATACAGCAGAGTTGCCTACTTTGGGCCGAGGTGTGGTCCTGATAGTGGTGCAGATGTGGGCCACATCTGGTAAAGATGTGGCACTGCTGGTCCACTGTCGGCACCGTCAACCTGCTGTGAGCCAAAGATGGCCCACATATTTACAGCATGTATTTGTCCCACATGTCCCAAAACAGATCTGGCCCACTTCTGGCACAGATACAGCAGGGGGCGCTCTGATGCACCTGCCCAAACTTTCTGTCTCACCACACCTCCCTCACAAAGACTACCTGTGAGTCTCTTCATCATATCCACAGTCTCCTGGACGAGCGATGTAGCGTTCTGCTGTAGGGCCTGCAGTCGCTGATCTGCAGCGGTAGCCGTGCTGCTGGCGTTAGCGGCCTGCTTCAGCTTCTCCAGCTCCTTCTGCAGAGTCTCCAGCTCCTACACACACACACACACACACACAGCGTTACTAACAGGCATGGCAACCTCCAGTAATAGTGATCAGCAGTGGTGCAGGCCGTGTAGAGGACAGTCTACGTACCGTTGCTGCCAGATTAGCCTCCACCTGAGCTCCTCCGGCCTGTTTCTCGGCCTCTCCTGCCTGATCTCCAGCCTTCTTCACCTCATCTTTCAGTCCAGCCAGCAGGGGGCGCATCGACGCCAGTAACGGCGGCATCTCCCCCAGCAACCGGTCCACAGGAACCAGCGCCTGATCCACCTGAGAGAGAGAGAGAGAGAGAGAGAGAGAGAGAGAAGTAGTGCGTATTAAAGCTTTTGTTTATAATAACAGATTAATGAATTAATTAATATTCATATTTCAGCGGTGGAGAACTGGAGATGGAGAACTTGAGGTGGAGAACTGGAGGAGAATTCATTAGCACTGGATCTGAAAGCCTTTACTGTGCGGCTGTAACGACCCTAAAGCAGGTTTCTGATCCAAGATGGTGGAGGAGTGTTTGTACCTCCTGCACGTCGTCCTTCACCGTGTTCACGAGGTCCAGACTCTTCTTCAGGTTCTCCTCCATCTTCTTCATGCTGTTTTCACTTTCATTTAGGTTCTTCAGCAGCTTGTCAGCATCATCCTGCAGCAGCAGGGACTCATTCCTGCAAACAGGTAAACCAGTAAACAACAGCCAGACAGCCCCGGCATTACCCTGCGTGATACGGTCATCTACCAAACATGTTTAGCTGTGTAGGTTTTTCATGAAGCTCTGTTCCTCTGGGATCAGCAGCAAAGAGCTACTGCTAAAACACCACCACACACCATGGCGGGCGCCATGTCTGTTATTCTCTGGTCTTAAGCTCACTTAGCAGTTCACTTAACACACTTGGCTCATTTCCAGTTAGCAGAGCTGGCTAATTTTAAGCTGTTTTCAATTAGCTTAGCTATTTTTAGTTAAGCTGTTTTAGTTAGCTAGTGTTACATTATTTTCAGTTGCCAAAATCAGCTAATTTCCAGTTAGCAGAATTAGCTAAATTTCAGTTACCAGACTTTTCCAGAAATTTCCGATTAGTAATGTCCCGTTAGTACAGTTAGCTAGTCTTCATTTCAGATATTTCCAGTTAGCTAGTGTTACATTATTTTCAGTAAACAGAATTAGCTAATTTGTGGTTAGCAATGTTAGTTAATTTACAGTTAATAGAGTTAGCAAATGTCCAATTATCAAAATGAGCTAATTTCCAGTAGTGTTGGTGTTCAATTAATAGAGTTAGCTTTAGTTTCCAGTATTTTTAGTTAGCAGAGTTAGCTAGTTTAGCTGTTTAAGTTAACTAGTCCTACTTTATTTTTGTTTAGCTAGTTTTAAACTTTTTCCAGTTAGCAAAGTTAGCTAATGCTGAATCTATTTTTAGTTAAATGAATTAGCCTCTGTTAGCTATTCATAGTTTGCAGAGTTAGCTGTGTTCAGTCAGCAGTGTGTAGATTTGAAAGTAATACATGTATATTATTTATACTTTCTCATATTAAATTGTGTCTTGCTGATTCTGATTTTCTGAATTATTCCAGAATACGTCTTCCGGATCTTCAGGATTCAGAATTCCGTCAGTGTGCATGTGGTGTGTTTTTTCTGCATCCTGTGGGCGGCGCCGTTCTGCTGTGGCTGAAATGTTGGGTAGAGTTCTGCAGTGTTGGGGTGAGTCACTGTTACCTGACTTTCTCTGCATCCTTTAGGAGGCGCCTTGCCTGATCCAGTTTTGGCTCCGCCTCTTCCAGCACCTTGCTGCTGTTTGGCAGATTGGAGGCTAGATCCTGCAACTCCTGCAGCTTCTGCCTCAGAGACTCCACCCCCTCTGGCAACTTCAGCCCCAGCACCGCCTCAGAAATACGCTGCACCTCCGCAGGGTCCGTGGAGGGGCCTACACACACACAGTCACACAGATGACGATAGTAATTATTATTTGTTTTTATTATTATTATTAAACTCTTGGTTTTACTGAATAGCGAACTCACTCGACAGGTATTGTTTCAGCTTCTTCACAAAGTCTTTCATGTCCTTCAACTCGTAGTCCAGGTCATCACGTGTAATCAGGATCCGATTGGCCAGCTCGTCTGTGGACAGTCTGACACGGCCGACTGAGTCCTGAGTCTCCTGGATCTGAGAGAGAGAGAGAGAGGGAGAGCGAGAGAGAGGGAGAGAGAGAGAGTGAGAGAGAGGGAGAGCGAGAGAGAGATAGAGAGAGAAAGAGATGGATGGAGAGAGAGAGAGATGGATGGAGAGAGGCAGAGCAAGATAGAGAGAGGGGAGAGAAAGAGAGAGCGAGAGAGGGAGAGCGAGAGAGTGAGAGAGAAGGAGAGCGAGAGAGAGATAGAGAGAGAAAGAGATGGATGGAGAGAGAGAGATAGAGAGAGATGGATGGAGAGAGGCAGAGCAAGATAGATAGAGAGAG
>CM067494.1:17258064-17278047 GCA_034552555.1 Semaprochilodus insignis | reverse complement strand
AGGGGTTATGAGTGTATAGGGAGGGGTTATGAGTATATGGGGGGGTTATGAGTGTATGGGAGGGGTTATGAGTATATAGGGGGGTTATGAGTGTATGGGAGGGGTCATGAGTGTGTAAGGAGGGGTTATGAGTGTATGGGAGGGGGTATGAGTGTGTGTATGTGCAGGTTTATGAATATGTGGGTGGGGTTATGAATGCGTAGGTAGGGTGGTAGGGTTCAGAGTGACTCACTGGAGTGTGAGGAGTTTTTCGATGTCTTTCAGGAGCTCTGTTTCAGCAGGCATGGGAAGTTGGAGGGAGTTACTGATTTGCCGTAGTATGTTCTCCATCTTTTCAAACCGGATGGCCGGGATGTCCAGACCAGACGTGCCAGTTTGGGAGGCTAGACGACTGGCCAGACGGTTTGTTTCGTTCGCCAGGTTTTGCAGCTGACTGTCTAGCGTGAAAAAGCAAGACGGGCACGATGGACACTGAGGGAAACTGGCACAGTGCCCATTGGCACAGGCATCACAGCGAGGACCCACAACGCCTGGCTTACAGCGGCATGTGCCTGTATACTCATTACACACACCAGGAACGGTCCCCCTACTGTCACACTGACATGCTGAGAGAGAGAGAGAGAGAGAGAGAGAGAGAGAGAGAGAGAGAAAGTAAATAAGGGGTAAAATTAAATATCACTACCAATATCTCAACTTCATGAAGCAGCGTGTGTACACACACGGGGACACCTTGCCTCGTTGCGCTCTCGGCGGACTCCTAAACATAATCCGTGCAGCTTTAAATGATGAAATTTAGGGTCACTCACCTGAGCAGCCGAGCGGGTTGGCGGCGTTCAGGCCATAATATCCAGCTTTACAGCGGTCACAGCGCGCACCTTCCACATTAGCCTTGCATATACACTGTCCTGTTACGGGGTCACACTGACGACCGCTCACAGAACCCGCACCCTCACACTGACACGCTGCACACACACACGAGAAGTGCAAATATTTGCTGAATTCTCCTTGTGTTTATAACTGAAAGTCTTACTGATGTTCATCAGGTGGCCACAACATAATTATGAAGGGAATTTAATTATTCCAAAATGCTCTGGACAGAACCAGCAGATGGCGCTGTCCATTCCCTCCTCGCTTCCTCTTTCACATTGTGGGTCTAAACCGATGTAAATGTGAATGTAAACATAAAGGTGGGGTGCAGGTGCCGATGTAGCGTGTAGGTGTATAAGCAGTGAGTTTGCTGCACGTGTGTAACTTACGTAAGCACGCATCAGGGCGTTGCATGGTGCTGCGGGGGTTTCTGTAGTAGTTGGGGGCGCATCTTTCACACTGTGGACCGGCGGTGTTGTGCAGACACCCGTCACACACCCCCCCGCTGCGGCGGCCGCTTAGCTCGTAGACTTCTTGGTCGAAATGACACCGCGTGGCGTGGTTATTACACTCGCAGCCTGCAGGGGGGCGCAAATACAACATATGAATGGAAGTCAGGGGCAGTTAGTTAGCTGATTAGTAGTTACACTCGAGGTTCAATGTAAGTTTTTGGACCGTGGGGCGTTTTTGGGATGCCAAAGGACCAAAAGACAAAACAGTGTAGAAATAAAGAAGGTGGTCAAATTTGAAAAAATGTATTATAATTTTTTTTTATCGATTTTTTATAGATTATAAATGCATTGTATTTTATAGAAATACACTGTTTTTCTATGTGCATTTAATATGTAACTATGAGCTACTATGTCAGTGTGTTACCTGGAAGGTAGTGCACCAGCTTGTAGCTAGCATATTAGCATGTGTGTAGTGTATTAGCTTATGGCTAACGTGTTACCATTTGCTGGTACAGTAGCTCATGGCTAGATTTGTCGCTAGCATTGAAATAAACAGCCCAGATCAGCACAAACACTGGTTTATGCTGGTCTTGTGATGGTCTGGTGCTGGTTTAACTGGTCACCCAGCATAGTGATGCCAGCTGTTTCATCATCCAGAACACAACATATGCTGGTTTTGCTGGTGACCAGACTTGCACGTTAGAGTAGGTAAAGGTGTTGATTACGTTTGCAGGTGTGGGTGTTGTCCCGCTCTGCTGGCCTCCAGGGCAGGTCATTGTAAAACTCATCGCAGCGCTCGCAGTTCGGCCCGGCTGTGTTGTGTTGACACTCACAAACTCCGTTTATCTGAAACACATACATACATACAATTACAGTTCACCTGGCGTAATGAGCTGCATGCTCCAATTTCCTGGGTTACCTGTGAGTCTCATGGTTTTTGCCTTGTATATTTGATGGTTGTGGTTATATGTTGATTACCTGTGCAGTAGGGAGGTAGTTGGAGTTGGGGTCCGGTTGGCAACGGTTAGCGTGTCCATGACAGAAGCACGACCCCATGACCTTTAGTTCCTTCAGAGCGTAGAATCGGCTCGGGCTCCGGCCGGGCAGCCGAGGAACATTACCGAACTGGGTAAGATTCACACGCAGACCCGTAAAACCGCTGACCTCTGCAGAGATAAACGATCAGAATGTCAGTCAGTTGATCAATATACCGATCAATCAGTCAATACATCTATACGCCTATATATATATTCACCCAAATGGGTCAAGTTCAATTTGCTGACCAATAAAACCACTGACCTCTACAGTGATAATCAATTAATACATTGATACAGCAACCCAACTAAACAGACCCATGCAACCATACAATTCTCTATGGAAAATCAGTTGATCAATCAATAGATCAATAGATCACTCAATGGGTCATATACACTGACCTCCGCAGGGATGGTTCATTAAGATGTCAATCAGACAATAAATAATTCACTTGGTCAATCAGTCAGACAATCGATTAATCAATTAATCAGTAAACCAATCAAACATACAATCAGTCAGTCTGTCGGGTAATTAAACACAAAATCAATACATCGATCAGTAAATCAACCCTTATTTCAGTCCATCAGTAGATCAATCAGTTCAGCAGTCCTCCACTGAGCTGTACCTCTGTATTGATCACAATGACTTTGATTACCTTCTATTTTATGCTCTCTTGGGTCGTTGACGTTGGTGTACTGATGAAGAGGGTGGTAATAAATCTAAGAGGGGACAGAAATAAATCAGCCATCAAATAATAATCAATACTCAGAGTGTCCCAAAACTGGGTCAAACCGGTGTTTCTCAAACTAGTCCTCAGGGTCAGACGGTCCACTGCAGGGTTACAGTGGGCCATCTGCGGGTTTGGAGAACTGAACCAAGAACTACTTCCTACACAATACCCAACCTCACCCCAAACTTGTCCCTTAGAACTGTCTCTTAGAAATGTCCCTGTGAACTATACCTTGTAACTGTTAGTCATAATTGTCTTTTAGAACTATCTCTGAGAACTGTCTCTTAGAACTGCCCCTCGGGACTGTCTCCTAGAACTGAGAATTGTTTCTCAGAACTGTCTCTTAGAGCTGTCTCTGAGAACAGTCTATTAGAAGTGTCCCTGTGAACTCCTTCTTAGAAGTGTTCCTGTGGACACACAGGAACACTTGTTAGTCAGCCCTGTCTTTTAGAACTGTCCCTCAGAACTGTCCCTTGGAACTGTCCTTACTGTCCTTTACATCTACCCCACAGAACTGTCCCTTAAAACTGTCTCTTAGAACTGAGATTTGCCCCTCACCACTGTCTATTAGAACTGTCTCTTAGAACTGTCCCTGTGAACTGTCCTTCATAACTGTTAGCCAGAACTGTCTCTTAGAACTGAGGACTGTCCCTCAGAAATGTCCTTCAGAACTGTTCCTCAGATCTGTTCATCTGAACTGTCCCTTAGATTTGCCCCTTAGACCTTTCTTAGGTCTCCTCCTGTTGGACAGTGTATATGAGAATGTGTTACCCGTTGGTCCTGGTACGTGTTTGGGGAGGTGGTGGGGAGGGTGTAGCAGTAGGTGTTGTCGAGGTTGCGGGGCATGCCGGTGGTGACCCAGGGGAAAGCGGAGGAGCAGTCAGTTGCCATGTAGAGTGTGGGTTGCCAAGTTCGCCCAAAGTCCTTTGTTCGCTCAATTACCAGTGCGTCTGGCCGGGGACCCTATAAATAAATGTATACAAATATAATATAATAAAAGTTGTGGTGCAGATAAATATAAATATATAAAATCTTCATTCACATGTGCTAATTCTTGTACAGCTTCACAGGTTGCAGTTAATAAGGAGGAATCCGCAAATGAATTCTCTCTTTGAAATATGAAGATCAAATACTAAGCTGCTTGAAGAATTACTGTAAATAAATAATTGCAGTATATAATTTAGAATTTTGTCTTGTTGCTGCTAATTTAGCCACTGTAAATAATAAATAAAACATCAAAAATATCCTTTGTCGTTTGGTTAATAGTGTCAATTTTGTATTAATTATAATAATTATTAAATTAATTTTAAAAATAATGAAGTGATTCTGTTTTTGAACGGTAGTGTCCATGTGTACCTTAAATGAAAGCATCACGTTGTCCACATGGAACATCTGCTGTAGATCCAGCTGCAGAGTAACTGGACTGACATCTAAACAAACACACTTCCTTTAGCGAACGCAGTGTGGACCATATCAATCACTTTATCAAGCGAACAGCAGCACAAATGCATATGCATACAGAATATGAATGTGTTTATAGAGATAGTGTGTTTCACCTTTCTTGGACTGCCACCACTTTTCAGGTGTAGCGTAGGGCAGAACATTCTGGATAGTGTGGGCATTAGGACCCGCTGGGTTCTGCGAGTCGCATGGACAGCACTTCATCTTAAACTAGGGGACAGACAAGATCAATTCAAGTTCATTGTCATTACACAAACACACAAGAACATAATACACATGTAATGCTATAAAAAAAAGTAGAAGTTACGCTTAAAGTGTAACAAGTATGTAAAATGAATCTTTACAGGACATAACTGAGTAAAACGGCATAAAGGTTATCTTTACAGTATGAAAACTGTGTAAAAGCTATCTTCACAAAAATTGTCTAAAAGTTACTTTTACAGTACAAAAATTGTGCCAAAACTACCATCATAATGCAAATTGTGTAAAATGATCTTTACAGTACAAACCGTGAGTAAAATCTAGCTTCACAGTATAAAAGGTGTGTGTACATGTAAATGTTACTTTAACGCTACAGAAATATTGTGTAAAAGTTGTCTTCATAGTACCAAAGGCATGTATAAAATATCTTTACTGTACAAAAAAGTGTGTAGAAGTTATTTTCATAGTACAAAAAGTGTGTAAAAGCTAGCTTCATAGTATATATGGTGTGTATAAGTGTAAATGTTATCTTAAGACTACAAAAGGTGCACAGTACGGTACAAAACACTATGAAAGTTTTCCTTATTGAACTAAAAGGTGTGTAAACCTTTTCTTTACAGTACATAAAGTGTGTAAAAAGTATCTTCATAATACAAAAGTGTGTATAAGTTATCTTTACAGCACAAAAATGTTATGAAGTTATCTTCATAGTACATAAGGTGTGTAAAAATGGTCTTAACACTACAAAACATGATTAAAATCCAGCTTCACAGTATAAAAGGTGTGTGTAAATGTAAATGTAATTTTAACACTACAAAAATATTGTGTAGAAGTTGTCTTCATAGTACGAAAAGCATGTATAAAATATTTTTACACTACCAAAAAGTGTGTAAAAGTTATTTTTACAGTACTAAAAGTGTGAAGTGATATTTACTGTGCAAAACTATTACTTAAGCTTAAATAAAGATCAGTAATTAAACTTGAACACAGTCTGATAGAAACAAATCCAACAATGTTCTGCATACTAACAGTGGGATACTGAATTCCGAGCTCAGTGTGAGTTTACAGCTCCTTCCTTCCGAGTCGCTCTCAAACTCATAAAGGAAGCTTTAATTTAATAATCACAGTCTGAGGTACGACAGTCCGAATCATCATCACCAGCGTGATTTCAGTAGGCCTCCCTCAAAAACATCTCATCATCTTTAATTATACAATAAATGAGAGCAGAGTGTAGCGCACAGGTAGAACCTCAGCAGATCGGAGAACCTTCTGCTCACACAGATAATAATGAAGATGCTGTTCTCTACCCGACAGCTACTGTGACACAACTCCAGTGAATATTCAGACGGATAAATACCCAGAATCAAACCTCATAGGCCCCCAGGTCAGGGCTTTTAGTTACTGACTCAGCGAGTGTGACTCAGTGTTACTGTGTCACATCCTCAGATAAAACCCTACAGATACATCACACCTGCATCACCACACCTGGAGTTAAAGCCCACCCGGGAAAATGTCGATCAGTGATCAAACACAACCACAGCACTGTAAACGTTCCACTGTCTGTTCATTTATACCTTATGTCTGTATTCTGTATGTCCTGTATGAGTGGGTGTGGTCTGATTACCTGTCCGAAAGGTGTGCAGTACACCTCGGTGCCATAGAGGCCGCAGGTGGACGAGGCACTCAGCTGTCTCTCTCGTCCGATGAGCAGATCCCCCAGCGGTGGATAACATGCTCCCCGGCTACAGTCTTGCTGCCCTCCGCAAATCGCAGCTAATGCTGAGAGAACCAATCAGAGAGAACCAGTTAAAGAGGGTCAGTCACAGAGAGGACCACTCCGAGAGAACCAATCAGAGAGAACCAGTCTGAGAAAACCAGTCAGACAAAACGATCAGAGAGACCCAGTCAGAGAGACAGAGTCAATCAGAGACAATCGCTCAAACAGAACTAATCAGAGATCCAATCAGAGAGAACCAGTCAGAGAGAACCAGCCAGAGAGAACCAATCAGAGGGGGCCTGAAGGAGAAAGAGAACCAATCAGAGAGAACCAAACAGATACAGAACCAGAGACAACCAATCAGAGGGGGGCTGTAGGAGAAAGAGAACCAATCAGAAAGAACCAAACAGATACAGAACCAGAGACAACCAATCAGAGGGGGGCTGTAGGAGAAAGAGAACCAATCAGAGAGAACCAACTAGATAGAGACCCAGAGACAAACAAATCAGAGGGGGCCAATTAGAGAGGGGCAATCAAAGAGAGAACCCATTAGAGACAGAGCCAACCACAGAGAACCAGTCAGAGAGAACCAGTGTAAAAAAAAAAGTTCCAGAAAGAACCGAAAAACACTAAATGATTTCAGAACAAGCCAATCACAGCACACCGTTCACTAAACCCCTCCCCTAAATACTGAGTTAGCTCCTGTAACTGGACCTCTGAGCTTTCGGACCGAGAGTAAACGCTGTGGTGCTGTTCGGGTGGGCTTAAATCGGATGATATTTCAGGAGATGAACGTTTTACCCCTTTACTGAGCTCCAGAGGAGAAACGCTGGACCATTACAGCGTCACACAGCACTCCTACCTCAAACCCTTCAGCACTTCGACTTTACCGGACCAGCAGTATCTGTACTGTCTCTGAAGTTCTGGAGTCTCTGGATCTGGTTTTGTCCAGTCAGTCTATAAAACGTTTCACAGCCCTGCGTGTTGGCTGAATGGTTTCTGACTGATTCCAGTTCGTTTCCAGTTCGGCCACACTCAGCTTCAGAACCTGACCAAACGGGCTGCAGCTCCAATGTTGTCCTAAGGAAGTTCTCAAATGTTCTAATGTGAAGACTGTCGTTTCTGTATGTGGTAGACATGTAGTAAAGGTGAACTGCAGAGACACTGTTAATAACGAGTACCCTTAAATATGGCTTTGAAATGGCTTATTCAGCTTGTTTCATATTTTAGAAAATGAAAGTATCTCATTAGATCTGCAGATTATTTTTGCTTGCTGTGCTCGACACCGGAAAGTTAGTCTGGCAGTACAGCGAGATCGCTTCACCGTCTAAACATGAAATAATCAAACACCAGTCTCAGAATTAGACATCCTGACTCCACACTGACATCGGTTCTGCTCTGTGGAAGAGCCTGCTGTAAGGTAAGCTGAGGTTGAAGTGAGAGACGGAGCTCCTACCTGCTAACAGGAGAAAGGTCAACATCTTCATCGACGGCTCTTTAAGATCCTGAGAAACAAACGCAGCGTTAACATCCGAGCATGAAGCCGTAATTCCGTTAATCTGTGAATCCGGCCCAGATGAAGAATCAGCCGTGGAGATCTTACCTGCAGATCTTGCTGAGGTTCTAAATCACAACGTCTCCTCTGTCTGAGCTTTATATCTCAGCCGTGACACACCTGTGTGTGTGTGTGTGTGATACACACTGCCTCACAGTGCCACACCCTCACCATGAATCAAAACACAGACACACACACATTCCAACATCCGTAACAGCGCAGAGCTGTGAGCACATCACTAACATCTACATTAACCTCACAGACCACACTAACATTAGACCTAGTCTGAAGTCTGAAGGGATTACAAACGTGTTCAATGCTTCAGGCTTCCCGAGAGGCTTATCAGGATCACATAGACTGATTTCTGCTGGCTACCAGTTCAAAGTTCTGATCAGCTCCCCAGCCGAAAAACCGAGCCCCCTCTGTGATGTTCTGGGGGTAGGTTAGTTATGTGGAAATGGGGTCTGTGGTTGAAGTGACAGTAAATGTGAACCACAGTGTCTACACTGAGCTGCTGGACAACCAGGTTTCCCTTATAGCTCATCATCTCACCAAGGAACATAACATTCCTATCCCGGTATTCCAAGATGACCATTCAGGAGCATTCACACATCTGGATTGGCCCACACAATCCCCAGATTTGAACTCTCTTGGAAATCTGTGGGAACTACCTGGAATAACCAATAAAACTCAAGTTACGGCATCCACCAAATCTGGCCCAACTGACCAATTCTTTAATGCAAAAGTGTCTGAACATTGATGTGGCCTCCATCCAGAAACTTGTCCAAACAGTCCATGCCAAATATGCTAACGTGAAGATTACAAAATGACGATGGGAAACTTGCAGCTTCAGGACACGCCTGCGCTAACCTGGCTAACTCTGCATATAGTGAAATTATGACAAATGTATTAAATTGTGAAATTTAGATTCCACATCTGTCTAACACACTGTCCAATATGGTGTGAAGGTACTTCGCTAAGCTATCTCCAGTCAGCATAACTGAAGAAGAACTGGCACCTAAACAGCATTAGCAAGTCTGCTAATGTAAACCCGTCAGTAGCTAGTCAGCTAACAACAGCAGCAAGTAAGCCAGCATTATGAAGTCAACTATTGTCAACCATTAGCAATAGGTGATAGCCAGCATTAGCATATAAGCTAACCATAATTGGTTGGCTAATAACAACCATTAGCAAGCATGTTAATGTCCCTGCTAGCCTGCAATGTAAAACAGCATTGACCAGCATGCCTGGTCGCCAGCAAAGCAAGCATACTGTGTCGTCCATCACAGGCTGCACTGCCACGATGTACGTATAAACCTTGTTGTTGTTCTGCTAGCGTGCAGTTGCGTAAGGAGGGTGGGCTTTGTAATGTAGCAGGTGGTCAGTGTCTACCCTCCACATATGTCCACTTCACCCACTAGCTGTGCTTTGTGTTGGGGTAGCGCTGGGATGGGCAGTTCTGGTCATTGTTGAAGTGCCTGTTCAGTAAAGAGCACATATGCACAGGGGTTTCTAAGTTGTCTTCTGCAGCCGCACTACACTGGTGTCAGAAGTGGGATGTGAGGTTGTAAGCTCCAGGTCATGGTGTCTTAGCCAAGTGCATGAGTCCTGAATCACACCTATACGGGATGTGTGCATTATCGGTTTGGATGCCTTGCAGCAGCTGATTGATGCTGGCTGCGGCAGCTAGTAATGGAGTCAGTGTAAAGAGTTGTGGCCTTCGTTCCCCATGGGGGGAGCCACTGGCTCAGGAGAAGCTGAACATGAAGCATCAAAGCCAGTTAGTGGATCTCCAAGGGCCATGGGCAGTGCACACTCGGGCCAACAGGTCGCACTGCCAGGGGCAGCCTAGGTGGTGTGGCAATCCAAAGTGGCTCTCATGAGGCACCACTCTCTCTGTGTAAAAGCGGCATTTGTTGTTGTTGCTGTTGTTGTTGTTGTTGTTGTTGTTGTTGTTGTTGTTGTTAGTGTGTAGTTGCATTCATTAGAGTTTATGGTGTCTAAGCAAGGTGGGCTTTGTGGTGTAAGATGTACTCCCGTTGTACCCCCTCCCTGTAGTAGGGGTTGGGTTAGCACTAGGCTGGGCATTTCTGGTTCTTCACTGACCCTTGAAGTGCCTGGTCAATAAAGACCGTTTGTCTGTGTGTGCAGTGTTTTCTGCATCTTCTTCTGAGCTGGTGCTACAGTATGTTGTGTATATTTAGCGTGCTGGTCAACCATCTAAACTAGCACCAGACCAGCACAAACCCACATAAACCAGTTTAAACTGGTGCCGGTCTGTGCTGTTTTTGTCTGCAGGGGTTTTGCAGAGAACTCTGTAACGTATGGAACACTGTACGAGTTTCTGTATATGCTGTATAGCCCTTAAACCTAGAGCTAAGATGAACTCTCTATGGAGTCCAGCATGTTTAGGGTTAAAGCTAACGCTAGCTGCAGCCTGAGTGGTGCACAGTGTGCTGTACAGTTGGAATTAGGCTTGTTGTAACAAGAGGGAATTTCTGAGGAATATTATGCAGTAAGGAAGCAGCACCCCTATTACTTTTTACCACTTACAGTAAACTATGAAATATGATCTAGAATATATAGTGTATGTATCTCTATATTTTTAATGAATCCAGATGAACTAACCTAAAGTAACACAGGTGATACGGGATTCCTGACGGAGTCTAACAGTCCATTCAGACCTTACTGTAGTAGTACCAGTGATATTATACAGAGGAGAAGATGTTCTAGATGTTCTGTACTGTCCGGGTATCACAGTGTTTCAGATGCTGCTGTAAGCTGGGCTAGGAAATGAACTAGCTTAGCATCTGTGCTATTAAGATCTAGTTCTAAAGTCTTTTAGCTCCAAAGTGAGGATTATGGCGAGTGTTTTGCCGTGATTGTGAGGAGCAGAGTGTGTACGGAGAGGATAATCGGTCTCACTACTGGATTGTTTTGAGTGTGCGGCGGTGTGGTGGGTGTGGTGTTCAGTAAAGTGCAGCCCGAGGCCACTGATTCTGCCGTGTGTTCTCCTCTGCAGGTAGGAACCAGCCTCGGGTGAGTGCGATTGAATGTTAAGGCGTGTTTTGTGACTCACCTGTACAAAGAGCCAGACACGGGCAGACACACCCAGGGCCTGTTGCCCATCTCCATGGCAATGAGGTGTGTGTGGTGTGGTTTAGAGAGTGTGTGTGTGGTTGTGGTTGGGGGGGGTGGCGGTGTGTGCTGATGTTCATACACATTTCCTCTGCTAGACACTGAATCAGTCTGAGGTCACTAAAGCTTCCAGTGTTTATGCAAACGTGACTGGACTTCCCAGTTTAACTGTACGGATCTGGACATCATTTCTCAAATGTTCCATTAGACAAATATTCATAATTTTGTTGGCTACGGTCAGTTCAGACAGAATTCTATCAGCTACAGTCAGTTCAGATTATTGTTGGACTACAGCCGGTTCAGATAAAATTTAGTCGACTACAGTCAGTTCAGGTAGAATTTTGTTAGGCTACAGTCGGTTCTGGCAGAATTTTGTGGGCTACAGTCAGTTCTGGTAGAATTTTGTCTGACAGTGGGCTACAGTCGGTTTCGGTATAATTTTGTGGGCTACAGTCGGTTCAGATAGAATTTTGTGGGCTACAGTCGAGTTCAGGCAGCATTTTGTGGGCTACAGTTGGTTCAGACAGAACTTCGTTGGGCTACAGTTGAGTTCATATCGAATTTTCTTGGGCTACAGTCGGGTTCAAACAATTTTGTCGGCTACATTCGAGTTCAGATAGAATTTTGTTGGGCTACAGTCGGTTCAGACAGAATTTTGTTGGGCTACAGTCGGTTCAGACAATTTTGTCGGCTACAGTCGGTTCAGACAGAATCTTGTTGGGCTACATTCGAGTTCAGATAGAATTTTGTTGGGCTACAGTCGGTTTTATTTTATTAGCTCCTTTAATAGCCCAGTACACCTGTACAGCGTGGCAGTTCGGTAATCTGGAGTATTGCAGCTGCTGTTTCAGTTTGTTTGAGCTGGTTCAAAATCCAACAGTGCATAAAATAACCAGCACACAGGAACAGTGGGGTTAATGTTTCCACACTCTTCCTACACAGACCGTACCGAGAGCACTGAGACGTTTATATTTAAAGTAGTGTAAATAGGGTTTGGTGGGGATTAAAGTGCAATGTCACACTCACCCCAGTTGCCCTGTTACATATGTTAGTTCATAAACCCCTCACACAGAGTGAGCCGAGTAGGTTATGGGATTCTGAAAGCTGGAGGGTCAGAGTTAAACCGCTGTTCACCTGATGTTTCTGTTTGTTACCAGCAGCTGTAAAAATGCTCAAATCCAGCACTCAGCCCAGACGAACAAGGAATTTCTCTTGATGCAGGTATAAACATACAAACAAAAATATTACACCTATTAATACATTTTGCGAAAAGTCAACAATGTAAACATACATACATAAAACACCAGTACATAAACAATATTAGACCAATATAAATGATGTATAATGGGAGTTGAATACAGTTACACTTACATGAAGAGGTGGGCCATGAATATATATGTAAATATTTATACAATAATATGTATAATTGTATCAAGTTAAACTCAACAGGTGGTGATTCTGTGGTGTATACTGCTGTATTTACTGTGTTCACCTTTGTGTTTACTATATATACCACTGTGTTTACTGTATGTACCATTGTATATGCAATTACATTTATATTATTTTAGATATTTACAAATACCACTGTATTTCCTGTATATACAACTATTTATTGTATGCAGCATTGTGTTTAATGTATATACCACCATTCGGTATATATAACTCTATTTACTGTATAAAACACTGTATTTACTTTCTATATACATTTGTATTTATTGTGCACGCCACTGTATTAACTGTATATGACGCTTTATTCCCCTTATAGGCTGTTGTATTAACTGTACGCACCATTTTATTCACTGGATATATCACTGCATTAACTGTATATGCCACTGCATTCAATGTATCTATCATTGTATTAACTGCATATACCACTGCATTGTATTTACTGTACACATCACTGTATTTACTGTATATATCACTGCATTCACTGTACACATATACCATTGTATTCACTGTAAATACCACATTATAAACTGTTTGCAACACTGCAGTAACCATGTATATCACTGTATTCACTGTATATGCCATTGTTTAAGGTGTATATACCACTGTATTAACTGCGTATACCACTGTATTAACTGTATATGTAACTGTGTTCATAGTATAGACCTGTATTCACTGTTTAGACCTCTGTATGTTCCATGTCCTGTCCTGCTGTCCTGTCTTCCTGTGTATGTCACTCTTCACAGCAGTTTGGACGGTGGAGGTTACAGGACGTCAGACAGCGGAGTCCAGACTCCGGAACGCTTCAGCTTGTTTTTCTGTGGAGTGAGAAATGTTTTCAGACTTCTAATCTTCTTAATGTGGACCGAGTGCTCACGTCTCGGCGAGCGCGTGTGCCAGAAGCTTTCCTGGAAGGTTATAGTGCTGCTGTGTTAGAACCCACACATCACACACTCAGGTTCTCGGTGGTCTGTGTGATCACCTGCGTGCTGCTGAGCTGATCTCAGACTGAGAGACCGCAGGAGATGAAACACAGGACTGTTCGCTGCTCTTCCCTTTTTCCTTCCTCTGGAATCCCACAGATTTCCCATAATTCAATATTTGAAATAAAATCTTAGACTGGATTTGGATTTGAAATGGTATACTACATAGTACTCGTGTACTAAATCTGCCTGAAAGTAGTATGTAGTATGCAGTATTTGACCACATCTGTAGTGTACTGGAGATACCCGGATGGTGTTCTAGTCCAGTCAGAGGTTCTAGTGTACAGGGGGAGCTATCTTCATGGTGTACTGGAGATACCCGGATGGTGTTCTACTCCAGTCAGAGGTTCTAGTGTACAGGAGGAGCTATCTTCATGGTGTACTGGAGATACCCGGATGGTGTTCTACTCCAGTCAGATGTTCTAGTGTACAGGGGGAGCTATCTTCATGGTGTACTGGAGATACCCGGATGGTGTTCTACTCCAGTCAGAGGTTCTAGTGTACAGGGGGAGCTATCTTCATGGTGTACTGGAGATACCCGGATGGTGTTCTACTCCAGTCAGAGGTTCTAGTGTACGGGGGGAGCTATCTTCATGGTGTACTGCATCCCATCATGCACCGCAGCCTCACCAGCTCTCAGTCTGCTTCAGCCAGAGAACATGGCGGCGGGTAACACTGGGGAGCTAAACGCAGCCCACTCCGAGTGTAAGTGTGGGTGTAGTGATTGTAGTGGGGTGTGTGTTCATCAGAATGAGCCTCAGAAAGTTAAATATACAGGTCTGAAGATTAATAAAAGATGAACTCGCTTTAGAGGATCGATTTTAGAGTGAAATAGCCGATTGTGTGTCATTTCAAATACAGCCAAAGTCTTTCAAACCCTCTCTGAACGACCCTGTTTACATCTCTTTTAATATATTATATTTAGATTTTTAGATTTTTACAACGCTACAAACAATCAGTGACCGTAAACTACACCCAATCCCACCCATCCCATCAGCTATGCCAGATAACAAAAAAAAACCCCAACAACTTTTATTTAGCTTTTGCCATACCATGCTGGATCGCCTGAACCTTACAGCGACCATAGGCCTCTATGCTTGGTGGCCAACCTAGGATAGCAACTGCAGGGTATGGGGAGAGTCGGAGTAACAACCAAATACCTCTGACCAGATCTTTAATTTGGGGCAAAACCAGAATAAATGAGCCAGAGCTCCTTCATGGATATACAGAGTGTAACTGTAGAGTAGTGTAGTCTGAGTATTACTCTGTGTTGGATTACTGTTTACATCTCAACTCCTTAATTCTAAAGTAAATTTGGGAGATTAGGTGGAGTTCCCCTTTAAAGCTGATACGTATACGGTCGTGTTCCATCAGGTGGTGGTGTGTGTATGAGTGTGTGGTCAGTCTAGACTGCAGGATGTCTGAGTTAGTAAATTCCTCTCTGCTGAGTCGTCACACACTCAGACCAGTTCAGTGCATGAGAGGACTTTAAAGCTCTGTGTGTGTGTGTGGTGCTGGGGTTGACTGTAGGTTGTAATCCAGTTTTACAGTCAGAATAATCCGGATTTCTCCACACGGAACGCGGAAGCAAGTGTGTCAGACACATTAGCACGAGCACAATGTCGGCCTGAGCCAGACAGCAGTACACACACACACACGCTACTGCGTCACACAGCCATATAAAGCGCAGTGAGGGAGGAGAGAGAGAGCCAGTCATCAGAAACTCCACCAGACCGGTGAGTGTGAGTGCATGCATGTGCATGTGTGTGTGTTAGTGTGTGTGTGTGTGTGTGTGTGTGTCTGTTTACTGTTCTGTATTAATCAGTTATCATTAATACCTCCACCGTGAGCAGCTACACCGTCAGATCCTCTTCTGGTCAGTATGTTGTGAAGTAAGTAGACCTGTCTCAACTTGTGTAGTGCAGTGTGAACCTATGGGGGTAGTAACACGTACCCAGTATCACATGTACTCAACCACATGTACTTCAGTAAAATACAAATATACTGTAATTTTCTATTTACACATATATATTTGTGTTCTGGATTTGACCTTAACTGTATTAGTGCATTAGAACTTCATTCTGGACGTTCCAGAGCTTTCTCATTCGTTCATCTCATGCATTTCTACAGTTGTATTTGGAGTTCGGAAAGCTGTGAAGATGTTCAGGACCATTTAGACGTTTATCTGAAAGCCCTGCTGGTTCCTGGCGGTGTCCAGTAGCTCCTGATGGGTTGATGTCACAATGTAAAGGGCTGTAATGGTGTAACGGGTGTCCTGGGACTGATACTAGATGTATTTGATGGTGTCCTAAAGTTGTCCTCCAGGAGACTAGTGGTCTCGTTTAGCCACTTCCCATTAGAAAGCGAAACCCTTGGGTTTTCGGGGACACAGGTTTTTATTGTGGTGTAAACTGAAATGCAAGACAGCCTCCAACAGAAGAGCATCTGCTGCTAGCGGCTCGTAGCAATCTAGCTGCTAACAGAATACTGTTGTTTTCAGTCTCGATCTCTCAGGCTAACAGCCATGGACACTAGCATGCTGTTGCTGTTAGCACGGGACCTGCTGTCCCTGCGTGTGAAGCCTGGATTCCTGAGAGTTTACCTGGTGGGGGCAGTGCTGGCTCTGCTGGGGGCCGCGGTAGGGGCCGCCGAGATGCTGCGGCTGACCTTCAGTGCTGACCACAGCCAGGACGGACCGGAACGACAGTACGAGGAACTGCTCAACACGCTACAGGAACTTCAAAAACGAGAAAGATTACACAGGCATGACGAGCGAACGGCATATGAAGGACAAGAGACGTTTTATTAATGGACAGGTTTAATGGACAGACCTGTACACGTACTGAGGACAACATAAGTCATGCGTCGTTATGCATGAGGCCCATATAGGAAGCTCCAGGTCTAAGCTGGTCTTATCTGTTGGCTCAACTGAAAATGATATGCTAACTGATTATGCTGCTTTTCGTCAGTACCTCAGCCTCGGTTCACCTGTATGAAGTTCTCCTAGCTCTCATTTCTGGTTTCTCCATTAGGGAAATAATATAGAACTTGTTGATTAGCTTCAAAACTAGCTGAGACTCTTTCCATCACTCAACCCCCTCATGCATTTCCTTCTCCCCAGGCCTCCAGATGTGGACAGCTGGGGGCTTAAAACTCAGCACCTCCTGATGCTTGAATGAGTATTTAGATATTTGCACCTCAGTCATTTTCAAAGTTTAACAACACATACCATTTACAGTTTATTGAATGTATATGGACACAGAAATCTGTGACAGCCTGAGCATACGCCCCCACCAGGGGATTGTGAGTTTGAACCCCAGTGATGCCATAGCCATCCATAAGTGGGAGCCCAAGTGGAGAAAATGCCTGGTAGGATGGTGTGATGGAGAGAGTACCAGGTAGTGGACACTGATTCTACACCGTTCACCAAAGTGAGTCCACCAGTAAACCTCAAGACCAGCTGCTACGCAAACTGCAGCCTAAATCTAAAAAACGGCTCTAAGCTAGATCACTGACCTCACACTGCTGGTCTGTGTGCGGTCAGTCTTATGATATCAGACCGTTAGCTGCAGTGTTAGCTAGCATGTAGCATTACTTCAACCTCATAATTCTGAGGATCAAGTGCTTTTGACAGCAACTACAGTATGATCACAGGTCTGTTAAACGGTCCCCAACATTCCTTATTAATATCCCAGAATGCACCGGCATCGCCAACTCAGATCGTATATACTCAAACATTCTTAAATCATATTCAGAATCAGAATCAGCCTTTATTTTGGTATTTATTTGGTATTTTGGAATTTTGGTCACACAGTAAATAGACTAACCACAGAATTTTCTACAGTATACTAGCTGCTGCCGTTAGCATATGAGCTAATGGGCTATGTTGTGTTTGTACATGTTGAAGTGTATACTATGTCTTTTGTTAACTGTTTATTTCTAATAAAATTATTCAACATAGTTGTATTGTGTTATATACATCCTGTTTTCATAACTTTGTATTGTATTTAATTGTTGTGGCATTGTAAAGCACTTTGAGACTTCTGTAAGTTCTATAAAAAGGAAGGAAGTAATTAGCAAGCAGTATAACTAGCCTTAGCTATATAGCTAATGCTTACTTTTTGCCGTTTTGAAATAACAAACATGAATATTTTTGCTAACTTTACATGTTATATTGGTGGGGCCTGCTAGTTAGCTAACCTAGCTCATTTCAGCTAATGTTCAAGGGAAGCTAAGGGGTTCGCTTAGCTCGCTAGTAAACCCAGAGAAACCTTCAGCCTTCTTTCTGTAGGTGAATGTTAACCTGACGTAGTTAGTGTACAGGTGACATGATGTGACATTTAATCTCTCAGCCTTCCAGTCCCTTTAAAGTCACTAATTTTAAAAAGTATAAACAAATAATCAATTAATTAATTAATAATAAATTAATAAATTAATTTCAGTGTAGTTTGTTCTGTAGTCCAGCTTCATAAAACATGTGTCTAACTGACACTTCTTCCCTCATACACAGAATTTAAAGCAAGAAGGTAAAATTTAAAGTGGAATTAATTACCTCACCTGGTAATACACTACATACTGAACCTGCGGTGAGCTGAAGTTAATATTCATGTAGAGCAGTGATAATTATGAGTTGGGCGCGCCACAGAAAAATGTGTTTTTAACCACCCAGACAAATCCTAATGATTCAAAAATTAGCAAGTATATAAAATTAGGTGTAAGCAGGATTCTCTGCTCTGACACGTTAACCGTGTTCTATAAGTGGGCGCTCTGGCTTACGTATCACCCAGAGACACAATGCGCTTGCCTTGTTTACAAAATAAACCTTAATAAACAACAATACCTCACCACGGAAAGCTCTCTTTATTATCATAATAGCTTTTTAATACTGTAGACCTATCAACAATACTATATACAGAGCAGTGTGGATTACAGACTACTATATAAAGCTGATAGGGTGTAAATTACCATGGTGATGATGTGGCCATAAAACTACTACTACTAATAATGATAATAATCATACAACATCTTTTGTAGCAATAATTTATACATCTACAAATAATAATAATAACAACACAACAACAACAACAACAATAGTAAATAATAATAATAATACTTAAGTGTGAAATTTTAATCATTTAATTTAATTGATTTAATTTAAAATTGTTGGATTTACAGATCATTTTTATTACATACATAGATACAGTAGTAAGCTGGTCTGTACAGTATCGTTAAAGAGCCCCCTAGCGGTTTAAATATGCACGTGTGTTATATTTTCTATAACAGACCAAAAAAATCAGCACCCGAATTTATTTAAAACATAATGAAAATAAATAATATTAAGATAGTATTAAACTATATATATATATAAAACCGGAACGTTTAGCCTCTTTCTGCAATCAATCCGTGACTTTTATTTTGAAACGACTCATGTTGTCCATACGGTTCAGGACGTAAACTTTGCTTTTAGTGCTGAAACTTAAAAACTAATTAATTCCAGGGCTCGTCACAGTTATGCGCTGTAAAACATGTATATTAACATTTGTTCTAAATAGTTCTGGGAAGTTCCGGATAAACTAAACCACAATAAAATATTATATTTAATTTCGATCCGGAACCGGAAGTTTGCGGAACCACGCTGCTTCATTCATTCACGCGGCGGAGTGCGGAGACGTACGTACGGACAAACAAACAAAACAAGCACAAATACAAACACAAATACCCGCTAACAGGCAGGTAAACACAGCCGCACACACTGCAGCAGCATGCTGACGGAGAGCCGCTGGTGTCCCGCGAGCGCGCCCGCGTGCATGGAGAAACACCTGGAGACCCTGCAGTACAGAACAGGTACACAGATCACCCCGTACAGTTCATATCATATTCATCTGGGTCACTTGCTGTTTATATGTGTTCATACGCGAAGCTGGTGTATTCGACTTTTCCGTTCCACCTTAAATGGTGCAGCAGTAGCTTTTGGCGCCTGTTGAGACATTTAAGGTGGAACTGAAGGTTCAGCCGTTACGCTGGCGAATAAGAACCCGTACCAGAACTTTCTTCTTTGAAATCTACCTTAAAACGTGCCTCTGTTTCGTTATTGTCACAGCTGCAGCATTTAAGGTGGAACGGAGAATGTAAACACGAAACTGCAAAAAAGTGACTGAAGTTTCTTGTAAATTTTCTCAGTCCACCTTAAATGGTGCCTCAGGCGATCCATATGCAACTGGCGCACTGCCCAAGGTAGAACTGGAAGCTTTCACACCATTTAAGGTGGAACTGGGAATTCCAATATAAAAATTCCCGATGAGCGCTCACTTAATAACTCAAGTACTGCACCCAGCAGTTAAAGCTATTAATGTCTATGTCTCTCTGTCTCTCTCTCTCTCTCTCTTTCTTTCTCTCTC
>CM067494.1:17153227-17204978 GCA_034552555.1 Semaprochilodus insignis | reverse complement strand
TGTGTGTGTGTGTGTGTGTGTGTGTCTATGTATGTGTCATCCTGCCAGTAATCAGCTCTGATTATATGCTGTACTCTGTTACATGTATTCCGTTACCACCCAACCCTAGTTAGGATGCAGATGCACATGTGTAGAAAGTTCCTAAGCATTCCGATTGGGAATGAAATGAGGTACAGGCGTTCACATGGCTATTATTCTTCTATTTAACTGATTATGTACTGATTTCCCACCTCATTCATTCTTTTATTCATCTTCTGGGACACTTATCGGGGGGGGCGGGGGTCCCAGCACTTGGTGGCAGATGGCAGGAAACGCTCTGGACAGGTCACCAGTCCATCACAGGAAATCCACACAGACACGGGGAGAACATGCAAACACCACATACCCCAGCTGGGAATCGAACCCTGACCCTGCTTGCAGTGAGGTGACAGCGCCCCTGCAGCACTGTGCCGCCTCCCACCTCGTTCAGCTGAATAGGAATCGCATATGGAATGGCCTCAATTGGACTCTAGTCTGTTCCGTTTGACGTACAGTATATACACGGACAAATGAGCGGTTATTAATGGATCATCAGGCTGCATGTAAATGTGGCCAGTGTGTCATACGGTGTCAGAAACCACACGTCTGATTACTGAACAGCTCCACATGGTTTGAAGCAGGTGATGACTTGTGCATGCTGTTAGCACTGTGCTATTTGGTGGGTATAAACCACTATTACATGTTAGCTTCTTTAGCCTTGTAGCTTCAGTGCTAAAACTGAAGAAGTGAACTTGTGATGCCACATGTGTCTCGTCTGATTGACTACATTAGAGGTGGGGGTTGGGGGTGATGTGACACTTCTGAGAACTGTCGCTGTAATACTCTTGTATATGTCCTTGTGCATGTGTGTTCCAGGCGTGGGCTGTGGAGACAGGGAAGTTTCAGGAAGGAGTAGATGAACCTGATCCTGCGAAGTGGAAAGCTCAGCTGCGCTGTGCCCTCAATAAGAGCCGGGAGTTTAACCTCATCTATGATGGTACCAAAGAGGTCCCCATGAACCCCCTGAAGATCTACGACGTGTGTGACATCCCTCAGCCCCTCAGCAACCCCGGTAACAGCACCCCCCACCCACACGTTCGTGTTCTAAGAATCAGTCTTCAGTGTTAATGCTTATTATTAAGACTGTTATTATGGATGCTTGTTCAGGTTCCACAGGTTCTGTTCCTACATATGATTCTGATGGTGAGGATGACGATGTTCCAGATACTCCAGAACCCCCACCACCTCCATACCACCCTCCAGGTTAGTTGGATTAGTTGTATAAATGGTGAGCGAAGTGGATATTTCCACATCATAACGACCGGTTCAGTAATACCTGATTAATGTAGATGACAGTTACTAGCTTGCCAGCTAAATCATCATACCACCGTGTGTTTGGAGCAGCTTTCTAAATGACCTATGAATTCAGTATCCTTGAATTTTGGAAATGAAACATGCAAATCCAGCCATAAAAACATTTTTAACAAATGTTCCATTGTCTCAGGTGTGCTGCCTGGCCCAGGTGCAGTGCTACCTGGCTTATTGTTGTTAGCTCAGGTGTGTTACCTGGCTCAGATGTGTTAGTTCAGGTCTGTTGCTTGGTCCAGATGTGCGGCCTAGGCCAGATGTGTTGGCTCAGGTGTGTTACTTGGTCCTGATGTGCTAGCTTGGGTGTGTTACTTGGTCCAGATGTGTTAGCTTGGGTGTGTTACTTGGTCCAGATGTGCTAAGTGGCTCAGATGTGTTAGCTCAGGTGTGTTGCTTGCTCCAGATGTGCTACCTGGCTCAGATGTGCTACATCACTCAGGTGTGTTACTTGGTCCAGATGTGCTGTCTGGCTCAGATGTGTTAGCTCAGGTGTGTTACTTGATCCAGATGTGCAGCCATATGTCAAATGTGTTAGCTCAGGTGTGTTAGGGGCTTCAGAAGACACACAAGATTGTGAACTCCTGGTGTGTGTGTGTGCGTGTGCGTGTGCGTGTGCGTGTGCGTGTGTGTTGCAGTAAGCAGTTCCCCCCTGGCCCCCCCTGTTTGGACCCCTCCAGGCTCTGTGTCACCCATGCAGCCTCCCAGCTGCACCCCCGCTCCTCCAGAGGTATGGCCTAAGAAGGAGCCGATGGATGAGGGAATGGAGATTCAGCCGGCCGGCACAGAGCCGCAACCCATTTCAGCCATATCAGACACGCTCTTCACCACTCCAGAGACCTGGATCAGCTCCCTGCCCAGTGAGACCACCCACAACATTCCATGAAATGAAATAAGTGTTTAAACTGATGTACTGTAAGGATGTTTATGCTAACAAAACCTGAGCAGATAGGACTTCCTAATCGGACTTCTAGACCTTAATCTGATATAAGAAATCAGAGTATGCTGTTTACATGACCACTTTAATAGTCAGATAACTGCTTCTAATTGTATTGAGTCTGTTCTACAGTTTCTTATTAGGTCGAGTGTATAACTCTAAGCTCTAAATGTAGGTATTGTGGTATATACTGAGTCTGTTCTACAGTTTCTTATTAGGTCGAGTGTATAGCTCTAAGCTCTAAATGTAGGTATTGTGGTATAAACCGAGTCTGTTCTACAGTTTCTCATTAGGTCTAGTGTATAACTCTAAGCTCTAAATGTAGGTATTGTGGTATAGACTGAGTCTGTTCTACAGTTTCTTGTTAGGTCGAGTGTATAACTCTAAGCTCTAAATGTAGGTATTGTGGTATATACTGAGTCTGTTCTACAGTTTCTTGTTAGATCGAGTGTATAACTCTAAGCTCTAAATGTAGGTATTGTGGTATAAACCGAGTCTGTTCTACAGTTTCTCGTTAGGTCGAGTGTATAACTCTAAGCTCTAAATGTAGGTACTGTGGTATGAAAGAACCCGGTTGTGTGCGGTGCCTGTAGAGGACAGTTTCGTGGTACCTGCTAAAGGAGACCTATAGCGTCTTTTGTGTATTTGTGTGTTTAGTGACGGATCTGGAGGTGCAGTTTTATTACCGCGGTAAGGAGATGTGTCCAGCGGTGACGGTCAGTAACCCTCAGGGCTGCCGGCTGTTTTACGGTGATCTGGGTCCAATGGTGAATCAGGAGGAGCTGTTTGGGCCGATTTCTCTTGAGCAGCTCCGCTTTCCTTCCACTGAGCAAATCAACAACGATAAGCAGCGCCTCTTCACAAACCGGCTGCTGGACGTCATGGACCGTGGTCTAATCTTGGAGGTCAGCGGACATGACATCTACGCCGTCCGGCTGTGTCAGTGTAAGGTGTACTGGTCTGGACCCTGTGCTCCCAATCCCAACGCCCCAAACCTCATTGAACGTCAGCGCAAGGTCAAGCTCTTCTGCCTGGAGACCTTCCTTAGCGGTCAGTACACTCAGTTTATCCTGTTAGAAGTGAAACAACAGTAGCCATATCGCCCCCAACACTTCCTGTAGTGTATTACAGTCTGTCAGAATGACCATGTGGGTCATATCGCCCCCAACACTTCCTGTAGTGTATTACGGTCTGTCAGAATGACCGTGTGGGTCATATCGCCCCCAACACTTCCTGTAGTGTATTACGGTCTGTCAGAATGACCGTGTGGGTCATATCGCCCCCAACACTTCCTGTAGTGTATTACGGTCTGTCAGAATGACCGTGTGGGTCATATCGCCCCCAACACTTCCTGTAGTGTATTACGGTCTGTCAGAATGACCGTGTGGGTCATATCGCCCCCAACACTTCCTGTAGTGTATTACGGTCTGTCAGAATGACCGTGTGGGTCATATCGCCCCCAACACTTCCTGTAGTGTATTACGGTCTGTCAGAATGACCGTGTGGGTCATATCGCCCCCAACACTTCCTGTAGTGTATTACGGTCTGTCAGAATGACCGTGTGGGTCATATCGCCCCCAACACTTCCTGTAGTGTATTACGGTCTGTCAGAATGACCGTGTGGGTCATATCGCCCCCAACACTTCCTGTAGTGTATTACGGTCTGTCAGAATGACCGTGTGGGTCATATCGCCCCCAACACTTCCTGTAGTGTATTACGGTCTGTCAGAATGACCGTGTGGGTCATATCGCCCCCAACACTTCCTGTAGTGTATTACAGTCTGTCAGAATGACCGTGTGGGTCATATCGCCCCCTACGCTTCCTGTAGTGTATTACAGTCTGTCAGAATGACCGTGTGGGTCATATCGCCCCCTACACTTCCTGTAGTGTATTACAGTCTGTCAGAATGACCGTATGGGTCACTTTTTAAATGAGCTGAAAGTAACAATACTCGTGAGTCAGTATTTTAGTAGCTCACTGTGAAGCTGATAATGTATTTGTGTATGCAGGTGTGATTGCGCACCAGCGTGGTCAGTCTCCTGCCCCTCCTCAGTTTGATATCCACCTGTGTTTCGGAGAGGAGTGGCCCGATGGCCGACCAAGAGAGAGGAAGCTCATCATGGTGCAGGTGAGACTTAAAGACCTACTGTCCTTACTTTAACACATATTTATAGGCTGCTTTAAACATTTGATTTTAGGATATTTTGATCCCCCCCCCCCCCCATTAGCTGTGTTGCTTAGCTGAAGTTGCTGGATTGATTGATTGACCTGTAATGGATGGTGAATTGAGGAAAGATGCAATGGCACCAATGGGACCAATCATCGAATAGCTACAGCATTGTGTCATGAACACAGTTAGCTAACTAGGTAGAGGAGTGTGCAGTGTGGAACCGTGTGGTGCGGTCACTCTGCATGTTCACAACAGGTTTATAGCAGAAGCATGACCATGATGGTGGTGTTAATGATCACGTGTGCGTGTGTGTGTGCAGGTTGTCCCAGTGGTGGCTCGGATCATCTGCGAGATGTTCTCGGGTGACGGCACACGCTCCTTCGACAGCAGCAGCGTCCGCCTGCAGATCTCCGTCCCCGACATTAAGGACAACATCGTCACTCAGCTGAAGCAGCTCTACCGCCTCCTACAGACACACCAGGGACACGACACCTGGCCCATGCCCCCGGGGGCCAACGTCCACCTGCCCGCCGCCCTGCATGCTCAGTAACAGCACTCACACGCTCAGGGGTGCTCTGTTACTGCAGCCAGGGAGGAGATCAAGTACTTTGAGGTTGCTGGAAGTGTAGACTCCAGTGATGTCGTATACAGATGTTTAGGTTATCCTTAAAGAGCCCGTATCCTGCATATTTCTTGTATTGTTTTCCGTAACATTTATCTGTGTGTTTATGTATCAAAACCAGGCATAATTAATTTTCACGTGACGTTCCTCAGTCCTTTAAAGCCAAAGTATGCAAATGAGCTATGTTCTGATTGGCTGTCCTTTTGGTGCCTTGTCAGAACTGCATCCTGACTAAAGTGCTGTAGGCCGAGTGGGCGAGGGTAAACAGCAGTATGCCGAATGGGCGGGGCTAAACTGTTGTCGCCGGAATGGGCGGGACTAAACCGTTGTAGCTGGAATGGCTGGGGCTAAATGACAGTAGGCAGAATGGGTGGGGCTAAACTGCTGTAGGAGGAATAGACTAGGATGGACATATATATATATATAAATGAGTTGGTTTTTGTGACATCACAAAAACAGGAAATTCACTGTGTTTCCACCTATGGGCTGGGTAGTGAATGGCACCTTTAAACAGCGTCTATGTACTATATTTATATCTTAATCATTTTAATATTATGGGCCTTTCATTAGCATACGGAGCTCACGGCAGTAAAAACCTCAGCATTGGTGCCGTTCTCAGCGCACTGGACGGTGGGTCAAAGTCTGTCCTGCAGCCGAGCTTTCCGGCTATAAATGATTGATGAGGGGTTTGTGTTTTAGCAGCGCCGGTGCCGAAGCGGAGCAGTAAAATATTAACGTGTCCTGGAAACTGGTTTTACCTCTGTGCTGTGAGCTGACGTGCTCACCACAGCTGTACGATGTGGACTGCATGTATTTCTGCATGCAGATATGATACAGCTCTGAGTATATTGTAAATCATGGCGTGTTTAAAGACTGAGCTGATTTATTTTGGCCAGAATTATTTCTGTTTGTCGCATCTTCAGACGTCAGAGCACCAGAGAAAGTCTCATTTGCATATTTTAATGGATATCACAATAACAGTTACCAACCCGGACATCGTGCAGCTCTAGCACTGAAGCTTTTAGAGGGTTTGTAGAGCGTAAGCGGGGATTCTCTGTACATGCGCTTTTAATGTGCGCTGGATATGAGTGATAGATGCCTACAGTGATGATATCACCTATACTTGTTCCTGTACATATATAATATATAAAGTTTAGATCAGAGTTTTACTGTAGTTTCTGTGTTTGGGGGGGCTGCTGTACTTTAAGTTTAGGCTTCACTTTAGTTTTGCCAAATGTCATATGGTACGGTACATGATTTAGTGTGTTTGCTTTTATAAAATATTAAAGAAATAAAGTTACCTCCTCTTTTTCATCTGATGCAGGACTGGCAGAATCGCTTCAATTCATGTGTGAGTGTCTGAGATGTAAACGGAGTCATTCGGTCTGGTTTGGTGTGAAATTAGTTGGATTAGTATGGAATGTTGAGGAAAATCTGGAAACAATACACAGTATTTAATTTGGGCACTATTTTTTTGCCTCACAGCTCCCTGCTTGTATCCCTCCACCATGAATGGAGTTTAAGGCTGAATTCTTCTCCAAACTCTCATGAACAGCGTCTCAGACATCAGGCAGCGTATTCAGAACCATCACATGTAGTAACTTTCTGTGAGGGAGCTTTTAGAGATGGACGTCTGGTTCCATTCACCACCACTGTGAACAGCTCTGACTCAGAGTTTCTTTAAAACAGAGCATTTCACACCAAACCCACTCTGAATGATATTGTTTACATCCTAAATAAAAAGGATCAAAGTAACAGCTGCACCCAGAAGGAAGTGTGGGATTGCAGTGCTGTTGGGAAGGAAGATTCGGGTCGCCATGTTTGCTAACCTAACATTCCAGACATCTCGGGATGGAGTTGTAGAGGTTCCTAATGGTGTCCTGTGATAATCCATCCAATGTAGCTTGAATATTCTCATATAGCTCCTGCAGATGGTGCGGTAGGGGTGGAGGTGGAGTGACACCAGGCCTTCTGGACGTGTGACGCGTGACAACCAACCGTTCATCTTGGCGCTGACCACGGATCACGGTTTCGTTGGTTGTCTCCCCCAAGACAAAAGCGGGACTCGTCACTGAAGATGAGCTGCTGCCATTCTGAGTCACTCCATGACAGTCTGGCACGACACCGTTGCAGTCTTTGGTGACGGTGACGTGGTGTTAAGGACAGTCGTCGTAACGGTCTGCGTGCTTGTAGTCCTGCGTGGTGCAGCCGTCTGTCAATGGTGCTGCACTAACAGGATGACTCATGGAGGACACCACTGCTCGCTGGATGTCTGTAATCGTGGCTGTTGGGTCAGTCAGGTACAGGGATAAGGCCCATCCTTGCTTGTCACATGTGCAGCCGAGCGTGAAACTTGAATCATTAGCATGTCTCACCATGTCAAACCTTCACACCAAGTTTCATTCCTGTGGGTTGACTCCTGGGTATTTTTTGGATTCCCCATTAAACAGCTATACGGAGCCTCACTGGTAATCTGGTAAAATGGGTTTAGGGTTTAATACAGAGATCAGACTGTGGCTAAATTGGAATTAGGGTTTAATACAGAGATCAGACTGGCTATATTTGGTTTAGGGTTTAATACAGAGATCAGACTGTGGCTAAATTTGGTTTAGAATTATATACTGAGTGCAGGATTCCCCATTAAACAGTTATACGGAGCCTCACTGGTAATCTGAAAGTCAAATGTAGTCATAAGTGAACTAAGAGATTCTGTGGCTATGCCTCCAGGGTCAGGAGGTTATTGGTTCAAATCCTGAACAGAATCTGCAGGATCCTTTTTGGAAATGGTTCTATACAGTACCAAACAGAATTAAGAGGTTCTGAGTTCAGAAATAGAATAACCCTATTTGGTTACGTACCATATACAACGCACTCTGCATCTGAGGAACCATTTCACCATGTAAAGAATCACTGAGCATGCTTGATGGTTTTGTCAACCATCGTCTTTACTAAAGAACCCTTAAAGAACCATCTTTTTAAAGAGTCACCTCAACTGATCCTGGTTTTAAGAGTCTTCTGAACGTGAATAAAAAAAAAAAACACTCCTATTTCAAATTTCTCCCACTAAACAGAATGAGGGAAGCGGCTAGACCCACAATAAACCTGATAAAATGAGAATCTGATCCCAGCTTTAGTCCTGAGATTACAGCTCCCTCTGCTGGTGACTGTTATGAAAGTCAACACCTGGAACAAGCAAGCTTTGTCTGTAAGAATTCTCATTAATCTGTCAGATATTAGTAACAATTAATCAATCCAGACACAGTCGGTGTCTGAGCAGGAGAGATTATTGATTATAACCCAGTCACTTTCACACTGAAGCAGTGGGATTAAACAGAGCCCTGCTGAAGAGTGTGGAGGCTTCAACAGGATCAAATGAGGCTGAAACTGCTGTAAAAATGCATTGATGATTTGAATATTGATTTTGGAATATCAGAATTGATTCTAATCAGTTCTAACAATATTCAGCCATGACTGCGTGTATTTCTGCATAAATACAATTCCTGGGTTCTTTTTCCATTCCTGGAACATTTATCACTGACTTTATCAGACACTCGCTAAATGGGTTTAGGATCTAATACTGAAATGGGGCCATGGGTAAATTGTTAAGGTCTAATACTGAGATTAGACTGTGACCGAATAAGGTTTGGGGACTAATTGGGTTTCAGGCATAATACTACAATATAGCTATAGTTAAACTATTTTTGATTTAGCCTCTAATATCAGGCCACTGGTAAAATGGGTTTAGGGTTTAATACAGAGATCAGACTGTGGCTAAATTGGAATTAGGGTTTAATACAGAGATCAGACTGTGGCTATATTTGGTTTAGGGTTTAATACAGAGATCAGACTGCAGGTAAATTGGGTTTAGCGTTATATACTGAGATCAGACTGTAGCTACATTGGGTTTAGGGTTATATACTGAGATCAGACTGTTTAGGGTTATACACTGAGATCAGTTTAAATTGGGTTTAAAGTTTAATGTAGCTAAATTGATCACACTCAGAGATCACACTCTGGTTAAATTAGGTTTACAGTTAAATACTGACATCAGACTATGGCTAAATTGGGTTTAGGCTTTAATACAGAGATCAGACTGGTTAAATTGAGATTAGGGTTTAATACAGAGATCAGACTATGGCTAAATTGGGTTCTTTAATACAGAGATCAGGCTGTAGCTGAATTGGATTTAGTCTTTAATGTAGAGATCAGACTGTAGCTAAAGTAGATTTATGGCTACATATTGAGATCAGACTAAAGCTAAATTGGATTTGTGGCTACATAGTAAGATCAGCCTGGAAAAAATGAGTTTTGAGTAGCATTTTATACTGAGATCAAACTGAGGCTAAAGGGTTTAGTAATCAGACAGTGGCTAAAATGGGTTTATGGTTACATATTGAGATCAGACTGTGGCTAAATTGGGTTTAGTGTTTATTATTGAGATCTGACTGTGGATCAGCTGGGTGTAGGGTAAATTCCGAGATAAGACTGCAGCTAAATAGGGTTGAAGATTAAATGCCAACATCACTGACTGTGGTTAAATTGCATTTAGGGTTATATACTGAGGTCAGACTGAAGCTGAATTGGATGAGCGCTCCAGGTTGAGGAAGGAAAATCCTGGTTAATCAGCAGGGGAGGCCAGTGATGGCCTTTGATCTGAGGAATTACAGCAGAGACACGGCAACACCCATCAGCCTATACCTCCACTCGATGTGTATGTATCATTCAAACCAACACTTTCGAAACTCACACCTCTTCAGCATTAATTACTGTAATGTACATTAATGTAAAGAGAATTCCCAGTGTTTCCATTGGTCCATTCAACACCTTCATGAGTTCTGGACAGACCTACCTGGCTGTTTCCTGTATAGCTCCTCTCACTCACCCTACTGGACTTTGCTCTCTGGGAGTTTCTGTTTTATTGTTGCAGATGTTCTTTCTCTGAAGACGATTTGGATCTTAAGTATGACGGATGTCGACTCTGCCGGAGGAAACCTAAACTAACACCAGAAACAATAACTAACACACGGGCTACACCAGGACACTTCAGAGGTAACACTCGATCCCTCAGTGAGAATAACGAAAACTCGAAATCGCCTTTAATCATTAGCGTACGGAAACATCTGGACGTGTGATTGGGCAGGTAGCCTTGTTTGATCTGTTTGTGATATTTTAAGGCTCGAAATCATTTTAGCTTTTCGCTAGTTATTAAAAAAAGGTCCATAAAATGAATATATTAGACTTACTTACATACTGACGAGTTTCTTCAGATGACTTTTGACTGAAAGCAGACTGGTCGTAGATTAACAGCTCTGAATTCTGGATGAGATGATTATTTCAGCCCTTCATTCTTCACAGATCTGGAAATAGGTCCAGATTCCTATTCGTCATTCCTGAAAATGAGCCAATCAGGTTTAACACTATAACATTGATTTATGTCGAGGTGTCAAGGGTTGTATGATGTGTGTGGTTGGATAACTACCACTACCTGCCAGTGAGCTACCACACTGGATGTAGACTAGCAGCTCTGAATTCTGGATTATCTGAGCCCTTTATTCTTCACAGATCTGGGAATAGGTCCAGATTCCTAATCGTCATTTCTAGAACCTAATAAGAATTCCCAAAAAAGAGCCAATCAGGATTAACACTATAACTTTGATTTATGTTGAGGTGTCAAGGTTTGTATGATGTGTGTGGTTGGTGTGGCATAATGGATAGCTACCACTATCTGCCTGTGAGCTGCCACCCCATGTGGGAGACTGGGGTTCAATTCCCAGTCTGGGTGAATATGTTGTGCTGTGCCAAAAGGAGTTGTTGGGCAAGACTCCTAGCGCTACCTTGGGCTGTTTGGAGTATGATTGACCATGTAAGTTGCTCTGGATGAGTAGAATGCTGTATATGTACACCAGCCTGCTCTGAATGGAAAGCTGAAGTTCATAAAGCTTTTATTATGTAACGCAATCACTTCACATTGTTCTCTGTGTTGTTGTTGATTCATGAGCTTCTGAATGGAATAAACCAGATTTAAGAATGCTGTACATCGTCGCTGTAAAACAAGTATCTCCAAAATCGCAACTTTACAGGAGAGGCCAAAAACCTGATTCAGTTATTATGTAAGTCAATGGAACCGGACTTTTTTCCAAGCGATTTTGGGCCATTTCTGTTGGTCCATTCATCATGAATTTTGACACAGTGTAAACAGCAGCTGCTGTGTCCAAATGATGCATAAAAGTGGAACAAACAAAATGGAGATAACAACAAAGAATGGAGATACATGGTTTTAAGCGGACAGCGATGAAAATTGATAGGCGAGTTAAATGAACCCACTTGAAAAGGCAAAGTCAACTCGTGTCCCATGGGTACTGAAACTTCTCTGGACCCGCTAAGGCAATGAGATGTTTCTGAACCCTGGCCCTGCCTGCACATTTCAGTGGTTTCCCTGCTCCCAACACACCTGGCTCAACTCATCAGCTCATTAACAAGCCCTTTCAGAGCTGCAGGGGGTGTTAATGCGGGGAGTCCACTAAGGACCAGGGCAGGGTTCCTCCAGGGTTGAGAAACACTGGTCTTATCCCTAGAATGAAGTTCCAGTAAACAGAGAGAAGGTGTTGCAGACGTCAAGGACTGAGAGTCTTGTTGTTGGAGGCTTTTGACTGACGTGCTGCACTGCTGTAGCTGAGTAAGCAGGCTTATTCAGAATGGCTGGATTTAATAGGCTAGTTATGCATTCTGCATGCCTTGTGTGTTTTAATGGGTTTTATTATATTATCTGTAATAAAGTGCTGATTGGATGTGCGTCTGTGACGTCTCCGTGTGTTCTTTGTGAGCTGAGAGATTATGGTTCTTTATGGACTAATAAAACTTGCAAATAGCGACAGAAACAATGTGTTACCAGGAGCACCGATCAATAACCATCCACTTTATCAGGGACCATTAACATATTACATGCTCAGATGCGGAAAATATTTCTCATCATTCATTTAATCCATGTCCAAGTGACATTCCATGTTAATGGAGATCAGATACACTTCTAATTAATAGCTAGTTAAGTACTCATTACATTGCTAATGATCAATATTAATCCTGGGTGCTCAGACATATCAGTAACACCCAGTATATTCCCTCTGAGCCAATACACATCAAGTCAAATCACCGCTAAATATCAAAGCTCACCTGCAGCAGGTGAGTCTGTACTGACAGGTGAGAGATACAAAATCTTCATAACCTCAGTACTGATATAATTTCTGATCTGTTTAATGTGCTTCATGAATAAGCTTGACTGGATGGTTATGAGTATTTATACGTGGAGTGTTAAGAGTGTATTAACCGTGTCTGTGTGTGTGTGTGTGTGTGTAGTTGAAGATGTTGGGGAGGAGCAGTATGTTTGACTTCAGCTCCAGCAGCTACACTGACTCACTGCAGTCCAGGTAAAATTCTTTGATTACTTGAGATTCAGATGAATAGAGTGTAAAAAGAGGTCTTGGGAGTGTTAAAGTATTGTGAGAAAAGTGTTGGTGGGGTTTTAGAGATGTTGGAGGGTGTGGGAGGGTGTTGGTGGGGGTGTTAGGAAGTTTGGAGGTATTAGGGTGTGGGAGGGTGTTAGGAAGTTTGGAGGTAATGGGTTGTGGGAGGGTGTTAGGAAGTTTGGAGGTATTAGGGTGTGGGAGGGTGTTAGGAAGTTTGGAGGTAATGGGTTGTGGGAGGGTGTTAGGAAGTTTGGAGGTATTAGGGTGTGGGAGGGTGTTAGGAAGTTTGGAGGTATTAGGGTGTGGGAGGGTGTTAGGAAGTTTGGAGGTATTGGGTTGTGGGAGGGTGTTAGGAAGTTTGGAGGTATTAGGGTGTGGGAGGGTGTTAGGAAGTTTGGAGGTATTGGGGTGTGGGAGGGTGTTAGGAAGTTTGGAGGTATTGATTTGTGGGAGGGTGTTAGGAAGTTTGGAGGTACTGGGTTGTGGGAGGGTGTTAGGAAGTTTGTAGGTATAGTGTTGTGGGAGGGGTGTTAGGAAGTGTGGAGGTATTGAGTTGTGGGGGGTGTTAGGAAGTTTGGAGGCATTGGGGTGTGGGAGGGTGTTAGGAAGTTTGGAGGTACTGGGTTGTGGGAGGGTGTTGGGAAGTTTGGAGGTATAGTGTTGTGGGAGGGGTGTTAGGAAGTGTGGAGGTATTGAGTTGTGGGGGGTGTTAGGAAGTTTGGAGGCATTGGGGTGTGGGAGGGTGTTAGGAAGTTTGGAGGTACTGGGTTGTGGGAGGGTGTTGGGAAGTTTGGAGGTATAGTGTTGTGGGAGGGGTGTTAGGAAGTGTGGAGGTATTGAGTTGTGGGGGGTGTTAGGAAGTTTGGAGGCATTGGGGTGTGGGAGGGTGTTAGGAAGTTTGGAGGTACTGGGTTGTGGGAGGGTGTTGGGAAGTTTGGAGGCACTGGGTTGTGGGAGGGTGTTGGGAAGTTTGGAGGCACTGGGTTGTGGGAGGGTTTTAGGAAGTTTGGAGGTATTGAGTTGTGGGAGGGTTTTAGGAAGTTTGGAGGTATTGAGTTGTGGGAGGGTTTTAGGAAGTTTGGAGGTATTAGGGTGTGGGAGGGTTTGGAGGTATTGAGCTGGTGGTGTTGGTTGGTCAAAATATGTTATTTATGCAAAATATATGATATTTGATGTTTTTAGATGTTGATGTTTTTGTCTAATTTGTCCTGATAATTGGATTGCAGTGGTTTTAGAAATACAATAGAATTTGTAGTGAATTATTTTGTCTCCGGTTTCAGTGGCTTTTCAGTGGATGATAACTCGTCTCTGAGCTCCAATCTATCCAGACCCAGCGCTAAATCCATCTACAGTGAGTGCTCACACAGTATACACAGTTCTAAACCCTGCAGTGAGTTCTGTTCAGTAAAGATGTTCTGATCTGATCCCCACAGTGAGGAGGAAAGAGTACGCCGAGTCCGTCAACTCAGAGCTCAGCAAATTCCAGTACAAAGTGGAGGTAACACACCATGAACCTCACACTGTGCTCTCCATCAGACAGACAATATTAAAAGAAAATGATTGTGCCCGCACCTGCACCCATCAATAACAATCCGATCATCAGAGATCAGCACTGTTTCAACGTATACAAGACAAACAGAATGTTCTCTATGATCAAATATCAATAACAATCCCAATGAATCAGAAATCAGTAACATTCCTTATACTCAACAACATTCCCTATAATTCCCTATAAGATCAGAGATCAATAATGTTCCCTATCATCACCATAAGTGACTGTCTATGTTTTTGATCAGCACCTGATGACATGCGAGTTGGGTGGGGACCTGCGAGGAGTGCCGGAGTGTGTGGAACGTCTGAAGCTGCTGGAGGAGACTGGCCGTGTGTGGGGGCAGGACATGCTGCTGGAGCTGATCAATGGAAACCTGATACTTACTGACGTAGAGACCAAGGTCAGACTTTCTGTGTACAAGAGATACTAGATAGTTTGAGGTAAATGGAGAGGGTAACATAAAGGGGTTAATACCAAGATGACCAGGAAAAGGTAGAGGGTAACAGTCTGGGGTTAATACCTAGATAACAAGGTAAAGGGAGAGGGTAAGAGTCTGGGGTTAATACCTAGATAACAAGATAAAGGGAGAGGGTAACAGTCTGGGGTTAATACCTAGATAACAAGATAAAGGGAAAGGGTAACAGTCTGGGGTTAATACCTAGATAACAAGATAAAGGGAGAGGGTAACAGTCTGGGATTAACACCAGACTGTTGAGGTAAATGCTCTCTAAAAGTCTGGGATTAATACCTAGAGATTGTGATAGAGGGAGAAGGTAACAGTCTGGGATTAACACCCAAGTTTTGAGACAGATGGAGAGGGTAACAGGCTAGGTTAATGTTTAGGCGATAAGGTAGAGGAAGGGTGTAACAGGCTGGGGCTATTAGGAGAGTGCAGTCTGGGGTTAATACCAAGATAATAAGGCAGATTCAGAGGGTAACGTTCTGAAGTAAAGGGAGAGGCTCACAGTCTGGGGTTTTTCCCAGGGTCATGAGATAGATGGAGAGATCAGTGGGCTAATCCAAGGGTAACATGGTGGAGTGGGAGGGTAACAGCCTGCGGTTCATAGCAGGATATGTTGGGGGTAATATGGAGTAGTGTGGGGTTTGTTGGGGTAATATATGATGTGGGGTGGTACGTTGGGGTAATAAGGGTATTTAGGCAGCATGTTAGTGGCAATATGGAGTACTGCTTCTCTGATTCTCTGTCTCTCTCCGCAGGAGGAGCTGGACTGTCTGGACCTGAATAGCGTGTTAGAGGTGAAGGCTTTGCAGGACAGTTGTGTCTATAACTCCCTGCTGATCCTTTTAGTGCAGGACCGAGTGAGCAGCGTCTTCATGTTCCAGAGCGACTCTCTGAAGGTGGGTAGCTGATAAGAATGTTGTGCTGATGGTCCTGCACATCATTAAGCCCTGCTGGAGCTAGAGTATTTGGCTTGGGGAGGTATTATGATTGTAGTGGATACTTATGGGATCAGTGATTTTAGTCTAGTCTATGAATACAGCATTTTATACAGCCTGAAAATACTCATTGTGGAGTGTCTGGTCTTCTGTGATTGGCTGAACCCAGAGCTCCTTCAGTATTCTTAGTCTTGTCCCATCAGCCTTACACTGCTTAAGCCATACAGTGTGTTGTCATTGCTTGGGAAGTGTGTCCTGTGGTGAAACGCTAATATGAACCTATGCCTCATTGACCTTCTAAATTGGGAAATGGGAATATGGGGGGACAATAACATAATCAGATTCATTTAACACTTCCTCGGGGTCAAATACTCCAGCTCCTCTAGCCCAAACTAACATCCATCCTCCTGAAATGAGCTCTGAAATGTCTTTTCCATGTGTTTGTTTTTGTGTTTTCAGGCTGATTATATCAAAAAAGACCTGGAACGAGTTTTGCAAAAAAAAAATGAGTCTCAGAACAGAAACAATAACAGGTAACTAGCCGTTAACTAGCCATTCCCAATCTTAGGTTAGGATTAGGGTCAGGGCAGCAATGCTACCTCTCCATCCTCTCATGTTGGACTGATTCCATTCCACACTAGAGTGACTCACTATCGCCTCTTCAGGAACAAAGGGGTATAACAAGACTGGATGGGCCTAGGCTAGCTGGTTAGCATGCTAACTTCAGTAGATATCTCTGTAACACGAAACAGGGATGTCTTTGACACACGGTCACAACTGTTATTTCTTTACATTCTGTTGACAGATTGAGTTTGCAATGTTTTGAACTAAAGTATTACACATTGCTCCTTTAACCACTAAAGGAATAGACACAGTCAATCTCATTTACGGAATTTTTCCAAATATAGACACATGCTAATGTACTTTAGTCCATGTCTATCGACAACAGTCATACAGTGTCAGAAACCACATAATTAAGTGAGATTTCTGGACAGCTCGACACAGTTAAACACCAGTATGTGATGGTTGAGGCATGCAGTTAGCACCATACCAACTCCTCAACAGATTAGCCATTCCCAGTCTTAATCCCAATCCCAGTCCCAAATCCATTGTTTCTTAATCTAGTGTTTCTCCATGGTATTGTGACTCTCTATCTCCTCTTCAGGTACAAAGTGGTATTATGAGACAGGACGTGCCGGGGCTAGCTGGTTAGCATGCTAACTTCAGTAGAGATCTCATAGGCACCCGCGACACAGCGTCAAAACTGTAATTTCTTTACATCCTGTTGATACCTTTAGTTCAGAGAAAGTTCTAGATTTCACTAACATTTGAACACAGGCGTTTGTGCTTATTGGTTTGGGTTCTATAAGGTTCTATAATCCTATAAGGTTTTAAATCTCCTTCTCACTTTGCAGAGGAAAACCAATAGTTAAAGACACCAGGAACGCAGCCCCCCCTCCAGATCGAAGAGAGTGGGCTCCCCCAGAACCCCGCTATGAGGAGTGGAACGCTCCAGACTACGGTACAGCCCAGTTAAACCACGCTACAGACCATGTACTTCACTATCAAGTGTTAGGTGGTATCTCAAACTGAACACTGTTTTAATGACAGACATGGCAGATTTCTTCACGGTTCCTGAACGTTACTGAACTGCACCTGAATGACTTTCACACAGACCGCTGAAACTCTTCAAGCTCTTTCTAAAGTCTGAATCTTGTTCCTCCAGATGACAGTCCTGCTCCAACTCCGCCCATAACCAGACGAGAGCAAATGACCCCGTCTTCCCCCGCAAAGGAAACACCCAGGCCCTCCCACAGCCCCTCTCCTATGCCCGCCCCCTATACGGAGAGAGACAGGAATGTGGTAGGACTCCTTCCATATTTAATCCCATATTTAACCTGCTTAAAGGAGCAATATGTAAGATGACGCAACCTATCGAATTCATGCCCCAAACAATAGAAGGCAAAATGTCATCAGAAAATGCTCCTCCTCTTCGCTCCTCACCAGTCTAGAGAAAACATTGTGAGCTCAACCTTAAACGTCCTCCCTTTGCTCTCAGAGAGCGTCTCCAGTGGTGGAAAGCAGCACCAGATTATATCACTTCTTTTGTTTGCTGCTGAACGTGGTTTCTTGCCAAGAGTGGCGGCAGCGGCGGTCCCTCGCCAAGAGCTTCAGCCATCGTTGTGTTTACTGCTCCTTGTGTTTACTGCATGCTAACTTCGGTAGATACCTCTGCAATACGATTCAGGGACATCTGTTATTTCTTCATGCTCTGTTGATAATTTTAATTCATTTAAAATCTTACACATTGCTCCTTTAAACACAGAACAAATACACACAACTAATCTCATTTACACAGTTAACCCAGATATAGTTGTACCCAGACAAGAAAACCCCCACAACGTTCAGGCTACAAGATGACTGACGCTGTTTAAGCTATGCTAACATATTTTAGGAAATTTTTATAGACAACAGTGTTTAGTTAAATTTGCAATGTTTTAAACCAAAAATCTTACATATTGCTCCTTTAAACACTAAAGGAATACACACAACCAATCTCATTTACATAATCTTCCCAAATATAGACACATGCTAATGTACTTTAGTCCATGTCTATAGACAACAGTGAGTCAAACAGCGTCAGAAACCACATACTCAAGTTTTTTAGAGATACTGAACAACCCAACACAGTTCAAGACAAGTGTGTGATGATTTAGGCATGCAGTTAGCACCATACCAGTGTCACCAGATTAGCTATTCCATTCACAGATTAGCATCCAAATCTGCAAAACTGATATTTCACTGAACATTGAATGTCGTTCAGTAAAAAGTGTTGAGTAGTAAAGCTGGCTGTACTGTTACCTGCACTGTTCTGCTTCTTTGCAGGACATCCTGAACCACTTGATCAATGACATCGAAGAGTTTGCAGACAAAGTGGCTGCAGTGGCGCCGCCAACGGAGAAGAAGAAGAAAAAGAAGAAAAAGCGTAAAGGTGAAGATCCGTTTAGGCCGCTGTTTCCAAGCTCTGGTCTTGAAGTTCCCTAGTCCTGCCGGTTGTGGTGTCTTCTCTGCTCTGAAGGACCAAAAGCCCTACCTGAATTAAATCAGGTGGTTAGACCAGGAAACACCCTGCAGGACAGGTGGACTTTAGGACCAGGGAGAGAACCTCTGTGATGAGAGATGATTACTGAGCTGGACAGGATGTATAAACGTGTTGTATACATGTTGTGTGTATGTTCTGAAGCTGTGCAGGGTCTACCCCCGGATGACGAGTTCTTTGTCTGCCTGCAGAAAATCAAAATGGCCTTCAATCTGTTGGTGGGTACCAAACATATCTATAGATTAGCAATCCCATCCATCAACTGCCAACCACATCTACAGATTACTAAAGCATATACAGATTACCAACACTAAATTACCAACCGAATCTACATTTTACCAATCCCATCTGCAGATTACCAACTCTGCAGATTAAAGCCCCATCTACAGATCACCAGCTCTAGATTACCGCCCCATCTACAGATCACCAACTCTAGATTACCAACCCATCTGCACACTACCAATGCCATCCACGGATTACCAACTTTACAGATTACCACCTCATCTACAGTTTACCAACTCTAGATTAAGAACCCATCTACAAATTACCAACCCCAGAGATTACCACCCCATCTACAAAATACCAACCATCACTGCAGATTATAAACAACACCTACACATTACCAGTCCCATCTATAAGATTAGCAATCTCATCTAAAGATTCTCAAACCCATCTACAGATTATCAAGCACACCTACACTTTACAAATCCCATCTATATATTACCAACCCCACCTTCAGATTACCAGTCCCGTTCTTAGATTACCAAGAGATCACCAGTCCCATTTAAAGATTACCAACCACACCTACAGAATTCCAACCTTATCTATAGATACAAGTCACATCTATAGATTACCTATTCCATTTTTAGATTACCAACCCTACCAGCATATTGCAACCCCCACCTACAGATTTACAACCCCCATCTACAGATTTACAACCCCATCTACAGATTTACAACCCCATCTACAGATTACAAACCTCACCTACATATTATCAACCCCACTTACAGATTACAAACCCTACCAACATATTACAAACCCCACCTACAGATTACCAACCCTACCAGCATATTGCAACCCCCATCTACAGATTTACAACCCCATCTACAGATTACAAACCTCACCTACATATTATCAACCCCACTTACAGATTACAAACCTCATTTACATATTATCAACCCCACCTACAGATTACAAACCCTACCAACATATTACAAACCCCACCTACAGATTACAAACCCCACCTACATATAAACAATTTTGTTTATAGATTACAAATCGTGTCTGTAGATTCCCAGATAGATGTATATTTACACCCCTCTTCATATCTTCTGTCTCTCTCAGGGTGTGCTGAATGGTACGATTCATGACCCCAGTGCTGCTGATTTGGCCCACTGCTTGTTCTCCATACTGGAGATGGTAAGGAAACAATCACACACACACACACACACACACACACACACACACACACACATGCACACTCTCCGTTGTAACTGAAGGCTAAGTGGATGTCTGTGTGTGTGTGTGTGTGTTTGTATGTGTGTGTGTGTGTGTGTGTAGATTGTAGGTGCGTGTGATGAAGACCTCCCTCCATCTGTGATCGCTCCTCTGTTTGAGCCGGAGTGTGTGTGTTTCCTGAGTCAGGAAGCTTCTCCTGAAGAGGATCAGCTGTGGCAGTCTCTCGGAGATGCCTGGAACATCCCCAGGTAACACGTTCTACACCAGAGGTTCTCAAATACAGGAACATGAACCAGTACCTCAACAACGCAGCAGTGGGGGAGTAGCATCCTCTCTGCTGAACTACTGTCGTTTATGAAGGATATTGTTATTAATTCTGTGTTTTAACACTCGGTTTGTCAATGAAACACAAGTTACTCTAATACGTCTGATCCAGCCAGTCAGGGACTTGGGGAAAGGTTGATTAGCTGGAGCAGGTGTGGTAAAGAACTAGGCTCTGTAGGAAGGTAGCTCTCCAGGACCAGGACTGGAGACCACTGTAGGTCAACTTAGGTCTGAGCACCACGGCATTAAGTGTTTACCTGTTTATCACTGTCTGTTTATCTGTCTGACTGTTGGTTAACCTGTTTCTTCCTGTTTCAGTACGAAGTGGCCTGAGGATGATGATCAAATCCCCACTTTCACTCCGGTGTTTAATGACGGCTGGCAGCCCCCTGAAGTAACACGCGCTCCACCCCGCACACAGCGGCAGGAGAGCCAGCGGTCCACACTGGCACAGGAGAGCCAGCGGTCCACAGGAGCACAGGAGAGCCATTGGTCCACAGGAGCACAGGAGAGCCAGCAGCCCACACGAGCACAGGTACACTCAAACACACACACACACACACACACACACACACACACACACACACTCTCACACAGCCTGTGTTAATGTGTGTCTGATGTGTGTTCATGTGTGTGATTATGATCCAGAGCCCTGATTCCTGGCAGATTCCGAAACCCAGGTAAGACTTTACAGCTTCATGACTGTCTAACCATCACTGACCTTACTGACCATCAGCAGCTCCGCCCACCCTGACCTGCACTGTGTGTGTGTTACAACAGTACGGAGTCTCCGCTCAGCTCCATGTATGTGCTGTGTGACTTCAGAGCGAGGAATGATCGAGAGCTCAGTGTGAAGAAAGGAGAAAAAGTGGAGGTCAGTTCAGCATCGCTGACCAAAGACTCACCTGACTCATTCATGCTGACCACTGACCTCACTCATTCACTCTAGAACAGTCACACTGACCTCACTCAGTCACTCTATAACAGTCATACTGACCTCACTCATTCACTCTGTAACAGTCACACTGACCTCACTCATTCACTCTGTAACAGTCACACTGACCTCACCCATTCATTCTATAACAGTCACACTGACCTCACCCATTCACTCTAGAACAGTCACACTGACCTCACCCATTCACTCTAGAACAGTCACACTGACCTCACTCATTCACTCTAGAACAGTCACACTGACCTCACCCATTCACTCTATAACAGTCACACTGACGTCATTCATTCACTCTAGAACAGTCACACTGACCTCACTCATTCACTCTATAACAGTCACACTGATGTCACCCATTCACTCTAGAACAGTCACACTGACCTCACCCATTCACTCTGTAACAGTCACACTGACCTCACTCATTCACTCTGTAACAGTCACACTGACCTCACTCATTCACTCTATAACAGTCACACTGACCTCACTCAGTCACTCTAGAACAGCCACACTGACCTCACTCATTCACTCTATAAGTCACACTGACCTCACTCATTCACTCTATAACAGTCACACTGACCTCACTCAGTCACTCTATAACAGTCACACTGACCTCACTCATTCACTCTATAACAGTCACACTGACCTCACTCAGTCACTCTAGAACAGTCACACTGACCTCACTCATTCACTCCATAACGTCATTCATTCACTCTATAACAGTCACACTGACGTCATTCATTCACTCTATAACAGTCATACTGACGTCATTCATTCGCTCTATAACAGTCATACTGACCTCACCCATTCACAATGACCCAACTCATGCACACTAACACATTCATACCAACACCTGCTTTGTATAATGTGAGATGTGTGTGTCTGTAGCTGCTGGACATGTCTAAGCGTTGGTGGAAGGTCAGGAATGATCGCGGACAGGAAGGCTTCATCCCAAATAACGTCCTAAAGTCCAGTGATGCTGAGGACACACAGGTAGCTACAGCGCCCCCAGCAGGGGGACGGTGGTCCTGCACTTTACCTTCCTTTCAAACTGCTAACACACATGAAAACCCCAGAGTTATTGCAGCCTCTCCTCTTCCTCCAGGAGGTGGACAGCACCCCGACCCTGAACAAGAAGTCCAGGCCCGAGGAGGTGAAGGCCTGGCTGGAGTACAAGGGCTTCAACAAAATGTGAGAAATGGTGATCACACTTAAAACAGCCACTGCTACAGCCCCAGCTTTCTGCTTCCGGTTAAAATCGTACTTCAGTTTTCCTAACTGTTCCTAATCCCTGATTAGTCACCTGAGATTAGTGGTAATCTAGTCCACAGCATGGAGCAGGCTTCTGCAGGGTGACGGTCTGTGTTTGTTTTTAGTACGGTGCGCTGCCTGGGTGGTCTCAGTGGGCCGATGTTGTTGGGGATGACCCGAGACGAACTGAAGATCGTGTGTCCAGAGGAAGGAGGACGAGTTTTTTACCAGTTACAGAACGTTAAATCAGCACTTGCTGTATGTACAGACACACATACACTCTAACAATGTCCTGATTCAGTATGAGTCTATACTACACCTGATTTAATATTCATATATTTATAGACAATCACACAGTCACGCAGATCTAATTTAACTTCAGTGTGTTAAATGTAGGTATTGTGATTTGTGGTATAAATTGAGTCTGTTCTACAGTTTCTCATTAGGTCGAGTGTATAACTCTAAGCTCTAAATGTAGGTATTGTGGTATAAACCGAGTCTGTTCTACAGTTTCTCGTTAGGTCGAGTGTATAACTCTAAGCTCTAAATGTAGGTATTGTGGTATGAACCGAGTCTGTTCTACAGTTTCTCGTTAGGTCGAGTGTATAACTCTAAGCTCTAAATGTAGGTATTGTGGTATAAACCGAGTCTGTTCTACAGTTTCTCGTTAGGTCGAGTGTATAACTCTAAGCTCTAAATGTAGGTATTGTGGTATGAACCGAGTCTGTTCTATAATTTCTCGTTAGGTCGAGTGTATAACTCTAAGCTCTAAATGTAGGTATTGTGGTATGAACCGAGTCTGTTGTACAGTTTCTCGTTAGGTCGAGTGTATAACTCTAAGCTCTAAATGTGTTTGTGTAGATGTCCAGAGAGGTCAGCCCGCTGATCTGAGATGTTGGCAGACGAGGAGAGCTACGAAAACACATACTGGATTACCTGTGTGGAGTGTATCCAGGTGTGCTCAGGTAGAGCTGGACTTAATCACCTGCAGGACTTGGTGGAGCCACTCCAACTGTGTTAGGCTCATTAACACAGACAGCACTGTCAATCAATCTGATAAACTAAGGCACCAAAATGTTGCTGGTCACTAGAGCTGCACAGTATTACACTTCTTAATCAGTTCATCACAGAAATATGCAATATGTAAATAAGCCTAATAAATCACAGTGTGTTAGCATTCCAACCATTCACCGTTCCCTATGATTCCTGTGGGTGGTTGGATGAATCAGTGTTCACGTAATCCAAAAAAAAAGGACATTTGTGGCTAGAATAATTACGGAACGTGTATCAAAACTGTGCTATGTATCAATATAATCACAATACTGATATATTGTCCATATCGTGCAGCCCTAGTGCTGAGTAAACATGTCTGTTTGATAAAATTGCCTGTTTCAATAAATCAACATATTATTCTGTATTATATTTATTTATAATCACTGGATTATGTATTTATTAATGATCAATACAGAACCAACAGAAGGACTGCTGTTTGACTTTACAGTATTGGCAGTGTATATAATGCAACTGAAGACGCTTTATCAGTGTATTTAACATGCATGTCAAATTAAATCCATCCCAATTTAGAGAACATCTGCTGAAATAACAGTAGATCCCCTTTACAGACTTTCCAATTTGTCCTCTGTTTGTTGGAATAACAGTAGATCCAATTTACAGACATTCCAATCTGTCCTCTGTTTGTTGGAATAACAGTAGATCCCATTAACAGACATTTCAATCTGTCCTCTGTTTGTTGGAATAACAGTAGATCCCATTAACAGACATTTCAATCTGTCCTGTTTGTTGGAATAACAGTAGATCCCATTTCCAGACATTTCAATCTGTCCTCTGTTTGTTGGAATAACAGTAGATCCCATTTACAGACATTTCAATCTGTCCTCTTTTTGTTGGAATAACAGTAGATCCCATTTACAGACATTTCAATCTGTCCTGTTTGTTGGAATAACAGTAGATCCCATTTACAGACATTTCAATCTGTCCTCTGTTTGTTGGAATAACAGTAGATCCCATTTACAGACATTTCAATCTGTCTTCTTTTTGTTGGAATAACAGTAGATCATGTGTACAAAAGTTCTGATTTGTCTTCTGTTTGTGGGACTAACGATAGATCCCGTTTACAAATGCCCCAATTTGTCCTCTTTCAGTTAGAATAATGTAAGATCCTGTTTACAGACGTTCTGATTTGTCCTCTCTATGTTAGAATAACAGTAGATCAGTGGATCCTGTTTACAAACACTCTGATTTGTCCTCTTTCTGTTTGAATAATGGTGCATCCTGTTTACAAACGTTCTGGTAACAGATCGGTAGATCCCGTTTACGAACACTTTGATTGTTAGAACAACGCTGGATTCCATTTACAGACGCTTTGATTTGTCATCTCTCTGTTGGAATAACACTAGATCCCATTTTACAGGTCCAGTTTAGAGACACTCTGATTTGTCCTCTATCTGTTGGAATATGGTAGATCCAGTTTACAGATTTGCCCTCTGTCTGTTCGAATCAAAATAGATTCCGTCTGAGCTGCTCCAGTTTGTCCTCTGTTGAAATAACAGTAGATCCTGTTTACAAACGCTCTGATACGTCCCCTGTTAGTGGTAGATCTAGTTTACAGATGCTTTGTTTTGTCCTCTGTCTGTTGGAAGATCTTGTTTACAGATTCCTCGATTTGAGGTATGTCTTTTGGAATGACGGTAGATCCTGTTTACAGATGTGTCCTTTATGTGTTGTAATAACAGTAGATCCTCTTTACAGACAAATCCTGATTATTTTTTTTGGTTTAAATATTCAAATATTGGAAAACCAACAAAGAAGACATGTTACCTGGGATTAAAAGTAAGAGTCTCCAAACATGGTTAGCAATAAACGTAGTGTTTGTAAACAGTGTCCAGCATTTCAGGTCTGGAATAACAGTCCTGCAGACGAGCTGGTGATGATTTCATGCTTTATTTGATCTCAGTACAAGTGAGCATTTCCGTTCAACAGGCCGTTAAACATTGGCATCAAATAGCCACGAGGGCTGTGACATGGTGTTCGAATGAAACGTATTAGAAAAACAACAACGGAATTAAAAAATGACAGATCTAAATAAATCTTCAAATCGCACAGAACTGAACAATAACACGTGTAAATCATGTACAACATTTCAGGAAAGGTGTGTAAAGCAAAAAAGCGAGGGATGTGATCCTGTTTAACAATGTAAACTACACTGTAAAGTTTTTGGAATACTTAGGAAGATAATTTCTACTGTCTGAGAAATGAGATTAAAATAATCCTAATCTACACACTGAGTTGTCTCCCGTTACGTCAATGTATTTATAGTTTCTGTATATGAAAAAAAATTAAAAGTATAAACAGAATTATTACCACATCCTTCCTCCTTCAATAAACATCCTGGCCTCCACAGAGCGGCCTGTGTGTGCGTGTGCTACAGGATAAATGTTAATGGAACAGAAACGGAATCGGAATCAGACACAAAGTCCCCGTCAGCAGAACTCGGACCCCCGGTTTAGTGATGTGTGGTCGGCTTCGTATAAAGGTGTTTCTCTACCTCCTACAAAAATACTCTTTATTTTAAAGCAAACGTTCATACAAAATCAGGGCTCCATACAGAGCATGGGGGGTGGGGGTGGGGGTGGTCTTCACAGCACCGACTTCATTCAGCCACTCTACATTGCATACCCTACACACTAACACAGACACACACACACACACACACACCTGCGGCAGGTGTGTTTAATCAGAATGGTTCCGTTTAATAAGCCAGTCCTTACCGGCCCCGGCCATTCCACACTTCCCTTCCCCAAACATCTGAGCCAGCACTTTAGACTCCATACCTTACGATCTAGAGCCTAGAGTCTACAGCGTCGACCTTAAGATCTAGACCCTAAAGTCTAAACCCTAGACCCTATAGTCTAGAGCCTAACAGCTATACCCTAAACCCAAGAGTCTAGAGCCTAAAGTCTGCACCCTAGATCCAAGAGTCTAGAGCCTAAAGTCTGCACCCTAGAATCAAGAGTCTAGAGCCTAAAGTCTACACCCTTGACCCAACAGCCTACAGTCTACAGCCTGGAGCTTAACTTCTAGAGCCTAGAGTCTACAGCCCCGACCTTAAGATCTAGATCCTAGACCCTACAGTCTAGAGCCCAACCTCTGCACCCTAAACCCAATAGTCTAGAGCCAAAAGTCTACACCCTAGATCCAAGAGTCTAGAGTCTAAAGTCTAAAGCCTACAGCCTGGAACTTTAATTTTAGAGCCTAGAGTCTACAGCCCAGACCTTAGGACCTAGACTCCAAAGTCAACACCCCTGACCCAATAATCTAGAGTCTAAAGGTATCCACTCTAAGACCCAAGAGTCTAGAGCCTAAAGTCTGCACCCCAAACCCAACAGTCTAGAGCCTAAACTCTACAAACTAGACCAAAGAATCTAGAGCCTGAAGCCTACACCCTAGACTTAATAATCTGCAGTCCGAAGGTTAAATCCTAGACACAACAATCTAAATTCTACACCCTAGACCCAATAAACTAGAGCTACCAGCCACAGAGAGTCTAGAGTCTACACCCTAGACCCAACAAACTAGACTTATCCACCATAGAGAGTCTAAAGTCTACACCCTAGACCCAACAAACTAGACTTATCCACCATAGAGAGTCTAAAGTCTACACCCTAGACCCAATAAACTAGACTTATCCACCATAGAGAGTCTAAAGTCTACACCCTAGATCCAAGAGTCTAGAGCCTAAAGTCTGCACCCTAGATCCAAGAGTCTAGAGCCTAAAGTTTGCACCCTAGAATCAACAGTCTAGAGCCTAAACTCTACAAACTAGACCAAAGAATCTAGAGCCTGAAGCCTACACCCTAGACTTAACAATCTGGAGTCCGAAGTTTAAACCCTAGACACAACAATCTAAATTCTACACCCTAGACCCAATAAACTAGAGCTACCAACCACAGAGAGTCTACACCCTAGACTCAATAAACTAGACTTATCCACCATAGAGAGTCTAAAGTCTACATCCTAGACCCAATAAACTAGAGCTACCAGCCACAGAGAGTCTAGAGTCTACACCCTAGACCCAATAAACTAGACTTACCCACCATAGAGAGTCTAAACTCCCTAGAAACATGAATCTAAAGCCTAAGGTTTGTATCCTAGATCTTAAGATCCACAGTCTAAAATCACCTTAGGCCTTAAAATCTAGAGACTTAAGCCTGTGCCCCATAATAGTCTGCCACCCTAACCCTAGAGTCTACACTCTTGATCCCACTTAGAATCCTCGAGATCCTTAAACCCTAGACCCTAAATCTACTTCATGGAACCTAAACTTTCAGCCCTGCATCGAGATCCTCTGGAGTACACTCTCAGTGGAGCACTACAAACACAAACACACATTAAAATGAATGACTTTCACCTCGAACCTGACCTTTCCTACACCCTACAGTTTAGACCTTACAGCCTAGAGTCTTCAACCTCAACCTTAGAACCCATATCCAGGCCTACAACCCTGAAAAAACAGAACCTAGAGCCTGCACCCTTTACTCTGCACCTCAGATTCTTCTCCACCATGAAGACTAGGGAATTTCCTCCTGAGGCACTACACCCCAAATCCTTCACCTATTATAAAGCCTTCATCCTAGAGCCCACCTCCTCCATCCTAGAACACCACAGACTTTACAGTCTAGAGCCTACACCAAAGAGAAAAGGCCCTTCCTATGCTAAAAACACCTTACAGCCTTTTAGGCTACAACCTAGACCTGCACCACTGATCCTTCCCTCCAGCGTATTCACCCATGACTCTTTAGCCTAGAGCCTACAACCTTGAGCCTACACCCCACCCCCTTGACCTCAGGCCTGTAGAGCCGTGCTGTTGTGTCCCCTCACTTGTGGCTGCACAGATAAACTGTATAACCTCAGGACTCAGATCAGTGGCTGTGTTCAAACACAGTGCAGTCAGGCTGTGTGTGACGGAGAAACGTGAGGCAGACACGTCTTCACATTTGGAGTCAGTTGTAAACAGTGTTTTTGTTTGTTTTTCCCTGCTACTAGTAAACAAAAACAACGGAGAGATAATTATTCGAAAACAACAATGACAGTAATGTTGGTGTTTGGGGAGAGAGGGGGCGGCATGCTTCAGAACACACAGTACCAGCGGACACATAGACAGATTCCTCCATGCAACACAAACAACCCAGTGTGGCAGTATTAAAGCGATAGTTCAGTTTAGCATTCACCCAGTTTCCCCACCTTACCCCGAATGCAGTCGATCAGCCAAGACACGTTTGGTGTCTTCATGTTTGCTTCTTAAGTTTTAGCACTGGAGCTACGAGGCTAAGGTAGCGAACAAGTAGAACAGAAGCTTGTACCCCACCAATTAGCATCAATGCCTAAATCATCATAGACTCCATTATGTGGTCTTTCATGCAGTATGACACAATGTTATCTATGTTACCTAATGGTGCTAACAGGTGGGATATAATCTTCAAAGTGTTAGCCTGGTGCTAATTGGTGGGGTATAAGCTTCCTTTACTTGTTAGCTACTAGCCTAAAAGCTGCAATGCTAAACAACAAGCCAAACATGTCTTGGCTGATCAACTACATTTAACGTGGAGGGAGGGGGCAAACTATCGCTTTAATAAAGAAGCTGGACTCTGTGTAGAGTTCAGATATACCCCCTCAATCACTGCATGACCCACCACCCTCACCCTGTCACTCACAGAGAGAGAGAGAGAGAGAGGGAGAGAGAGAGGGAGAGAGAGAAATAAGAGGATGCCAGGCAGGACAGAGGCACCTGCAGTGATCCGTGGCACTCCTGGGGAAGTGCGAATGTGAGAGGAACGTGTAGGTCAGGGTTTGGAGGGTAGCGGGTTCATGGAGAGTGGAGCGTCCTCCTGAATGCTCTCCAGACCCTGTGTTTGTACAGCATGGGTTATCAGCTGTAGCTCCTCACACAGCGTCTCGTGTCTGTAGGCCACGCGGATGTCCGGGACATTTGTGCGGCGAATATCGTTTCCTTCCGGACCCTCGCGAGTGTAGCTTGGACCCAGCCAGTAACTCTTTGCCTAAAAAGGGGAGAGAGGGGGAGAGAGGGAGGGAGAGAGAGAGGGAGAGAGAGAGGGAGAGAGATATTAATATAGATAGATACATGATGAGGTACATAAACATATACATACATATATATATATATATATATATATATGTATATATATATATACACACACACACACACACACATATGTGTACATGTATGTATATATATACACTGCCTGGCCCAAAAAAAAGGTCACCACCTGGATTTAACTTAGCAAATAGGTAACAGCCTCCCATTGGATAATTACTGCAAGGGTGATTATGTTTCAGCTGGCAACCAGTTATTTAACCCTAACTGATACAGTGAGTAGCTTCTCATTTGTTAAACAACCATGTGGAAAGACGCGTCCTGTGGTCGTGGAGAAGATGTTAATCTGTTTCAGAAGGGTCAAATTATTATCATCAAGCAGAGAAAACTTCTAAGGAGATGCTGAAACTACTAAACTCAGGTTAAGAACTGTCGGAATGTGGTGGGAAAGAAATCCTGAATGACAAACATCTGAGCCAGCACTTTAGACTCTATACCTTACAATCTAGAGCCTAAAGTCTACACCCTAGACCCAAGAGTCTAGAGCCTAAAGTCTACACCCTAGACCCAAGAGTCTACAGCCTGAGGTCTACACCCTAGACCCAAGAGTTTAGAGCCTAAAGTCTACACCCTAGACCCAAGAGTTTAGAGCCTAAAGTCTACATCCTACAAAACATCTAAGGAGATGCTGAAACTCCTAAAATTGGGTTATGAACTGTCCAACAAATATTGGTCAATAATTAGGTCACATTGAATATATAGATAGAAATGGTCCATGTAGTCTGCTACAGTAGTGAGTGTCTGATGCTCTGCTTGGGGAGGTGTCCTGTTACTGGGTTACAGTAATACCAAAGTCAGTGAAAGTCCAATGAAAGTATCATGAGACTAGATTGTGTGTGTGTGTGTGTGTGTGTGTGTGTGTGTTACCTTGCGTGAGAAGCCGCTCATGAGCACGCTGTTCCTCGCTAACTCACACATATCACACGAGCTGAGCTTCCACACCTGAGCGGCTATACTGTACTCCTCCATCAGGGGCTCCTACACATACACACATCAAATACACACTTCAAATAAACACACACATGAAGTACACACATCACAGCAGTTTAAAACCCGCCTGTCCTCCACTGCAGTTCTGGACCTGAGTGAGACCACATCAGAGAAACATCCTAACTCTGAAATCAGCTTCAGCTGGGACTGAATTCAGGGCAGTAGCTATTACAGAGTAACAGCTGATAACTTCATAACCGTCTCCATTAACTCCAGATACATCCAGCACAACTTCATGCCATCAACACCATTCCAACTTCAAAATGTTCAGTCTGATCGGGAATGGTGTGCTTGTATCCAGCTTTTTGATTCGGCGTACGTTTTCCCGTAGAACTTCATTAAATTCCGATTTTTTTCCCCATTGAGAAAGAATGGGGTGGAAAAGTACACGTCTATCTACTGTACTTCTGCTCAACCGACAGACACCGTTTCACACACACTACCTCAGAGCAGACCCCCGAGCACAAATTCAATGTCTGTCTGACCTGCACTCGTCTGTTTGTCTTTTTTTCCTACACATCCCTCGTTTCTCCCATAGACTCCCATTCGTTTTCACCCCCATTCAAACCCTGTTGTCTCTTTTAATCTACAGCAAAACTCTAATCCTCAAACTCTAATCCACAGCCATACTGACCCGCACTCCTCTGTGAGTCGTTTATTCATCCTTTGTTCCTCCCATAGAGTCCCAGTTGCAAAACTCTTCAACTGGGGCTCAGAAATGCCCAACCTGCCTCTGTGCACTACATTACCCAGAGCTCCGTGTAGACGTTACCTTGGTAAAGTGGAACTGCAGTGGGTCATCAGTGGACAGCGACACCATGAGGCCGCGGGACAGGTACTCGGGCAAAGGGTTTCTGTGGTAACTGAGGAACAGGCTGTTGTTGCTGAGCGGAGACATGGCGATGCCGACCTGGGCTAGATAGTAGAGGTACTGCAGCACAGGAGCCTGGAGACCACAGAAAGACAAACAAACAGACATTCAGACTAACTACATGGCTATAAAACAAACCCCACCCAGGACTCAGACCCCACCCAGCCTCAGACGACACTCAAGAGTCCACTCACTCACAGGGAGTCTGACATCTGCAAACACTGATCTCTAAACAAACACAGACATCTGAACTGTAGATGACGTGCATGTACCTTCCTCAGCAGCAGGCCGTGTGAGATGTTGGCCGACAGCATGAATCCCGACACCAGGTGGTGAATAGGCCCCGCCTCCCCACAGTGAGGTCGCAGCACAAAGGTATGGAAGCCCCGCTTCCTGCAAACGGATTTCCACCCAAACACAGAATTTTACAGCGCGGTCGGCACTAGTGGAGCAGCCCTGAACTATCAGTGGTGTGGAGTCAGACAGGAGACAGCAGCTTCCTGAAACCATTTAAAACCATGCTTTACAGTGTGTACCTGCGCAGGTGGTTGAGTACAGTCATGTTAGCGTAGGTGTAGTACAGGTAGTAGGAGTACGGTGGATTGTCCTCCTCGGTCCAGTTCTCTGGCAGAGGGCTGTCCAGATTAAACACGTGATGCTCCGGCTTTGATTCATCGTCCACACTGTCAAAACCCACCACCTACACACACACACACACACACACACACAATCAACACAGAATCATGTGTTGTCTGAACTCTGGAGTCCACCAGAGGGCAGTATAGAGTCTCTGAAATTTTCTTTATTTCAAAACTGCCATCCCAACATTTGATGCCATATTGATAAAGTAGCATCTGCATCGGTATGTGCATCAGTAAGGATTAGACCATGATACACTGCCATATTGATTTTCTGAGCATAGCCTCAGTCTGTGATAGTCCATTACCGTTTCCTCCTGAGAGCTGTAGTTTGCTTAATATTAGAATATTCCATTCTACCTTAAATGGCACCGCCAGAGTGGTACTGCTGCACCACTGAAAGTACCATTCGAAATACCGTGTGTGTGTGTGTGTGTGTATGTGTGTGTGTGTACTCACGTGCTGCAGGAACAGGTGCAGCTCTGGGTGACTGCGAGGGTTAACGGTAACCTCAAACAGTGGCAGGAAGATATTCTCCAGCATCTGCTGAAAATTCCCCAACTGCTTCTTACTATGATACACATCACTGAAGAGAGAGAAACAGAGAGAGAGAGAAATGAATAAACAGAGTTAATGACAGACTGAACTGTAGGTGTGTCTGTCCAGTAGGGGGCGTGTTCTTACTACAGTCGTGGTATCTGTACGAGCCAGCGGACGTTGTGTGAGTAGACAGAATGCGTTGTTGCCCACAGAGCCAGACTGTCCCACTCGTCCCTCGAGCGTCCGTAAATGGACAGACGGAGTTCAGCATTCTGATATTTACTCTCCTCCAGATCAGACATCACCTCCTACACACACACACACACACACACACACACATTGAGGGGACAATTTATCAGAAACACCTCCCTTGTGGCTCCACCTTGTTGGCCAGAAGCACCACTAATGCACTCGTAGCTGCACCACCGACACTACAACAGCACTACAGGCTTTAGTGAGTCTGTCCTGGAGGTGCGTGTCTGACCTTGATGATGTGGCCGAAGTATTTGCCGTGGATGTGGTTGTCGGTCTTGATGAAGATTTCCCTCAGGATGGACTCTCCGATGGGGTTGTACTTGGAGTTGAATTTGTCGAAGCGGTGGAAGGTGTTCCGGTCCTGAGAGGAGAGCACCGATAACATTTCACTCTTACAAAAACAACATTTTCAAACTCTGATGAGCTCCGATCATTCCTTCATCCCTCTAAGCCACTTATCCCTCCGGGTCACGGTGGGGCGCTGGAGCCTGTCCCAGCGCTCACTGGCCAGAGGGCAGGAAACACCCTGGACAGGCTGCCATCGCAGGGCAGACAGACAGACATACACATGCACACCTGGGGGGCAATTTAGCATCCCCAATTCACCTGACGGCATGACTTTGGACTGGGGTGGGGGGCAGTGTGAGGTGAGGTGACAGCACTACCCACTGCACCATATATGAATAAATAAATGGCGTGTGATATAAACTGAAACAGTACCGCATGCATGTCGAGCGTGTCGACGCTGAGGTCATAGGCTGTCAGGTTCATGGTCTCGAACACCTCCATGAGCGTCTGGCCCCGCCCACCCTCTATGTGCACAATCTCAGTGGGATACTTCTTCATTGCACGCTTAATGAAGCGCAGCAGGTGCTTCTGATTCATACAGGAGGAGGCGTGGATGTGAGTGTCCACCTGGGGGAGACGGAGAGAGAGAGAGAGAGAGATCTGAGCATATTTAAATAAAGTAAATGATATAAACACAATATAAGAATTTAACAAAGATGTGTCGGACCTCTGTCCTCCACTAGGGGGCAGTGCAGAGCTCTATTCTATGTGTTAGTAATGGATTGTTAATAATAATTTTATTTAATAACGCATAATAAATGATATGAACTGCACGATTAGCTACTAAATAGCTATGTAAAAACTATAATGATGAAGCAATTATTTATTATTTTCCCACTATTTAATTTAATATGTTTTATTTAAGGCCTAGTAAATTAAAGTTGTTAACTGGTCAATATATTTATTTATTTATTCATTTATCCTTATTTATTTTAATGTTTATAATCATTACTGGCACAAGCACAATACAACTGAACTGTTTAATGTAACTATGGATCTTAACATTCCTAACTACACTTGATTAATAAACAGCTTGTTCAGTGAGTGGGTGTATGTGCACCTTGCGGATGTTGTAGAAGTCTCGGTGAGGGACCTTCTTCTGAGCTGCGAGCTCCTTCATCTCGTTCAGCAGGATGTGCATCTGGAACTTTGAGCTGAGGTACTGCAGTCGCCGGTAACAGAACGACTTCCTGTAGAAACAGAATCGGGTCAGGGTATTTATAATTGATCAGATAATCAAATAGTCCTGAAAGGTGAAAGAGGTTGAGAAAAAAATTAAGATTTTCAATATGTAATCTGGCTTCTCTCTGGTGTTATACACCCACCAGCCATAACACTGAACCCCCCTCCTTGTATCTACACTGACTCACTGTCCATTCTATCAGCTCCACTGACCATATAGGACACTCTGTAGTTGTACAGTTCCAGACTGTAGTCCATCTGTTTCTCTGTATACTGTATTACCCTGTTCTTCAATGGTCAGGACCCCCACAGGACCACCACAGAGCAGGTAATATGTGGGTGGCTGCAGTGACACTGACGTGGTGGTGGTGTGTTAGTGTGTGTTGTGCTGGTGTGAGTGGATCAGACACGCAGCGGACACTTTTCAACACTTTCAGCGGGTGCTTTTCTGTGGTCAGTCTCCAGTTACATCACTGTAGGTCTGTGATCTGGAGCGAATAACTGGATCACTGAAAGATGCCCATTCCTATTCCGTACCATTCCTATTCCGTACCACGCCACTTTAACACCTCAAACTATGTGAACATTAGGGCTGCCCTCATGAAGTCGACGAGTCGAATCGTCAGTCAGAGACCCTTTAAGTCGACTGACAACAGTGACAATTTTTTTTTTCTCGTAAAACAGACAAAAGCTTACAAAAATCCACAAGAACTTTAAGAATGTAAAAAGACATTTTAATAATTATTAAAAGGGGAATAATAAATATATATTTAAGTTCTAACTGGGCTATGGCGCATGCTTGCTAAAAAATTAAATCCACGTGACGACGTGCGCTGGCGGTTCACCGGTGAAGGAAGCTAAAGCTGTGAAGCTGAGAAACACGGGTGGAACGATGTCTCAGAGAAAGTCTGGAGGAGCTTTTGAAGAAGAGAATCGAACAGATTAAAGCTAATTCTGCTCGTCATTTAGTCAGACATCCAACACTGCTTCAAACCAGTGAGCTGACTTTCGTTTTAGACATAATGGCTGTCAATAATGGCAAATATCCCATGCTTCCAATAAGGGCTAAGCCACGAACACCTGGTTTAGCTGCACAGAAAAGCTTTTTATTGGAAACGGCATTACTGGAACGAGTGTCCTGTTACTTCCACCCAGAATGTAAACAATACCGTGAAAGGTGGAACAAGGCCAGGTCTTAAATTCCACTGACCTGCGGATCTTTAATCCCCTGTAATATTTCTGCATTAATTGGCTTATTTATTATTATTTTATTCATTTAGAACTCTGTGACTTATTTATACCTACTGTAGCATACGTGCTACTACCTGCAGGTACTGACCTTCTGCACATACCTTCAGGAAAGGTGGAGAGACTCTTTCAGTTATTACCCTTCCAAACTGTGGAGCTCACTTCTGAGGAACATTTACAAACGTCTTTGACTCATTAAAACATATTATTTCTGCTATTATTGATGTCAAATGTCTGTTTAGCGCTTTGAGCTGCCAACAGTATGAAACGTGCTCTATAAATAAATTAATTAATTAAATAAAAATAATAATAATACTATAATTAAGCTTCAATTATTTCTTAACTACATTAGTCTATTAATTTAATAACATTAATTAATCTTCAGGACTGTTTGTGTAATGTTCAGGAAATACGACTATTTCTGGTGTTTGGCTATTTCTGATTGGTCTAACCCATCTAACATGCAGCTCATTCTGTGTTAAATCACCCAACTTTCATAACAATAACAATAATAATAATAATAATAATAATAATAATAAATAATAATAACTGTCACGTCCTGTCTTGTCTTGCCCCTGTTTATCTCCGTTTTCTCTGGATTTTCTGTTTCTGTCTTTGTCTCTTGTCCATGTGCCATTTGTTGTCCTGTTCCATGTGCTTCGGCTTGTTTTGGTCATTGCTCCTCCTGTCTCCGCCCTCTTGTCAGGCCCCTCACCTGCTCTTAGTTTGTAGCTCCGCCCCTTCCCAGGTGTTCCTTGTTGGTCCTTGTTCATTTATACTCCCTGTAGTTCCCTTTGTTCTTGCTTGGTGTTTTGTCTCCATGTTTGTTATGGTGTATCCTGTTTTTTGGTCTTCGTTGTGTTTTTGTTTTATCTTATTTGTTCTTCATTAAAGACTTGCATTTGCATCCTGCCGCCTCGTCTTGTCCCACGTGATAATAATAATAATAATAACAATAATAATAATAATAATAATGACACAAAATGAGCTCCTGATTGTTTGCTGAGATGGATTGATATGCGCAAAAACAAGCAATTAAAAAACAATCTAGAGCACATACACTGGGCCGTTGATGATGAGAGCCATCATGATGTTCATATCAGCTATGAACTCCTTCAGGTCGGGGTACGGCAGGTCCAGCTCCGTACTCCTGCAGATACAACACAGACAAACATGCATTAGAACACACATACAGTGCCATATAGGCTTACAGACAGGTGTAGATCCTCCATCACATGATCAAACAGGAATTTTACACAGTCACACTCACTTGTCCATGGGGCTGTGTTTGGTGTAAACGTGCACCACTCCGTTCACCATCCTGCAGCTGTAGCCCACATCTAGAGGGAGACTGGAGGGGTCCTGCCCCTCGTACGGGTGAGTCCCACTGACCGGGGGGTGCACAGGGGCATCTGAAAACACAGCACACAGTGTGACACCCGTGTAGCGATCTGACTCGTTTTCACAGCAAGACCGCAATTTGAAGGAGTGGAAGTACGGCATGGAAGCTCCCTGGACAAATAATGAGTCGCCTTGCACGTTTAAGGTGGTAGTATCTCCTGCAGGTGGCGCTGCATGAGGATGACGGGGCTATAAATCCCTGTGGGGTGTGAGTGACGGGATCCGTAGATTGGGAAGAGGTGCTACAGTGCAGGGAATGTCTCGTTCCATGTGTGGAAAATGGCTCCAGAGCAGATGTTAATGATTGGCTAAAAGGAGTGACTGCATTTGGGCGTGCCAAAGACCATAGTGTGAAGGAAGGAGCTGAATCTGCAGGTGTATGGAAGCGTACGGTCATACGGGTCTACCAGCAATGGATAAAATCCCAGTCTACAGGGAATTCTCCTCGGAATTGTGTCAGGGAAGGCATCCACCAAATCTGGCCCAACTGACCAATTCTTTGATGTAAGAGTGTCTGAACATTGATGTGGCTACATCCAGAAACTTGTCCAGTACATGCCCAATCCAGTCACAGCTGTTATTGGTGTTGGTGGAGGTATTACATGGTGGTAGGAACGTCACAGGTGACTCGTTTTGTGTCTGGTGAGCTTATGATTAATAACATATTGTAAGTGGCGGGATTCAACACTGAGTAAACTGCACGTAGACAAGTTAGATTTGTCGGCCCTGAAAAAACAGCCCTGAAGATTAATGGACCGAAAATAACAGGCTCAGTAATCTTTAACAGACTTCATTATTGGGTTTCTGACATTGTAAAAATGTCATAGACTAAAGTATGAACATACATCAGTCACCAAAAACGCTGCAAATACAGTGTACCTGCATCCACAGGTGTCTCAGGCTCCGCTCCCTGTGGGCTGCAGTTCAGTGGGCGGTCGGACAGCTCCTGCAGCAGGCGGGCAGTGGTGCTACAGAAACCCTGTAGGGACTCGGACATGTACTTCTCTCGGATAAACAGAGCTCGAACCACACACTCCGCGGCATCCACCAGGTCAGTGAAGGGAACCTGGCAGAACCAGGACAAATCCACAGACAAATCAAACTATGTTAGCACTAAATAACAAACTCCAAAGAGTTAAGCATTATCCCACACTTCCAACAAGGAGTGGAGCATTATCCCACAGTTCTAATGAAGGGTAGAGCATTATCCCATGCTTACAATGTGGAGTATTACCCCACGTTTCTAATGATGAGTAGAACAATGCCCTGCACTTCTATGGATGAGTAGAACATTACTCCACACTTCTATGGATGAGTAGAACATTACTCCACACTTCTATGGATGAGTAGAACATTACCCCACACTTCTAAAGATGGGTAGAACATTACCTTGAACTACATGTAATGATGGGTAGAACATTAGCCCACACTTCTAATGATGGGTAGAACATTAGCCCGCACTTCTAATGATGGGTAGAACATTACCCCACACTTCCAATGATGGACAGAACATTACCCCACACATCTAATGACGAGTAGAACATTATCCTGCACTTGTAATGATGTGTAGAACATTACCCCACACTTCTAGTGATGGGAAGAAAATTACCCCACACTTTTAATGATGGGTAGAACATTACCCCACACGTTTAATGATAGGTACAACATTATCCTACACTTCTAATGATGGGTAGAACATTACCCCGCACTTCTCCTCTCCAGAGATGGACACACGCTGGAACTCTCTCTCCATCACCAATTCCCGCTCTGTGGGAGCATAATCCACTGTTACTTCATCTTGCTCTTTCAAATACCTGGGGGGCAGAGAGAGAGAGGGAGGGAGGGGGAGAGAGAGAGAGTGAGAGAGAGTGAGTGAGAGTGTGAGAGAGTGTGAGAGAGTGAGAGAGAGAGAGAGAGAGAGAGAGAGAGAATCAGACACTTGATTTAGGAAACACACTTGAGCCAATAAAGTACTGATGCAGCTCAGCTCGAAAAATCACTCGACTGTCAGGTGCAGCAGTGTTACATACATCAGAGTTAAACACTACAATGTGCGGGCTGGAACTCCAGCTGTGCAGAGAGAGATAAAGACAGACAGACAGAGAGAGAGAGAGAGAGAGAGAGAGAGAGAGCGTTGAACTCACTCCAGGTCGGCTGCGCTGTCGATTTTCATGAAGTCCTGTTTGGCTCTCAGCAGAATCTCTGGCTCAAGCCTGCAGTGGGTGGGGGCAGTGTGAGGCGGCCAAGCAAAATGTTAGAAGGGATAGTAGGGGAGAGAACACACACAGGGTTGGTTGGGGGTGAGAGAGATTTGATTAGATTGCCTTGATGAGCCTTGGACAAGCTCTGCCACAGTAAGCTCTACAGGCTGGACACTGCAAGCACACATACAGGTATAACCTACATACTGGAACTCCTCAGGCCAAAATCAACCAACCGCCGCCACCTGTCCCCCATTCCCGGGCACCTTTCCCCATATGTAGTCGATCAACCAAGGCATGTTTGGTGTCGAAGGTTTTAGCACTAGAGCTATGAGGTTACTAAAGCTACCAAGTCAGGGAAGCTTAAAGCCCACCAATTAACCAGGTGCGAACTGCATGCCTAAAGCATCATATACTTGCCTCAACTGTGTCAGTGAAGTTTCCCATTTGAACTTTCCATTTCACTAAGTAGCTTTTGTGCCTCAAACCATGACGAGGTAATCTGTCCTTAGCTATATATGCCTTTTGTCCACTTTTATCTGCCTCCTGATGGGTAGAACATTACCCTGCACTTCTAATGATGGGTAGAACATTCAGGTAGAACACTACTGTGCACTTCTAATGATGGGTAGAACATTCGGGTAGAACATTACTGTGCACTTCTAATGATGGGTAGAACATTAATCCACACTTCTAATGATGGGTAGAACATTCGGGTAGAACATTACTGTGCACTTCTAATGATGGGTAGAACATTTGAGTAGAACATTACCCTGCACTTCTAATGATGGGTAGAACATTCGGGTAGAACATTACCCTGCACTTCTAATGATGGGTAGAACATTACCCTGCACTTCTAATGGTGGGTAGAACATTACCCTGCACTTCTAATGATGGGTAGAACATTCGGGCAGAACATTACTGGGGAGGTTCTGAGTGTGGGGATGAGGTTCTTCATTAACCACTCACTCTGAAGCTCACTGTTCAGTGTCCAGCCTTTAAACAGCAGACAGCAGCCCCCCACCCTCGTAACCAGCAGCACATACACTCTTTCACTCCATCACCTGATGTCCTGGCTGATCTGTCTCTCCAATCGGTGTCGCTTCTCCTCCAGCTGCTCGATGGGACTGTCCTCTGGAAACTCATATGGAGCGCTGCGCATCTCACTGTCCGCCAGACTGCGCGCCAGCAGCTCCTGCACACACAGTTCATTCAATACTTTAGAAGCTACACTCATAACAACAACGGTTCTGCGGTCTGGGGCAAAAAGGATGGGGTAACCAGGACGGGGTAACCAGGACAGGGCAAACAGGATGGACAACCAGCCTAGGAGTAAAAATGGTGGGTAAAAGAAAATGGGAGAAACAGACCAGGCCAAACAGCCTGGGGTAACTAGAACAGGGTAAAGAGCCTTGGGCAGACATGATGCCACAAATATCCTGGGCCAAACAGGTTGGGCAAAACAGGAATGGGGAAAACAGGATAGGGTAACCAGGATGGGGCAAGCAGCCTATGGCAAACAGGATGTGCTAACCGAACTGGGGTTACCAGGATGGGGGCAAACAGCCTGGGGCAGACATGTCTGGGGAAAAAAGGGTGGGTAAAACAGGATGGGGGAAACAGTGTAGGGTAAAGACGATGGTCTGTAGTATGATAACCGAGATGAGGCAAGCCAAATGAACAGGTTGGGATGTAAACAGAATGGGGTATTCAGGATGGGACAATCAAGTTGGGGCAAACAAGGTGGGGCAAACATCCTGAAACTAACAGTCTATTGCAAACAGAATGGGGTAACCAGACTGGAGTATCCAAAATGGTGGGCAAAAGAGAACAGGAGAATGAGCCCAAGTGCCCCAACATGGTGCAACCAGGGTGGCGTAAACAGGAGGAGAAAAACAGGATAAGGTAAACAGCCAGGGGCAAACAGGATGGGGTTTTCAGAATGGGGCATCCAAGCTGAAGCAGTGGTAAACAGCCTGGGGCAAACATGATGGGACAAATAGGCCTGGGGTAAAAAGAGTGGGCAGAACAGGATGGTAGAAACAGCCCAGGGTAACCAGGATGGGGTAGACAAGTAGCGGCAAAGAGGCTGGAGCAAACAGGACGAGGAAAACAGCCGGGGCTAATTAAGATGGGCTAACCAGAATGGGACAACCAAGATGGGGCAACCACAACTCGGCAAAGGGCTGAGGCAAACAGAATGGGCCTAACAGTCTAGGGCAAACAGGATAGGGTAACCAGAATGGGGATAAAACCTGGGGGTAAAAACGGTCAGAAAAAGAGGATGGGAAAAAACTGCCCAGGTGAAATAGCATGGGGTAAAAAGGGTGAAAAGAGACTAGGGTAACCGGGATAGGGTGCCCAAGATGAGGCGCCACAGGATGGCACAAACAAGTCTCGGGACAAACCGCCTGGGGTAAACACGACTGGGTAAACAGGATGTGCCAAACATAAAAACAGTAAACAGTGTTTTTCTTACCTCTGCAATCTCTTTGTACTTTCCGTCCATGGATGTGCGCAGGTCGATGGGGAAGTGTTTGTGGGAGACGGGGGTTCCTGGGAGAGAACGCTGAGACGAAAGAGCCTTCTGCCCAGAAAGTCCACGTGAATCTGCACCAGAGAGAGAGAGAGAGAGAGAGAGAGAGAGAGAGAGAGAGAGAGATGTAAAGAGGGAGACTGTGTTGTGCTCTATTTTTGTGCTAATTCACAGGGCAGTGTCATGGAGACCAGAGCACAGAGAGTTAGCACATCAAACACACATGCAGGCCTCCATCAACTCACTCATACACACACACACACACACACACACTCACACACTCACACACTCACACACACCTAACCAACCTCATTATTAGAATTAACTTTGTGGTGAAAACAGAAGGATGACACATCTTGCCCTCCTTAGACTCCACAGCCCCTTTAGCTCCTCAGCAAACACTCGATTACAACAAGAGCTTAAAAACACATGACTGAACCTTCAAACTCTATACATCTCTGAGAAAGTGGAGGAGGAGAGCAAGGGTAGACGGATGGTTGTGTTCAAAATAAGAAGATGTTAGCCATTTTCCAAGCAGGGAACTTAGTAGTGAGCCAGTATCAAGTCTGTAGGACAGCACAGGTCTGCTGGGAGTCTGTAGTGAGTCTGCTGCAGTCTCTAGTTTCAATGTGAGATGTGTCTGTAGGAGTCCAAAGTGGGTCTGAAGTGAGTATGTAGTAGAGTATTGTGTGTGTAGGTCGGTAGGTGTAGGAGTAGTTGGTCTGTAGAAGTCTGTAGTATGTCTGCAGTGGGTCTGTGGATATCTTGAGTGAGTCTGTATTGAGTATGTGTTGGGTATCTAGGAGTGTACTAAGTACAGGGGTCTGTAGTGGGGCTGTACCGGTCTGTAGTATGTCTGCAGTGGGTCAGTACGAGTCTGTGGGGGTCTGGTGGGTCTGTAGATATCTTGAGTGAGTCTGTATTGAGTATGTGGTGGGTCCCTAGGACTGTACTGAGTACTGGAGTCTGTAGTGGATCTGTACTGGTTTGTAGCATGTCTGCAGTGAGTCTGTAGGGACTCTGTATGAGTCTGTTGTGGGTCTGTAGATATATTCATAGAGTCTGTATTGAGTCTGTGGTGGGTCTCTAGGGGTGTGGTAATACCGGCGTCTGTAGTGGGTCTGCTGCAGTCTGTAGTATGTCTGCAGTGGGTCAGTAGGAGTCTGTGGGAGTCTGTAGTGGGCCTGTACCGGTCTGTAGTATGTCTGCAGTGAGTCTATAGGGACTCTGTATGAGTCTGTAGTGGGTCTGTAGATATATTCATAGAGTCTGTATTGAGTCTGTGGTGGGTCTCTAGGGGTGTGGTAACACCGGAGTCTGTAGTGGGTCTGTAGCAGCCTGTAGTATGCCTGCAGTGGGTCTGTAGAAGTCTGTGGGAGTCTGTAGTGGGTGTGCAGTCAGGCTATGGGGATCTAGCGGGTCTGTGATGAGTACAGTGGACTCTGTACTTGTGAGTGGGAGTTTAAAGGAAAGCTGTGGTACGTCAGCAGTGGGTCAGCACGAGTCCACAGTGAGCCTCTGAGTACTTTGTATGAGTCTGTAGTGGATCTGTAGATATCCTTATAGAGTCTGTGGTGGGTCTCTAGGAGTTTGTAGGGAGTCAGTAGAAGTCTGTGGGAGTCTGTAGTGTGTCTGTAATGAGTCTAGTTAGTTGTAGTGAGTTTGTAGGAGTTGGTCAGAGTCTGTACAAAGTCTGTGGTAAGTCTGTAGTGGATCAGTAGGAGCCCACCGGAGTCAGTAGGAGTCTGCAGTAAATCTGTAGGGAGTCTGTTTGAGTCTATAGTGGGTTTGTAGCAGTCTGTAGCGATTGTACTGTATTTGTAGTGAGTCTGTCATATGGCATTAATCTTCAGGGTCTGCTCATTTGTTCTCATTAGAGGAGACAAATTTAGTTCCACACAAACCCCCCGCTGCTGTGGAAACCACACCAACCTACTTACACTACTTCACCTTTACCCTTTCCCTCTACACCACACATAACAAAAACAAAGCAGGCAGAAAAGCACCAAAACAAACACAAATACAGACCAAATCCGACCAGCTCTGTTTTGGTTTGCCTGCGGCTGTTCAGTTTGGGTGAGCATTTCTCATGAAGGGACGGAGGGAGCAGAAGTGGGTCACCAGCTGCACCTGCTCGAAAAATCAGGACAAATCCAGACGCTCTAACCTCCTCAGACATGAAGTTCAGCCACAATGAGCCCGGCCAACATCAGAGCTGTAGGACCGGGCTGGAGTGCAGGATTCATGATGCAGAAGTGTGGCTACAGTGATCACCGCAACACTAGCATAACACACTTTCAACACAGCCATATGACCTACCACGTTTTTGTTCTCATGCCTGAGAAAGTGCATAAACACTCATCACCAAAAGAATAGCTGCACAAATAGCTGCACCCTGAAGGACTCACCTGACAAGAATGAAACTTGGTGGGTAGGTCTGACATCATGAGACATACCAATGATTCAAGTTTCATGCTCGGCCACGAATGTGACATAAGCAAGGACTGGACGCTGTACCTGACTGACCCAACAGCCAGAATTGCAGACATCCAGCGAGCAGTGATGTCCTCCATGAGTCATCCTGTTAGTGCAGCACCATTGGCAGACGGCTGCACCACGCAGGACTACATGCACACAGACTGTTACGATGACTGTCCTTAACACCACGTCACCGTCACCAAAGACTGCAATGGTGTCGTGCCAGACTGTCATGGAGTGACTCAGAATGACAGCGGGTCATCTTCAGTGACGAGTCCCGCTTTTTTCTTGGTGGAGACAACCAACAAATCCGTGTGTGGAGGCACCGTGGTCAGCACCAAGATGAACGGCTTGGTGTCACGCGTCACACGTCCAAAGGCCTGGTGTCACTCCACCTCCACCCCTACCGCACCATCTGCAGGAACTGTGTGAGGATATTCAAGCTGCATGGGATGGATTATCACAGGACTCCATTAGGAACCTCTACAGCTCCATGCCGAGACGTCTGGCATGTTGGGTTAGCAAACACGGCAGCCCGACGCCATACGGAGAGACAGACTTCTGTATGTGTAGCTCAATAAATATTGATCATATCAGTCTAAATTTATCATCAGTTATTGATCCTGGTAACCTTAATCTTCCTTCCCAACAGACCTGCAATCCCACACCTCCTTCTTGGTGTAGTTATTCTTTTGACGATGAGTGCAATACTTCAAATGAACAAGGGCGATCAGTATCATCAATCCAAATCTCAAATACACTTCAAATTGAGGGTTACAGGGCGTAGGCAGGGTGTGGGGGATTTCTTTATGCACATGTGCACAAGCAAATTCGCCATTGCTCATGGATATCAGACATGTTCTACACTCACTTTAGAAAACGAGAACCCGAAATAACCAGCCTAGGGATGTATGATCAACATGCACAAAGTCTATTTCTGAACCAATTTTTTTGAATGAACATTCAAATCAAGCATTTTGTGAGGTGTACACACTCCTACCAACTGTGAGGTTAATCATACACATACTCTAAAGCTGAAACTAATGGACATGAAAACCATCTGTGAAATTTGCATATGCTTATTTCATGATCAGTTGACTGTAAGCAATAGTGACAAATAAGTGTCAGTTTCTCCACTTGCATTACCGAGCTGTCACACATTATATCTAGAAATAACATTCTTTTATTATCGCTGGTGATAACAGTGATGCCTGAGGGCTAATCTCCTGGTGCACCTGCTGCACCACAAACCACACTGAGCAGTTGGTGCACTGAGCTAATCACCCAGACAGTGAGCTGGTCTGAATCACCCCAATTAATAGCTGAAATTAAACCATCAGTCCAAAAAACACTTCACATAAACTGAATCCAGTTTAACTGGAAATCACCCTGTCTACCGACCCGTCTACACTGTACACCCTGTCTACAGCCCCGTCTACGCTCTACATGGTCTACAGCCCCGTCTACGCTCTACACCGTCTACAGCCCCGTCTACCCTCTACACCCTGTCTACAGCCCCGTCTGCGCTCTACACCGTCTACAGCCCCGTCTACCCTCTACACCCTGTCTACAGCCCCGTCTACGCTCTACACCATCTACAGCCCTGTCTACACTCTGCACCCTGTCTAAAGCCCCGTCAATGCTCTACACCCTGTCTACAGACGCGTCTACGCTCTACACCCTGTCTACATGGATGTAGAGCACAGACGAGGATGTAGAGCGTAGACGAGGATGTAGAACTCAGACGAGAATGTAGAGCACAGACGAGGATGTAGAGCACAGACGAGGATGTAGAGCGTAGACGAGGATGTAGAGCGTAGACGAGGATGTAGAGCGTAGACGAGGATGTAGAGCACAGACGAGGATGTAGAGCACAGACGAGGATGTAGAGTGTAGACTGGGCCACAGAGCATAGACAGTGCCGCATAGGGTAGACGGGGCTGTAGACGAGGCTGTAGAGTGTAGATATGGCTGTAGAGCATAGATGCTGCAGCAGAGTATACTCTGTAGACGGTGCTGTCACAAGGCTGTGGAGGGTAGACGGTGGTGTAGTCGGGGTGGTACAGCGTAGATGGGGCTGCAGAGCGTAGACTGCAGAGTTGAGTTTACAGTCCTGCACTATTTATCCATCATCAGTTCTAAGGATACTCCGGCATTTCTCCATAGTTCTCACTGTGTGCACACTCTCACACACACACACACACACACACACACACACGGGGGCGTGTGGTCAGTGAAAGTGGGTCTGGAGGGCGCAGTAGTGTGTGTACACACAGACAGAGACCACTCTGTTTTTACAGCTGACACAACACATCAGCCATCAACATTCACTAATATTGGACTTCACTGACCTAAACAGGGAACAATGGCTGGTGTTCTCACACTCTCTCTTTCCTCTCTCTCTCTCTCTCTCTCTCTTTCCCTCACTCTCCCTCTTTCCCTCTCTCTCCCTCTTTCCCTCTCTCTCTCTTCCTTTCCTCTCTCTCTTTCCCTCTCTCTCTCTTCCTTTCCTCTCTCTCTCCCCCTTTCCTCTCTCTCTGATCTCCGTGGAAGTTTGTGGCTCTGCACTGCAGTATCTCTCAGCTCCACATCACACAGCGCTGTGTGACGCAGTCTTAACTTCTCTCTCTTCATCCCTCTATCCCTCCATCCCCCCCCTTCCTCCCTCCCTGCTCCATTCTGCCTTGTCAGCATTCACCACCCACACACGCTGTCTCGGTTGGTTCTGTGTCTGTGTGTGTACAGTACCTGTGCTGTTCTCTGTAGGTTCTCTTCTCCTCCTCTCTCTTGCTCCTCAATGAAGCAAGGAGCCGCTCTCTCTCTCTCCTTCTGTGCTTTCTCTCTCCCACTCTGTGCTTTTCTTTCTCTCTATCGTGTTCTGGTACCTCCCTCTCCCCTCTCTCTCTTTTTGTGCATGTTTCCTTCTTTCTCTCTCTCTCTGTGTTTCTCTTTCTCCCTCTCCCCCCGTTTTCCTCTCTTACTCTATCCCTCCATACTCTCTCTCTCTCTCTCCCCCCTAGGCTGGTTTAAATGGGTCTGATGCCGGTTTGGATCATACCACGTGGCGTAAAAAGGGGGGGTACTAACTCCAAAGGAGGGGGAGGGGCCTACTATACATCATTAACTCTCTCTCTCTGTGCGCACACCCGCACGCACACACACACACACACGGAGCGAAGCTGTGTGTGCAGTTTGATTCAGAATTCAGCGCAGGGGGCAGGGCTATACCTTCCTCTGATTGGTTACAGCAGTGCAAGGAGGTGGGGCTAAAGCAAAACCAGCAGGACACAGTGTGCAGACAGTATAAACATTGTAAAAATAAGAATCTAGAACTCCAACCTCACGGATGGACAGAACACACACTTCACTCCAATGCACACAGACACACTTAAACACCCACACGTTTAAACACCCACACGTTTAAACACGCATGAAATAAAGGCCTGAATGAATGAATGAAGCTCTGTGTGTTACTTAGTGTTATTTATAACCAGGTAGCCGTGTGTGTGTGTGTGTGTGTGTGTGTGTGTGTAATGGAGGGTTCTGCAGGCTGTCTAGACTGAGGTCTACAGTAGGGTACACACAGTGGGGGTGTATAAGACTGTAATTACAGACAAATACAGACATACACAAACACTATGTTGTCTCTTTCTCTGTTTTGTTTGAATCTGCATTACATTTCAGCCCCAGTCTGATCTTAGTTTGAGTCTCAGTCATACTTCAGTCCCAGTCTGATCTCAGTTTGAATCTGAGTCACGTTTCAGTCCCAGTCTCAGCTCAGTTTGAATCTGAGTCACGTTTCAGTCCCAGTCTCAGCTCAGTTTGAATCTGAGTCACGTTTCAGTCCCAGTCTGATCTCAGTTTGAGTCTTATTCATAATTCAGCCCCCCACCTAAAAACAGTTTTTGTCTGCCGTCAGTCCTAGTCTGACCTCAATTTGAGTCTCTACCTGATCCCAGTCCCAGTCTGACCCCAGTTCGAGTCTGAGTCATATTCCAGTACCAGGCTGACCTCAGTTTAAGTCTCAATCTGGCCTTAGTTTGGTTCTATTTGATCTCAGTCCCAGTCTGAAATCAGTTTGAGTCTCAGTCCTTTCAGCTCCAGTCTGGCCTTAGTTTAAGTCTCTGTCTGATCCCAGTTCCAGTCCGACCTTAGCTGAAATCTCGGTCTGATCTCAGTTCCTGTCTGCCTCCATTAGTCTGATCTCAGTTCCGATCCGTTCTCAGTCTGATCCCAGCCCCAGTTACACCTTTGCCTGATCTCAGTCCTGGTCTTATCTTAGTACTAGACCAGTGTTACTCTACACGCCCACATACAACCACTCTAAGTTCCAGATCAGGTATAATCTGGCCTCTTTGTTCCTCCTCTGCAGCTCAAGATCTCCAAGAATTCTCACGACCCAGAAACGACCCCCTCCACACACACACTCAGTGCAGCCTGTTAGGAAAACAGTCACAGAGAGTTTCATTCATCCTGGTTTTCCGGCATCCGTGCAGCAGGATGATCTTCAGAGCGGAGCTTTCCCAGGGACAGACTCACACTTAGTTCATTTGTCGTGCTAGGTTGAGTCTGGGGCACCAGGCCCTGAACACGTGGAACGAGAGAGAGAGAGAGAGAGAGATGATTGTGTTCTGCTTACAGCTTCAAATTAGTGAAACACAGTGGCCCACTTCAGCGTCTACAGCCCACATGCTGCTGCTCCGCTTCGTTCAGCGTTAAATCCACAATAGCTTCTTTTCCACCGTAGAGCCGACTGGTTCTCAGGGCTGTACCAGGCTGTTCCGCTTTTCCACCGGCTCTGCTGCTAAATCAGAACCAAGGAACGCTGAGGAAAACTCAAAAGAGTGGCTCTGACTCCGACACCGGCCACTCAGCACATTCCTCATCCTCTAAACGGCTGTTATTTAAGCATCATGTTGCTAGAACCGAACCTGTACTGCAGTGAGAGGCACCATCCACTCATGTTAGCTTAGCCTAGCAGGCTAAGCTTAAAACACAACAGGTTTGATTTTGGCTTTCGGTCAATCATTCAACTGTGACCCTGCTGGTTAGGGTTCTCCTGGACCGGTCAACATCCACACTAAGGTTGCAGGGATTGATCCAACCAGTGACATAAATGGGCCTGTTTTCAACTTGACTGATCCTGTATCCATTTCTGGGCCGGTGAAGTTGGCCCATGGGCTGTACAATGGTTTACAATGCGCAACAGCAGCACAGATACAACCAAACACATACACAACCAGTAGTGAGCACTGATGTTCTTCACAGTGAGTGAAAAAGAGAACAAGATTGCGGAACAACTCCATAAACATGCAGAACCACAAATTCAACAAGACACCTAAAGCACCATCACCCGGCTGGATATGCACGATCTGAAGAAGCTAGCAAAGGCAAAGCTAAAGCTAAAGCTAGCCACAAATAACAAAGATACACCACCAGAGACGGCTCCTCATAGCAAGTTCTCCTTCTGTTTATCTTAAAGCTCTACTGTAGAATAAAAGTGAAGACACCAAACTATAAACTAGCACTCATGGAATTATACAGTCCACCTTAAACACCTCCAGAATGGACCTTTACAGGAGGATGAAGCAGCTTTCTTAACCTGCAGTGGAGCTGATAGAACAAGGTTTATTTCTAAGCAGGTTTGGAGCAATTCTATTGGTCGGTCCCTCATGAATATTCACTAAACTGAAAGGAGAACTAGAGCTTTTACACTGTGCAGAAAAAGAGATCAAAGTTTTTACACCACTAAATATATATTAGAGGTGGAGATATGGAGAAATATCATACTGTGGTACATCAAGAGGATATGTGGTATATCAGGGTATGTACTGGTTCAGACTCTCATCAGTTGGAGCTGTTCAGTGTACGACTGTAGAGTCTTTAAGATCACCAACTACATCCATTTAGCTGGGTGTGTCTAAACTTTTGACTGGTAGTGTATATATAAAACTCTGTTCGGCTTTAATAACACAGGTCTGAATTCAGAGGCATGGTAACAGAACACTGTAACTAACAGCGAACAGTGTGAGTGTACGTGATGTCACCTGTTTTTGAAAGCCCAATAAAACACATGATGTTTTCTTTTGTATCTAGTTTATTACCACGTTTATGGTTCCTGTAAGTCCGCGTTCTCTGTTCAGCCTTGTTTAAAAACTTAAAACACTCTGGAACCACTTAACATACTGATGTAATCAATAGTGACAGCTTTACTGTGTAATTTGACTGAGTATCATGCTGAGTTAGAGTCTCTCAGTCTCCCTCTGCTGGTGAAGGACAGTGTTACAGTGTTAATCACACTGAAGTCTGTTTGACTCCCCCATTAACAGAAACACTAAAGTATGTCATATGCAATCCATGTTTATTTCAATTCAGACCTTTCAAAAGTATAGTCATTAACACTTCCTGTGAATCCTAAATGCATTCATAAGGTGTTATAACGCAGACATAATACGTCATAATACCATCATAATATTATATGTCATAATATGAGCCTGACACGTCGCTTCACTTAGAGCCTATAAGGACCAGTTATAATGCTCTATGAGGCGTAATGCACTGACACGTCGCTTCACTTAGAGCCTATAAGGACCAGTTATAATGCTCTATGAGGCGTAAAGCACTGACATAGAGCATTGTAAGTGGTCCTTATAGGCTCTAAGTGAAGCGACATGTCAGTGCATTACACCTCATCCTTACAGTCTGTAGGTTACCGCTGTTGTAGGGTCTTGTGTTTCCTCCACAGTGTTTATAACAGAGAACAGTGAAGAAGCTTTTTACAGGTCTTCACAGCTGCTGCCATCTACAGGCAGTAAACAGGTACGGCGCTCACACTGGCTGAACTACAGCTACAGAATATACAATAAATCAAAATAACCATAAATAAACACAACAGCAATTAATGATCAATCACAGTATCAACACACCTGTACAGTTACACAGTTAGACCACCCACACAAACACCACACACACCACACCACACCACACACACACACACTACACACTATCAAACTGATTTATTGATTAGACTCATAAAAACCAGCTCACACAGCAGAGAAAGAGGAGTGAGAAAGAGAGAGAGAGAGAGAGAGACGGAGAAATAGAAGGAGACAGGGGAGAGAGAGTGTGTGAGAGAGATGGGAGAGAGAGTGTGTGAGAGAGAGAGGGGACAGAGTGTGAGAGAAAGAGAGAGAGAGGGGAGAGAGAGTGTGAGAGAGAGAGGGGAGAGAGAGTGTGAGAGAGAGAGGGGAAAGAGAGAGTGAGAGAGAG
>CM067494.1:17112640-17138957 GCA_034552555.1 Semaprochilodus insignis | reverse complement strand
ATCATCATCTCCACATGTACAGCAGGTTCTTAGTGAGGAACAGAAGGTTGGGTTCTAGCTTTACTGGCAGATACAGTGAGCGTCTGGTTCATAAGAACAAGGTCAAGCAGCAAACACACAGGACAACACAGCTACAGACTGGCAGAGGGCCAAAACCACTCTCTACTGACCGTGATGAGCGCCACCTCATTCCAATGTCACTTAACCACCGTGAGATGACCTCAAGTGACCTACAGAGAGACGGGCGAGCGGTGGCTGGGGTGAAATGCACAGCGAGCATGGTTCAAAAAACAGGCTTCTGGAGGGTCATTAGTGATTTTCTAAATAAACAGATCTAAATACAATATTTGATCTGGAATTTGGGAGACGTGTTTCCAGTAGGGTATAGAATCAAACAGAACTGCTCATTTTGGTCCAACACAAACCCAGAAACTGTACAACTAGAGAAACTGATCATTTGGAGGTGGGCTCTTCAATTTTTCTAGAGCTGTGTTTTTGTGATTCTGGATATCATGCTACATTGTACTTTACAATATGTATGAAATGTAAAGACATTTTAAAATACAGTTTTTTGCATAAGGTTCAGTGTATCATGACACTATATACATATATGTTTGACAGGATCAATATGCTCAATTATTTTGTTGACATGAAATTGGTGTGCTGTTCTGTGAACAGGTGGTGGGGAAGCTGGTAAGAGCACCATCATGAAGCAGATGAAGTGAGTATAACAGGTCTGGTTCTTTCAGTGTGGATGTGTGGGGTATATGTACACTGGCCCACTGGCCATTTCATGAGGTGCACCTCCTTGTTTCAACACTTATTGGCTCCACTGACCATACAGGAGCACTCTGTAGTTGTATAGTTACAGACTGTAGTCCATCCGGATCATTCTCAGCACTGCAGTGACACTGACGTGATGGTGGTGTGTTAGTGTGTGTTGCGCTGTTGGCTGGAAGTTTTGGTTGGTGAACGAATCTCAGTCCAGCAGTGACACTGAGGGGTCCGGCAGCACTAACACACCACCACCACGTCAGTGTCACTACAGTGCTGAGAATGATCCACCACCCACATAATACCTGCTCTGTGGTGGTCCTGTGGGGGTCCTGACCATTGAAGAACAGGGTAATACAGTACACAGAGAAACAGATGGACTACAGCCTGTACCTAATGAAGTGACCGGTGGGTGTGTATTAGTATGTCATTCTGCATTCAAGCATTAAAAGTGCTCAGGTGTGGGCTGAACTCTTGTTTACACTGAAGCCTAAACCCATCTTCAGGATTTCTCCAGGATTAGGACTACTCTGCTGCTGTCAGTGGGTTAGAGGTCAAAGGTCAAACCTTGCTCTGTGTGTGTGTGTATGTAGGATTCTGTATCGAGGTGGATTCAGTAAAGAGGAGCAGCTGGAGTACAGAGCTGTGATTTACGGGAACATGCTGCAGTCGGCTCTGGCCATCATCAGTGGAATGGAGCATCTACAGATCAAATTCGACTCACCCACTGCAACCGTCAGTACACACACATACCCTATACACTACACAGTGTACACTACACACTACACATTAAACACTACATGCTATACAATAGATGCTACACACTATAAACTATACTACTATAAAGTGTACAAACTACATAATACGGTGGCCGAGAAGCGCAAAGCAACAAATTAACATTTCGGAAAACAAAATTACAAAAATAAAAACAAATTCACAAACGAAAAAAAATTACATTCAAGAAAACAAAATTACAAAAGCAAAAACAATTTTACAAGACATGAACACTTTTACCAGTAGTGAAACAATTTTACAAACGGCGAATTCTGATGGAAAGGGGAGATCTAACACACAGGAAGTGCTTGTTGCTGACCCTTGTCAATCAAACTGTTTGGCGGTGGTAGAGTGAGTGGAAGTAGAGATGAACAGGTGACATCTAAACCACTCAGAGCTGGAAATGTTAATGAAGGTAAGTGGGCTGTAACGCTAGCTTAGTGGAGAACCAGCTAGCTAGCTTAAAACGGCTGAGAGCTTTTACAGCCCACGTGGTTTAGAGTCGCCTGTTCGTCTCTTTCTTCCGTCTGCTCTTTAAAAACTCTAAAGTCCTCCCACAGGACAAACAGAAGCGGGTCAGCTGGATAAAACACGCGCCACAAAATGGACAAAACATGCTTTAGCATCGTCACCATCCCAAACTCCACCCACTCTACCACCGCCAAATAGTTTGATTGACAAGGGTCTGCAACAAGCACTTCCTGTGTGTTAGACCCGCCCTTTCCTCAGAATTCACAGTTTGTAAAAGTGTTTCAGTTCAGGTGTTTCGATAAGTGTTTCACGTCTTGTAAATTAGTTTTTACTTTTGTAATTTTGTTTTATTGAACGTCTTTTGTTTCATTTGTAAATTAGTTTTTATTATAGACTTTTATTTTAGTTTATATTATAGACTATTTATAGACTGTTTACTTCCTTACTGTCCAACACTGGTTGTGACTGTACTGGTAATTATACCGGCCACAGACTACCAATACAGTCACAAGCAGTGTTGCACAGTAAGGACGTAACAGCCAGACTGATAACACTGGAACGGTCTGGATGTTCTCAGGATGTTTCTCTAGAACACATGAGGAATGCGGCCTAGTGTGTTTACTGTAGATGTAATATGGTCACTACCTGTGCCCACACTTGGTCTGCACACACATGGCTTATAACACGCAGTGCTGATCCGTATGTTAATGCGTGTGTGCAGGAGGACGGAAAGAAGCTGCAGAAGCTGGCGGACACGGTGGAGGAGGGTACCATGCCCGCACAGCTGGAGGAGATCCTCAGGAGTTTGTGGAGAGACTCTGGGTTTCACGTGGCCATAGATAGATCAGCGGAGTACCAGCTCAACGACTCTGCAGCATAGTGAGTGTTGGGGAGGAGAACATTGGGTCTCACTCACCAATCGAGAAAACCCTCATGCAGATTTCAGGAAGATTCTGACGTTCAGGAATGTTTTCTTGTTTGAGATTTGTTCCTAGGTAAAAAACTAAATCTACACACATTCAAGCACAAAGGTGGGAACAATTCTGTGGGTTAAGAACACCTCACTACTAAATATTCCACAGTCGACTGTCAGTGGGATTATAACACAGTGGAAGTGAATGGGAATGACAGCAGCTCAGCCACCAAGTGGTAGGCCACATACAATGACAGAGAGGGGTCAGCGGATGCTGAGGCGCATAGTGCGCAGAGGTCGCCAACTTTCTGCAGAGTCAATCACTACAGACCTCCAAACTTCATGTGGCCTTCAGATCAGCTCAAGAACAGTGTGTAGAGAGCTTCATGGAATGGGTTTCCATGGCCGAGCAGCTGCATCCAAGCCTTACATCACCAAGCGCAATGCAGAGCGTGGAATGCAGTGGTGTAAAGCGCGCCGTTCCCTTTATTATATTACCGGCATTGAATTTGAGCACATTGTGAGTGAAATATGTCAATACATAGTCCTGGATATTGAATTTATAACCTGCACAAACCTCTGTACAAATGACTAAATCTAGAAATATCAATCATCATAAACATTGACGTCATCATACTGTCCAAGCTTACATTCTGATGCCGTTATAAAATGAATTATTGTTGTAAACAAAGGGTTTCAGGACGCTTCCAGGTGTGTAACTTGCCTGCACTTAGAATGGAGCTAAATTTATGCCACAATTTACAATAAATTAAATCATAACATATAAAACATTCCAAATAACAGCAAAATTACATTGTGTCTGTGGCTGTAATGTCAAATATTCCAGAGTATATAATGGATTTATTTATGTTTCGTTCCGTTTTCCAGCTTTCTAAAGCAGGTAGAGCTGCTGTATTAGCTTCACTGAGGATCCTCTGTGTTTGCTAACACTTTAGCAGCTGAAGCTAATCACAGTTTAGTGAATTCTTTACTCTCCAGATGACAACGAAGATCCACCAGCACTATCATACACCAGTAAGAGCTCCAGAGTGTAAACTAGGACGGTATGATGATGTGCTGATCCGTATGTTTAGAGTTATTACTCTGTAGAGAGCATTACTACATTACTGCGTTATCCAACCGGCAGTAAGTTCCTTGCTGCTGTGACAAAATGTGAAGTAAACAAAACGTGTCCTATTGGTGGTGTCATATTGCTTGGTGACTTTCTCATCACCTGGAACAGGTAGAATTCACTAAACTGTTGTGTTAGAAAACACACTCAGGTAACATTAGGTTTGTTGGTACTGACACAAAAAAAAACCCATAAAACTGGACCCCTCGGTCCTGGACGGATGGCCAGCAGTTCCATGTTCCAGTAGTTTGTGCAGTGGATGAAACGCTCTCCGGTTTAGGCCTATTTTAATCTTTGCAAATGAAAACAGCAACTGAAAGATGCTCATGAGTGTGTATCTGCTCAGCTTTCTGGGTGACCTGGACCGGGTCTGTGCGGCTGATTACATCCCCAGTGACCTGGACGTACTTCACGCTCGCATCAAATCTACTGAAGTGGTGGAGCAGCAGTTCACCTTCAATGACCTCAACTTCAGGTGAAGGACACTTGCACAGCCAGAACAGAACTGACTCTGCAATTCTGTTATAAACACCTATAACCTATAAACACCAGCACACACTGTAGGTTTGGACTAAACTGGAGTACAAATGGTGAACCCCACTAGGCTTAGGCTTAACCTGGGTCTTTAGACCCCAGGGGTCTGAGTCTGTAGACTCCAGAGTTTCTTCTGAAATAAAGCCTATTAATGTGTAGGAGCGTGTAGGAAGGTCTTACACTAGATATTGGAACATGGCTGTGAGGAATTGATTGAGCGTTAGTGAGGCCAGGTACTGACGTTGAACATTGCTGTGAGGATTTGACTGAGCATTAGCGTGGTTAGATACTGATGTTCGAACATTGCTGTGAGGATTTGACTGAACATTAGTAAGGTCAGGTACTAATGGAACATTGCTGATTGAGCATTGGCGAGGTCAGGTACTGATGTTGAACATTGCTGTGAGGATTTGACTGAACATTAGTAAGGTCAGGTACTGATGTTGGAACATTGCTGTGAGGATTTGACTGAGCATTAGTGAGGTCAGGTGCTGATGTTGAAACATTGCTGTGAGGATTTTGATTGAGTACTAGTGAGGCCATTACTGATGTTGGAACACTGCTGTGAGGATTTGATTGAGCATTAGTGAGGTCAGGTACTGATGTTGAAACACTGCTGTGACTTGATACCCCTCTAGCCCACACTTGGTATTGGGCATAGTGTATGTGGGTGTGTGCTCTGACCTTCATGCTCTGCCCTCTCTGTTGCTGCAGGATGTTTGATGCAGGCGGTCAGCGGCCTGACAGGAAGAAGTGGATCACCTGCTTTGAGGACGTTTCCTGCATCATCTTCTGCGCCGCCCTCAACTCCTACGACATGGCACTGGTGGAGGACGAGGAGGTGGTAAGTTACCTTAGCAACCACACAACAACAACACACACACAAAGGTCTTTGTTTTGATCATGCAGAGCTACTGTGGTTTACTTCTAGTGGCTATCAATAACATCAGCTACCGATCATCTGTACACTGTGTGGTAACAGGCACCAGAATGTAACTGCAGCACCATTTAAGGTGGAATGAGAAATCGGCAAATAGGAAGCCAATGTCATCCTCTTCAGCTCTCTGGGGTTTCTCCGGTGTTGAAAGACCTCACTGACAAGGCTCTTCACTCCTGCCGGATCTAAGACCTTCTTTCTCAGTCTTTGGTCTTCAGATCTTCTCCACTTTGGCTGTTTCTAGGCCTTTTCTCCTTATTGACAGTGTATAGAGTTCCGCAGCTAGCCTCTCCAATTCACCCCAGTCCTGTGCACGAGCATGAATGCCCCCCATGTTGCTAACCACGGTCTCATTTCAGGCTTGCATGGCACGCCAAAACGTTTGGTCAGTCTTTGTCTGTCTTGCCCAATAATCCTTGAAAGTTTGAACCTCCTGTAATAAAACCCTGTAATTATGCTACATGGTTCTTTCTCTTCTGGTGTTGCACCGATTCTGACTCCCCTGAAGAACCTGACTCCCCTGTGCATGCACTCAAGACATGCAGGCATATGTACACTAGATAGATAGATAGATAGATCACTTTATTAATCCCAGAGGGAAAGTCACGTATTGCAGCAACCCAAGTACAGTAAAGAACAATAATACAATAATAGAATGTACATAAATAAAGAGAAGAAAAAAAGAAGAAAAAAGAAGTACTCTAAAAATAATAATGATAATAATAATAATAATAATAATAATAATAATAATAATAAGGACCACTATGAGTGGGATGGAAGTACAACTGTTATGAAAGTCTGATGGTATGCATGGTATGGATTACACTCACCACTCTGGTTATTTACACTAATGTGTAGCGTCCATATACCTGCACACACATGAAGGGTAGTCTGTATCCTCATTAACGTGCACAGCTGTTCACGAAGGGTTAAAGTGTGATCTGTATTTACAACACTGGTGTAAAAGTGAATTAGACTCCCCAAATGTAGGTGTAGCCCAAGAGCACAAAACCTCACCCTCATTCTCAGCTTTAAGAGTGATGAATTCAGTTTTTGATGGATTGCCAGCAAGTAAAACCAGGTCTGGAGTTTCCAACCATGGGCCGGAGTGCAGAAAACACTGATCTTTGGATCTCTCTCTCTCTCTCTCTCTCTCTCTCGTTCTCTCCTGTGCAGAACCGGATGCATGAAAGCCTGCACTTGTTCAACAGCATCTGCAACCACAAGTTCTTCGCCAGCATCTCCATCGTCCTCTTCCTTAACAAGAAGGATCTGTTTAAGGAGAAGATCAGCAAAGTGCCGCTCAGCGCCTGCTTCCCCAACTACAATGGTTCATAGCTTTCCTAATTTTGGTTTTGCTTTAGGAGCGAGACTTCCGTTTATACCCCACCAATTAGCACTGATGGCTAACTAGTCTGATGTTAGGTGATATCAAAAAGCACCACAGCATGTTTTAATATAATAATAATCTCACGGGCCAAAAAATGAGTCACCTTGCATGTTTGAAGTGGTAGTACCTTCAGGCTCCTGCAGATGGAGCTGCATGAGGATGATGAGGCTATGCATACCTGCAGGGTGAGAGTGACGGGATCCATAGATTGGGAAGAGGTGGTACAGTGCAGGGAATGTCTCGTTCCATGTGTGGAAAATGGCTCCAGAGCAGATGTTAATGATTGGCTAAAAGGAGTGACTGCATTTGGGGATGCCAAAGACCATAGTGTGAAGGAAGCAGCTGAATCTGCAGGTGTGTGGAAGCGTACAGTCATACGGGTCTACCAGCAGTGGCTAAAATCCCAGTCTACAGGGAATTCTCCTCGGAGAATTCTTCCTCTCCAGGGAAGGCATCCACCAGATCTGGCCCAAGTGACCAATTCTTTGATGTAGGCGTGTCTGAACATTGATGTGGCTACATCCAGAAACTTGTCCAGTCCATGCCAAATCCAATCACAGCTGTTATTGGTGCTCATTAGGTACGTTTCAGTCACAGGGGTCTCATTTTTTGTCCGGTGATCTTATATCATAGTGTTATCGTGTCATTAGTGCCGGCACTAATGGCCTGATGGTGCAAACTGGTGGAATATAAGCTTTGTGGTGTTAGCTTAGCGCTAACTGGGGTGGGGAGTGGAGTATAAGCCCCCAGTACTCGTTAGCTACATTAGCTGTGTAGCTCCAAAGGAAAAAACCTTTAAGGATGCGCGGGCCAATCGGTAACAGCTGACCCCTCTGCCGTCTCTCTGTGCTCAGGTTCCAACACGTATGAGGACGCCACCAACTACATCAAGCAGCAGTTTGAGGATTTGAACACTAATAAAGAAGGGAAGCCCATCTACACCCACCAGACCTGCGCCGTGGACACCAAGGACATCGAGAGCAACTTCAGCACCGTGGCCGACATCATCGTCAAGAACCTGAAGGAGTGTGGACAGCTGTGACCACCCAAACTTCACGTTCAGCCTCAAGCTCTGACCAAACGTGTTACAGAGTAAAACTAACCAAATCCATTCTCACTTTCACTCCATCACTGAGGAGAGTCCACCTCGTTTCTACACCATCCAGCTCCTCCTCGCTCCTCAGGGATCTCAGCAGTGCTGCTACATCCAGAAAGACGTTCTCCTGCCCGGTGGATTATGGGGAAGTGAGGAGAGATTTGTTTCTGTTGAGCACACACTGCCAAAAAAATGACATAACAAGTGAAAACATCATAAATCTACTCACTGTATTTAATATTTCTCATTATGAGACAGCTGTAAGAATATTATCAGATTATGTGAAAGTGTTTTATCTGCATTGGCAGGTCCTTTTACTTGCTTTGAGAAATAATGCAGATAGTTTTGCTGATTTGAAGAAATAACAGCTGAAGTACAACTACGATACATTTGTCTTTCACCAGATAAATGTGTGTAAAAATGTCTAGAAATATGTTGAACAATCTTACATTATTATTACAGTAATCTCACAATGTGGAATATTAGATATGTTGACCAGATTTACAGTTTTAATCTCTTCTTTTTCCAAATTTTGAAACCCAAATCCCAAAAATTGAATTAAATTCACCAAAATGAATAATTTTCTGCCCAAAAGCAATCAGAGTCAAAACTGTGTTAGCATGAGTACATTCAACTGAAAACATTCTTATCAAATAATAGACCTTTTGACAATTACACATTTAAAAAAAGCACAAAATATATATATACATGTAGGTTCACTGCAAAAAATTATATATTGGCAAGTAAAATGATCTTATAGCTAGTTAATACATCTTAAAAATTCTCATTTTGAGATTGTTGTATTTTTGACTTTGTATTTTTTGTACATTCGTAAAAATGTAATAGAAATGTGCAATATCTCCAATATAGTGAGGAAAAATGTGCATACTAAGATTCTAACATAAAATAAAATAAATAACCTTAAAATGAGATTTAAACAATCTTAAAATTAGAATTTTAGAATTTCAAGATATATCAACTAGATATTAGATTACATTGTACTTGCCTAAGGTATAATTTTGCTTTGCAGTTGAATCTTTATATAAAGTGAAGGAACAAAATATTTCACCCAAATTTTATTTATGGAGTTCCAGATTACTTTTTGAAGTTAAGACATTAAACATAGACATTCTATAGAGAGAATATGTTTATCTAAAACCTGGGTTCTGGAAGTATGCAGTTTATGTGGGTTAGTGATGGAAAAAAGAGATAAATTGTGTTTACCATCTTAGATACCATGTTTCTGCAGTGGGAAGCAGATTACAGTGGAATAATAGTGCAGAACTATTGTTTATGATTCATAGATTTAGATTCTAAAGTCATTTGAAGTGCAAAGTGCACACGAGCTGTGTAAAGTTAGAAACGGGCTTGTGAAGTGGTTTGTGTATTTAACAGAACTGTGCTCAGTAATAACTGTACATATGTTCTTGTAAGTGAATGACCATCACTGTAGCTTTAAATGCAGGTTAATGCAGCTGTGTTCCTCCTTCAGCATCTTCTGTTGCACGTAGTTCTGCATTATCCACAATGAGCACTGTACAGATCAATATAATCAATATGCATTTTTAAAAACAAGCAGTTAGAAGTTAATCCCAGAACCTATGATGCATTATATACAGTAAAGCCATTATACCGTGTACAATAAAGAATGTGTTATTAGTATATCAGCCTCTTCTTATACTGTATTACCACACACATATACCCCACCTAGTGGACCCACGATGGACCTGCACTTCATTACTGTATCTTTACGACCACACCATAACCCTGTACTGCTACATACTGGGTTATTATATATACCCATGTACATCACATAGAGATATACATCATTACATCACTACTGTTATAACCCCATTATACTGCACCTGTTATAGCTCCTTCACTTACTGTATATAACAGATGGAGAGAGAGAGAGGGTGGGGGTGTGAGGGGGGTGAGGGGGGTGAGGGGGTATTTAGGCTCCAGAAATAAACTCCTCCTCCGCTTGTGAAATGTCGCTGCTGATGGTTTCTACGGTAACAGAGATGACAAGAGTTGCCAGAGTGTGTGGACGAGGGGGGAGGGGCTATGGTCACACACACACTGAGTGTATGATTTTGTTCCCTTTCTCATATTAACACTGATACATACACTGTAGCGCAGCATTAACACGCCACCTACACTGTGTACATCTACAGTACACACTCTGTATACTTACCGCACACTCCACACATCCTGCACATCTGACTTCATTACTGTACTAAAGAACTTTATGAATGTTAGTAAACTGATCATCAGCAAGTTCCTGTATGAACCTGTACTAAACTACACTCATTATCGTCATACTGTCGTCATATTTCATTGCTGTACTTCATTACAGTATTTCATTACCATACTTCATTACTGTATTGCAGTACTGTACTTCATTACTGTAATTTATTACTGTACTTCATTACCATACTTCAGTACTGTATTTCATACTTCAGTACTGCACTTCATCATCATACTTCGGTATTGTACATCATACTGTAGTACTGCACTTCATTACTATACTTCAGTACTGTACCTCATGCTGTAGTACTGTACTTTATTACTATATTCAGTACTGTACCTCATACTGTAGTACTTGTACTTTATTACTATACTTCAGTACTGTACTTCATACTGTAGTACTGCACTTCATTACTATACTTCAATATAGTACCCTCATACTGTAGTACTGTACCTTATTACTATACTTCAGTACTGTACCTCATACTGTAGTACTGCACTTCATTACTATACTTCAATATAATACCCTCATACTGTAGTACTGTACCTTATTACTATACTTCAGTACTGTACCTCATACTGTAGTACTGTACTTGATTACTATACTTCAGTACTGTACCCCATACTGTAGTACTGTACCATTATTTATATATTTCAATATTGTACCTCATACTGTAGTACTGTACTTCATTACTATACTTCAGTACTGTTCCTCAAGTTTCTGTTATATACTTTATAAGTGTAATTCAGTACCTTTTTCAGTGTCTGTACTCTATTAAAGTATTTGTATTGCTGGAGAATTTAACTTTCACTACATTTCCAGTGGTGAACTGTGAGTATGTTGTCTGCTAGGCACAGACAACCTAGTTTGTGATGTACTTCCTGTCACCGAAGCGGTAAACCTTATGGTCAGTGTTACAGTTTAACCAGTTGTGTCTGAATGTGATACAAACCTAATTATTTCACTAAATTAAACTGAAATGATTATTTTATTAAACCCATATGAGTAAAATGATCCTGAGCTGGATGTATCTTCTTACTGTCTGCAATATGTCCACTGCGCATGGTCAGAGCAACAGCGCCCTCTAGAGAATGCAGCAAAATGAAATGGTTAAATTTTCTGTTTGACTGGTGTGCGTGTGTGTGTGTGTTTGTGCCTGTGCCTGTGCGTGTGTGTGCGTGGGGGGGGGAAGGATGGTAATATACGAAAAGCAATCTGTTAAAGTTTTATTTTTTATCTTTTAAAAAAGAGTGACTCTCTAACAGCACCAAACAACACGCACACTATTCCTACAGACCAAAAGGTCAAAGGTCACTGTAACACCAACCTCTGTACCGAATGTGGAACATTCAAACACACACACTCTTATCGTTAAATAGTCTGTAAACTGTGTAATAAAACGTGTAACTGTGAGTTCTACTCACCGTATTACACTGTGCGTTGGATTACAGCGCCCCCTACCTGCCACTTAGAGCATAACATCATTAACACAAGTCGTTAAAATCATATCTATAGAAAATACAGAATTAAATACAACTCACGTTTACAGAACGGTACTCAAACTGTTTTTAAAATACATTCCAAAATACAAAAACCACAGCAAACCCAGACAGAACGTACCCTGAACTAAACTCCCCTAATCTCGGTCTGCTTTAACATACAGAAGCCCACCAAAGACCACCATCTGCTCACTTAACTACTAACGGGAACCAAAACGAACACAGATTATTACCAGCAGCAGCCCAGATAAAAGAACCTATTATAAAGTAATAAAAGTGGCAGGATTTATCGCTCAGTGCTTCCTCAACCGTCATCCCCTCCTACCCCAAAACGCAATCGCTCGGCCGAGACATGTTTGGTGTCTGAAGGTTGCTTCTGTCTTTAGCTTTAGCTCTGGAGATACCAGGTTAGTGTAGCTAACGAGTGCTGGAAGCCTGTACCCCAGATAGCAGCCATACATTTTTCCACTGGCTTGACAAGGTCGGCACCCCGCTGACTGTTTACTACTGCTGGTCCACCCTCGGACCACCCAGATTACTGTCCTGCATACAAGAACTAACTAGTTTTTACACTCCTCCAACAGGTTTTAATTATGTGCAGCCTTATTTTGCTGATAATGTTCTTGCTAACACGATAAATTATTTACTAAACTTATTTATGAAGAAATGAAGGAGGAACAAGTAAATTGTGACAGAAAATGGCATTGTGTCTAATACTCTCCTTATCCACTGGTGGGCCGCCTGGAAAACACTGAGCAAAACACCAAGGGACCACCAGCTTTGTCGTTGGTGGCCCTACAGTGGTCTGCTATCCTCTCACTATCAGGGAACCAATCAATTAGCATGTCACTAAATGCATGCTCAGGTCATCACCCAGGAATGTTGTACCATAGTTCCTGCGTATAGATAACAGTGTGTCATCCAGTGTCAGAAACCATGTGATCACGTCTATCCACGTGTTAAGTCTGATGTTCAGATCTCAAAAGCAAACAACAAATGTTGGAAACTCTGAATGGTATCAAGGTCATTTCCTTCTTTACAGAGGCGGCATTGAGGGTTAACAAGGGTCTGAATTCTTTTAACTTCAGTCCACTTGTTAAGATATCCTGGTCCAAGACTCTACTGCGTTACCCGAGGCTCTACGTTTTTTCATCATACCGCAGTGATGGGCTCCTCGTTGTTTGAACAGACCCGAGTCGAAAATAGGTACTGCATAAGTAGAGGAAATAGGTGCAGTTGGTAAGGTGAGTTTGGCGCCAGTGGACTCTAATGCTAGCTAGCTAGCCAGCTAGCTCATTAACATTAGTAGGCTACCCACACGCAGAGCCAAAATGACTGTTTGTGGATACCCTATATAGGCTATAGGTTTTCTGGGGTGTGTCTTGCTATTAACCCACATCGTTGTGTTTCAGTGGTTTGCCCTTTGTCCAGGATGCCAGGATGCTAAGGCAAAGATACCTAGCCCTAGTTAACTAGCTATTTTTGTCAGTCTCGTCTTTCCAACAAGCCTGAGAACCAAAACATGAAGATGTGGAGTCAAGAAACACCTGATACATCTAGACTATCTGCAAATGGCCAGTTTGGCTGGGGCCTAACTTTAGCTAGGTTAGCTAGCTAGCTAACATTAGAGCCCATTGGCAGCCGTTTCCTCTTCTCTCTCGCTAAAATGATAATCGAGTATTCTTTTCTGCGGCATGCTGTTAGGACAAGAGCCTCAGCAGGAGGTTTGGACCCAGGTATGAAGGTTGATACATCATGTCTTAACAAGAAGATTAGAGATTAGTGAACAACTCATACATTTAACAAGTGGGTGATGCTAACTGGTTGGGTATAAGCTTCCATTAACAGTTTGCTAAATTAGCCGCGTAGCACCAGTGATATGAATACAGAAGCAAACTTCAGGTACCAAACTTGTCTTGGCTGATCAACTGCATTTGAATTTTTTGCCAAACTATCAGTTTAAGGGTTTAGTGAAATCCTGGAGTGGAGCATTGGAATGGCGTCCAGTCCTAGCTGTCTGGAATGATTAGATTGTTCTTAATCTGGTGCTGCTCCAGAAATTCTGAGGTCTCTTCTGCAATCTGTCCCGGAATGCGAAAGTCAATTGGGATGGGCTGGGACCGGAGCAGCGGGGGGGACGATCTGAGCGGGGAGGACTTGGGGCTAGAGACATCCCGGGAGTCTGGATTCTCCAGGTTGCAGCCTGTGCCCTGCAGGAACTGCATGAAGTTCTCCTGTATGGATCCTTCACGGCTGGGCAGGCGCTCCTGCTCATCCCCGGCCGGCGGGCGGAACAGGAACGGGAGGTGCTTACTGAGCTCCTGCCGGATCTGACGGTTCAGGCAACCGTAGAAGAACGGGTTGGAGGTGAAGCACAGGTATCCAATCCAGGTGACCACATCCTCTAGAGGTGCCATGGAGGCAGGCTGCAGGGATGCCAGCGCCGAGTATAGGTGGAAGGAGAAATAGGGCAGCCAGCAGAACAGGAATTGTCCACCCATAGCCGCCAAAATAGCCGCTGCTTTGCCCCCTCCAAATGGACGCTGGGGTGTCCCACGGGCACCGGTGCCCGTCCCAGTTGTGGAACCCGATCTGGATCCGGACCCGGAGCTTGTGACCATGGTGGACCGGCTGCTGAGTGACTCGGAGCGTCTGCGCCTCAAACTTTCGGTCCATGTTGGCATTGGGCCGTGCTGCATTGCAGCCACCCGTGCCACCTTAAACATGCTGCAGTATACCACCAATATCAGCAACAACGGGCACAGGAAGTAGACCAAAGCAAACATAACCATAAATGCCACACGGTTGGCTCCGCCCCCGCTCCAGTGTAGAGAGCACCGTCTGTGTGTGTGCGCGGGAGTGGATGGGGCAGGGACATTAACCCCTGCTCCGTCAACCCCACTCCCTCCGGTCTCCAGCACATGACCACGTCCCCCTTGTAGAACCCAGGCCAGCAGGGGCAGCACAGACATCAAGAGTGCTTTTGTCCAAATTCCACCCAGAACCCCGCCCACCAGGCCCAGAGTCATGCGGACTTCATAACGCATAGGGTGAAGGACATAGTAGTAGCGCTCCACGTTGATGGCGCAGATGGACAAAATAGCAGCGCTGACTAGGCATACGCTCAGGAAGAGGTAACTACGGCAGAAAGCCTCAGATCCCAGGAAGGTCCGACTAGACCCAGACATTATTCCCATCATGCCCAGGGGCATCAGCACCAGCGCTGCCAAAAGGTCCACCAGGCACAGATGGAACACGAATACAAACTTCCTCAGCTGTGGAGCTCTGGCTATTACCAGCATGACCGCCGCGTTTCCCGCCACAGCCAGCACGTCCATGAGCAGCATGACCAGCAGCGCGAGGGACTGGGACATGGCTCCTCCTTCAGGTGCCTCTGAGAGTGACTCGTTGGCCAGCCATGAGGGCGTTTGTGAGACGTTCCTCTGTGAATCCATAGAGGAACGGGAGGAGCTGGGAAGGTGGAGATAATGTCACTCATGGGGTCATCTCCCATCCTCCAGAGACAAAAAGCCTTGACCTGTAAGCATTGACCTTAGTCACCGCTTCACAAGAAATAGTAACACTGCGGATCTGCAGCGTTGGACCGTGGTCCTCTTATCTCCGTCATCATTACCCTTTTAGTCCAAGCATTTCCTGAGGAGAGAAGAAACAACAGCCAGTCAGATCATGGTTCTGAGAACCAACCAAACGTTAAAACATCTTGTCCTCAATTAAGTAAGAACAAACAGGCTGGTATTTTACAATGCTAAGATCCAGTTAATAATGATCTTAGCTGATCCTCATTAGACAGAATTTTGTTGGGCTACAGTTGGGTCCAGGCAGAATTTTGTCGGGCTACAATTGGGTTCAGACAGAATTTTGTCGGCTACAGTCGGGTTCAGACAGAATTTTGTCGGCTACAGTCGGGTCCAGGTAGAATTTTGTCGGGCTACAATTGGGTTCAGACAGAATTTTGTCGGCTACAGTTGGTTCAGACAGAATTTTGTCGGGCTACAGTCGGGTCCAGGCAGAATCTTGTTGGGCTACAGTTGGTTCAGACAGAATTTTGTTGGGCTACAGTCGCGCTCAGACAGAATTTTGTTGGGTTACAGTCAGATTCAGACAGAATGTTGTTGGGCTACAGTCGCGCTCAGACAGAATTTTGTTGGGCTACAGTCGGGTCCAGGAAGAATCTTGTTGGGCTACAGTTGGTTCAGACAGAATGTTGTTGGGCTACAGTCGCGCTCAGACAGAATTTTGTTGGGCTACAGTCGAGTTCAGAGAATTTTGTGGGCTACAGTCGAGTTCAGAGAATTTTGTGGGCTACAGTCGAGTTCAGAGAATTTTGTGGGCTACAGTCGGGTTAAGACTGTGCTGAAATGTTGTCAGTCACGGTCGGGTTGAGGCAGAATTTTGTCAGGTTAAAGGGTCAAATTTTAGGGACAAGGGATTAGAGTAATTTCGGTTTAGGGATTAGGGGAAATGTTTTAGGGATATGGGATTAGGTTTAAAGTAGAAGGGCTCAGTGGATATGGATTTGGGTTTAGACCTGAGAAGATTTAGGAGTTAGCATTCATGATTTAGGGATATGGACTTTGGGACTATGTCTATAGTAAAGGGTTTAGGGTTACGGGTTTGCAGTTTAAGGACATGTTTAGAGTTCAGGAATTAGAATTAGGGTTTGGTTTTAGAGATTCAGATAAGTGACTAAGGTTCAATTGGGGCAGCGACTAATCTGGTAAAAACAGTCCACTTCACCATGATCAAAAGAACCTCTGTATATCACAGGTCTGTAATAAAACTCCTGTATGATCCGAAACACGCGTGTGATACTCTCCTCCCCATCCACCCCTCCCCCTCCCTCTGTTCCAGCACTGATGCTAATTCTGAGTGCAAGCGTTAACACAAACACACACACACACACACACACACACGCACACCACACACACACCTGCTGTTGGATGATCCTTGTTAGCCAGTGGTCTCAATACATCACCATCGTCATCTTCATCTTCAGAGGCAGTCAGCATCGAAGCGGCACCAAGCCTTGCTCTGTCCTCTCTCTCTCTCTCTCCCTCTATCTCTCTCTCTCTCTGGAGGTTCTCCTGGTTGATGAAGCTGGTGTGTTTAGGATGGAGGAGAGATGAACCCTGAACATTCTGTCCTCACACACACACACACACGGACATACACACACATGCAGTGACTGCAGAAAGAGAGGGAGACCGAGATAGAGAGAGAGAGGCGGAGGAGGGAGAGAGAAAGAGAGGGAGGGATCCCCCCACAACGACTTCTCTGGGTCCTAGTGCCCAGAATGTGTGTTTAATAAAAATTCTCTCTGTAACTTAACCTCAATACTTCCCACCCAGGGGGTGAGGAGGTGGGGTATGTTGGGGTCAGGGCCGGGGCATCTCTTGCTATCTGTTTCAGTTCCAATCCACAAATGAGGAGTTTACAGATCTGTAAGAAGACCGTCATATTCCCCAGCGATAAGTTTGCATGGTTCTAGGTTAGCAGCAATGGTGCAACTACGCGGGTAGTGTGGTTGTTACAGCACCACACAAACAGAGCCAATATATTACTCATAACAGGGCTAATCTCCAAAAAAAAACATTTTCAGAATGATCCTATATAACCTGCAGCTTCCTATAAGCAATGCTTATAACTCTAGGGTTAGGGTTGCAGCACTGCTGGCTTGCTGCTAACACTGCATCACCTAGCATTAGCATCAACATTACTGTAAATCAAATAAACAAGGATATTTGTATATGGCATTTAGCGATTCACAAGGTTGGTGCATATTCATGAGTTTCTAATAATAGCACAATTCATTTATCGTCATTCCCAAATAGCATGTAGATCTGGGTCATATCTGGCAAAGCCATGGCACTGCTGGCCCACTGTCAGCACTGGCAATCTGCTGTGAGCGAGCGGCCCACAAATTAAAAAAATGGATTTGTCCCAAAACAGATCTGGTCCACTTCTGGCACAGATACGGCAGTGCTCCCTACTTTTGGCTGAGGCGTGGCCCTAATCTGGCACATACGCGGCCCACATCCTGCAACCTGGAGCGGCCTGCCCAAGTGCCATCAACCCATATGGTAAGTGGGCCAGATGAATATGGGGAACATATTCATCTGGACAGAACAACTATCTGAGATATGCTCCAATGTGATATTGATGATCTCTAAACACAACAGGACATGTAGCTTCTCAAGCGTAAAAAACAGCAGACAAAGCAGGAAATACATGTGTGCTGCTAATATACATGTCTGCTAATGTAGCTCCTGTACTTACAGTAAGTGAAGGTGAGAGCTATAGTTAGCATGCTAGGGGCTATACAACTAGCAAAAACAAGAAATAAGAGCAACTACAGTTCTCCTCCTCTCTAATCCTGATGCTTAAACAAGCTAAAGCAAATATTCAAAGAGTTAATGTTCAACCAATCACAATCAATGAATCAAATAATCAATACCACAGATCACTGATCCACACAAACACATGCAGTCCTATAGGAGTAGTGGAATGAGGCAGAGCGATTGATTAAGACAGCCAACCAATCACCTTCAGCAAAACCGTTACCACGGTGACATCACCTGCAGCCTGCTGGACACACAGGCATACTCACAGGCCACTTTATTGGAAACATTTAACATACAGACCAGCCTTACAGGTACAGCAGGTGTGGGTGTGTGTGTTTGTGTGTTTATGTGTGTGTATGGGTATATGTGTGTGTGTTTGTATTTGTGTGTGTGTGTGTGTGTGTTTATGTGTGTGTCTATGTGCGTTTGTGTGTGTCTGTGTGTGTGTATGTGTCTGTGTATATGTGTGTGTGTTTGTGTGCTTATGTATGTGTGTGTGTGTATGTATGTGTGTATGTGTGTTTGTGTGTGTGTGTGTGTGTGTGTGTATGTATGTGTGTATATGTGTGTGTGTCTGTGTGGGTTTGTGTGTGTGTGTGTGTGTGTGTTTGTGTGCTTATGTGTGTATGTGTGTGTGTCTGTGTGTGTGTGAGACAAAAATAGCAGATTCTCTTCAGCAGCTCCAATCACTGCCACTGCAAATACAATGGTTTCCATGGGAACCACCAAAATAGAATCCACATTCCACTCAGAAATAGCAAAGGGCAGCACACACACACACACACACACACACACACACACACACACACACACACACACACACACGCACACACACACACTGATGTGTGTACTCTTTCTCATGTTTATTAATGTGTGTGCAGTAAATAAACATGTTCTAATACTGATCTGCTGCATTCCGTGTGTGGTTTTCCCTGGATGTGGCCAGATCTCCTGAATGATAAGGAGCGGAAACGGGAATATTGCTGCATGTTAACTAACACTGACCTTATAACTCACACTGTCACAATGGGAGCGACAAAGGGGGGGCACATGGGCAAGCCAGCAGGTTTACTGACAACGCAGAAGAAAAATCAACCCACCTGCGCGACAACACAGACAGAACACTACCAACCCAAATACTGAAACAGAAGGGAACAAAAGACAAAGGGCCGAGAAGCAAACGGTGGAAAACCGCACAGGGGCCAAAAAAAAGGGGCTAACCAGACAAAACACCAAGCAAACGCAACGCAAACACAACCAGGGGTATACATACACAGGGCACTAACAGGAAACACCTGGGGCTAACGAGAGGGCGGGACTACAGACTACACACAGGTAACAAGAGGGCAGGACAGGGGAGGAGACAAAGACCAAAACAACAACAGACTCTGGAATGATGCTGCACTAACAGACTCTGGAGTGGTGGTGCACAAACAGACTCTAGAGTGGTGGTGCACAAACAGACTCTGGAATGATGCTGCACTAACAGACTGTGGAGTGGTGGTGCACGAACAGACTCTAGAGTGGTGGTGCACAAACAGACTCTGGAGTGATGCTGCACTAACAGACTGCGGAATGGTTGTGCACTAGCAGACTGTGGAGTGATAGTGCACTGGAAGACTCTGAAGTGGTGGTCATGTGGTCATGTACCAGCTAGCGTTTTTGAGTTCTGATAAACATGACCTAAAATTGTCCCTACCGAAACATCTGGTAAACTCTGGGTAGTGTTATGACTGTTTTGGTAGTGACAAAATGGAATCCTTCAACTGTTTTTATAAAATAACCATAATTATGGTAATTATGGTTACTTTGAGTCACTCAAAGCAAGATCAGTTAAGAGTCCCAAATGTGTTTTCAGCTCTGAGTTTGAACCAATTCAGCAGAATCATCAATAAATATAATTAAAGTGGAACAGAAAATTACCTTGGTGAAGAAGAAGCCTTACGGAGCACGAGGTCAGGTTTAATTAAGTTAGAATTTCACATTAATTATTTACCTGAACATCAGTCTAACACACACACACACACACGCACACACACACACACATCAATGCCGAAACTGAGACGGAAACACACCCTCAGTGTTATTGTCTTACCTGACAGACCAGGACCTGAAGCTGGAAGCCGCACCGATCTCATAGAACCTGTCTGGACTGGACCAACAGAGCAGTAAGACCCTGTATAATCACTGTGTGTGCTGAAAGTACATTTTTAGAGAGAGCAGTTCTAGATTTTGGGGTACAATACGTGTGTAAAATGTGTGTGTGCGGGGGGATGTGGTCCTGATTAGCGGGTGGGAACTGGTCATGACTGAAGCAAAAGGAAAACTACATTAAAATAAAAAATGTTTTTTCATGTAGTAGTTTTTACAGTCTTCTACCTGCAGCTACGTCTTCATTCAGGAAATGATTATTTTTACGGTTAATCGATAAAATTACATACAGACTGATTTGAAATGAGTTTAAATGGATTTCCTCATTTGTAAAAGACACCACTGTGAATTAGCTAGCGTTAGTCAGAGTAGGCTAACAGTGTTAGCACAGGTCGTTAGCTTTCCGTAAGAACTGTAGTGATAATGTAGAAGTTACTCATGTAGGCTGAACACACGGTTTATTCGTGACTATTCAGGACAGTTTCTGGTGAATATCAGGGGAACAGGTTCAGAGTGTAATGGTAATGAAGCTTAACACAGCACCATGTAAACTAACACTGTCAGTGGCTAACCTACTTAGCATTAGCTCTAACTTATTCCACTCAGAACTGGACGTTCAGTTATACAGTGAAACAATTAAACTCACACATGAACTCAGTAAACAGTAATCAGAGATCATTGCAGCTGTTAATATCTGACATTAGCTAACCTTAGCATTAATTAGCTTTATCCATCATAGCTCAGAGAGAGAGAGAGAGAGACAGTGAAGAGCAAAGCATGCTGGGAAAATCATGAATGAATAATTGCTTTAGCTCTTTATTATAATGGGAAATATATATATATATAACTTTGTAGTTCTACTTTATGTACTAAATGTATACGTGTGCATATGAGTAGAAGTTCATTTCAGTATGGTCATTAAAAGAACATCATTATAGATCATGTTTTAAATAAAACATCACCCCCTACGCTTCCTGTAGTGTATTACAGTCTGTCAGAATGACCATGTGGGCCATATGAACATTACAGAGCACTTTTTAAATAAAACAATAGAAGCCATATCGCCCTCTACTCTTCCTGTAGTGTATTACAGTAGCTGGAATCCAGATGTTCCAGATGCTATACAACAAACTCCAAACACAAAGTTGAACAATCTCTCTTTCTCTCTCTTTTATATCTCTTCCCTCATCTCTCTGTCATGTAATTGAATATTAATAAGTTGCTAATATTATAGGTGAGGAAAACGAGTGGCCGCTCCAACAAACAGGAAGTTTATATGAGTAACCACACCAACACACCCACACCCACCCCCACCACAGCTTGTCCTCCTGTACATTTCAATCACACAAAGAAAGAAGGGAAATTATTAATAAACTCTACGATCTTTCTTTGATCTTTATTGAATGGATTTTAGAAATCAGTGCGTGTGAACATAAAGAGTACTCTCTTCAGCTGGTTTACTCCTTCACTGATCTACACCTTGCTTAGAGCATGTCCCCCAGTTCTCCCACAGTGAGCTCCTTCTCACACCGTACTACAGAAGGTCTCTCGGCGACACCTAGTGGTACAAACCAGAAGGCAAGGCAAGGTTTACAAATGTGATTCTGATTCTGACCAGTGAACCAGTGAACCAGTGTTTCTCTGTTGTCTTACACCTTTTTAAATGTTAATTTGAATTAATTATATTTTCTCATTTATAAAAAGTGTATGAAAGGTGCTATATGAATAACCTTGTCTTGTTGGTTTGTACCACTAGGTGTCACTGAGAGACCTTCTGTAGTACGATGTGAGAAGGAGCTCCTAGTGTAGAACTGGAGAACATGCTCTAAGCAAGATCTAGATCAGGAGTAAAGGAGTTGAAGAGAGTACTCTCTGTATTCACACGCACTTCATTCTAGAACCCATTACAGATCAAAGAAAGTTCATAGAGTTTATTAATAATTTCCCTTCTTTCTTTGTGTGATTGAAATGTACAGGAGGACAAGCTGTGGTGGGGGTGGGTGGGGGTGTGTTGGTGTGGTTACTTATATAAACTTCCTGTTTGTTGGAGCGGCCACTCGTTTTCCTCACCTATAATATTAGCAACTTATTAATATTCAATTACAAAACAGAGAGATGAGGGAAGAGATGGAAAAGAGAGAGAAAGAGAGATTTTGCAACTTTGTGTTTGGAGTTTGTTGTATATCACCAGGAACATCTGTAATACGCTACAGGAAGCGTAGGGGGCGATATGACCCACACGGTCATTCTGACAGACTGTAATACGCTACAGGAAGCGTAGGGGGCGATATGACCCACACGGTCATTCTGACAGACTGCAATACACTACAGGAAGTGTAGGGGGCGATATGACCCACACGCTCATTCTGATAGACTGTAATACGCTACAGGAATTGTAGGGGGCGATATGACCCACACGGTCATTCTGACAGACTGCAATACACTACAGGAATTGTAGGGGGCGATATGACCCACACGGTCATTCTGACAGACTGTAATACACTACAGGAATTGTTGGGGGCGATATGACCCACACGGTCATTCTGACAGACTGCAATACACTACAGGAATTGTTGGGGGCGATATGACCCACACAGTCATTCTGACAGACTGTAATACACTACAGGAATTGTAGGGGGCGATATGACCCACACGGTCATTCTGACAGACTGTAATACACTACAGGAATTGTTGGGGGCGATATGACTTCTACTGTTCATTTAAAATATGCTCTATAATGTTCATATGATCCACACGGTCATTCTGACAGTTAATCGAATGATAGTTCATAAGTTAATTATTAAATTATTAAATTAATTATTAAATTAATTCTTTTCCAACTATTTGATTGTTTTCTCTCTCAGATGTGTGAGTCTGCGGTCAGTGCCGGAGTAACTGGACGACTGTATCATGCGTCGCCCCCTGCTGGATGCTGCAGAGTATGGATGAGAATGATGCTACTGTTGCTGCTGTCTGTTCATCAAGTGGCACCCTCCGTTTGCCATGGCCCCTGCGACTGCGCCATTGACATCATCAACTGCCTGCAGAGGAACCTGTCCAGCCCCCCAAGACCGCTGCCCCGCTATGCTGCCCAGCTGGACCTTAGCTTCAACTGCATTGGTGGACTTCGCTCAGACTGGACCACTGTGCGGCTCAGCGGCCTGCACACGCTGCTGCTGAGCCATAATGGCCTATACTTCCTGTCACCGGAGGCATTTGTGCAGGTGCGGCGTCTAAAGCGCTTGGACCTGTCCTCTAACGCTTTAACACACCTGGATGAGTTTGTCTTTGAGCCACTGCCACACCTGGAGGTTCTGATGCTCTATGACAACAAGATCAGTCAGATTGACCGGATGGCATTCTCCGGGCTGCTGGGCCTGCAGAAGCTTTACCTGGGCCAGAACCGGGTCAGCCGCTTCCCGCTGGAACTGCTCAAGGACCGGAATCGTCTGGAGAAGCTCCGCCTACTGGATGTCTCGTCCAATCGGATTAGAACGCTCCCACTAGTGGACCTGCAAGTGCTCCCCACCTGGCTGAAGGACAGCATCTATTTCCACAGCAACCCGCTGGACTGCAGCTGTGATCTGTACAGTGTCCTGATGGGCTGGCAGCAGCGTGAGCTCCGCCCAGTTTATGAATTCCCAGAAAGCCATTCCTGCTTGCAGCCAGTGAGTAGAGCCAAAGCCAGTGTCCTGCAGTTGAACTGCAGTGCAGTCCGAGTGCAGGATGAAGAGGCTTTCCTAAACCAGATCCTGATCCTGGACTGTGATACGCGCTACAGGCATGTAACAAAAACCTGGATGGTGCCCCCACTGGACGACCAGGACATTGTGCAACCACTTGGGGATGGGCGGCTTCAGGTGGGGCCACTAAGGGCTGAGGATTCAGGCGAGTACAGGTGTGTTGTGGAGGGTGACGGTGTTAACGAGACGTTAGTGGTGACATTAAAGGTCTACAACTCCACACAGGGTTTTGGAGATAGCCTATACACGGCCTACACCACGCTGGCCTGCTGCGTGTTCAGCATCATCCTTGTGGTGATCTACCTCTACTTCATACCCTGCCCCTGCAACCACCTTGGCAGATCTAACCTTACGGACAGCATCCACTCTTCCAGTCCAAGCATCACAAACACATTCGTCCAGCAGGGGGTGCCGCTCGTGGGCTTCTGTGAACCCAAAGATCAGAACAGCAGCATGAATAATGAGGAAGAGGAGGATGATGAAGGGCGGAGAAAGGAACAGAAGAATAGGAAGAGGCAGGACTCCATTACCTCCGACATGCCCATCGTGGTGTGATGCAACAGGAACATGCCCACCAGAGCTCAGTCTCATGGTGCGCTTGGGTGGTCCTTGTAAACCCGCCAGTTTCTGAGTTTACCACATGGAATTTTCACTCTAATAATGAATAAAGTCGTAAACAAACTGATACATTCCCTGTTACACAAACTACAACACTCTCTGTTACCATGGCAATACAGTACCTCAAATCATCACATCATTACAGTTTCCTTTTCTTTTCCTTTGTGGTGTTGCCAACAAGATTTGAAGCCCAGCTACGACATAAAAGTCTTTAACAGCCTTACACCTTCATGCCTTTACAGCTTTATAGATTTACAACTTTACACTTTTACAACTTTGCAGCTTTTCAACTTTTTAGATTAACATTTGTACTGCTTTACAGTTTTACAACTTTACACCTTTACACCTTGTCACGTCTGCGGGTTTACCTGACTCCGCTACTCCTCCGGACTCCAAATCCCAGAGTGCACAGCCCGATGACGTCACGTCCACATGCACGCTCTCCACCAATCCTCCCCGGTCCGCCTTGCCAGTCAGCTGATTGCTTCAGCTGTCACTCGCCGTATATAAGCCTCACACACACACACACACACACACACACACACTCACAGCTTTACAGTTTTAAACTTTACACCTTCACAGCTTTTCATATTTTCATGGTTTCAGTGGTATAGATTTACACCTTTACACATTTTTAGCTTTGCAGAATTACACCATTACAGTTTTTCAGTATCTGTGGTATCATTTTTAAATGCGTTAATTGTTTTATTTATTTTATGTGTATTTAAATTGTTTTATTTATATTATATCTGTTTCAGTCAGTCGTTGTAAATAACATTTGTGTGTTTTAATTGTGTTTCCGAAAGAACTCCACACTCAGTGTACAGCGGAACTTGCCCTCACTTCCTTCACTGATTTCAAATAAAAAAGATGATATGCAAATACAACCAATGTTTACTATTCATATATGAAAACTAAAGCCCCTCCCATTCATTCTAGTTTAGCCACACCCACTCAGCCTATAGCAGTTTAGCCCCCCCATTCAGCTCACAGCAGTTAGCAAATGTAAATATGAGTCACTGTAAATATCAATGTAAATATTAAAGAGAGTATATAGTAGAATATGTAAATATTAGAATGTAAATATTAAACAGTGTAAATATTAGAGTGTAAATATAAGAGTGTGTGTTCTGAGCGTGTTGTGTGTAATGGGGTTCTAAATGTATCTTTGTAAACTCTACATTCAACTTGAACTTGAACTCAGCGTGTGTGTGTGTGTGTGTGTGTGTTCAGGACACTGTAGAAATGACTGTTTCCCAGCATGCATTTCTCTCAGCCCATCTGCTCTTCAGCAGGCAGGAGGCCATCTGCACACATACATACTCAGAGCTGTAATGTTCAGAAGTGACTGTATTATTAACACAATCAGCTTTACACTCTGGGTGCTATATTTACAGCCATGTATGGGTGTTTATGGGTGTATGTAAAGATGCTGACATGTGTTCGGTTATTTTATGGTTCAGGTTTTAGAGGTCTGTGCTTCAGGGTTTGAAGGTTTGTGGTTCAGGGTTTGGAGGTTTGTGGTTCAGGGTTTGGAGGTTTGTGGTTCAGGCTTTACAGGTTTGTGGTTCAGGGTTTGGAGGTTTGTGGTTTAGGGTTTGGAGGTCTGTGGTTCAGGGTTTGGAGGTTTGTGGTTCAGGGTTTGGAGGTTTGTGGTTCAGGGTTTGGAGGT
>CM067494.1:17090489-17102034 GCA_034552555.1 Semaprochilodus insignis | reverse complement strand
CTCTCTCTCTCTCTCTCTCTCTCTCTCTCTCTCTCTCTCTCTCTCTCTCTCTGTTGTGGTAGTTGTGGAGCCAGAGTGTGATAAAAGTTCAGCTACGACGTATTTCTGGTACAGAGAGACTCTAAACATCACAAGTACAATTGCGGACACTGGTGGACTGAACTGGAAGATGACCGTGTCTCTGCTGGCTGCTTGGCTCATCGTCTGCCTGGCTGTCATCAAGGGCATCCAGTCCTCAGGCAAGGTCAGTAAACAGCCAATCAGATCAGAGACTGCTGCTCATTCAGCCAACCATATTACTCAAATCTGAACACCTCAGAACAGTAGTTAAGTTCGTTGGTTGGTGTGTTTACCTGTTATTCTAGGTGATGTACTTCAGCTCCTTGTTTCCGTATGTGGTTCTGTTCTGTTTCCTGGTGAGAGGGATTTTTCTGAGGGGAGCCGTGGATGGCATCGCCCACATGTTTACGCCTAAGGTCAGCTATAAACTCACCATACCGGACCAAAACAGCACCCACACTGCACCAAATAGTACCAACACTACACCAACACTGCACCACTACTACAGTAAGAGTACCAATACTGTACCAAAACACAACCAAAACAGTACCAATACTACACCAAAACAGTGCCAACACCAAACCACAACTACACCAAAGCATTACCAACACTGTACCAACACTACATCAACACTACAGCAAAATAGTACCAACACTACACCAAAACAGTGCCAATATCAAACCAACACTACACCAAAACAGTGCCCACACCAAACTAACACTACACCAAAGCAGTACCAACACTGAACCAACACTACCCCAAAACAGTACCAACACCAAACTAACACTACACCAAAGCCAACCCTGCACCAATACTACACAAAAACAGTACCAAAACTGCACTTACATTGCATCAACACTACATTAAAACAGCACCAACAACGTAACAAAACAGCACCGACACTAACACCACAATACCACACTAAGAGTACCTACACTATAGTGAAACACTGCACCAAACTGCACCCACACAGTACCAAAACAGCACCAACACTACACCAAAACAGTACCTACACCACACCAAAGCAGTACTAACACTGAACCCGCACTGCATCACAACTACATCAGCACTACACAAAAAGAGCACCAACAATGCAACAAAACAGCATAAACACTACACCAAAACACTCCCAACACTATTCCAAAACAGTAGTAACACTGCCCCAAAAAGCACCTACACTACTTCAAATTCAGTACCAACACTACACCAAAGGAATGTCAACACAACAGTAAAACAGCACCAGCACAGGCGTATTGAATCAGGTGGTGTGTGCTCCTGTTTTTCACTCTGCCTCCTACAGTTGGAGATCATGCTGGAACCTCAGGTATGGCGGGAGGCGGCTACACAGGTGTTCTTTGCTTTGGGTTTGGGCTTTGGAGGAGTCATCGCCTTCTCCAGCTACAACAAGAGCGACAACAACTGCCACTTTGATGCGGTGCTGGTGTCCGTCATCAACTTCATCACCTCCATCCTGGCCACTCTTGTCGTGTTTGCTGTGCTGGGCTTCAAGGCCAACATCCTCAATGAGAAATGTGTTGTAGAGTGAGTTTGTCTTATTGCCTCGTTCTCAATGTCCATCTTTCTTCAGTGATGCTATAACCATCCGTGTCTGGGAGTCCAAGAGATCATAACTCTCCTCTCTCTCCTCTCTCTCTCTCTGGGTGGGTAGGGTGGTCCTCATTCTTCCTCCATCACACAAGTTAGTGAGATGATTGCCAATGCAGGTGCCTGTTAGCTGATGTAACAGAATTAGCAGTTAGCCTTCTATTCTAGGCCTGTTGAACTACAATGATGCTTTAGGGGTAGTTTGAAAAGATGTGGTAGAGCTTCATGTGTCTTCTCCTGCTAGCCTTCACCCTCCCAGCTTTGTAGCATCTTGTTATAGAGGGAGACTGAGCTAGAGGGTTGCCAGATTGCTTCAAATATTTCAAGCCAAAAAATGTTCAAAACCTGCCAAATGCATGAAAAACCACCCAAAGGGTATAAAAACAATAGAAGGTGAGCATTTTGCCAAAATACACTCATCGTCAAAAGAATAGCTGCACCTGGAAGGAGGTGTGGGATTGCAGTGCTGTTGGGAAGGAAGATAAAGGTTACCAGGATCAATAAATGATGATAAATTTAGATTGATATGATCAATATTTATTGAGCTACACATAAGTAGTGTCTCTCAGTATGGAGTCGGGCCGCCGTGTTTGCTAACACAACATGCCAGACGTTGGCTCTTGTAGAGGTTCCTAATGGTGTCCTGTGATAATCCATCCCATGCAGCTTGAATATCCTCACACAGTTCCTGCAGATGGTGCGGTAGGGGTGCAGATGGAGTGACACCAGGCCTTCTAGATGTGTAAAGAGTGACAACAAACTGTTCATCTTGGTCCTGACCATGGGGCCTCCACACACAGATTTGTTGGTCGTCTCCACCAAGACTAAAGCGGGACTCGTCACTGAAGATGACCCGCTGCCATTCTGAGTCACTCCATGACAGTCTGGCACGACACCATTGCAGTCTTTGGTGATGGTGACGTGGTGTTAAGGACAGTTGTCATAACGGTCTGCGTGCTTGTAGTCCTGCGTGGTGCAGCCGTCTGACAATGCTCAGTGAATGTCCACAGTCGTGGCTGTTGGGTCATTCAGGTACAGCGATAAGGCCCGTCCTTGCTTACATCACATGCACGGCCGAGCGTGAAACTTGAATCATTCATATATCTCACAATGTCAAACCTACCCACCAAGTTTCATTCCTGTCGGTTGATTCCTTCTGGGTGCAGCTATTTGTGCAACTATTCCTTTTGACGATGAGTCTACATCCAGACCCTGATGTTGTGATTTCAGGAATGCCGAGAAGATTGTGGGATATTTAAACTCCGGAGTGCTGAGTCATGATCTGATTCCACCTCATGTCAACTTCTCTCACCTGAGCACAGAAGATTATGCTCAGATTTTCACAGTGATAAAGACGGTTAAGGAGAGCGGCTTCGGAGAGCTGGGGCTGCAGCCGTGCGTGCTGGAGGATGAACTTAACAAGGTAAGCTCACATTATTCCCGCATGCCATGACCATGTTTACATCTCTCCGCAGCTGTGGGACGCAGCTCTGCTAGAAAGGTAGTCCAGCTGGGATGATCTGAGGCCCAGCTGCCTCCATTCATTGACTGATTCATTCATCTTCTGAGCCACTTATCCTTCTGGGTTGTAGAGGGTGCTGGAGCTAATCCCAGTGCTCACTGCATGGAAGACGGAACACCCTAGACAGGCTGCCAGTCCATCACAAGGCAGACACACAGACATAGAACATTCATACACACCATGGGGGCAATTTAGCATCTCCAGTTCACCTGATTGTATGTCTGTGAGAGGAATCTGGAACACCCGGAGGAAACCCACAGAGACACAGGGAGAATGTGCAGACTCAAAAACAGGACCCAGGTTACCCGGCCAGGGAATCGAACCCAGGCCCTTCATGCTGTGCTTTTACAGCTCTACCCACTGCGCCACCGGACCTCAGAGCCTGTTAGGTCTCAGTGAGAGATGTTGTGGTTTTGTAGAGCACAGTTCATTGACACAAGGGGCTTTCAGCATCTCTGTAAAGAGAGTTTTCCCATCTGCTTGTTATTGGGGGCCATCACAAGGATTTTGGGCCCATAGTTGGAGTCACAGTCTGTTTGTCCACCAGTTGTTCTGCAGAAGTCTCATTGTGCTCAGGGTTTTCAGAAGGGTAGATGACGAATTGCTCCAAGCAGCTTTAAGGGCTTATGCGTTCCAATATATGCTACTTCTGCTTCTGATAATAGACAATCTAAAGGCCACATGTGCCAACAATGATTTGAGGAACTCAAATCCTTTGGTCTTAATGAGTGGTATAGCTCGATGTCCATCAGGGCTACTTGATGCTACTCCTGGAATTATTACCAGTGACTGGTGAGCCGTTGTTAAATATAGTTAACTCATGTTCTTTACTTAAGACATCGTACCCTGATCTCACTGATCTCTCAAAGTATTATCCTTTTTCCAACACTCTTTTTCTATTATCGATAATGATCCTTTTTAACTGGATTAGGAATTATTTTAGTCTGTGTTTAGCGAATACCCATTTAACCATTGCTCTTTAATAGAAAGCTCTGAAAACAAACTCTAGTCTAGTTTGTGTAGATTGACAATTTGTTTAGGCCTTACTTGACAGACCCACTGTCAATTTGTCAGTGTAAATGGGGAGCTTTCTGAAACATACGGTGTGGTGTTCCACAGGGCTCTATTCTAGGGCCCTTACTGTTCTCCCTTCATTTACAGACCCTGTGATACATATTCTGTTAACACAGTGTTGACTGTCATTTGTATGCTGGTGACACTTTGTGTCAGCTCTGCCAGATGCAGTCACAGTTACCCGTAATGGAAGATTGTTCTAAAGACATAAAAGCATGGAAGACCAGGAACGCCCTCCTTAGTCCCATTTTCGGGAATATCACTATTGGGGGAGATACATATGCAAAAGACACAGGTAAGAGGCATAACCTCTAGATTAAACTACTGTAGCATGTTTCTAGCTGGTTGATCTCCTGTATCTCTAAACATGCTCCAACTCCAGCAGATCTTGCTGTTGAAGCTCATACCGAGCACTTCACTCAAACCTTTAGGATCTCTTACAGCTCAGTTGATGGAACCGATCATTTTCTATCAGTGGTATTAGAACAGCATTCTCGGCATATGGTCAGAAGTATTGTGGCTCATTCCCACCTGTAGCAGGTTGTTTAAAAAGTGCTTTATAAATAAAGTTTACTTACTTACTTACTGTATGCAGTTGTGCTTTTATTTTCATATTCATAAATATAAATCATTATGACTTTGTAATTAAAATAATATCTATACATAAAGTTGTATTATAAGTATTAGTAGAATTGCACATTTACCTCTCCCGCTTTCCCTTCCTTCCTCTCTCTCTCCAGGCTGTGCAGGGCACAGGTTTGGCCTTCATTGCCTTCACTGAAGCGATGACCCATTTCCCTGCAGCTCCATTCTGGTCAGTGATGTTCTTCTTTATGCTCATTAATCTGGGTTTGGGCAGCATGATCGGCACCATGACAGGCATAACAACCCCCATACTGGACACCTTCAAAATACGCAAGGAGGTCCTAACAGGTAAACTCCCACCTCACAGGTGTATCCGGGTCTAAATAAAACATAAATCAACTAAATGTAGGTATCGTGGTATGAACTGAGTCTGTTCTACAGTTTCTCGTTAGGTCGAGTGTATAACTCTAAGCTCTAAATGTAGGTATCGTGGTATGAACTGAGTCTGTTCTACAGTTTCATTAGGTCGAGTGTATAACTCTAAGCTCTAAATGTAGGTATTGTGGTATGAACTGAGTCTGTTCTACAGTTTCTCGTTAGGTCGAGTGTATAACTCTAAGCTCTAAATGTAGGTATTGTGGTATTACTGAGTCTGTTCTACAGTTTCTCGTTAGGTCGAGTGTATAACTCTAAGCTCTAAATGTAGGTATTGTGGTATATACTGAGTCTGTTCTACAGTTTCTCGTTAGGTCGAGTGTATAACTCTAAGCTCTAAATGTAGGTACTGTGGTATAGACTGAGTCTGTTCTACAGTTTCTCGTTAGGTCGAGTGTATAACTCTAAGCTCTAAATGTAGGTATTGTGGTATAGACTGAGTCTGTTCTACAGTTTCTCGTTAGGTCGAGTGTATAACTCTAAGCTCTAAATGTAGGTATTGTGATATAAACTCAGAGTCTCAGAATGAATGGAATGATTGATCCTCCTTTCTCTCTGATTCTCTCTCAGTGGTCTGCTGTATCATAGCTTTCCTCTGCGGTCTGCTGTTCGTCCAGCGCTCTGGGAATTATTTTGTGACCATGTTCGATGATTATTCAGCCGGTCTGCCGCTGACTGTTGTGGTCATCCTGGAGAACATCTCTGTAGCCTGGATCTATGGAACCAAGAGGTGACCATCCACATGCGTAAACACCTGTCTTTACCTGTGTGTTCTGATCTCTGAGCTCTCAGTGATAGTGGGTCTGTATGTCTGTCAGGTTCATGCAGGATCTGGAGGACATGCTGGGCTTTAGGCCATACAAGTTCTACTTCTACATGTGGAAATATGTCTCTCCCATCTGCCTCCTCATCCTCATCTCCGCCACTGTCATAGAAATGTCTGTCAGTCCACCAGGATACAATGCCTGGGTACAGAAACTGGTGAGCACGCACGCACACACACACACACACACACACACACACAAGAGTAAGTTTTCAATCTGACAAAATCATAGCAGAAAATCATATTCCCCTTGTTTTAGCACTGGGGCTATTATGCTAATGTTATGCTAAATTATGCTAAATTAAACACCGCCGATTAGCGTTGTGCTAAGTCATGATTTTTGTCTCAAACTGTGAGAATTTGTTCAGTAATCTCTTATAGACTTGATTTAGCTGTTTTTGACACTGTATGACTTGCTGTTGTCCATAAACATGGACTGGAGTACATTAGCATAGCTAAACACAGTAGCAAAATTCATCTTCAAACCTGACTGTAATTTAAAATGACTGTAACCATCAGTACATCTGCAGTGGAATCTGCTGGTCTTATGGATCACTCCAACCACAGAAACGACCAACTGGATGAGGAAGTCAACAAGCTAACAGCTACAGTTAGCCTGGCTATCTTAATATCTTGCCTCAGTTTGGCTCCTTTTGGGTAAAAACCTCTGTTGTTCACTCACTGCTGAATAAAGACAGAATAACTGTTTGATTTTGTACAGTGACTGATGTACGAGTTGCGCTAACACTAGCCTTTAGCCTACTGAGTGAGTCATGGTTTAAGGCTACTTCCTGTTTCTCTCATTATATCAAAAACAAGACTGCAAAACAGCAGAGGGCGCTTGCAGGAACTTATGTTTATTTTGGAATTATTTTTCATTTATTTTGAGCACTGATTTGTTAGCATTACTGCTACTGAGTGCTGATTAGATAGCAGTGCTGCTACTGAGTGCTGATTAGTTAGCATTACTGCTACTGAGTGCTGATTAGNGCTACTGAGTGCTGATTGGTTAGCATTACTGCTACTGAGTGCTGATTGGTTAGGAGTACTGCTACTGAGTGCTGATTAGTTAGCAGTACTGCTACTGAGTGCTGATTGGTTAGCAGTACTGCTACTGAGTGCTGATTAGTTAGCAGTACTGCTACTGAGTGCTGATTGGTTAGCAGCACTGCTACTGAGTGCTGATTGGTTAGCAGCACTGCTACTGAGTGCTGATTGGTTAGCAGTACTGCTACCGAGTGCTGATTGGTTATATTATAATACTACACAACACCACTAATAACATTAAACATGTGCTTCTCTCTAATCTGATCTCTACCTGATTCCTCTCCACAGGCTGAGGAGCGTTTTCAGAGTTATCCTCCATGGGCCACTGTGATGTGCTTTGCGCTGGTCATCGTGGCGATGCTGCCCCTGCCCATGGTCTTCATCGCCCGCCACTTTAACCTGCTGTCCGATGGCTCCAACAAACTGTCCGTCTCCTATCGGAAGGGTTGCATGATGAAAGACATGTCCAACCTGGAGGAGCAGGACGAGACCCGCTTCATCCTCAACAAGAACCTGAGCGGGTCACCCTCATCACCCCAACGCCCCTACCGGCCCCCACGTGGCCTGGCTCCTGACACGCCTCCTGACCCTAACATGCTTTCACCCAGCAGCTGCTACCACACCAGCTACCAGAACGCCACCACACCTGAATCTGACTGACCGTTAAATAAACACCCCTGAATCTAACTGACCAATAGAGAGACACGTCTGAATCTGAGTGACCAATAGAGAGGCACACCTAAATCTGACTGACCAATAGAGAGACACACCTGAATCTAACTGACCACAAGAGACACACCTGAATCTGGCTGACTGTGACAGAAACACATTTGAATCTGAATGACCAATAGAGAGACACCTGAATCTGACTGACCAACAGAGAGACACCTGAATCTGACTGACCAATAGAGACACACCTGAATCTGACTGACCAATAGAGACAAACCTGAATCTGACTGACCAATAGAGACACACCTGAATTGGTCTGACCAATAGAGAGACACAGCTGAATCTGGCTGACCAATAGAGAGACACACTTGAATCTGACTGACCAATAGAGAGACACACCTGAATCTGTCTGACCAATAGAGAGACACACTTGAATCTGACTGACCAATAGAGAGACATAGCTGAATCTGACTGACCAATAGAGAAACACACCCAAATCTGTCTGACCAATAGAGACACACCTGAATCTGTCTGACCAATAGAGAGACACAGCTGAATCTGTCTGACCAATAGAGACACACCTGAATCTGACTGACCAATAGAGACACACCTGAATTTGGCTGACCAATACAGTAACACACCTGAATCTGACTGACCGTTACCAAAACACTTCTGCCTGCCCTCTCATGTGACCAGCACACACAATATATGATGTTTTAAATGAGCTCTATCACTAAAATGTTCTTGAGGTGAAACTGCACTGACGTTAATACTGTTAGATTAGATTAGATTAGATTAGATTATCTGCTTTGTTCTGATATACTCCTGTGCAGATTCTCTCATTGATAAGCAATAACAATACTAAGACCAAACTTTCGCTGGACCAACTTTTCAATCGGTGTTTAAGGGTGTAAATCCAGACGGCACTGATCCTGATCCGATCATCTACACAGAGAGGAGCACCCTCCTTTATCTGGACCGCATTACAGTCTCAAATTTAAATCTCTTTATAAAACCTCCTTTTATATAAAACATGAAGCACAGAGTTCGCACAATCAGAGTCGGTCGGTCACAGGGGGCTGAATCTCACGATCAGGCCGGCGTGGTTCGAGTTAGGGGGCAGGTGAGGTCAGAGGTCAGAGGTCAGGGTTATAGCCAAAGCTGCCACTTTTAAGCTTCTTTCAGATGGTTGTGCAAATGACTCGTACACTAGAATGGCCCTGCATTAAACAGCTAGTTAGCCATGTTAGCAATAACCTCACATAACAGTGACTCCGTGTTAGAGAACCGTCTCTCTGTCACCTGGGGGCGTTTCCGTTGTGACTGCTCTGTGTGTACAGTATGATGTGCTCTGTAATGAGCCTCTCTGCTTCTGATCCTTGCTTTCAATATGGAGCTACGATTAGCGTTAGCTAGCTGCTTATAGATAATGCTAAAGATAGATAAAACATCAAAATCACAAGAACATGAAACCTGCTACCTGAGGCCATTTCTACTGATAAACGTGATGTAGTGGAGCACGAATGCTGCGTTCATGTGTCTATGGTTGACAGCAAACGTTGGGAATACTGAACTCTTGATGGAGTTTTCCATTGCAGTTACATGGAAAACAATGGAATATCCGGTTTGCTGTCATTTCTGAACGCAGCATAATAACTCTCAAATATGAATACTGTTATAATAGATAGTTAAATAGACAGATCACTTTATTCATCCCAGAGGGAAATCAGCAGTGAAGGCAGTAAGAGTAATTAATAAACATAATTAAATTAATGTAATTATTAGATTATGAATAACATCATTCGCCATCTCTCACTGTCTGTGATTTCTCTGTTTTTCATTAAGAGAGAGCGGAACCCGAGTCAGGTCAAGCATTAGGGTTTAGGGATTAGGGTTCAGTGTCTAGGAGTTAGGGTTTAGGGTTTAGGGTTTACGGATCAGGGTGTATAGTTATGGGTTAAATGTTTGGCTAAGGGTAAAGGGATTAGGGTTTAGGCATTAGGGTTTAGGGTATATGGCTAAGAGTTTAGCATGTAGAGATTAGGGTTTAGTGGGTAGGAGTTAGGGTTCAGGGATTACAGATTAGGGTGTATGGTTTAGGATTTAGGGTGTATGAATTAGGATTTAGCGTGTAGGAGTTAAGGTTTAAATTTATTAGATTAGGTGTATGGTTATGGGTTTAGTGGGTTGGGGTTAGGGTTTAGGGATTACAGATTAGGGTATATGGTTAAGGGTATAGGGATTAGGGTTAAGGGCCTAGTGTATAGGGGTTAGGGTTTAGGGTGTATAGTTAAGGGTTTAGTGTATAGGGGTTAGGGGTTAGGGTGTATGGTTAAGGGTTTAGTGTATAGGGGTTAGGGGTTAGGGTGTATGGTTAGCAGGGCAGATAATCTACTGACAATGAAAATGTGAACCTCTGCTGGATTTTCACACAGACACCGAGAGGAACCAGAGGGCCGAGATTAGATCTTAAACACCCCCTGCAGAACAAAGGAATGTTTACTGAACTGACCATGCAGTGGACCTTTCACCTGAATGTATTTTACACACTGCCACACACACACCACACACTGTACTGTAACAGCACTGAAGTTTATTTATTTATTTATTTCTTCGTGTTTAAAGCCATGGTGTTGAATCTGAGTGATATGACGATCACTGTATTAGGACAGTATTTATTGTGTGTGTGTGTGTGTTATAGCTGTTGTGCAGGCAGATTGATGTGTTTGTTTGTGTGTGTGTGGGTGGGTGTGTGCGTGTGTGTAATGTCACAGTAATGTTCAGGTTCTCCGAGGTGTTCTAAATGTCTGATTCACTGAATCTAATTCTATATATTTTCATATTTTCTGGAAGTAATAATGAATGTGAAGAAGATAAGACGTGTATATATCTGTGTCTATAACAGAGATAAATCTAAATGAATGTGCTTATTAATGTGCTTTAATGATGAGCAGTTTCTTCACTGTGCGTGTGTCAGCTGTGTGTCATAACTCAGATTATAATTAAATAATAATATTATTAGTCATGTAATAATTCAGCGCTGAATCGACGGCGGCCTCAAATAGCCATCCATCTGGTCCATCTGGTCAAATAACTATCCAGTCTGGACCAGCGGCCAAAGTGTTACAGCGCTGATGTGAACCGTGTGTGTTGTGCGCGTGTAACACACACTCACTGCAGTACCCGCACCGTGACTGTACAGTTTAAGATACCTATGAAAACCTGTCTGTAATAAACACAATACATCACCAAGAGATCAATAAAGAATGTAAAGGCTCTCGGTGTTTATGTGGTGTTTATAAATGTCTTATATTAGACTAAGTGATATTTAAGGTCTAGTATAGAGCAAATCTGCCCAAAGTTGGCCTGTGAGCACATTACGTCCACCACAGAGTGACCCGAACCCCAGCAACCTCACCCAACGAGAGAAGAAACAGACAGTATTCATCCAGAAGGAGGTGTGGGACTGCAGGTCTGTTGGGAAGGAAGATAAAGGTTACATGATGATAAATTTAGACTGATATGATCAATATTTATTGAGCTACACATACAGAAGTCTGTCTCTCAGTATGGCGTCGGGCCGCCGTGTTCGCTAACCCAACATGCCAGACGTCTCGGCATGGAGCTGTAGAGGTTCCTAATGGTGTCCTGTGATAATCCATCCCATGCAGCTTGAATATCCTCACACAGTTCCTGCAGATGGTGCGGTAGGGGTGGAGGTGGAG
>CM067494.1:17069813-17081216 GCA_034552555.1 Semaprochilodus insignis | reverse complement strand
TGTGGGTCACATGAACATAATAGAGCACTTCTTAAATGAACAATAGAAGGCATATCGCCCCCTACACTTCCTGTGGAGCATTACAATCTGTGAACATTATACAGCATTACGTTTTATTAACGTTAATGGTGTTATGTGATATGCATCTACAATAAACTGGCCGATGTTCTGTTTAACTCACCATGTGTTTGAAAATCCTCCTCAAAGCACTTCCGGTTCAGCTGGAACTCCGGACCCTCTGTGTAGCTGTACAACTCTAAACAGGACAACACAGCAGTCAGTCAGGGTCAGACAGGGTCACTCAGAGTCCGCATCTAACGGTGGGGTCTTTTTTTTTTTTTTTTAAAGATCTCAAAGACTTCAATTTTTTGGAATACGCAAGGTTAAATTTTACCTACGTAATCCTCATCAGGAGCGAACCCTCAGGTAACACTGTCCTGTTCCAGTAAGCTAACTTTTTCATACGGCAGATTTTATTCCTGTTGGGTCGGGCTGGGGCTTTGGGCCACAATTAAGAGTGAAATAGATCCTTCTGCAGATGGTGCTCTTTAAGGATGCTTTCACACCTGCCCAGTATGGTGGAGGCCAATCAAACCTTTTCTTAATTCAGATTTTTTAACAGGTGTGAACACTCCAACTGTTCACCACTAAACAGCTGGACAACTGTGGTCCGCCTAAAATCACAGGTCTCAGTTAGGGCTGGGTTGTATGATGCATCATTACTGTGATGGATTCTCTAACAGGCCACAAATTTGTCTGTATCAACTGACATCAACTTTGGTGTACCGTTTAAATGTCTTTATGTATTGTGGTACATTTTTGATAATATTGCACACTGGCATGAGAAACTACGTCACAATCATATTGTGAAAACTGTAAGTACCTATAAACACTGAACAACTGATCAGTCCTGTTGAACTGACAGTATGTGAAATGCAGCCTACAGATCAGTGTGCTCTGTTTTCGACAGCACTCCTTTAATAATGTGCCACTAGGGAGGCTTTTTGTTTGGTCCAATGCATCAAACTACAGAATATTAATCATACATATAAAAGCATCTTCAAGTATTGTGATATTACAGACCTATTGCCCACTCCTAGTCTCATTGGACTCTGGTCCACGCTTGGTGGGAACACATTTTTACAATGATCTGCAGCAAAACGAGGGACTTCAGCAACCGGTTCCACTCGCCAACACCTTTATTTATTATTTATAGATTTATAGGTACTCATGTCGTTTCTGCAGCCCAAGCTGATACTCAAAAGCAGGGCAACAAAATAACAGAACATAGACACTACGCTAATAAATACAGTTTAAAAATCCATATTCACTCATAACTAACTGCTCATAAAGAAGTACAGATAGAGCATGTTTTGCTTTGATTGTGATAAAGTAAAGCAAGCCTGCTTTTTCATGCAATGCTCTTCCTCTCATGATTCGAGTTAATCATGGAGGCAAATAGAAGTCCCCAAAGAAAACTTATTATTTCCAGGTTTTCCAGATTTTCCCCATCATCAACATTCCATACAAACTCAGAAGACACGTCTAGGTAGGATTACAGGCTCCATGTACGTGCATTAAAACAGTTCTATATTAAATACAATGACAGGCTTGTATAAGCTGTATTGGAGGCAAACATGACAGCAACCAAAAGCCTGTATTCGTGACCAATCAGAGAACAAACTTGGTGCAGTGTGAACACAAACAAACCAAATTAAAAACGACAAACAACAAAGCAAAAACAGCCTAAGTGAACGTTTATTAGCATACTGTAGCTTATGATGCGAGTTAATCTGGACCTTCAGGAGCAGCCCTGAATAAACTGAATGGTGTTAAATGTGCAGGAATTTGCTCTCCGTCATCTAGCTTTAAAGTTAACCAGAAGGACTTCCTCACCTGATAACTCTGCGGCCCATTTGTCAGAGTCAGCATATTCAAACTCCAGATCAGGAGCTTCAGAAAACCCCTGAAACACAAAGTGGAATACAACACAAACCTGAAATAACTCTCACTGGTCTTTATGCAGTTCCGCCTCATGGAAAACTGGGATCATTTAGATCCACCGACACAAAGAGTGTCCATCACAAACTATGAAATATGAATTAATGAACTAAGCTGTCAATTCAGAGTGGTTTGTTGTGAAACTCTCTGTTCTAGAGAAACATTCTGAGTCAGAGTTGTTCACAGTGGTGGTGAATGGAACCAAACATCCACCTCGAAATGACACACTGCTATACTGCACACTGTATACTACAGTAGTACGTACTGCACATTGTATACATCCCCTGTGTGTGGTATATAGTACAGTGACCAGTTACCTCACATTTACCTCAGAGCTGTTATTACTGTATCCACTGTTTAGAGCTAGCTGCTGCTAACGCTGCTCAGTTCACCTGAAATACGTTTAGCCTAGCTGTTAGCTCCCCTCGGCTATTTCACTCTAAAACTGATCCTCTAAAGTGAGTTCATCTTTTATTAATCTTCAGACCTGTATATTTTAACTTTCTGAGGCTCATTCTGATGAACACACACCCCACTACAATCACTACACCCACATTTACACTCGGAGTGGGCTGCGTTTAGCTCCCCAGTGTTACCCGCCGCCATGTTCTCTGGCTGAAGCAGGCTGAGAGCTGGGGAGGCTGCGGTGCATGATGGGATGCAGTACACCATGAAGATAGCTCCCCCTGTACACTAGAACATCTGACTGGAGTAGAACACCATCCGGGTATCTCCAGTACACCATGAAGATAGCTCCCCCTGTACACTAGAACCTCTGACTGGAGTAGAAAACCATCTGGGGATCTTCAGTGCACTACAGATCTTCAGTTTGGTCACATACCACATACTACTTTTAGGCAGATTTTGTATGCGAGTAGTATGTAGTATGCCATCTCAAATATAGCCTATGTTTTCTGATTGTTTCAGCCTTAAATCCATTCATGGAGGCAAAAGAAGTTCCCATAGAAAACTTATTATTCCCAGGTTTTCCAGATTTTCCCATGATCAACATTCCATATAAACTCAGAAGACACATGTAGGTTCACTGGTGATTTAGATAGTCAATAAAATGGCCATATGTGTGTGTTGTAGACATGAAACCCAGAGCCTCTACAATAAACTATTGCACATCAAACCACAGAATTATGGTGCAATTTCTGGGAGGATGGATGGATTTCCGCTTTACAATGTATTCAAGCTGTATTAAAACAACCACCCACATATATCTGGTTAATAAATAGAAATATAATGACAATGACAACCCATAATAAACAACAATTTTGTGCCACAGTCCCGCACCTGTCAATTATAACTAAGACTAAATCACATCATTACCAACAATTAAGTTCTTCTGGAGCACAATCATGACCTTGTTAGAGCAGGTAAACACCTGTACAGGTAAATGACAGCTGATGGGAATCTCGGGATTAGTCTCCAAGTAATGAATGAACACTGTAAACGCTGATTCCACAGGTGTCCAAATCATTTAATGCAGTGCTTAAACTGGTGTAAACAGGTCGCTTTAGATAGCAATGTAGCTAGCAAAAGCTAAAGCAGCTCTAACGCAGTAAAATTAGCATTGGCTAGGTGAATGGATACAAAATCGGCTTTAATTAGGATTAAGAGTCTTTAATGGTGCTTAGAAGTGTATAACAATGTCTTTAAACTCCTCAGAAAAGTCTACGAAGCCTAAATTGTCTTCCTGCTAGCCAGCTTATACTTGAATTCCCAATTCCACCTTAAATGGTGGGGTAGTTACATTCTGGCGCCTCAGGCGCCGGAATGTAAATGCCGCACCATTTAAGGTGGAACCGCGAAATCGAAAAGGAAGCTAACCGTAGCTAACTTCGTGACAGATTTTAGCAGCTGAACAACCTCCCCTCCTGCAGCTATTTAAACCTCATTAATCCCAAAATATTCCTCCGTGGACCTAAACTATAGGTTCTTACCTCGGAATCTTTCCGCTGGTTGCGGATAAACTCGCCTCTGTTTTTCGGTAAAATCGGTTTCTGTTTGTTGTTCCCGGGAGCTCCGTTACCCTCCATCTTGGCTTCCCACAGACGCCTAGGCAAATCTCGCGAGAGCGAGGCGCTAACTCCACCTCCGCCAACAGAGACCGTGCAACTATCGCGAGAACACATATCCGGGCCGGGCTGTAGTTTGAGACAGAGCTCAACAATAAATTACAATACTACTACTACTACTACTAATAATAATAATAGTAATGATATTAATAATAACAACTAGCATACTAATAATAATGACGATGATAATGGAGCTGCACTCGCTGTAGTAGCAGTTTGGTTGAGTCGCTTCCTTATTGCAGACAGTCCACTTGCGAGACTACAGTCCTGCCACGAGGGGGCGCCTGCGCAGCGCGAACCTACAAACGATGACATCATGAACTAGTAGTTTATTATACAGTAGTTCTCTGATGGGTTTGGGTAGTAGAAAATACACTTGCTAAAAGCTTGTCAGAGTAACTATATGACACTATTTGACAGTTTATGAAATGTCAGTAAAGTTCTTAATTTGCTTGTTCATATTTTCAAAGTACAACATGTGTTTATTTCCCTCAAAAGCAGTATATAATGGTCTTGAGCTCTTAGCAGGCAATATAAAGCTGTTATTAACGTAGCTGTACATCAATTGAAACTGAGTTTAAACTTGGATCTGCGTGATGGGGCTCAAATCTGTTTCAAGGAGTCAGTTAGACCTTGTATGCAGGACAATAGTTTGAGGGTCGACCGGCAGTGGCCTACAGTCAGTGAGGTGGCACCATATCACGCCAGTGGACTGAGATAGTTATGTTGGGAAATGGGTCCTCCTTTCGTGATGAAAACCAACATATCTACACACATACAACCCTGGTCAAATTCTGTGTTTTTACACAGTTACTGTGTATTTGCTGAAATGTGGAAATGCAGCCTGTGCAAAAGTCATGGCACGTTTTATACATCGTAAGAACCAAATTTCACAATGTATAAATAACTAAACGACAGACATAACAGTAGATCATGCCTACTCGCTGGTCGCTCTAGGCAGGCCTACACTGTGTACTGTTGGACTCACCCTAAAGCTTGTTACCATAACACACAGCTTGGCTCTTCAAGTGTCCCACGGCATAACAAACAAACTAAGTACCCGAAAATGAACATGTAAACATTTCTTCTTAAACTAAACACAGCACAGGCGTAAAGATAAATCCTTCTCACTGCTGGACTGAGAATCGTCCATCAACCAAAACTATCCAGTCAACAGCGTCCTGTGACCACAAACTGCGCAGCAGCAGATGAGCTATCGTTGCTGACTGTACATCTACAAGGTGGACCAGCAAGGTAGGAGTGTCTAATAGAGTGGACAGTGAGTGGACACTGTGTTCAAACACTCCAGCAGCGCTGCTGTGTCTGATCCGCTCACACCAGCACAACACACACTAACACACCACCACCACGTCAGTGTCACTGCAGTGCTGAGAATGACCCACCACCCACATAATACCTGCTCTGTGGTGGTCCTGTGGGGGTCCTGACCATTGAAGAACAGGGTAATACAGTACACAGAGAAACAGATGGACTACAGTCTGGACCTGTACAACTACAGAGAGTAGATCTTAGGAGGCGGTCGTAGTGCTCCGCCTGGTCGGTGTATGTGTGTATGTGTACTCTGCTGGTGTTGTATTCTGACTGGTTTATATTATGTTAAAGCAGGTTTTTGAACGCACTGGCCAGTTTTCATAAACCAGCAACATACAAATAAAACTGTCTTTGACCCAAAACGCCTTAGAGTAGGTTTTCACTACTGATCCTAAAGTAGTTTAACTTCCTTACAGTGTTGAAATATTACTTCAGTCAGCCCACTTCCTGTTTTTCTGTTCCTTCTGTTCTCCATTCTTGACGCTTCATCATTCTAACTGACGACACAGGGATTCTTTATTGACCCAGTCTTACAGTGGATTCTTTATTGACCCAGTCTTACAGTGGATTCTTTATTGATCCAGTCTTACAGTGGATTCTTTATTGATCCAGTCTTACAGTGGATTCTTTATTGACCCAGTCTTACAGTGGATTCTTTATTGACCTTGTCTTACAGTGGATTCTTTATTGATCCAGTCTTACAGTGGATTCTTTATTGATCCAGTCTTACAGTGGATTCTTTATTGACCCAGTCTTACAGTGGATTCTTTATTGATCCAGTCTTACAGTGGATTCTTTATTGATCCAGTCTTACAGTGGATTCTTTATTGACCCAGTCTTACAGTGGACTCTTTATTGATCCAGTCTTACAGTGGATTCTTTATTGACCCAATCTTATAGTGGATTCTTTATTGATCCAGTCTTACAGTGGATTCTTTATTGATGTAGTCTTACAGTGGATTCTTTATTGATGTAGTCTTACAGTGGATTCTTTATTGACCCAGTCTTACAGTGGATTCTTTATTGATCTAGTCTTACAGTGGATTCTTTATGAATCTAGTCTTACAGTGGATTCTTTATTGATCCAGTCTTACAGTGGACTCTTTATTGACCCAGTCTTACAGTGGATTCTTTATTGACCCAGTCTTACAGTGGATTCTTTATTGACCCAGTCTTACAGTGGATTCTTTATTGATCTAGTCTTACAGTGGATTCTTTATTGACCCGGTCTTACAGTGGATTCTTTATTGATCTAGTCTTACAGTGGATTCTTTATTGATCCAGTCTTACAGTGAATTCTTTATTGACCCAGTCGTACAGTGGATTCTTTATTGATCTAGTCTTACAGTGGATTCTTTATGAATCTAGTCTTACAGCGGACTCTTTATTGACCCAGTCTTACAGTGGATTCTTTATTGATCCAGTCTTATAGTGGATTCTTTATTGATCCAGTCTTACAGTGGACTCTTTATTGACCCAGTCTTACAGTGGATTCTTTATTGATCCAGTCTTAAAGTGGATTCTTTATTGACCCAGTCTTACAATGGATTCTTTATTGACCCAGTCTTACAGTGGACTCTTTATTGACCCAGTCTTACAGTGGACTCTTTATTGATCCAGTCTTATAGTGGATTCTTTATTGATCCAGTCTTACAGTGGATACAGTGGATTCTTTATTAATCCAGTCTTACAGTGGACTCTTTATTGACCGAGTCTTACAATGGATTCTTTTTCTCTTTTTTTCATCTTTCAAAAATAAAAACATAATCAGTCAGACTGATGTTTTATTTCAGATTTTTTATTTAAGAGTGTTTAGAAATACAGTCAGACTGTGATCATATTTGTGTTTTTAACAGTGTATGTGTAAAAATGATTCCTTGTACAAAATAAGTGGTAAAGAAAATATACTTAATCCATATCATAGAATCAAAATATGATTAACAGTAAAATATTGTGTTTGTATAGCAAAGATTAATCACCACAGAATCAATCTGATTAATACAGAAACAGCATTTCAAATTAAACTTGTCAAATTAATCAACGACTTTGTTTCCATTAAGAACCTTGTAATTCACTCATCCAGCTGATGCAGGAGATCAGTACCTGCAGAGATGAAGAAGATGACTTATTAAAAGTTCTCTTTTAATAATAATATCAATCATTCTACAATCATGAAATGCACTATTTCATGTGTGTAATATATATATATATATTAGTGTGTGTTTGTGTAGTATATATATTAGTGTTTGTGTGAGTGTGTGTGTGTGTATGTGTAGTATGTATATTAGTATGTGTGTGTAGTATATATATTAGTGTGTGTTTGTGTAGTATATATATTAGTGTTTGTGTGAGTGTGTGTGTGTGTATGTGTAGTATGTATATTAGTGTTTGTGTGAGTGTGTGTGTGTGTGTATGTGTAGTATGTATATTAGTATGTGTGTGTAGTATATATATTAGTGTGTGTTTGTGTAGTATATATATTAGTGTGTGTTTGTGTATGTATATTAGTGTGTGTGTGTAGGTGTGTGTGTAGTATGTATATTTGTGTGTGTGTGTGTGTGTGTGTGTGTACCTGTAGTAGTTGGGTTTGAAGGGACCGTGTTTGCTCAGTCCCAGATACTTGGCCTGTTCATCAGAAAGTTCAGTCAGGTGGGCGTCAAATGAGGGTAAGTGCAGACTGGCCACGTATTCATCTAAAGACCAAACACACAGTCACTGAGCACCTTGAGTGTGATGCTTGTGGTCACTATCATCACAGTATGAACTGAACCTTCTGGTGTACGTATTTGTTAATGATGTTTAACAGATAAAGGGCCTCAGTGTCTCTACTTTCAGCTGTGTGGCTGTTTAAGCATGCTTGTTTACCTGAACATTAAGATGGTACGCTTGCTACCTGCACTGTACACTTTTGAATATACATCTGCTGTTTACAACAACATACTTTCTTAAATTACACACCTGGCAACCTCAACATACTGTACTTTTCCAATACGCACACTGAACACTTCAGCTGTATTTCTCTCTACTGCATGTTTATGCCAACTGCTGTTTGAACCTCAGTTGTAGCCACATTCTGACCCACCGTTACTGCTCATGTCTCTGTATTCACTGTGCATGCACATTTGCTTATTTATTTATTGTTTAAGATCTAATAGTGTTTGGTTACACTGTACAATCTTGTACTGATGTAATGACAATACAGTTGAATTGAATTGAATTGCATTGAATTGTTGGGCCACCATGAGCTGCTGGAACAGGTTCAGTGTCTGGAACTGGACTGGAAAGAAACCCTGATCCCTCAGCTGGTGTTTTGTCAACGGAGGTGGAGAATGTCGGCAAAAAGGCCATAGCATATGGTTTATGTCATTTTTTCCTCATGACCTACGAATGTCCCAAATGCAAATCAGAGTTTCTAATTACTGATAGTATTATGATCAATGGAATGAAGTATTCTAATGATGGGAATGTGGTTTACAGAGAGCTGAATTCAGAAAAACATATATGGTTGTTAAAGTGCTAAGCTGTTATAATCAGCCAGAAGTCCATTCATGTGTGTATGTGTAAGTCCATTCATGTGTGTGTGTGTGTGTGTGTGTGTGTGTGTGTGTGTGTGTGTGTGTGATTATGCTCACCCATCTTTTTTGGAAGCAGGTAAACGTCCTGTTTGTATCGACCTTCTGGAGCGTTGTAGAGCTCTATCAGAGCCAGAGCCTGAACAGGAGAGAAAGCCAACAGTGAACAGGGAATGCTTCACTTCACTCAAAGCTCTCTGTGTTCTCCATCTCCTCCTCAACCTCCTCAAACTCCTCAGCCTCCTCAAACTCCTCAAATCCTATTTCCTTAAAAGTCCTCAGTGCCCTCATACCCTTCAAACTTGTCATTCTCCTCAGGCTCCTCAAAGTCCTTAGTTTCCTTAGGCTCCTCAAGGTTCTCAGTCTCTTCAAACCCCTCAGTTTCCACAAACTCCTCAAACTCCTCAAAGTCATCAAGCATTTTTATCCAGGCGAGCTCTAATCAGATTTACATCCTGTGAGTGAGACTGACCTGTGTGGTTGCTGTGATTGACAGGACGAATGTTGGGACGGTAGAGCAGCTCAGGTTCAGCAGACGACCCTGAGACACACACACACAGAAACACAGAAGATAAGTCATAGTGGTTTCTCTAGGAGGGGTGTGGCCCCACAGAGAGCCTTGGAAGGGACACTAAGGGGGCGCAGAAGTAGTCTCTCTACTTGGTAAGTTTTCATTCTGTCATTCTAATTTTGGTGGTTCATTAGGTCTGCACTAGCTGTGGAGTAAGCTAGCAAAGTGAACAGGGTTCTGGTAAAACGTGCCTCTCATTTATTCATGACAGTGAGAGTAACGACTTGGTTTGGAGGGCGTGGGAGTGAGAGGGAGAACTGCTGAGTCGATCTGTTGATCTCGAATGAGTGTGGGTGTCCATGTACCTCTGCCAGGAGAATGATTCTCTTTCCATCAGGCCAGATCACATGATCAACCTGAGCGCGAACTTTCTCCCAGGTCAGCTCGGGAGTCCTCAGACTCACCTAATACACACACACACACACACACACACACACACACACACACACACACACGTTTCATGTGAATGGTATCTTTATTGTAACCTGTTCAGATTTGAAGTGCATGCTTTCACACATGGTAAGAAAGCGCATCCTATATCTCATTTATATATATATATATATATAAATATTTAAATGATGGCTGTAATGGTGAATATCACAGTTTTTATACCACAGGCGNTTTATATATATATATATATATAAATATTTAAATGATGGCTGTAATGGTGAATATCACAGTTTTTATACCACAGGCGATAAAACGTAATGTACTGCAGCCAGTACTGGCCCACTGAGAGCTCCTAAACTCAGAGGAGAAACTTATGACTGAACTGATTTAGGAGCAACATCTCAGTTTGGTGGAGGAGGTCCAGGGAGCAGAGTATTAAACATAAAAAAACCCCAGTAGACATTAATAATTCAGCATAACTGTATGTTGTTTGCATCAGCCAAGCTTTCCTAAATACATTGACATATAGCCCAGGAAAAACATAGCACCATTTTTATTGATTTTTACTTTTATGCATCATTTGAACACAGCAGCTGCTGTTTACGTTGTGTGAAAGTGTCATGATGAATGGACCAACAGAAATGGCCCAAAACTGCTTGGGAAAAAGTCTATTTCCGTTGACTTACATTGAAGTTCCATTAGGTTTTTGGCCTCTCCTGTAAAGTTGCCATTTTGGAGTTGCCACTCCAGAAATACATATGATCAGTGAATTATACTGACCACAAAGTAGAAAAGCAAATATCAGCACCATAAAGCTGAAATACATGCTGTTTGCACAATGACCCTGGTTTAAGGTTTGCATGAGGTGAATGTACATGGGGATACTACAGTATACAGAGCTCTGTTTTTGCTTATTTTGGGGGTCTGTGTTGGGGGACAGCATGCTAAAGTGTGAGCTGTTCATCTGCTGAGTGAATTCCTCAGGTTGAAAGACTTCCATATTATACCTCATGTTAGTTTGTGCTTTCCTCTACCGGCCAAATCTGAGAAGGATATCGTACACACCCTGACGTGTTTTATAAACGTTACGCATTAGGAGTGTCAGTCAGGTGTATCAGCAGGCACAACACCAACCCCTTCCTCCAGTTTAGTTTTAGTACAGTTTAAAAACACTCCAAACTGCAGGATTAGTTTTAGTTAGCATTAGCATTCAATGAGCTCACCACACAGAAGAACTCCCGCTGATGGTCGGGCACAGGAAGTGAGCTAAACAGAAATTAAGCAGATCGGAAAATGAGTCTGTTCTACGGTTTCTCATTAGGTCGAGTGTATAACTCTAAGCTCTAAATGTAGGTATTGTGGTATAGACTGAGTCTGTTCTACAGTTTCTCGTTAGGTCGAGTGTATAACTCTAAGCTCTAAATGTAGGTACTGTGGTATAGACTGAGTCTGT
>CM067494.1:17051185-17069313 GCA_034552555.1 Semaprochilodus insignis | reverse complement strand
AGATTATTACTAGTAGAGTATTACAGTAACAGCTTACCCAGGATTATAACAGGAGCTGGTGGAGAGTGAGGAGAAGGTTTAGAACGTCCTGATACTCTCACAGAGTAGAAACAAATAACACTGACTGGTTCAGGTGATCTGTAACTGCGTCCTGTCCAGACTGTCAGTTCAGCACCAGTGAGCGAGAGCTGACAGGATGGTGAGAGCTTTGTATTTTCTTTGTTTCCCTTTGGATAGAAATAACACTGAGACACTCCAGAATACCACGTCTTACAGTCCAGCTGTACTGAACCTCCCTCTGCAGGAGACACCTCCAGCTGGGGCTGAGGAAAATCTGCAACATACAGACCCACCATCAAATAATACACACTGGATACACACTGGATTCACACTGGATACACACTGGATGAACAATATTAACTAATTTCTGCACAGGGTGTGAAATGTTATTACTTCCTGTGTGATCTAAACATCTGTCTGAATGTACCAGCAGCTCTACAAACACCTGGAATTAGAGGACTTCACCCCCAGCGTCTCACTGTGTCCCTGAACATCATCCCATTATAAGATGTTCCAGTTGGTCCATATCAGTGATCCTGTATACAGTGTGTATTAGACTACAGCTCTCAGTGTGTAGTTATTACTTACTCTATAAACAGTGTAATAAACTAAATAAACAAGCTCAATCAACCAGACTTACTCTGAGAATGAACCTCCAGAATCAGACCGAAGGAGAGGAGGATGAGCAGAGCCATTTCACCACCACCAAGAGACACGAGAGCATCGAGACACTAAGACTTAGCTCACAGAGCTTCACAGAGCTACCGGAAAACCATCAGCCCTTCACCTCTGGTCAAAAACAGAACGTTAGCTTCCTTCCCTGGCTCTTCTGATCATCTCCCACATCTCTATATGTAAATATGAGCTGCTGAGCAGAAACCTACCATTAGTTGCCATCCATACAGAGAAACAATACAATACATAACTGATCTGAACACAGTGTGGTGGTGTGTGTAGCTCAGCAGTGTCAGTGATATCTGTACACAGACGACTCACACTAAACCTGACAGGCTGTAAGCAGAGTATACTGTTTTCTAGGACACTGTATTATAACATATGACCCCCAAACAGACAGATATGTCGTTCAGAGAGTCACATCCACCTCGTGGTCTATCTGCAGCAGCTCCACTGGACCCTTATGAAGAGACCCAGCTCCTGGTGTTAGGCTGGAGGTAACAGAAGTTATGTAAATGGTGTAGTACGGTAAGAACAGCGGGAACCTTTGCCTTTTATGGCTCTAATACCATTTAGTTTCAGTGTAATTACTGCCCGTAACATCTCACTGTGTCTGACAATCTAAATACATAACAGGTAAGAAATAAAACAGAAACAGGTGAATTAGTATTTTACAGCCCTGATACCAGGTAATTACAGCAGAACTACTTCACTGATTTTGGGTTAATAACATCATATATCATATTCATGTACTCAATTACTATTCTCTCTTATTGTTCATTAGGAACCATAAAATAGGCAGGTCATTTTAGGTCAATAAAACTTGTTAAAGTTTTTATTACTAAATGTATTAATGATTAGAAGACGTGCATATATTATTTAGGAAAGTACGACTTGTTACCATTGTGTTTCTGCCTCGTTACCACTATAACTGCTCACTTAATATACTGTAAAATAAGCAGGTAATTTTTAGGTAAGTACAACTTATTACCATTATTTTACTATTTCATAATGGCTTTGTTAACCGCCCCCTATATTTTTTGATTTATTATTTAGTAACTAGGAAATTGACATTTAATTAATGACTAAATACATTTTTTTTGCTGTAAAATGACCTTATCATTACCTACTAATTACGGATCTGTAAAGTGCTACTGTATACCTCTCGGTCAGTAACCAGACAGACAGATGAACACACACACTTTTCTGATCATGTGTTAATAAGGTTACATTTATTTAAACACGTTTACACACACATAGGCGTAGGAGCGGGCCCACCCATTACTGGAAACAGCTGCATAAGACCCCCCAAAAATGACACTGCGGGGGCGTAGGAGGGGGACTATAACCTTTATCCTGAAAGTGAGACACAGAGAGTAAGTAAGCGGTTTGGCAGCGGAGCTTCGTCTCCTTTTAACCTTTGTTCAGGTTTGTGTTGAGGTGCCTGTTCAGTCACCAGCTTCACTGCCCTCAGCGTTCGTCTCACTGGAGAGTCTGGACTGAAGTTAGCTTAGTTAGAAGAGTTAGAAGAGAGCATAACCAATAGCAATGACACCTATGTCGTTTCAGCTATGTACAACGTCTCGGGATCAGCCTATTAGCTAGCTAATATTGTAGGGGATGGGGGGCTTTGGTTTATAGAGGCACATGTGCCCACCACCCCAATGTCCAACTCATTCCTACGCCCTATTTACACATACAGTCATATACAATAGTCCTGGTTAAACCTCATGTGCAAAGTGGCTGATGTATCCTATATGACATTTCCAGCTCATTTAACAACATCATTTCTATTTACTGGCTGAGTTTTGCATATTTACAGTGAATGATAAATCACAGAGTATATTAAAGGACACTGCAGTAACTGAACCTACAGTGATTCTGCAGAACTGTGAGCTGCTGTCAGTACTGGAATCATCCCACAGGATTCAGTATAAATATTAATATCAGATATGGAAGGACAATAACTCAATTCTCTTCTGTTAGGAAGGTCAGAGCTGATGAAGGAAAAGAAGGGAAGAAAAGGAAACATGGTGTTCAGGGTGTCACTGTATCTCACTGTTCAGGTTCTCAGATTACTCAAATTCAACACTTATTAAAGGAGCTGTGTGTCCAGTGGTGAGGTTGGGTATTGCAACTTACTGAATCCCCCCACCCTCCCCTCTCTTCCCTGGAACCTGCGGTGGCCGTCAGGTGTTCTGATTTCGTTTATCTTCATATTTTTCTCTTCTCTGATGGTGAGGATCATCTACCTTTACATTTTCTTGTGTTTTTGTGCTAAATAAGTTCAATCTTCCATTTGGCAAAACGTGGATTCTCAAACTTCACAACACATTTGTTCTCCAGCACTGGTGTTCTAGCTATTTATTCTACCCATCGAGCAGTTCTACTTTAATTGTGTGTTTAATGTTAATTCAGTTCAGACTCAGATTAATAACCACTACTCTAACCCCGATCAGCTGATTTAGACATCAGAGCACCCTCATCCTCTTAATGCTGGGAACAGGTTCTTATAAGGACTTCCTCTTTGAACTTTTGAGGTTGCACTCTGGTGCTGGAGGTGTTATAATAACTGCTGCACCAAAATTCAATGAATAAAAAACTTGTAGTTTTAATGCTGGCAGTGTTTTTGATAAGGAGATTTACGGTATCAAATATTTTTGGTGCTATTAGACCATCAAATTCAAAACTGCTTCAGTGTAACAGCATGAAAGTCTCCCTACAGCCAGCGTCTGGTTTCTCTGATCTGGGCTACTGTAGAAACATGGCAGTGGCAGGCTCTGCTGGAGGACCGATCTGTAGTTAAATATACACTGATAAAAACATAGTCCTGTATATTATATTCTGTTACTGATAATAGATCTTACACACTCCTTTAAACACTCCTTGAAACATGGTTCTAAAATTAGAGAGAAGGTTTAATGACTTACTATTTGGATCTCCAGTTGGAACAGCTGTAAAATGAATGTATCTAAATGAGCTATATATATACAGCTCTGGAAAAAATTAAGAGACCACCTCAAAATGATCAGTGTCTCTAGTTGTACAGTTTCTGGGTTTGTGTTTGACCAAAATGAGCAGTTCTGTTTGATTCTATACCCTACTGGAAACACGTCTCCCAAATTCCAGATCAAATATTTAGATCTATTTAGAAAATCACTAATGACCCTCCAGAAGCCTGTTTTTAGAACCATGCTCGCTGTGCATTTCACATATATACAATTGAGTCACATTATTATGACCTAAATGGATGAGCTAATATCCAGAGTAACCGCCGGACAGCAGCTAGATGGGCTGGGAGTGACTCAATAAGGTATCTTATTAATAAAGTATCTGGAGCCATGTTGACTGCAGTGCATCCCACAGCTGCTGGAGGGAGCGGTGGGGGAGGATCCATAGTGCAAACACGACGATCAAGGTGGTCACACAGATGCTTAATTGGATTCAAGTCTGGGCAATTAGGTAGCCAGTGTAGTACTTGGAAGTCTTGGTCATGTTCTTCCAACCATGTTCTTTTCTAGCCGTGTGACATGTCGCATTGTCTTGCTGGAAGATCCCATCCGATTGACTCTGCAGAAAGTTGGTGACCTGACCCCGATCTGGCATCCGCTGACCCTGATCTGTCATTTTACGGGTCCTACCACTTCGTGGCTGAGTTGCTGTCGTTCCCAATCGCTCCCACTTTGTTATAATCCCACTGAGAGTTGACTGTGGAATATTTAGTAGTGAGGAAATTTCATGACTGGACTTCTGAAAAATGTCTTGAGCTATTGGGTTGCGCTATTGTTGTAAGATCACCAGTCAAATGTGTGAAAACAGCTGTATATTTAGATCTGTGCACTTGAACGCACCCTTGGTATCCGCAACGGCATTTCTGCATTCCGAGTTCATGGAAATGAAACTGTCACTTTCGGTAGCATTGTCTGTAATGCCAGCTTTAACATTTCAAATACGGCAGATTTGCTTGTGGTCATTAGCCATAGTACTCAGAGTAGTTCTGTGTTCTGCAAGCCAACGTTTTGCTGACCACGATTCAGAATCAATTCCTTAAACTCACTGATAAAGCTGTTATGAGCTTCCAGTTTGTAATGGCATCCTGCAGGGCGCATTTCCCTATGACTCCCACGGGACCCGCAGTTCTGGCAGAGAGACACAAAACCCAAAGTGATGGAAAATTATATTTAATCTTCTATAAGGTGTCCAAATTGAAGAATGACAATTTTCAAACATCTAAGGAGTCTTTGGCGTAGGCCCCATCCTGGGGCCAGGTCTTGAGGCGTTTGGACCCTCGCAGATCCTTCCGGATATGGATGGTAGGGGAGGAGGCTACTACCTAGACAACAGGACCAGGGCCAAACTTATTGGGGAGGGGGAGGTTTGGTAGAATGTAGATACCTCGGCAGTTGAAAGCGGCAAAACATGAGCGCAAGTTGAATCCGTTTAAAGACAGGTGGCGCATGGCGATTGGCCAGAGTAAAGAATGAATGAGTGGCGTAGCATTGGAGTGTTCCTGGCAGAACTTAAAGCTAAAGCTTTCATACCCCTTCATAACATCTTGCGATGTGGGACTAAATTTTAAGCCGGCGGTTAACCGGTCCACCGTACATATAAGATTCTGACAACTTAGCCATGTAGAAAAATCCTGCATATTAATGAATAATCTGTATGGGCTGATAATCATGGAATAATTAATATGCATAATCTTGCTACAGGAAAAAAGGAAAATAATCAGTTAGAAAGTAATGAACTGTATAATTGTGCTAGAGAAATGGTGGAGTCTATAGACAGTCAGCCTCAACCAATCAGTCAGCCTCAGCCAGAAAGGCCAATACTCCACAACTAAGCCCACTAAACTCCCGATTCATAGATGCTACCCCTGCATGGCATGAGCAATGTGGAACCTCTTGATTTTCATTTGGACACATATATTAACAGATCAACACTTTCAACACAATTTCTAAATGCTCTGAAACAAGCCATGAAGAGTAGGGACGCATCAAAATAAATCTTTGTGGCCGAAGCCAAAACCGAGCAAAATAAGTACTTTGGCTGAAGGCCGAATACTGAACACGTTTTTTCACAGTGTTTCGTTCATTTTGCCACTTTTCCACCACTGCATGAATTAAATAGATTAAATCCCAGATAGCAAGCGGATGTGGGCCACATCTGGTAAAGATATGGCACTGCTGGTCCACCATTGGCTGGCAATCTGCTGTGAGCCAAAGGCAGCCCACATATTTACAACATGCATTTGGCCCACCTGTCCCAGAACAGATCTGGTCCACTTCTGGCACAGATACAGCAGATACACAGATACTTCTGGCTGAGGCGTGGCCCTAATGTAGAGCAGATGTTGTCCACATCTTGCTACTGGGAGTGGTCCACCCAAGTGCCATCAACTCATCTGGCAGGTGGGCCAGATGAAAATGGGGAATGTGGGTCAGATTTGGGCCAGAACAGTTTTGCTGTCTGGGATGTATTTTTGTCTTGGCTTTCTAAGAAAAAAACACTTACTAACCTGCAGATTAAACACACTTACTGAACATCTTAACACCCACATTTGGTGGATGCCTTTCCTGGCACAATTCCAAGAAGATTTTCATGTAGACTGGGATTTTAGCCACTGCTGGTAGACCCGTATGACTGTACGCTTCCATACACCTGCAGATTCAGCTACTTCCTTCACACTATGGTTTTTGGCATGCCCAAATGCAGTCACTCCTTTTAGCCAATCATTAACATCTGCTTTGGAGCCATTTTCCACACACGGAACGAGACATTCCCTGCACGGTACCACCTCTTCCCAATCTATGGATCCCGTCACTCACACCCAGTGAGGTATTAATAGCCCCATCATCATCGTGCAGCCCCATCTGCAGGAGCCTGAAGTTATTAACACCTTAAACACACAAGGTGGCTCATGTTTTGCCCGGTGAGCTTATTTGTATAGGTTTATTGTATAGGTTTATTGTATAGGTTTATTATTTATTGACTTATTTAATTCATGACTTCAGTGTAGAGCACTGGCTCAGCCTTGGTTATCTGTAAATGTGCTATTTTTTTACTTATAGTGTTAAATAAAGCAGACTGTCAAACTAATATGTGGCTTGCATTGCTCTGCTTGACCACATGTCAGTTGTCAGCATGAAATGAGACACTTTTACCAGCTAGCTGGTGAGAAAGCTGTTTGACCCGTGTACATATCTGGCAGCGCTTCGCTTATACAGCAGTTGCGGCTGGGCGACTGGTATCTTAGGTCTACGGTTTTGTCTTCTTCTTTTATGTTTAGCGATGTGGTACGCCGCCGCCTCACTTATGTTGTGCCATTTGACACTGTTCTCTTAATAAGGTACACCACATGTACATGAACATTGCAGTGTGTGTTATTTCAGGGCAGAGGTCTATGTAGCTTTTACAGACAGGGTTGCAGCTCATCCTGCAGCATTCGAGATATCAACACCGTTCAAGCTACTTACACAGTTACCAAACTGTGTTTTGATTTTCTAACAGTAAACAGACTGTGTTGTTTTGCATGTTAAGGTCTTATTTAAGTTCTGACAATCTGAATTAATATTAACTGATATTTATAAAGTACATGTAATTACATTCTTGCTGTTGAGCTGTTGAACCAGAGAGGCACTCGGAGGGAACTGTGGACTATGCATTATCTTTGAAGTTGTGGTCCAGAAGTTAGGGAACCAACCTTGTGACTGGAGGGTCGCCGGTTTGATTCCCTGAACCAACATTAATGACTGACATGCCCTTGAGCAAGGCACCTAACCCCGAACTGCTCCCTGGGTGCCGTGGATAGGGTCCTTCAGAAGCTCTCTGCAAAGCACCACACGGTAATTGTCAGCACGGTTCTCACAGGGGTGAGAATGTGGGTGTTCTTGGGTGGGCCTCTGTAAATGTGCATGTTGTGGTCTGTGGGCTGACTGAAAGCTGAATGTGCCCGGCTGAACTCCTTCTCTTGATGCATTGTTTAACTCTAGTGTAGTTATTGTGACAGTTTGTTGTAAGTTTTATTCTCTTTCAGTTCCATTAACAGCAAAGCGAAAGGAGTTCTGGTTAACACTCCTCACCTTCCAAAATCAGTACAAATACAGTTAAGTATGTGACACTACAGAAATAATTGCATCCTGGCATCAGTGTGGAGTGAGAAACAGGGGAGGCTCGCTACACAGCATTGTACCATCACAAGTCATCACAAGGCAAGTTTATTTATGTTATACCTTTAGTACACTACTGTCACTCAAAGTGCTTTACAAATGAGAAAATACAAGAACAATAAGCCCCCCAGACAAACAAGTCCCCTCTGTAATGCTCTGGGGGTGTGTTACTTACGTGGAAACAGGTTCTTTAGTTGCGGTGACAGTAAATGTGAACCACAGTGCCTACACTGAGCTGCTGAACAACCAGGTTTTGCCTTTTGCTCATCATCTCACCAAGGAACATAACGTTCCTATCCCGGTAGTCCAAGACGACAGTTCCCGCGTTCACAGGGCTGCAGATGTGACTGATTGGCATGATGACCATTCTGGAGCATTCACACATCTGGACTGGCCCACAAAATCCCCAGATTTGGACCCTTTTGAAAGTCTGTGGGACTACCTGGAACACCAGGGAAGGCATCCACCAAATCTGGACCAACTGACCAATTTTTTTGATGTAAGAGTGTCTGAACATTGATGTGACCTACATCCAGAAACTTGACCAGTACATGCCAAATCCAATCACAGCTGTTAATAGTGCACATGGAGGTTTCAGTCATTTATGAACATTAATTTAAAAAGATGTAGGAGAATAAAAACATGATACAAACAGTATAATTAAAAGACATATTCAACTGTAAAATTAAATTAGTATATATATACATGTGTATATATTTATGAAATACTAAAATAAGTATATTACACAAACCTAACTAATGAACATGTATTTGCAATATACAATTCTAGAGATGATACTGTGAAGACTGGGTATAATTATCAAGGCTTCTTAACGAGGCTGTAGATCGAATCTTTCTGTTTCGAAGCCACATGTACGTCCGGGATGGTGCAATACGTGTGGTACACATCACTCTAAAAGTATGAGAGATAACAGAAAGAAGTCAGTGAAGCAATAAAAGAAGAGCACAGTTCTCTGAACTCCCAAAGGCACTAGTGGGTCTCCTGCTTTAATTTAGGATCAGCTTTGTGAGCAGTGGATTCTGCTTGAACTAGATCAGGATAGGTCACTGCTTCGTCCTCCTGAGGCCCTGAATGAGTAGAGCACTGCAGCTACAGCTGAGACACAAAAGTGATTGGCCTGTTTCCCCAACCACAAGGACGCGCTGAGCTTCACACATTTGATGGTTTTGTGTGATGTGCTAACCAGCCAGACATGATGTCTGACACGTAATGCTGTAACTGATGGTGTGATTACTCACCTCAGTCGTCTCAGAGTCTTCTTTTGTCTTCTTACCAGGACCTGAAATTCAGATCATTTAGTTTCTTACTGCACAGCTGCTGACATATCACTGTGATAACAAACCCACTTTATCCCCGAAATGCAGCGGTGTTCAGTAACTCAGTACATGTAAATTGTTAGTGTACTGTAAGTAGTGTGTTGGTGTTCAGTAACTCAGTAAGTGTAATGTGCTAGTGTACTGTGAGTAGTGTGTTGGTGTACAGTTACTCAGTAAGTGTAATGTGTTAGTGTACTGTAAGTAGTGTGTTGGTGTACAGTAACTCAGTAACTGTAATGTGTTAGTGTACTGTAAGTAGTGTGTTGGTGTTCAGTAACTCAGTAACTGTAATGTGTTAGTGTACTGTAAGTAGTGTTTTGGTGTACAGTTATTAATGACCTAATTAATGACCTTCTATTAAAGACTGGTGGACTGAGAGTGACACTAGAGTCTCCTCACCTAAAATGAGCTGATTAAGAGAAGAACCTTTCTTAAGGTGAAACAGCAAAGAACCTGGAGAAGATCATTATCAACACTACATACTATCATTAAAAGGTAACCCCTGTACACAAGGACAAAAACCAGAACCAGTACCGGATGGGTGTGATCTTTGAACCCTCAGATCTGCACCTCATTAAAAACAACCCCCATGATTCTGGAGTGGAGTCACTGCATTAGACCAGGAACACTTCCCAACACCATCGTCTGTGAACACAGTTCATCACTGGTCCACAAACGGAAGGGCAGGACAGTCCGCGTGGCCTGGGCGACCTGCACATCTGTGAAGCTCCATTAATGCTCCATTAATTAAGAGCCTTGTTCCAGAAAAGATAATAGGACTTTAGAGCCATAGTAAATCATGCTACTTCACTCTCCAAGTACATCTGAAGGTAAATACTTTAGTACTTTTACTCCAGTGGAGGTCTACAGGGAGGAACTTTTTTTAACTACTGTTACTGGTGGAATATTTTACCTTGGGGATTTTAGTCAGCTACATGGATTGTGTACTTCATTCACCACTGCTGAAATTTAAAATATGCACAGAATTTAAAATAGAGCTGGTCATGTTAAATCTCTGATGTGATGACATTTTGATGTGGTGGGGACTCTAAAAAAGGGTATGCTGAGAATAGGAGTGGGAGTTTAATATGGATTAGCTCACTTCCTCATTTATGCAGTACTTTAATGACGCAACAGTATAACTGGGAGGATCTGAAAGCATCTCACGAAAGAACGTTCTTTAGCCTGCTATTTGATTTGGCATGTAAGCACTACTTATGAAATTACAATGTTTTTGGAAAGTATTAACACAGTTATCTACTGGTTGTCTTACCTGGCGGTTTAAATGGTGGTGCTTTTGGGGTGATCTTCGAGTAAATGTCACCTTGTGGACCAGCCTAGATGAAAAACAGAACATTGTAAATATTTTTGCTTTGTTAAATGTAGAAATCAAAAAGCAGTTAAACATTTTTAAAATAAAACTCCTTTTAGAGGTAGCATATCTGTGTTCTCTCGCCGTCTAGTTCAGCAGTTCTTTTACAAGATTTCCCACAGAATTCTGTTTATAGGTCAAAACTTACATAATTCCAGTTTTTCATAGGCATCATACTTTCTGCAATTAAATAAAAAAGAGTTTTTTCAACAATCAAAATTTTTTTTGAAATCTAATAATTATGTAAATGAAAATGTTCAGTAATGACTTTCTGAAAGACATCAGACAGTAGATAATTAAATATATTGTATAAAAAAGAAAGTTAAATATATATTGCATCTCTACATTGAAAATATAAACAGAATATTCTGCATGTTTTGAGTCCAAGCTTTACTTCAGCTCAGTATTTCATAGTATTTTTATTTGCCATGTAAAAAGAGGGATTTCTGTTTGGCAAAAAACTGTTTTCCTCTTACCCTGCTCACTAACATTTACCCGCTGTAGATGCTCATTTATGCTCTAATTACAACATGTGTGCAAAATGTAAATAATGCAACAAAGTGCAAATCATATAAATCCAATATTTCATTAAAAATAGCACATCAGGTTATCTTACCTGATGGCTTAAAAGGTGGTGCTTTTGAGGTGATCTTTGAATAAGTGTCAGATTGTTGACCAGCCTGGATGAAAAACAGAACTTTATAAACACTTTTCAACATTGAAAAAAAAACCTTTTTTGCAATTAAACATTTTTAAATATTGATTCATTAGCTTCTGTTTATAGGTCAAAACTTACATGATTCCAGTTTTTCATAGGTATCATACTTCCTGCAATTAAATAAAAAAAAAAAAAAATTAATTCTAACTGACACTAAATATGTCAATGAAAATGTTCAGTAATGACTTTCTAAAAGACATCTGACAGTACATGTAAATATATATTGCATCTCTACATTTGAAAATATAAACAGAATATTTTTAATGTTTTGAGTCCAAGCTTTTCTTCAGCTCAGTATTTCATAGTATTTTTATTTGCCATGTAATAAGAGGGATTTCTGTTTGCCAAAAAGCAGTTTCCCTCTTACCCTGCTCACTAACATTTACCCACTGTTTTGCTCATTTATGCTCTAATTATAACCATGCTTTCAAAAGCACTGGTGCAGTGTGCAAAAAGTAAATAACAGAATGCAACAAAGTGCAAATCATATTAATCCAGTACATCATTAAAAAGTACAAAGACAACATATTAAATGTTCAACTGAGAAATTATTATTGTTTATGAAAGTTCGTTTAAAGTTTGATGCCAGCAACATGTTTTTAAAAGTTGGTATAGGAGAAACAAAAGACTGGGATGGCTAAAAAAAACTATTTAGGTCAGTTGGCTGAAGGTCAGGAACATGACTGGGAATAAAGAGCCTCCCAGAGAGGCGGAGTCTTTTAAAAGTAAAGACGGGGAGGGGTCACCGCTCTGTGAAAGACTGCACCACCAAGTAGTGCAGCAATTCAAGAAGAACGTTCCTCAACGTAACACAGCAAAGAACTTGGAGGTGATCATCATCTACACTACATACTATCTTTAAAAGATCCAGAGAATCTGTAGAATCTCTGTACGCAAGGACGAGAACCAGGACCAGTACTGGATGGGTGTGATCTTTGGACTTTCAGACTGCACCTCATTAAAAACGACCCCCATGAATCTGGAGTGGAGTCATTGCATTAGATCAGGAACACTTCCCAACACCATCTAGTCCACAAACGCAAGGGCAGGACAGTCTGGTCCACAAACGCAAGGGCAGGACAGTCTGGTCCACAAACGCAAGGGCAGGACAGTAGTCCACATGGCCTGGGAGACCTGCACATCTGTGAAGCTCCAATAATGCTAAACGATATATATGGCTTTTGGAGCAGCATACGCTGCATCCAGGCTGCATCCTTTCCAGGAAAGGTCTAGCTTATTTCAGCAGGACAATCAACCACATTCTGCACGTATTACAGCAGCATGGCTCCGTAGTAAAAGAGTCTGGGTGCTAAACTGACCTGCCTGCAGTCCAGACGGGTCACCCACTGGAAGCCACTAAAACATTTGTGTCACGCTGCCGGGTTTTCCGGCTCCTCCGCTCCCCCGGGACTCAGCTTCCCAGAGGGCATTGCACTATGACGTCACACCCACATGTCCCCAGTCAACCAACCAGCTCCGCTCCAGGTCTCCAGAGTACTAACAGCTGAAGCCCATTAACCCCAGTATATATGCCCCCCTCAAACACTTCTTTGTTGCGAAGTTTTTGCCAAACGTTGTTTGCGATTCTGAGCGTTTCTGTCCTGTATATATCTACTTCGGCTTTTGACTCCTTTTGTTTTGGACCTCCTCTTTGCTTATCCCTTGTGGGCTTTTCTTTGCTTGACTTCTCTCTGGCTCTCGACCTCTCTTTCCTTCATTCGTTCATTCTCTTGCCTCGCCCCTCCAACTTGTCTACCTCGCTGCCTGTCTACCCTGGTTTTGACCTCTGCCTGTCTTTGACTTCGATCTTGCCTTCTCCCTTCTTGTTTGTTTGTGTATTGTTGCTGTGCTCAATTACTCGATTGTTTAATAAAACCCATCGGACTTTTAGCTCTGTGCGCGCCGGTCTTGGTTCTTTGTCCCTGACAACAGACTAATGGAATTCATCCAAAATTGCTTAGAAAAAATCTTNGGTTGTGAAAACTGCAGTCTAAAAGGTTTCAACAAATTTGTCTGCTGCAGGTTATCTTACCTGACACCTTAAATGGTGGTGCTTTTGAGGTGATCTTTGAGTAAGTGTCAGCTGGTGGACCAGCCTGGATGAAAAACAGAACTTTATAAACACTTTTCAACATTGAAAAAAAAAAAAACTTTTTTTGCAATTAAACATTTTTAAATATTGATTCATTAGTTTCTGTTTATAGGTCAAAACTTACATGATTCCTGTTTTTCATAGGTATCATACTTCCTGTAATTAAATAAAAAAACAGCTTTTTCAACAATCAAAAAAAAAAAGTCTAACTGACACTAATTATGTAAATGACAATGTTCAGTAATGACTTTCTAAAAGACATCAGATAGTAGACAATTAAATATATTGTGTTAAAAAAGAAATTTAAATAGAGAGGCGGAGTCTTTTAAAAGTAAAGATGGGGAGGGGTCACCACTCTGTGAAAGACTGCACCACCAAATAGTGCAGCAATTCAAGAAGAACGTTCCTCAACGTAACACAGCAAAGAACTTGGAGGTGATCATCATCTACACTACATACTATCTTTAAAAGATCCAGAGAATCTGTAGAATCTCTGTACGCAAGGATAAGAACCAGAACCAGTACTGGATGGTTGTGATCTTTGGACTCTCAGACTGCACCTCATTAAAAACAACCCCCATGAATCTGGAATGGAGTCACTGCATTAGATCAGGAACACTTCCCAACACCATCGTCTGTGAACACAGTTCATCACTGCTCCACAAACACAAGGGCAGGACGTTAGTCCACATGACCTGGGTGACCTGCACACCTATGAAGCTGCATTAATGCTGAATGGTATGTACAGCTTTTGGAGCAGCATATTCTGCATCCAGGCTGCATCCTTTCCAGGGAAGGTCTTGTTTATTTCAGGAGGACAATCAACTACATTCTGTACAGCAGCAGGCCTTGGTAGTAAAGGAGTCTGGGTGCTAAACTGACCTGCCTGCAGTCCAGACTGGTCACCCACTGGAAACCACTGAACATTTGGGGCATTATGGAAGGAAAAACAGGACAAAGGAGACTCCAAACTGTTGATCAGTGGAAATCCCATTCATCATGTATTTTTCAAAAACAACAAAATTTCTCAGTTTCAGTATCTGACGCGTTATCTATTTCAAATTAGTCATAAGGTTTCAATGGTTTGCGCATCACTGTATTTGGTTTTATTTACATTTTGTGCCCCAATTTTGGGGTTGTAAAAACTGCAATGTTTCTGAAAGGTTTCAACAAATTTATCTCCTAATGAGTGAGACCACATCATGCAAGGAGAGCCAGAATAAGGGGCAAAGGGCCTGTGGAATTGGGAATTTGGCATAATTTCATGGATCATCTCACATCTCACTAATAGCACTGTTATGAGATTAGAATTAAGAGATGCTTGTATACCTCATTATTCCACTTTATTACTACAGAATTATTGGTATTTGTATGTGTATGTATTTGTGTGTATGTATATGTGTAATTTATTTATTTATTTTACTATATTTTATTTTAACTCCTTTTGACAGGGACTTCCTAAGCCTTTAACATTGTGTCTTTTTATGCCTGGCCTTTCCTCATCGGTTTTCTATATGATGTACCATATAAGCTTTTATTTACTGTGTTTAAATAAAAATTTGAATTACAAAAAAAAAACCCAAATATATCTGCTGTCTTACCTGAAGGTGTAAGTGGAGCTGCTATTGAGGCGATCTCTGAGTAAGTCTCACCCTGGACGAAAAACATAGATATTTGTAATAACTTTCAGAATTGAAAAAAATCCCATGCTAAATATTAAAGCGAAAAAACATTTAAAGATTTTAAGAATTATTGCTTGAAATGATTCTTGTAGCAGTAGGTTAGCTTGTGGTCTCTCTAAATCTAAGCATTTCTATTTATTTATTTATTTATTTACTTTTTGTTACTAGGTCAAAACTTACATCATCCCAGTTTTGAATGGGTATTGTATTTCCTGCAATTGGGGAAAAAACAAAATTTTCAGCAGCAAGAATTATCTAAATGAACAATTCCATCCATCTTTACAACAGTTTTCAGCAGTTATTTACATGTGGGATGTATTTACAAACAAATCTCTGAATTTACTTTACAAGGACTTGTAAATGCATTGCATCAATAAAAGGAAATATAATTATGTAATTAATGTAATTGAATAGTATGTCAACGACAATTTTTTGAAATATAAACAGAATTTTGAAATACAAGTTTACATCTTTTTATAAACTAATCAAGTCCAGTTTTGAATGAGTATCGTATTGCCTGCAAATGGAGGAAAAAAACAACCTTTTCAAGAACCAGCAAAAATCATGTAAATGAAAATTAGAAAGGCATAAGACAAATGAAGCCAGTGTAAAGCAATAATAAATGAATTCTGAGTTTGTCACACCAGAGAAAAACATGTTATTAATTACCCAGCCGAATTTGAATGTTTATTAAAATCGTGAGTCTTTGAAATCAGGTTGCAAAACAATGAAGAAATATCCGGTATTCTCTGCTCTGAAACTGTGGGGGCGTGTCCTTTGAAAATGCTGAAACCACAGCCAATCATGGCCTCTCAAGAGTCAAATACCGCAAATACCACTTTGACCTGAAAAATGATGCTTCATGTAGTTTAGAGCCGGAGGACACTGACCTACCCAACAATCAGTCACGTTCCGCACAGTGAGCAACAGGATGCTCTAGTTTCACTCCTGCTTATGAAAGGAATAGTGAGTGTAGGCTAACAGAGAGCTACTAGCCTGTAGCCTGTTAGCTCTGTTCCGTAAGTGGCCGTTCTGACCAATGTATCACTCAGAGACACAACACACTTGCCTCACATAGTGATAGCACAATTAGCCTAGCTGATGTTAGCGAAGCAGGCACTGTCTGAGGAGGGCGAATGAGCTGTAACAGTAGCCAGGGGGCTCACAGTCTGAAATGTAGCTGCTGAGCACTAACCTAGCTGATGCTAATGGGCTCTAGGTTGTGTAAAGTTACAGTGTTAGGGGAGGGGTCATGCTAAGTAAGGCTCCAGTGTATCATTGAGTCACAATTTCAGATCCACCCAAACATTTCTGAACACATGTGCATGTATTTAGAAACATATCTCTAAAATTCATTTTACAAGGGCTTTAAATAAGCTCCCCAGCAAAAAATATGACTCTTCACTGATTTTCAGTACATGATCAGTGAACAGCAAAACATTTTTCTTATAAGAAGGTCATCAAGGTCATCAAGGAACCTCACGTGTGACTGTTCAGCATGTTTATGCTCGTGGTACAAGAGATTTTAATCTCTGTATCTTAAGATAGTTATGTGTGTGTACATGTCAGTTCTTCTATTCTCTGCTAGGCTGTGGGTTAGTTGGTGGTGTTAGTGTCTACCATCAAGTGGAACTGTATAACTGGAAGTGACCAGGTTGATAAGCTCACCAGACAACAAATGAGTCACCTTGCGTGTTTAAAGTGGTAGTAACTTCAGGCTCCTGCAGATGGCGCTGCATGAGGATGATGGGGCTATAAATCTCTGCGGTGTGAGTGACAGGATCCATAGATCGGGAAGAGGTGGTACAGTGCAGGGAATGTCTCGTTCCGTGTGTGGAAAATGGCTCCAAAGCAGATGTTACGACAAGAGTTGTCTCAGGAAAGCAGTCAACATATCCTCGGACCCCACACACCCCAGTCATCCCCTGTTCCAGCCTCTGCCATCCGGAAAGAGGTACCGGAACATCCGAGCCAGAACCTCCAGGTTCAGGAACAGCTTTTACTCTAGAGCTGCCAAACTGGTCACACCGGCAGCGCCTACCAGAACATGACCGCCACTAAAGACTGTTACTGATTTCTAGCCAGAACACACTAGGCTCTACTACCTCATAGGACTGTTTGCACCGCACTTTATACTTTATACTTGAACATCCAGCTGTGTACTTACTTATTTATCTATATTTATTTTTCTATACCGAACACCTGTACCAAACAATTTAGCTGTACCTGAACGTTAAGCTGCTTCTCCTACCTGCACTGTACACCACATACCACATACTTAACTGATACTACTTTTACACTTTGCACATGTCTTGTACACATACTGTACTGTTTGCACACATTGTCTTTTTCTATTTGTCCTTGCACTACACTATATGTACCAATAACAGTTCTTTTTTAGTTAATTATTCCACTTAGCAAGTGAAGCCATGTTCACTTGTTATGTACTGACTGTTGTCATGCTTGAATACAGTGTCTTCCTAGAATTGGAGGGAGTTTCTTATGAACTGGAATTCGTGCCCGTTATGTAACTGTTGTCCTACACATGTTACCTGTTGGCTGGGAAGGTGAGGGCACTGCGGTGATCACTGAGCAGGTTGCAGCAGCTGGATCACACTAAGCAACAGGAAATATGTTTGTAGACTCAGTGAAGTTATTCTGAAAGAGTAGTTGATTTGATTTGTGGTAAACACAGAACAGAAATGCTACTTACTTCCTCCACACTGAGCATGGCCATCATGGCTCCTGCAACACAAGCTTCTAACGTACCCTGATCTCCACTGGCCGAGCTCTCTTTAACTCTACTAAACATAAATACATATATTAAAGCTTTCTGCAGCCCCATAGTGACATGACTACCACCTTACAAATCATAACACACAAAGATAAGCATTATACAAGATATTATACGAGTTAAATGATGTTGAATTATGTAATAAAATATTACACAAATCATCCGAGAGTTTCTAACCTGGCTCTCCTCTTCTTACCTGCAATGGAAGAAATGACAACATTCAGTAATC
>CM067494.1:16985630-17041250 GCA_034552555.1 Semaprochilodus insignis | reverse complement strand
AATGATTGGCTAAAAGGAGTGACTGCATTTGGGCGTGCCAAAGACCATAGTGTGAAGGAAGTAGCTGGATCTGCAGGTGCATGGAAGCGTACGGTCATACGGGTCTACCAGCAGTGGCTAAAATCCCAGTCTACAGGGAATTCTCCTCAGAATTGTGCCAGGGAAGGCATCCACCACATCTGGACCAACTGTGCAATTCTTTGATGTAAGAGTGTCTGAACATTGATGTGACCTACATCCAGAAACCTGTTAAAGTCCTGTAGAAGAACATGCAGCAGTGCCCCGTCCTCTGCAAGTAAACCACATAGCTCGCGTGCTGCTGCTGCTGCTGGTTCTGGCCTCTCAGGAGCCTCGCTGGCATGTTGGTGCGCTTGTCTAAATTAAAGCATGATGAACCACCTTAACAGAGCAGTTTCTGTCTATACAGCTCCCGCTTATAACCACAACACGTCATCTGAGCATTCTCGTGCTAAGGCACTTTAATTCCAGTCTCAGAGAGAACAGCTAAACATGACGACACTTAACAACACTGAAATACTGCAGTATCCGAAGCTTTGAAATATACAGTGACACCCCAAAGTTTGGGCACCCTGGTCAAAACTCCTGCTACTGTGAATAATCAAACAAGCCACAGATGACCTGACTTCCAAAAGACCCAAAAATGCCACATTTCTTTAATATTTTAAGCAAGTTTTTTATTTTATACATATTTTACAGGTTTAAAATAAAAATGAAAAGGGCCTGAAGCTAAAGTTTGGGCACCTGAATGGTCAGTACTTCCTGTACACCTCCTCTGGATTTTGTGATGAGGCTGCAGGAAAGGTTTTCCTCTGATGACTCTACCATGCAGGGAGATGTTTGCACAGGTGACACTGCAAAGTAGAACAAAGTAGGTGTTTCTAATAAAGTGGCCAGTGAGTGGAGGCACAGGGTAGGTGTTTCTAATAGTGGCCAGTGAGTGGAAGCACAAGACAGGTGTTTGTAATGAAGTGGCCAGTGAGTGGAGGCACAGGGTAGGTGTTTGTAATAACGTGGCCAGTGTGTGGAAGTACAAGGCAGGTGTTTCTAATAAAGTGGCCAGTGAGTGGAAGTACAAGGCAGGTGTTTCTAATAAAGTGGCCAGTGAGTGGAAGTACAAGGCAGGTGTTTAATGAAGTGGCCAGTGAGTGGAAATACAAGGCAGGTGTTTCTAATAAAGTGGCCAGTGTGTGGAAGTACAAGGTAGGTGTTTCTAATAAAGTGGCCGGTGAGTGGAAATACAAGGCAGGTGTTTCAAATAAAGAGGCCAGTGAGTGGAAGTACAAGACAGGTGTTTGTAATAAAGTGGCCAGTGAATGTTGAAGTTTAAACCATTGATGGTCAAGTATATTTCCTATAGCAGGGCGTTTATACTGACGTCTTTGAAACCACCTTTCAAAATGAAAGCCGTCAGCATCCTCTGAAAAAAGTAGTCCCCTGAAAATAATGAAGAACCTGTCTAGCCGATATAATCCCATTATTGGAAGAGCTTTTAATCCCCCTGTGGTAGGAAACCACTGTACGGTATGGTTATGTTTTAAGGTATATAAAATCAACTCATTATGCAGCTGAAATAGAGCAAACCAACAACTTGGAGATCTTATTACTCTGTTTATAAGAGAGAGTCACTGCTAAGGCTAATATAATGCGATGAGGGAAAATAAACATGCACAGTCCAGTTTATTTAAAACTTTACAGTTTATTTATTTACAGATTTAAATGTCAGATATTAAAACATTCAAAAGACGTACAATCTATAAAGACATACTGGGTTTATGGGATATTACAACATATAGAGATGTTGAATCAGCTGCAGGCTGTAGAGCTAAGAGTCTGTCACTGTGTCAGCGATGCTGCAGTACATATGATACTCGTCTTCCTGCAGATACAAAAGAAGACGTTTGCAGTGACAGTCCAGGAATGCTTTTAATGCATGTGCTCAGTCTCAAACTTCATTCTATCATCAGTGAGATATACTGTGATAAAGCAAAGAGACTTACAGTACAAGATAATACAAATATACAAGTGTTTAATAAATGTGGTTATGTATTAACGATTATTACAACAAACACATTTCACCACCAAGCAGTTTAGCCCATTAACACAAGTATATTGACCAAGACTGGACCAGAGATCAACATGCAATTATGAGTAGTCACAGAAAGGCAAATTCAGACTAAGGTAGGGTCATGTTAATAAGACAAACAAGGGAGGTTTAAGTAGAGAAATGACCAGGGCCTAGGCTAATGCTAATCCCAATGCTAATGCTAAAGACAGGTAGGATAGTAGGATAGTAGCAAAGCAAGCCAATGCCATAGCCCGTTTAAGGGGAGCATGGGTACTTCCTATTTTTCCCATTATATGAAAACCTGATCTCCCAGCTAGAAAGGGCTGAAAATGATAAACAAGTTCATAGACATTTATACTGCAACCTCATTTCAATTTGGAAATAATGTACTTATAAATGTTGACTGAGAGCTGATTGGTTGCCATTACTCATACTGAGAGCTGATTGGTTAGCATTACTCCTACTGAGAGCTGATTGGTTAGCATTACTGCTACTGAGGGCTGATTGGTAAGCATTACTGCTACTGAGTGCTGATTGGTTAGCATTACAGCAACTGAGTGCTGATTGGTTAGCATTGCAGCTACTGAGTGATGGTTGGTTGGAATGGACTGTTCTTACACCACTTTTGTACATAGCACAAGGCCGGAATGTGATTGAATTGTGCCTGAACCTGAAACAGTAACTGAAACATCAGAGGCTGTTTGTGGTCTGGGTTTGAGGTATGACTCAGTAAATGCAGTGGTTAAGAACACTCTTGCTCACCTGGGTGCCTTCAGAATGGCCTTGTATGTCTTTGCTGGGGGCTAAAAACAGAAACAAAGTACAGTCACTAATTCTATAGCTTTCATTTACATTTCGTTTAGACGAGCTGTATAGTCAAAACCTGACCACTGATGAATGACTGGCTAGCAACCTGTACATCAGCAGACCATCTCTAACTCAGGGTGTACTAACTCAAGAAGACGGCTAACACAACATGTACATCAGCAGACCATCTCTAACTCAAGGTGTAGGTGTAGGTTTCCAGTTGCTGGTGAGTGCATTTCAGGATGGATATAATGAATCTGTAAAAATGTAATTTGTTTAATTTCTAGATTTCAGGTTTAATGTCCACTGAGGAAGCAACTGATACAATATGGCTACCTTTACTGCCACTGTGTGTTGTTTATGGGTGTGGTTATTTATTATAAGAATACATTTGTATGATACGTGCTGGTTTGTCCCCAAAATGGCCACTAGGGGACCATTCAGGTGAGACTTTTTTCCAGATGTTACTTATTGGCTGACATAATCTGAGTACGCTTGGTAAATTAGTCCTACCTGAAGGCTGAGAAGGTGTGGAGACTGAGGTGATCAGTGAGTAGTTCATCTGTGGGTTACTGTTCTAAAGGATGGGAGGCATACAGCAGCACTGGTGAACTTTTAGCTCTGTTAATTTTTGCTGTTTATTCTACTTATGCAAAGTGAATCAAAGATCAGGAACCAAATATCTGTAAGACAGGTGACCCTTGAACCCTGATACGTAACTTATGTCACATGCTAATATATGGTAGGTGTAGTCTAGTTAGTTGTCAAGAGCATGACAACAGCAATGTTTATGGTATAGTTATATCAAGGTTATGTAGCAACATTCAAGTGTCACCATGAGATCATGTCATCAGGTACAACATCAGTGATACTTTTGTAGAACTGAGATCGATCCATTCATCATCAAAATGTCACACAATGTAAATGACATCCATGATTTTTAAATGATGTAGAAAATCAATCAACAAAAATGGGGGATTATGGGGTATTCTTTTAAACATCAATTTAATATTGGTGTCTGGTCTACAGAGTGCCTGAAAGGATGTGGTGTATTTTTTAGGTAAAAATCAGGTGTGCACCAGATATTATGTGGTGAGCACCCAATACTAACAGGTGAAAAACAGATATTATGTGGTGAGCAGTACTATGGGTAGATGCTATGTGGTGCACACCAGATACTATAACCATAAGATATCTGTGGTGTTCACTTAACGGTATCTGGTGCTCACTTGATAGTATTGAGTGATCACAACACAGTATCGAGTGTGGACCTGACAGTATTTGCTATCCACCACATAGTGATGGGTGCTCACATAAATAATTATGCTTACTTAACAGTATCTGGTGCTTACCTAATAGTATCTGGTTCTTACCTAATAGTATCTGGTTCTTACCTGATTTTTCCCTAAAAAATACACCACAATACATAATGTTAATGAGATCAATCTAACAGTAAACGTCTCAGTGATACTCAAGTGATTCCTGAATTAGTAAAGTACAATGATATCAGTAAAACTGAAATATGAAGTATATAAGAAGTATAAGAAAAGAAATAATTAGGAAAGTAAAAGAGCACTTATGTTTTCTGCACTGACCAGGGCGATCACGTCTCCTGCAAAAGAAACATCATCAGACCCAGACTTATAAATAAGCGCTGCTTTAGTACTTTATAGAATTCTATATGGTATCTATATGGTATCTATATGGTATGGTATCTTTATCAGTGGTATATGGTATCTATATAGTATGGTATGGTACGTTATCTATATCATTGTTATACGGTATCTATATGGTATGGTATCTATATCAGTGGTATATGGTATCTACATGGTATGGTATCTTATCTATATGGAATGGTATGGTATCTATATCAGTGGTATATGGTATCTACATGGTATGGAATCTTTATCAGTGGTATATGGTATCTATATCAGTGGTATACGTTATCTATATGGAATGGTATGACATCTATATCAGTGGTATATGGTATCTATATGGTAAACGTACCTTGATTGTCACAGCTTGATTTGACTTTGTATATTCTGCTAAACACACAGATTAAAAACCCATTTTATATTATCATTTAATCAGGAAATTAATATTGACTTTGTCACTTTGTCATTTGTGAATATTGAGTTTGTCACGCCTGCTGGCTCTCTTCTCACCCCTGATCTCCCTGACTCCTTTTCCCATAACCCACCACCCGATGACATTACTGTCACATGTCCTCCATCTCCCAATCCTGTTCTGTTTTCTAGATCCAAATCACCCGAGTATTGATCATCCAGTCTGGTTGTATATATACTCCTCTCTCCCACTGACCCGTTGTGAGGTATTGTCACTCTGTGCTTACTGAGCGTTTCCCTCTGTGATGACTCTCGTCTGCTACTCTGGTTTTGACTTTATTCTGATTCTCTGATTTACTCTTTCGTCTTCGCCCTTTTGGTACCTTTGCTGTTCTGATTGTTTGCCTGGTTTTGACGTCCGCTTGTTTCTAGACTCTGACTCTGTCTTGCCCTTCTGTTATGTCCACCTTGCTCTTGTTGGTGCTGTGGTTGATCACAAACCTGTTAAATAAACCTCGCCTCGCTTTTAGCTCAGCACTCGTCACTATCAGTTTGTCCATCAACACACAGTTACAATCAGGGTCAGGTTTCGAGCTGTGTTCAGGGTCAGGTTTAGATGCTGTGCTGAGGTTAAAGTCAGGGTTAGATTCAGACAAATATTCTGGTGAATCGTCATAATGGACCATCACAATAACTTTTATCTAAGCAAACATACTTGTATTTAACAGTGGAAACTTCAGTTACATATTGTTCCTCAGGTTTAGGGTTGAGTTTAGGCCTAGTGAGAGACCCGGGTGAGTTGGGTGAGTTTACTTAAAATATTATCCTTTGTTTAACTGTGCATAGGCTGCTGTGATTCAGTATTGTTTAGGCATTTCTCACCTCTCTGTGCTCTGCTTACCTGAAGACCAAGAAATGTAAAGTTAAAAACATATCAAATTCAGAATGTATTAAATAATAATTAGATTATTACATACAACTCTGAGCTGGTTTCTTTCTGTTCTTGTCTGTAAAGAACTTGCTTATTGGTTAGAAGACTTACTGATAAATATGCACAGACAGAAGATCATCGCTCCAGCCAGAAAGACGCTGATGCCGGTGGTTGACAGCACTATGATGTCAAAAGTTTCTAAAAAATAACGAGGCTAATATGGAATTGGAACGAAGATGTGCAATATATTTGGTATATAAGCAACTTTGTGGTTGGCCAAATCACATGTTTTGTTGATTTCTAAAGTAAATAGAAGTTAAACACATCCTCTGCAGCAAACTGTTTCTCATGGTGACTTTTGAGGAATGTTTGGGATCACTGTCAGCTTCACTTTCTTTACTGATTATGTCAAAATTCATTTCCAGAATTTGCTGATATTTAGAGGAATCCATTCTTCCATCTACCTGTGCAGTGGTTCCCACGTCACTGGCTGCCACACAAACCAAAGTACAACAGATAACCAAAGTAGCAACTGATTGACAGTTGCCTTGCCTGTTCTTGCCTTTGGTGATTGTGGTGCATGACCAGTCTGTAGCACTTGTTCCTAAAAAGCATCTGGATACTGTAGATGTTGTTTTGCATAATTCAAATGTGGACTTCTGATGGGGGTTGCAGGTGAGGTTTCCTTCTGATGTCTCTTTCATGCAGATCTTGTTTGTTCAGTTAACACTGCAGTAGAAAGCTGCATCACCTTCCTGCAGGTTCTTTGCTGTCATATGGGGGGTTTACAGATCCACAGTTCAAAAAGTGCATATTTTTTCATAATGTTCTATTGCGTTCCAGGTATCAGTTGGCTTTATTTTCAGATCTTCACCCAACAGCTGAGAGGAGTCCATGATTACAGAGTAACAACACAAGCTTTGAAGATACAGCATATTTATAAAGTTCTAGAAATGTCATCAGATCATGGTTCTTGAACTGTCTGGCTCATTTAAGACGTTTAAGACATAACAAGTTAATTCTTAAAAAGTTAAAAAGTCCTGAGTCTTTACTACTGGAAGGGTGTCCAAACTTTTGCAGCTACCCCAAACTACTGTTTTGTTCTAGTTTTTAGGTTAATCAAATATAAAGTAACTATGCATAACATAAAAATGATATGATTTTGCTACAGAGCTTGTGTTTTTCATTCATATGGGATATTTGGGAATTTCAGTGCTATGAAAAAATATCAGACAGGTTTAAAATGTGATAAGACATGCTGGAATTTACAGCAAAATCTACAGAATTAATATTAAATGTAAAATAGATTGTTTAGAAGGTGGATGCAGTCAGTCCCTCACTTCTAGAAAGTGTCTGGATGCGGTCATCAGGTTGGGAGCGGGTTATTAGAGCTATTAAAGAAAAAAAAACATGCTGTTATTAACAACCAAAACCTCTATGATGACATAATGTGCAGTCATTTCCAATAACTGTGTTTGAATTATTGTTTATCATGTGACTAAGATATTCACTTCAGCATCACAGAACAATGCGGAAACTCACAGGCTGTTGTGGTTTCACTGGGGAGTGTGGAAACAGTAGATGAAGCTGCTGAGAACAGAGAGATAGAGAACATGTGGTGGCTACAGAACATGAAGAACAAAAGTAGAAACATGTGAAACAACTTGAGTTTTGGTCTAAACGACCAAACTGGGACACACAAAGCTGCTTAGTGCAGTATATATTGTCATTTATTTTTATACTGCTACAGAATATTAGGTCTTTATAAAATAAAATGTTATTTTAAATTATGTCAAGCGTTTTGTTGTCATCAGAATCAAATTTGTTAGCCAAGTATGTTGACACACACACAATGAATTTTATTGCTCAATATGTGTGTACACATTGTAAGAAAAAGTTGTATAAATATCATAAAATAAAATAAACTGCTTAATTATTATAAAATTCTGTTTAAGTTAAATATAGACTAACCTGTTGTAGACTTGGGTTTTGTCCACTGCGTTGCAGTTGTCGGAGCTGGTAAAAGAGGCAGTCCTGACAATAAAGAAACAAACACACTCCAACAAAAAGGAACTGCATGGATAAACTTTGAATAACAGACTTAATGCACAAATAGAAATGTGACAGTTAACAACCCAGTTCAGTAGGTAACATTTAATTTGAAGGCTGCATTCATAAGGACTTCATAACGTCTATAAGTATCGCATAACATAACACATTAAAAAATAACACTAGTAATAATAGTATTTATAAACAATTTATGTCAGTATTTGTAAGATGCTATAAGATGTTTTATGAAATAAATTATTACTATAGGAGATCTTAAATTATAACGACAGTCAGTTCTTGCATTATGTTATGAAGCATCATTGCTAAGAACTTGTAAGCCCATAGCTGAGTAAAGAACACATGTACTTTTCTAATTCCCTGTATCGTTTAAGTTTGAGGGCATCATATCTAGACCTGATATGTGGAATTCTTAAATAAGATAATACTTGCATAACGCAAAGTGGAAATGTAGTAACAGCAGCCGGTCAGGTAAAAACGAAACAAGTGCAAAAGAGTACATGATAGTAATAATATAAACTGGACATGTAGCAGTATGTAACTCAACACAGTTCAACAGCAGGAGATCAGTAGTGCTCCTGGAGACTCATTGTAGAGTCTAACTGCAGTTGGAAGAAAAGATCTCACACAGCGCACATTAGCACAGCGCAGCTCTTTAGCATTAATAGCTTAATGGCAACGTTATACATGAAACAACCGCCCATCACTGTAGTTTAAGGCCTGTTATGTCAGTCCAATGTCTTTCATTTTCTTTAGGGTAATTTGGCCATAAGCTATTCATAAATGTTCAAATATTGCATCTTAACCATGTTATTGAAGGTTTATGCCGGGCAGTGCATGTAACGTACGTGTCCCTCAAATGAAGTGTTACCAGTAAATGCAGCAGAGATATTCAAGGCACTCACGTGTAAGGCGGTATGTGTCACTGAGTGGAGAGCGGACGGTTGGGTCAGAGTTTAGTGAGTAATCACAGGTCACCTCTCTGCTCTTCGCTGACTGCAGACGACCGACCAAATAGTTCTCATGCCCTTGAAATCTACACGCCAGTGATCCAGACCTCGTCTTCTGAGACATCATCCACACTAACGTCTCATCTCCAACGTAGAAATCACATCTAACATCAGCACCGAGTGACTCGTACAGTGAGATCTCACAGACAAGAGTGAACTCATGACGTTGCTCATTATGATCCACCCTCACTGATGGTCTGTTACCTGCGGAGAGATCAGTGCAGCAGTGAAACAGTGATTCATATGACTGTATTAACGTTTGGTTACCAGCAGTGATGTAAACAGTGACCTACCCAGTACTCTCACTGGAGCTGGGAGAGAGCGAGGAGACATAAACAGTCTGTTCGATACTCTCACAGAGTAGTAGCAAGTAACGTTGATGGGTTCAGGTGAACTGTAACTGCGTTCTGCCCATGTGGTCAGTTCAGAGAGAGAGAGTGAGAGCTGACAGGATGGACTTCTTACATTTCTCTCCAGGTCTTCTGGATAGACATAACACTGAGAGACTCCAGCAGAATACGGAGGAGTACAGTTCAGCTGTATGGAGCTTCTCCCTGCAGGAGACACTGAGAGCTGAGGAGCATCTAAAACAGACAGAGCCAAATTCAATACATACTGGACAAATGACTTAACGTATTATCAGTAAAGAGTTAATATTCTAATTTTATTGTTTTATTTCTTCCCTGAAATGTATGTACTTTATGTACTAAGTTGCAATAAATTTTTTACTTCTGTTGTCCAGTCTCTCATCCCTTCGAACCTAAAGCGTGCTGTTTTTGTTACTGTGCCTTTATGACTGAATCCGTGGAAAGCGTTTCTCCCTCTGGTGTGTACCGGTGTGTTCCACAATATTAAAAACTGAACTGATTTATTAGTATCTACAGTCACACTTAGTTTTTAGATTTCTGTAAGGTTTCATTACCAATGTATCTGTCTTAGAATAGTGGAACCCTGAGGAGCACAGAATTCATCCCTGACTGCAAACAGGAGATCATTTCTAGTAGCTTACCGATGATGGTAACTGGAGCTGGTCGAGAGTGAGAAGATGTCAGATTAATGAATGTGCCCGTGTAGAAGCAAATAATGTTGAACTGTTCAGGTGAACTGTAGCTGCGTCCTGTCCAGCTGATCAGTTCAGAGCCAGTGAGTGAGAGCTGACAGGATCGTGAGGGTTTTAGATTTGTCTTTTTTCCGTCAGGATAGAAATAACACTGAGACACTCCAACATACGGATCCTTACAGTCCAGCTGTACTGAACCTCCCTTTGTAATAACTGCAGGAGACACCAAGAGCTCAGGCCGAGGAAGATCTGCAACATACATACCCAACATCATTCAGTGATTCTACACATAAGCTCAGGTTACACTGAGGGAAAGTGTCATGGGGGGGATTAAAAATATATTTTCTGTTTATATTTATTTTATATGCATTTTATAATTGTGTATCGTTCTTCTTTTTATAGTATTTATATTTTGTAACATATTATTACATATACAAACAATACAAACAATACAATTAAATGAACAATAAGACAATAACAACAATAAGACAACAAATCGGCCTTGAGGGTTTTTTTTAATTGAGAAGACGAACAAAACCACCACCTAAAATGGAACTAAACACGCAACTACATGCAGAGTAAAATTAGGAATAAAAAAAAAAACAGGAAAGACAATTAAACAATTGATGAATTTTCAATACTTCAATTTTTTTTTCCTACTGTTCATTTTACTGTCCAACTAAATACATAAGCAATTAAAAAAAAGACATGCATCACATGTAGAGATGGCTAAAATACCATCAGATATAATTACTCTATTCCAGCGATACTGGTTACTCACTCTGTGGGTGAACTTCCAGAATCAGATGGAAGTACAGCAGGATGAACAGAGCCATTTCACAAGCACAAGCGGATGAAGCAAAAGCATGAAGACTCTTACTTTAAACATTTCACTAAAGGAAGACAGGAACAGGAAACCCACACCTGTCCACTTCTGGTCTTTCAACAGCAAATGAAAACCAGCTCTGTCCTCTTCTGGTCTTTCAGCAGAAACAAATAGAGTAATGTCTCCATTTATTTACGAAGACGTGAACAGTTAAAGCAAAATCCACATCATTATACAGGCACCTGCATTATCACCACAAGTGTTGTACTGATAATATCAGTAATCATGTTGTCCACTAGGTGGAGCTAAAGTCCTGCAATTCTATATTAATACACTGTTAGACTGTTAAAAGCCCAACAATAGCTCTTTCCTTTCCTCTCCCTCTACTTTACTTGTCCTGGTTTTTCCAGCTCCAACAGTCTCACTTCAGCTCAGAAATAGATTGATAATTAGCTGGTTAGCTGAAACATCTGTGAAAGACCAAAGATGAACACCTAACATGCCGGACTGCGATTTGTCCTCATGCACAGACAGAGCCAATCATATAAAGCATCAGAGTTAAGCAGTTTTTCTTTTAAAGAATTAAAAAATATTTTGTAGATATGTACATAGTGAAGCTTTACTGTTGTCTTAACAAAACCTCCTATCATTCCGTTTTTGAAATATGGTAATTAGTATGATGAATGTTGAAATGTCTTTTATCTTATAATGTTATTTTCTCAGAGGCTGACAGAGAAAAGTGACTGTACAAATGTGGAGAGACAAAAGCTTAAATGGGCCCTTTGAGCTAAGTCCCAGCCCCAAGTTACAGTGCTAACCACAGGTTAAGCCCCAGTCTCCAAACTAAAAAGCTAACCAAAAGCTAACCCCCCTTCCCTGAGCGAACAGGCTAACCACAGGTTAATTTGCACCAAACGTGAATTCTGAGTAAACCGTTTTGCAATTTTTTTTTATCATTGTTGTTATCATTTTAAAATAATTTTACCTCAGAGGTTTCCATGTTAACAAATAGATGGAAACAAAATTATAATTATAATAATTATATTATAATACTGTTCCCAGTTTGTCAGTCTGACAAAAAGAAGACATAGAAACTTCCAGGAACTTTTAGCCCTGAGCGTTGTGATGTCAACACTTTGAGTTAACGCATGCACATGTAAGCAGTTACTCAGACCTGTTGACCTGAATCACATGTACACTTTCATCAGTTCTAGGTAAAATATACATTCAAACAAACAAATGTACAATTTAAATTAGATGAACACACTTTGCATATTTAAACTTTAAAATGTCCAGGTTTCATTTTTTAAGCACCCATACCAGCACACTAGCTCCCAAACCACAACGAATGCTTGTTTTAAAGGTCGGCATTGTTGGTCTATGTTTCTAGCAGGGGTTACAATTACAGTGTATAATAATATAAATATACTTACTATAAGATACCATAGTAGATCACCTTAGATTCATGGTCAACTATACTATAACCACAGTTATCATTATGCACCACAGTAAAACCATGCCAGAATCATAGTATAAGCATAGTTACCATAAGACTCTGTAGTAGTCCATTTTGGTTACTACCATAGTTATCATAATGCACAATAGTAAAACCACAGTTACCGCAAGATAGTTCATGTTCCTTAGTAGTTCATAGTATATTCATGGTTAACTACACCATAACCATAGTTATTACAGTATAAACTACCAGAGCAAAACCATGGCAGAATTACACTATAAGCATAGTTACCAGAAGATACTAGTTCATGGTAGATTCATGGTTAACTATACTATAACCATAGTTACTACACTTTACCATAGTCAAACCATGGCACAATCATAGTATAAGCATAGTTACCATAAGATACCGTAGTTGTTCATGGTAGATTCCTGGGTAACTACACTATAATTATAGATACTATAAACTACCACAGTAAAACCATGGCAGAATCATAGTAGAATAGTTACCATAAGATCATGGTAGATTCATGGTTAACTACACTATAACCGTAGTGACTGTTGTAAAACCATGGTTAAGTTGTGTAAGGGTTGCTTGTTCAGCTAAAAAGCAATGTTCTTTATGAGACAGACATACAAACGTCATGATGAGAAAAGTGTCACCTCCGTCAGTCCCTGTTTAGTACAGTACTTATAGCAATGAAAAGCAACTGGTCACCACAGCCACCAGGGTTAGCTTCAGTTAGCTTCAAGTTGAATGAGCAAGATACACTGAGTGTTAAGACAGGCTCTTGGATACTGAAGGCTGGGAAGGTTATCTGTAATTTAAACTGTAAATGACCAGAACCCTAAATAAGCATTCAGTCATTAATAAAACACAAACTATGCAGTTATTAATGAATATAATTCTTATGGTGGACTGTTATTATTTAGCCTTTAATTTTAGAGTACAACAGGTAAAAAGCCTACAACTCTGACACCAATAAAGAAAAACAAAGTTTGGTGCCACTGGGCTCTAATGCAAGCTATAGCTAATCTAGCTAACATTATCTCCCACTGGCAAAAGCTCTTTGTGGATCCCCGTGACACAGACTATGGATTTTAAAGAGCGTTTCTTGCTATGAAGCCACATTTTCATGTTCCAGTTGTCAGGCTTTTTGGTCAGACAAGGGTTTGACGAAGACAGGTGGAGATAAGGCTAGCTATCTTTGCTTTAACTGGGCAGCACCGAACATGCTGCAAAATGAAGATGGGGGTTCATAGCAAGAAACACCCTATAAAGCCCACAGTCTAAATATAGGGTTTGCACTAAGGACCAGTTTGGCTTTTTCCAGTGGGAGCTAATGTTAGCTAGGTTAGCTAGCTAGCTAACATTAGAGCTCTGTGGAAACCATTTATTTTCATTGGTGTAAGAATTGTAACTAGGCTTATCAAGGCATGCGGACATCTTCTCTTTTCTTTCTCATCACAAGGAAAGAGCTAGAATGATAAATGAGTCATTGTTTTCTGACTCAAGCAACGCGGAACACAGAACTGCAGCCTGCTGGATAGACAGAACCTCAAGGGGCTCAGTAGAAGCTCAGACCCAGACGTGTTAACAAGCTGCCTGGAAAGAAAAGAATTTAGACCCTTTTCACCCACAATGGAATGCAGTATTAACAAATACTCTTTACTCAAATACATTCTTTATTGCTTATTCTTTTGATCTTTCATTCAAAACATAACAAACCGCTGACGTATATTTGAAGTACAACAATTAAAAAGAAAAACAAAATCCTTCTTATTATTAAAAATGTATTTTAGCTCAAATCTACAGGGGTTGGACAATGAAACTGAAACATCATTTTAGTGTGGGAGGTTTCATGGCTAAATTGGACCAGCCTGGTGGCCAATCTTCATTAATTGCACATTGCACCAGTAAGAGCAGAGTGTGAAGGTTCAATTAGCAGGTAAGAGCACAGTTTTACAGTTTTGCTCAAAATACTGCCATGCACACAACATTATGGGTGACATACCAGAGTTCGAAAGAGGACAAATTGTTGGTGCACGTCTTGCTGGCGCATCTGTGACCAAGACAGCAAGTCTTTGTGATGTATCAAGAGCCACGGTATCCAGGGTAATGTCAGCATACCACCAAGAAGGACGTTTTCCTCCACCAGCATCACGTAGTGACCTGGCCACTATCCTGCAAGAAGAATGGCTTAAAATCCCTCTGACCACTGTGCAGGACTTGTATATGTCATTCCCAAGACGAACTGACGCTGTATTGGCCGCAAAAGGAGGAGGAGGCCCTACACCATACTAATAAATGATTGTGGTCTAAAACCAGGTGTTTCAGTTTCATTGTCCAACCCCTGTATGTGTGCCACATTTGTTGGTTCCTCCTCATTTAATACTTTGTGCTCTTCCACTTGTACAGGTAACAGCTCTGAGTCTCTTATAATGTGTAATGAGACTGGAGATCACACGACAAGAGATCTGAGACCATTCCTCCATACAGAACCTCCCTAGATCCTTCAGATTCCGAGGTCCATGGTTGTGGACTCTCCTCTTCAGTTCATCCCAGATGTATTCTATGGGTTTAAAGTCGAAGGATTGGGATGGCCATGGCAAAACCTTGATTCTGTGGTCAGTGAGTTATTTTTGTGTTGAATGGCCAAGGTTTAAGCTTCCTATCTGAGACCAGCTCTCAGCCTGCTTCAGCCAGAGAAAATGGCGGCGGGTAACACTGGGGAGCAAAACGCAGTGTGAGTATAAATGTGGGTGTAGTGATTGTAGTGGGGTGTGTGTTCATCAGAATGAGCCTCAGTAAGTTAAAATATACAGGTCTGAAGATTAATAAAAGATGAACTCGCTGTAGAGGATCGGTTTTAGAGTGAAATAGCCGAGGGTAGCNGTGTAGTGATTGTAGTGGGGTACGTTTTCATCAGAATGAGCCTCAGAAAGTTAAAATATCCAGGTCTGAAGATTAATAAAAGATGAACTCGCTTTAGAGGATCAGTTTTAGAGTGAAATAGCCGAGGGGAGCTAACAGCTAGGCTAAACGTATTTCAGGTGAACTGAGCAGCGTTAGCAGCAGCTAGCTCTAAACAGTGGATACAGTAATAACAGCTCTGAGGTAAATGTGAGGTAACTGGTCATGTGACTGTATTAGTATACTACACTGTAGATCAGAACTTGTTACTGTACTGTGTACTACACACAGGGGACGTATACAGTATACAATATATACTACCATGTGCCATTTCAAATACAGCCTGAGGTAATCTGGCTTGTGTGTCAAATCATATTTATAACTGTAAGGGCAGGCTCTGGGACGTGTCCTGCGCCGGCCACTAGAGGGCAACGCAGGAGCACTCCCAATCAAAACAGACTCAATACACCTGTGGGATGCTCTACTTAAGAGCAGTGCTCCACTCCAACGTTGCTTAGTCTTTGTTTGAGAATACAAGCAAACGACTCGGCTGGTAACCTGGTGTCTCGTGATCTTGACAAGAAAAGACGAGAAAAGAAAAATTAAAAGAAAAGAGAAAAGAAAAGAAAGATTCCTTTTTTAAGCACGTTCCTCTTTGTTGCCCTTGTCCCTCGGTCTTTGTTTTGGGAGGCGCATTTTGTTTAGTTGTTTGTTGCCGTGTGCTCGCCAGCTCCCCGGCAATCCTTTGTTCGAACCCGCCTGGAGTGAGTCACCTGTTACAATAACCCACTGAAACAGAAAGTCATGGCTGACCATTTACATGTTCCTATCCTAGTATTTTGTTTAAAAATGTTATATATGAATGAGAAAATACTTCTGATAGATTTCACTCCCAAGAACTTCTATAACATTTACAACTGGAACCGACGGTGTCTTCTGATAAGCAGTCCGGAAATAGTGAGGCCGAAAATGATGCCAGACATCAGTCCAAAAATCCACAAGTAACCTGGTGTTGATGCAGGAAATTCAGGTCCTTAAAATAGGAAATATGTTTAGTTAGTTCATATGATACTTTAGTCTTTGTTGGTTTTACAGAACTAGCATAGCTTTGTTCAAGAGTCAGAGAGTACGCTTAATTGATTTGATTTCCAGACAAAACAGCCAATAAAGTGTACCTTATTCACATTTCCAACACTAGAAACACAGCGAACTGAAAATGAAAGAAAAGCCTCATATATACAGTATACATATAGCAAAGATATTTTTAGTTCTGAGTGTGTCCACTCTCCATTCCTTTCTGCCAATCTGGAGGGATATTTTCTCCACACCTTCAAAGTTCAGTCTCAGCCTTCATTCACGCTAGCCGGCAACAACTGGTTAACATCACCCCAAGTTTGTCTCTTGTGGGTGTGCTTGAGGCCGGTCACATTCTTGCGTGTGGGTGTATACAAGGTCCAGGAAAGCCAGCTAGTTTTGAAAGCACATGTATGGAACTGGTTTGGAAACCTAACTGCTTGGATTCATGGCTAGCATGCTGGCTAACCTAGCTAGCTGTCGAGTGACCTACCTCACCAGTGACACCAACAATATCCGCTACGTACACACTTCATTTTTCTACAGATATATGTACAAATACACATCATATAAACTGGGGAAAGGAGAATCGGCGGTTATGAGCTTCTCCTCCATGTTCACCACCACACTGAAAACTGGAACCAAACGCTGGTAGGAACTAAAGTTCAGAGAGCAGAAGCTGGGGGGACCTCCAACCCCCTGTGTCTACAACTAGTCTGACGAATTTGTTGGAGCCAGTTGTTTACAGTATCACTTCACCGCGTCATAATTCATTTGTGTGAAGTTCATAAAATCTCAGCTCGATTTTTGCTGTGTTGCTAAATTGTGGCTACAACCTGCGTACTCCCATAGCAAATGACTGGTGGCTTGTCGCTCTGTCGCCTGCTAGTGTGAACGCAGGATTAGAAGCTGGTTTAGCTTTTCTGCTTCTTCTCACCATCCAAATAACTCCAAGCACATTCATTCATTTGAGGTTCTGGACTATGGGGTGGTCAGTCCGTTGTTCTGAGAACACCAGCAGCTCCTTTGTTGGTGTGTTTGTCTCCTTTTCTCAGTGAGGAACTTCAACAGTTGCACCTCCTTTCAGACCTCCATAGCGTTGAGGTGTCCTCTTCTCACAGTGGACGGATGGACAGAAACACCAGTGGATGTTCTCAGATCTGAAGATCTGATGGGGACCGCTCTGGTGGTCTACCAGGGTTGTGTCCACAGACGTATTTCCTCTAGTTTTGGAAACTCCACTTATTTCGGAGTCATGACATTGTGATGTGCATTCTTTTATCTAACATTAATAGGAGTAACTGAATGGCTATTTTGTCTGGACAGGAAATAAATAAAGGTTGGTCTCCAACTTCAGTGCAGTATTGTATATCATGACATACTCACTCCACATTGACATCTTGGGTTCTACCATGCTGCTGTGCTTCACCTTGCAGGTATATTCCTCACCAGGGCGAGGAGTGATGGCCATATACTTATAGACTCTGTATGTCCAGTCATCACTATACATCAGGTCAGACATTACACCTTCTTCGACAGAAGGGTGACCATTGAGGAAAAAGTTGATTTCTATGTCTCCAGGGTAGAACCCAGTGGCATAGCAATACAGAACATTGGTCTGACCTTCTGCCACTGGGAACTGGGTGTACACATTGACCGAAGGTTGAACTGTGGACAAAAAGAAAAGTTTTAATTTGAAAATTGAAGGTATTTTAAACATCCTCAGACAAATCACATGTACTGATCACAAGTAAAAATGAGTCTACTCATCCTTCACAAGAAAGCAACATAAATATTAATGCAAAATGTCTATTTTCATTTGTTTTTATCATCTCTACGTGCCATTCATTTATTTCATATACATTCAGACATCACACAATGTATTCATAACTGTTTCATGTAATAACTTTTAGGGCTTTTAGAGGTGGACATCTGGTACCCTTCCCCACCACTGTGAACAGTTCTGACTCACCAAGTTTCTCTAGAATGAAATGTTTCACATCAAACCCACTCTGAATGACTTTCATTATGCTGCATGAATGTTTGTTGTAATTTCCCTTTAAACACACACTTTAAAGGAGCAATATGTAAGATGATGTAAACAATATGCACAATTTTTAGTTTAAAAAAATTCTAAAATGAATTAAAATTATAAACAGAATATGATTTTGACGGTGTGTTAAAGACGTCTGTGTATGGTATTGTAGAGACATCTACTGAAGTTAGCATGCTAACCAGTTAGCCCCGGCTCATTCTGTCTCTTAATACCACTTTGTACCTGAGCAGACAACAGTGAGTCACTGTAGCATGGAGCCTGCTATAAGTCCAACATGAGAGGATGAAGAAGTAGATTACCTTATCTTACATATTGCTCCTTTAAACAAACGCACAAAAGCTTTAAGGCTAATGCTGGCTTACTTCCTAAGGCATTTCTGGCAGCCCAGTGTCCTGTAGTCCCCCAAATAGCTACTCCTTTAAAATATAAAGAAAAGTGATATATTTGCTAGGTCTGACATTATATCTCCCCACTGAGTTCTAGCTAATAAACCAGTACAGTGAGCATGTGATTACCCAAAGGAGGCCTGGAAGTCCCTGTTTGCTGTTCGAGCTTGGAGAGATATTCTTCCTGACGAAGAAAACCGCGCAGAACTTCGCCAATACAGAAGTCCTGTTCACTGCCCTCCAGTACAGAGAAGCCTGTGGTCGCCCTAGGACGCAAGATAAACGTGTTTTTCGTCTTGTCAAAGTACGCAAATGTGGCTTCGTTCACCAGAACCACCACTGCCTGGTCTATAGAGTCGTTGCCCCTCCTCCGAGTGTAGGCCTGGATATTCACCGTCTGGTAATCTGGAGAAAGACAATGATCCAGAGTGTTATAAGCTCTAAAAGAGAAGCAGGCTCATGCAGCAAGTGCCCACCTCTCCTAAATCTAGTCGATATATATCTAACAGACCTCATGTTGAGACTGTTTGAAGCTTATTTTACTTTTGTTTTGAAGATTATGTTACTTATTTTGGTTTAAAGTAATTTTCTCACTATATGCCATTATAATGAGATAATTTGACTCGATAAAGTTGAGTCACATTATTGTGACCAGAGTCACCACCGTTTGTAGCACAGACAGCAGCTAGACGGGCTGGGAGTGACTCAGTAAGGTCACATGTTCTGGAACCATGCTGACTGCAGGGCTCCCAGTGCTGCTGGAGGGGGCGAAGGGGAGGATCCATAGAGCGAAAGGTGGTCCCACAGAAGCTCAAATGGGTTCAGGTCTGGGGAATTAGGGGGCTGGGGTAGCACATGGAAGTCTTGGTCATGCTCTTCCAACTGGACATTTCTAGCTGTGTGACATGTTGCATTGTCTTGCTGGAAGATCCCATCCGCCCCAGGGAAGACAACCAGCATGTATGGGTGTACATGATCTTCAAGGTTGGATTCATACCCAGATCGGTTGAAAGTGCCTATTGCACACCTTATATACCCTCCAAGCCAGCTGACTTCCTTCATTAGCTACACGCTGCCACCATTGAAAGTAGGAAGTCATATTAATGTGACTCAACTGAGTAGTTTAAATAACTACAACACATCTAGAAATAAGGTATATACTCTTATAATATAGCAACTATAATAATATATAATAATATATTATTGGAATATTCATACAACCATCTCTAAATGAGATACAGTATATTAGCTATTTAAACAAGCTACTTTAATAACAAATATTTCTTTTCATAATATGTTATTTTTTTTGCAGTATAGAATTCACAAATGAAATAGAACCAACTGATCTCACTGATCATTTCAGATATTTAGATATTAAGTTAAGAATGTTACTTTTTCAATTTAATTAAATTATTATTATTTTTACATTTTTATGTATTAATTTATTTATTTATTTTGACAGCCTTGAAACACTTACCAGTAAAATGTTCTATAATTCTCTTAGATCAGTCTTTCTAAACCTGGTCCTGCTCATCTTAGTGCTTTTTCTGCTTTACCAGCTAGCATTCTGGAGTTATGCTAAAAATTATCTATAATTGTTACTACCATAATAGCCACTACCGAGACATTTGGTAAAATTTCAGAAGTGTTGTGACTGTGTCATTAGTGACAAAATGGAAGGTTCAATCATTAGTTTTAATAAAATAAACACAATTAAAGTATAGGGTCAAGTATAAGACTCTTTGAATATATTTTAACATTTAACATTAATGTTTATAAATAAATAAATAAAAGTCAGGGTGTTGTATTTTGCCATTTACCCATTAGGTGGCCGTCTATGTGCACAACGTTTCGCAGTTCTAAGGAACGTCAAGAATGTAAGATCTTAATTAGTTAATTCTGAGCTATAAAGTCTGAATTTAACTCTTTCGATACAAAACAGCTCCTTACCAGAGACCAGTGCAAGCTAGCTACCTATGTTTCTCAGTTCCTTGTGTGTGTGTAATGGGTTTACACCAATCAGAGCATTTTAAACAACTCAAATTTCAACTAACAACTTCTACTCAACCACATTCTTCACCTTTACATGATTCTGAATCTATGAAGACGTTCCAATGCAGCTGTGGGGAAGTACTGCAGGTCTTTCAGTTGACGCTGTTTGCTACTTTTACTTTTACTTCAGTCATTATTTCACTTAGGAATCAAACAGAACTATTCAGACTAATTCACCTGGTGTTCCTTACCTGTCCACAGCAGAACAGCAGTAGCCTGAAGCAGCACAAGCACAAAAGACTTAAGAGGCATTTTTGCCAGGACACCACACTTGACGTTGCCTGACGTTGTGTCTCTCTCTCTCAGGGGAACAAAAACATCCAGTCGGTTATGTAACCCTTGACTGGCACTTTCACTTTCACTTATATGCTGATGACGATGCGTGAAATGGCAGCTGTACTGATGTCTCTCCTTTCGTTGTATGTTCTTACTGCTTGGTCTTCTGCTGGAGCAGGTAAACTATTTAATGTACACTGTTGTTCCATTCCATTCAGTGATAATGCCTGCAGCCAGATTTCCTCTTCTGTTGATGCTTGTGATATGAATTTGGAGGGTTTGTTTCTGTTAGACTGACAAAGCTCAAAGCTAAAGCAGTGAAGGAGCTGAACTCACGCAACAGAATGAAATGCTACGCAAATTTTAGGAATTGACTGACTAAGGATGGAAGTAAGGTGGAAGGTAGTACAGTGTAGTCTGCTGAAGGTTACTAATGCTCCTGGTGTTACTGGTACTGCTGCATCAGATCTGCATCTTGCCTGTAAAAGATACTTTGTATTTGGTTGACTCTGGTGATGATGGCAGGGTTCATGGCATGGTTGTAGCTAGTAAAGCGAGCAAACAGTAAAATTCACTATGTAAAAGCTATGTGTAACCCTGGGTGGACTGACCAGACGCTCACAGATGTTAAAGCCAAAGTGTATGTAAGAAGACATGAGATAACCAGAAAGCTAATACAGACCAAAACAGACATGGGCAAAACCAGAAGACCCAAACAACCAGCCAAACAATGCTAGTGGGGTAAACAAAAAGAGAAACGCAATAAAGTGATGGTAATACAAAAGTATGGCAAACAGAAGAACAGAAGGCTCAGGACGCAAAAATGAAAGCTGGCAAAACTTCACAAAGATATATATATATATATATATATACACACACACATGGGTAAATGAGGGACAGGTGAATGATATTGGTACTCAGGTGAAGGTAAACAGAATACAGTCTCTGATTGGTAGTTTATGGACATGTGGTATCGATGTCATGGAAAGGTGCATCATGGGAATTGTAATTTTCTGTTATAGAGGCAAAAGGAGAAACCGGAAGCGTTACCCCATATTTGAATAAAAGCACAACACTTTCAGAGTCAAGTTGAGTTAGGTCAGGTTATGGTTTATTTAGATGTTGTCACAAAGCAGCTTTACAGAGAATCCGGGTCCAAGCTCCCAGTCAGCAAGCCATGGGCGACAGGAGAAACCAAGAGGAAGAAACCTCGAGAGGAACCAAGACTCGAAAGAGGAACCAATCCTCCTCTGGTCCACACCGGATAGCAATATCGCACTGCAGCTGGGCTCCAGCCTGCACTGCTACAGATGGTGTGAAGAGCCAAGCTAGGGAAACATGTTACTAGCATTCAAAGGAACCATATGTAACACTGAGAGCAAGCATTTCAGAAGGGTTCAGATTTAAAATACTGGAGAGAGTTGCATGCCTTCCCACCCATCTGCCCAGACTTGAAGCTTGTGTGTGTTGCCAGATTACAGTGAACTTGCATGAACGAGCACAACATTAAACTTAGACAATGTCAAGTGGCGACAAGTCCTGCACTGTAAGTTGATCAGCTAATGTTTATATTTGCAATCTGTTTATTTTACTATATCTATGTATTTTACTGTTTATCCTTTGGTGTGACCCATAGCAGTTAACGTTAGCATGTGTTAGCATGATGCTTTTAGCCAGCACTAGTTGGGAACTGTATCTCAGGGTCTGTATCTTAAATATTAGCTGCCTTGATAACCCAGCTGCAGACAGACCACCGAGTATGTACGTTGAAAAGGATTAAAATGTCCATACCTACTAGCAGCCGTGATAAACTAGTTAAGGTTAGCTAACCTAAGGTGAAGCTCGTTCCTGTTCAGGAGACATTTAGCCAAGTCTTCCTGAGCTCTAATCTGTATCCATCTATCAAATGCATCACTAATATTTACTAATGTTTTACTACACCTGTGGTCATGGAGCTCTTTAAAAGGATGCACAGGCTTCTAAAGTCACATAGGATCTAACAGTAGCTTAGTTGATCTGATCCGTTGGGTTGAGTTTGTTTGCTTGCTTCTATGATGTTGTGTTTGCCTGCCAATTTGTTTCATAACCAGCAGTGTTGGGTGTGTACTGAGACAGTCTGGCAAGACACCATTGCAGTCTTTGGTGACGTGGTGTTAAGGACAGTCGTCGTAGCGGTCTGTGTGCATGTAGTCCTGCGTCGTGCAACCGTCATGAACAGGATGACTCATGGAGGGCATCACTGCTCGCTAAATGTCCGCAATCGTAGCTGTTGGGTCAGTCAGGTACAGCGATAAGGCCCGTCTTTGACTCATTGGCATGTCTCATAATGTCAAACCTACCCACCAAGTTTCATTCCTGTCAGTTAATTCCTTCCAAAAGAATATGTTAATTTTGCCGGAGTAAAGCAGTAAAATCCAGCAGCCTGTCTTATGGGTACCACCAGGCTATTAAACTAGCCCTAAATGAATGGAATAGAATGTTTTGGTTCTAGACTCCAGTTAGCCCTGTGAACGACTCTCCGTTTTGTTTTGCAGATGAAAATGCATACCAGCAGTTTATTGGATGCGCATTCAACAATCAGGGACAAGCAGGCCACTTCTGGCGTTACGGCTACAACAGCAAGGATGTCATGCACATTGATTTGGAGAGGGAAACCATGGTCTCTACCAGCGAAGCAGGCCATTTCCTAGCAGAGGAGAGGAAGAGTATGCAGTACCTCAAGTCGAAGGAGAAGCGTTTGAGGAAGCTGTGCACTGCAGTGCAGACGGTTTTCTCCCTTTCTAATAGCTCCCTCTCCAGGGCGGGTACAGTAAAACCACAGTACACACTGTCACCACTTAGTCAACCTAAGCTTTAGTCTACATTCTGAATGAATAGGACCATACCATGTGACACTCACCACCTTCCAAAAAATGTCCTGCTTTTATAGCCACATTTGGGAAATTTGGGAATTGGGTCATTCCACCATTGCTGTTGATATGTTAATTTGTAATTCAGGTTCAAAATGTAGTCTGTTACAGTCGTATACCAATGCGTGAACAACCCTGGTCCAGTTCCGTGTTGTTTTGAGAAAGTTTGTCATATTCATATAAACTGAGTAAAATGAGTTTTAGTTATTCAAAATGAGAAAATAAATAAACAGAAAAGATAAAATAGAAAATGCACCATACATTTTGCATAGACCACATTTTATGTTACAGGGGTAGAATGATTCAAATACGGAACTAGCACTTTGTTCAGGAATGCTGTCGAAAATTTTCCTTTGTGCTTCCATGCAGTCAAACCCGCAGTGCGTGTACAGTTGGGAGGGGAGCAGGGCCGGGAGTTCCTCATGTGTCTGGCGCATGGTTTCTATCCCAACGTCATCCGTGTGCGATGGACCCGTGACGGAAAGAACATCTACTATGGAGCATCAACCACCGGCGTGCTCCCTCACAAAGACGGCACCTTCCAGATGACAGGCTACCTAAGCCTCGGCAACACCAGCGCCCAGGGAGTAACCTGTGAAATCGAACACATTAGCATTGATGGGAAAATGAGGGCGACTTTGGGTGAGTGGCTCTCTGGGCTGGCCTGCACAAAGCCATGTGCCATGTCCCCCTACCATATTCCATATATGCTGATTATGATATATTAATCTCTGATACCGATGTAGACGTCCCTATTTTTCCTTACCAAGGAAGCACAATGCTCATGTCCGGGCCCCAGAAAGTTCTTCCACCTTACAGGTGGCCCTGCTTCTTGTAAACTGGGAAAGTGAAATTATACCTATAGTCTATCAAAAACACATAAAACATTTACTGTTGTGTCTTTTCTCTGTTGCAGAGGAGAAATCTGTCCACCCTCTGGTGTCTGTAGTCGTTGCTATGCTTGCTGGGATTGCATTTCCAGTTACCACAACAGCAGTGATCATCTATCTCAAAAGGAAACAAGCACCAAAAGCTTGTGAAGACACCACAAATGACTCTAGTGAGGCATCAACTCCACCAAGTGCAAGCTTAATGCAACTGCCAGCAGAGCTGTAGGTGCTGTATATTGTCACAAGACAGCAAGCCAATAGAGGGTATGTGTTACAGCGATTTTACTGTAAGGTTGAAAGAATGGTACAAGGCTAAAATCGCTTACAAACACTGCAAAGTCAATAGTCACACATGTCTTTTCCATGAATAACTTCATTGCATCTAGGTCTTCATTAAAGAGCAATTCCGCAGATGCATAATTCAGACAGAGTAATTGGGAGTGGGTTTGGTGTGAGGTGGTTCAGATGTTCTTTACAGTGGTGGTGATGGGAACCAGGGTTCTCCATGTCTACAACACACGTCTAGACACTTTATCTAAACCACCAGTGAACCTACACGAGTCTTCTGAGTGTTTATATGGAATCTTGATGAGGGGATAATCTGGAAAACCTGGAAATAATAAGGGGACTATTTTTTACCTCACAGCGTCCTGCAGCATGTATCCCTCCACCATGAATGGAGTTTAAGGCTGGAATCTTCTCCAAACTATAATAAACAGCGTCTCAGACATCAGGCAGTGTGTTCATAACCATCTCATGTAGTAACTTTCTGTGAGGGTGCACCACGGTTCTGGAGTTTCTTTAGAATGGAGAGTTTCACAACAAACCACTCGGAATTACTCTGTTTATACCCTAATAATTTAATCATGCAGAAATTTTGAGGAATCAGTTTAATTCCACGTTAAGGTGGTGCCACCTTGTTGAAATATGGTTCCTGAGTCAGCCTTTCCATTCCATCTTATCACGAGAACGTATATAACTCACATCCAGAGTTATGAAGGCTATGAAGAGGGGTTGAGATGGACATCATCTGCCTCTTACTGTGTGTAATTGGTGGGATTACTGTGTCCATCTACTTCTAATAGACACTAAGGACTTCACCCATCAAAAAGCCCTCATTCTTCATTCACTCCACAACAGGGACACATGCAAAAAGCTCACAGCTGCTTACTGTAGTGGCTTCTCATTATAGAGAGAGCTGAGATTGATATGGGTATGAATTTAAGGAGATACGCAAAAACCAAGAGAATGCCCTTTGACCTCAGAGGGCTAATGTGGTTTAGGACACAGCATGACTTACAGTGAGCTATGAAACAAACATAGTGGGGAGCCAGGAGGCTGAATTCTGACAATCACATAGACACACCTAGAGGAACACCTAGCTGCTGTGTTCAGCTATGCATAGCCATTTTCCAGCAATGTGGACCTGGTTCTGTTTGGGTTTGTGCACCTAATTTTGAACCGTCCAGAGCATTTCCACCAATAAACAGGTTCAGAACCCGAAAACTTAATTCCCAGCTGGAACCAAAGAATAGTAGATTCTTCAGCACGAACCGTGACGACATCCATGGGCAGGTCTGTTGCTGAGGAAGGAGGAGGCAACAATGGCAACACCCAGTGTTCTGCTGGAGAACCTCCTCTACGTCTTCTTATCTCCAGCAGTCGATCCGTGCTGCTTTCTGGATATAAACGAACATCTGGAATACCAGCCCAAACACGTCCTTTGACGTTCCTTGGTTCCTATGAAAACTGGTGCAAATGCAGACTGGTTCCCTGAATAGCATCAAGGTTCTACGTAGCCTGAACAGGACCGGTTTATGGTCGAGGGTTATTTTTGGCTGTTGGGACTTTCATTCATTTCTATAGCTCACGGTGAATCACACTGTGTCCTAAACCACATCAACAAGCCTGGAGACCTTAATGAAGATCTGTGAAGTTCTGTGAATGTGATTTTCAGTGTTCTTAAGCAACAAATAGCCATCTTAGATTGTGGAAATAACATTGTTTTTCTCCTGTGCCTATGATTGACCTCTGTTACTTGATTCTTACAGCACTTTACCTTTTATAAGCTCATGTTAACTCTCAAGCTCTTTATTTTAATATACTTTTTTGTCATTTGTAATGTCATTTCCGTCTTCTCTGTTGTGTTATTATGTATTTTTATTGTTCTGTTATTCCTTTAGCTATTGTACTTTTGAATACTATATTGTTTTTATGCACTTTGTTGTCATTTTTCCCTTCTGATGTTCCTTTTGGCCTTGCCTTCAAGAGAGTTTCGGCATGATGGTTTTGCTATTTGACACAAAATGATTTGCAATTAATGGAGTTTTTTTTATGTTCCTTGTATAATCATGGTGAAGTAGGCCTGAAAGGTAATACACAGCATATGAAGCAGAGTCCAAACAGGAACATGTGAGTCCAAGTTGCTAAGTGGAGAGCAGCTCATTTCTGTTGTGTGCAATTTACAGATTACTTCATGATCTCCAACATGGTACAAAGGTGATGGTAAATGACTTGAAAATGTGAACTGTGTAAGAATTGATATGTATCTAAAATGTATATTTAAATGTATTTACATGTATAATACAAATTGTTATAAACTGAATCATTATAAACTGACATTTTGACTCAGTAGAAGAGTTTGTCCTAACAGTAATGTTAGGTATGTTCTGAGTAAGTTTCTAGGGTACCACTTTAGAATAATACTACCCTAATTATAGGTTTATGAATGGTTTCAAAACGAGTTTATCAATGGTTATTAAGTAGGTCATAAACACTTACCAATAAGCAGTTAAAACACACTAATATAATTTCTAATTCTATCCGATGAATATGTATATGTGATTAGACTAGCAGGTTTAATGCTGACTGACGAAGGAGACCAAATAAGATCAGTAAACATCAAAATCTGAGCAGCTTTAAGAGTGTAACACAATGTGGCTTCACGAACAGGCCACTGCTGCTCTTTCTGTACATGTGTTGTAAGTGCCTTAATCATTTTAAAGTGTTTATAACCTACTTAATAACTATTTATGAATGCAATCTAAATGATTCATAAACACGTATAGGTGTAGTCTTGTTCTACCCATAACTGTGGTAGGCATAATCACAACTGAAGTTAGAGACTGCTCATTAATAACCATTTATAAATGCATTTTAAACCATTTATAAACCCTTTATACGGGTAGCCTTATTCTAAAGTGCTACCATGTCTGGATAGGAACGCCTCTGTTTCTCCAGAACTGGAGCCCAGGGGTGTGTTTAGGGTTATTAGGCACACATCTCCTTTTAGTGCCAAGATATATGATAGGAATATGAATTATGGGGTGATCTATGCTTCATCTCTGCCTGAGCCTCTAGGGTGATTGACTTTTGAGACCCTTGTGACATGGTGACTTTCATTTTGTAAAAAATAAGAGTGATAAGCAAGAAACATAAATCTTTTATTATTGTTTTGATTATTTTCTGTATTGAGTGTTTACCATTGTTTACCATCGCTTTACTCACTATGGGACCTACTGTAGGATTTCTAACATGGTTTACCAAGTTACTTATTATGTTACCAGTTTTATTGGCCTACACCAAAGTTTATTACAGTACAACAGTTCATCGAAATGTAACTAGCCGGCCTTTTTTATTTCATACATGAAAACATTAAATAATTGGTGTGATATAATAATATATTGACCACCAAACTGGAAATATCCCTGGATTTCATTTCAAAAATCTGATCACCATAACCTGTAGGATAATCATAAATGAAACCCCTGTTGTATATTGCTGTTCAATTCTGTGGTAACACCATATGCGCACATTTTCCCCATCTACTGGCAATGCTGAGGATGGAATTGGGTGTATGTAAATTGGAAATGTCATGACTGGGTGCTAAAACTATCCACACATTGAGTTCAGTAAAGAAGCCTGGTTACTCTTCTTTAAGAAGATCCCATTCAAAATATCACCTCAGCAAAAACAGGGATCTGTTAGTGACCACTGGCTTTCCCTCTGCAATGGCTACAAAGATATTTATTAATATCCTAATATGTTCTGGTTGTTTGAGACAGAGATAATACTCATGATTAATGTACTGAAAGTGTATATATTTAGTATTAATCATGAGTATACTAAGTTTACTTCAGAGTACTTAATTCTGGAATTAAGGAATTCAGGAATTGTTCTGAACTGCTATTTACTATTTGGAGACACCATTAAGATTTATTTAAGTAATACTTAAATACATATTAAAGTACATTCTAGTACATTAACTTACTTAATTATACTTAATTTTTACCTGGGAGTGTAAATTAGTATACTTATATTAAGAACACTGAAGTACTAGTGAGGTAAAATGTACTTGTAATTATTAATTATTACACTTGTAATAATGAATAATGAAACTTGAAATGTATTTATCCTTAATGATATACTTAATTTTAGATAACTTTCTCCATACATCTCCATTAGTCTGAAGTATGAAACAGATTTCATCAGTAAAGACCAGAAACAAAATCACCAGAATCTTGTGGCTGTTATGAGAAATAAATGAATATTTTTTATATGATCTCTAGAAATGCGACTACAGTTTCATCAGTATTGCACAAGCTACCTTCCTAATCAGTGAAAACGTCTACGCCTACTTGATTCACAGTGTTTCAAATCAAATTGCAATCAGTGAGGAATCTGAGACCGTTCCCACCAGTTAGGATCTCACACTCATATGATCTCATAGCTGCAGATCAACTGTTCTTTTGGCTTTACACCTGTCTGGTTTGGTATTCCAGTGCGGGTGCTGGGTATCATACACTAGTTCTAAATACTTTTCATCAGTTAATTGCACAGAGAATTGGACTGACAGCTTCAACCAATACTGAAGATATCACAATCAACAAAACAGCAAGTTACCAAGGTTAAAGGGATTTTCAGTGGATGGTCATAAACTGTAAGCTTGCTTCATAATACCAAATAAGGTTCTTTGACATGCAACAGAGGTCAAAGACCTGGTAGACCCACCAACACCGTCCCCATCAGATACACAGCACATAAAGCTTTCATCTCCGAGAGAGAGGAGAACATCAAGCTCCACTCCTGCTTCAGATCTGAGAACATCCACAGCTGTTTCTATACATCCTTCCACTGTGAGAAGACACCCCAAACCCGCTGGTGTGGAAACATGGACGTCAGGTGGCACTTCAGTAAAGAGGAGAAGTCTGTGAACACCTTAATTTATGAACTGAATTCTTACAAACCAAACTATTTTATTTCCTCATGAAACTTGAATGTGCAGTCGAACCAACACAACAGCAAGCATCAGTCTAGAAGCAGTGGTGGACGAAGTACCCATACCATGTAGCACATTACACTTACTGAGCTAGTGTACAACACTCTCTAGAAGTATCAGCTTCTCCTGAGTTAAAGACGGAGCTATTGGCTGGTCTGACTGAACTGACAAAATTGGGAAAATGAAAATAATATTGTTACATAAATTAAAACTGTTTTTAATTCTCCATTTTGCAGACACAAGGTTTTGGTCTAACCCCAACAGTATAGCAATCGTTTTTGTATATACGCATCTGTCTGTGGTTCTTTACTGTATCACTTCTTCTAGGAACCATCTTGGTTATAATATCACTGTTCAGGGGTGTTCAAGGACTCTTGTGCTAGTGGGCCTTGCAAGAACCTGACTGGCCCCTGTAAATACCTGATGCTTCGTCCTCATGGGTCATGAATCTGTCGTGATTAATATTTGCTTGAAAATTCAGTCAAACAGCAGGTGATGACTGATTATTACCGTTTACTAAATGATTATGAAGAATGACTTTTCTCTATCTTTCTCAAACCATTTAGCTTATCAGTGAGCAGTTAGCAGGCCTGTATGGGTGTGACGTATTGATTCACAGGTATCTCAGTTAATGGAGTTATGGGAGACCACCTGTTTAGATTGTACGCTCATACGATCTGATAAGTGTTTTTATTGATTTATTAATGATGGTTATTTATTAGTTGTTAGTTCACTTTGCCTGCTGTTAAATCTACATATGGGTAGTTTAACTGGTAATTGATTGTAATCAGTGTACTCTTTGATATTTCTAATATTTCTAATAATATTTGGGGGTAGAAGTCCCCCAGAGTATGATGTCACCTCTCTAGTCTATATTGAGGTCAAAACTAAACTCAACACAAAAATACTGTGAGGAACTTATTAATGTCTACAAAGCCAAGAATGGACCAGCCAGTCCCTAACTTCAAGAGGCAAGAATCAAGAGTTGATCTGTACCTCGAGCCCTTCAAGCTTCAAGTACAGTTTGGCTTGACCAGCCATCGCTCAAAATGCATGGAAGACAAGCGTCCAGACTCTTCTCTGTCCTGGTACCCAGATGGTAGAACAAACTTGGATGGTGGACTCTCTCACAGTCTTCAAATGTGGACTAAAGGCCCCTCTCTTTGTGAAGCACTTATGTGAACACTGGTCAATGTATATACTGAAATGCACTGCACTGCCCTTAGACTGACCTTAACTTATCCTCTCTCTAGGTACGAGCGCTGCCTTGGGATTGCTAGGTAGTGCACTTATGCTGTATTTAACTCTGTTGTATTTAACTGGCTCTTGTTCTGGCAGTGTTTGAGCTCAAGGGGACTCTAACCTACTTGTACTAGCCTAGGACATATACCCTGACTGAACACTAAGCCCTTTTGGACATCATTCTGGGTAAGAGTGTCTGCTAAATACCATAAATGTAAATGTACTTCCCTCTGAAATGGCCTAACAATACCTCAGCATCCAAATAACAACCACTAAGAAACAACCTAACATGGGGTGTCAAATACCGCCTGGTATTCAGGGGGTCCCATGTTGGCTGACTGATCCAGTTTTGGCTGGAAAAATTGGGCAAGTTTTCACATTTTTCACTAAAATGCTGTATATTGTAAAGTTTCTCGGCAGTATCTGGCCACAGTTACAGGATATGAAGGACCAACTGGGTAAACCAATCTGCTACAGTGCCACCCTGAGGCAGCGCACTGCTGCAGCTCTAGTTGGTGAAGAATATGAAAGACTGAAGCTCGCTGGTTGGTGGACGATGCAGTTAAGCATTGAACTGTACCTGAATTTGTGTTGGAATGCCTGTTTTATCCTAACAAACAATACAATGTAATAATAAGCTTATTTTCAGATACACCCTCCCAGAATTTTGACTGTCCAAGACATTAATTTGAGGGTCCCGGACCATCCATATTTTGCACTTTGTCCTAACAACAAGTCGGAACACCGAAACCTGGAATTACCATGGAATTACCATGTAATCTGAATTTATCAACAGTCGTCTCTGTGCTTTCTCAAGACAACCTGAAGTTTGTTCAAATATGGTCCCATTCTGGCTGTTATTACAGCAATAATAATTTTAACAATGTTATAATTATTTATTTCATTATTACAGAACTTTCTAAAGATTATAATCATAGTAGTAGTAGTAGAAGAACCAAAAGAAGTAAATGAACATGACCTGTTACACTTTCAACTCCCGCGTAAGATGATTCATTAGTGAGCTGTCTGATTGGACTTGTGTTTGCGTAGTTTGAGATTAAGCAAGTGTCTAAAAACTCGTACTTCTGTCGACATTAGTCAGATGATCCCTGAGCCCACCTACTGCATCCAGGGCTATTTAAGGGAGTTACAGTTCCAGCACTGATACCTGACATCAACCTGAAGAGAAGACCTGAAGAGATTTTCTATCTGCATCCGTCTCCCAGACTTATTCTGTAAGTTTCACTGATTTTCCTCATATAACAATCTTTAGACTGGATATCATGCAGATTACTGTCGATTAACATTGAAATGTTGATTGCAAACGCTTTATGGCACAGAATTATATTTTGGCGGTGAACACTAAAAATCTGGGATAATTGGAATTCTGCACTGGACAATCTCTCTTTGCATGTAAATTGACAATATGTCCAAGTAGCACTTCAGCAGCACAATATTTGTAAAAGGTTTTCTGTGAATGTTTATGCCCTGTTGCTTTGTTTTTTATTACCTGATGCAGTCAGTATTTATTCTTTGTGATGTTCTTGGGCACAGAATGCTCAAGATCCCATGTTGGGATGTTGGGTGCCTGTGATTGCCACTCTAAAAATATCTAGAAAAAGGTTCCAGGTGATGAATCCTTCTGGTCACTCTTTCATCCACATCATATTTGTGCAGCAATGCCACTTCAGTGTCTGTTGAACTTTCAGGTAGGTCCTTGGTGGTCATATGGAGGTTTTGCTTTGCCTTTTTGCCTCTTAAGAAAATTCATTTTCAGATTCTCCCAGATAAAAAATAAGTATGTTTTAGTTTACTACAAATATACTTTATCATCAGCAAGTACATTTCAAACACATTATTGCAACTGGAAGATCATGGGTATGAATCCCAGGACTGACTGGGGATACTGGGCAAAGCACTCAAGGCCCTCCAACTGGAAGGTCAGGGGTATGAATCCCAGGATTGATTGGGTATATTGGGCAAAGCAATCAAGGCCCTCCAACTGGAAGGTCATGGGTATGAATCCCAGGATTGATTGGGTATGCTGGGCAAGACACTCAACTCCATGATACCAGAAAATTGTGGGTTTGAATCCTAGGCCTGGGTGTACTGAAAAAGGGACTTAACTCCCTGCAACTGGAAAGGTCTGGGTTTGGAATCTCGGGACTAACTGGATATATTGGGCAATGCACTCAGGTCGCTGCAACTGGAAAGTTATGGGTATGAATCCCAAGACTGACTAGGTATACTGGCCAAGACACTCAACTCCATGATCCCAGGTCTGACTGGGTATACTAGTCAACGTACTCAACTCTATGACGCCAGAAAATTGTGGGTTCGTATCCCACGTCTGGCTGGGTATACGTATGCTACCCCAAGTGTTCTGCCGCTCTGCTGGCGATGTTGTGTAGCTCCCAGACTAGCCATGTTCTCTAGTTATTTGTCCTTCTTGAAGAAAGTAGTCTTTAACTCAGTCTTCACATTTTGATCTCTTGTTTCTTGTTTAAATATTCTCAAGTCTAATTGAAAAAAAGCTTAATACTTTTGTTGCTTGTTTCTTTTTTTTAAGGTTTGCATAAAGATCTACACAATGTCCTACCTGGCACCTGTCCTTGAAATTGGTGGAAACGGAGGCGCCCCATTCGACTTCCGTGGTACTGACAGTGGAGCGTCACTGGAAAAGATAGCGGTGTGGGCAGGAGGCTGGCAAATAAAAGCCATCAAGATTTGGCTTACCAATGGCGAGCACAGGGAGTTCGGGAAAGCCGATGGCGATTACTCTGAATATCTGTTCAAGCCTGGAGAGCTTATCACCTCTCTGTCACTGTGGGATAATGCAGACGGGGAAGGAGCTGAAACACGTCTAGGTGCCATCAAATTTGCAACAACCCTTGACGGCTCCTTCTTTTCAAAGATGACTGATTTGGAGCTCCAAAAAGAGTACCCGGTTGATGTTGGCTCTGGCATTTGCATGGGAGCCGTTGGACGTGCAGGCGAAGATATCGACAGGTTAGGGTTCCTGTTCATCAATCCCATCAAGTCCACTGTCCTTACCAACATCGATTATCCCACCCTTTATGATGTCATTCCTCAGGTGGTTATTGAGGAACTCAAGTCCATGACTTACCAAAATGACACGAGTGTTACTCAGGAGTATACACTCGAAACTTCTGAGAGAGTCACCAGAACGTCCTCCTGGTCTGTGACCAACAAGATAGAATCAACCTTCAGCATTAAGGTGAAAACAGGAATTCCACTGGTGGCAGAAGTGGAGAGTGGATTCAGCTTCACAGTGGGGATGGAAGATACGTATTCTCTGGAGTACTCCGAAGAAAAAGAAGAGAAGGTGTCGGTTCCTGTACAAGTTATTCCGGGCAAATCGGTGTATGCAAAAGTCAGCATTGGCCGGGCTGTCATTGATCTTCCCTACAACGGAACCGTGAGGATCACCTGCTACAATGATTCTGTGCTGGAGTTCAACATCAGTGGAATCTACAATGGCCTCACTTACACCACTGTGGTTGTTCGTGTGATAGAAAAGAATCCAGAATTACTGGAGTAGTCAGGTCATTAAGAATCTGGCGTGAGACCTCAATAAGCAAATCTGATTGGTTGAGCTCTTTCTTTCTTTCCGAGAGGTGTTTGTGTTTGTCCTAGATTATTTGACTAATTTGGTAACCAATTAATTAGAACAAGGTGAATAAGCATAATCATATTAGGGTGCATGTGGTCTACCATCAGGACTTCATGAGCTTGATTCCCAGTAATACTGCAGCCATTTGTGGCGGGGGGCCAGGAGAGTATAACTGGCCCTCATTCTCTCTGGTTGGGTAGACTGACCCCCGCATCTCCTCCATCATTCAGGACAATGATAGAATTAGCAGTTAGTGTTCTCCTCCGAGCATATTGAGCTGATGCTCCACAGGGTTGGCTCTAGACTTCTGGGGCCCTAAGCAGGATTTTTCAGGAGCCCTCAACTAACTTGCTAATGAGTGTGCTGCAAAATTAGAGGCTAATTAATAAGAATGACTACCTCAAATTATATAAAGTGGCTAATTTGTGTTTTGTTACAGTTCAGATTACAGATTTACCTTCCCAGCATTCCGCATCCATGAGCCTCAGCATCCAAAATTGTTCCTTCTCTGGAGACTCCTCCTGATGTTTCATTGGAATTGGCTGTTTGACATGAATATTACGTTTTCTCATGCAGGCACATGAGGATTTATCACATCCTGAGAAATTCAATAATAACTGTTGTAAAATGAGTTCACCATGTCTGTGGTTGTGTTAAGCTAAGACAGTCGGAAAGTCCTAGATAGATAGATGGAATTGGCCACGACTAAATGGAAGGGGAAAAAACATAGAACAAAGTAGAACACAAGACAAAACACTTCTTTCATTTTTCGTTTTAATTCAGTTTAAATCACTTGTAACAAATCACTTGTAATCAGACACTGATTTTCCTGATTGTTCAATTAGCATAAATTATACCGTGTACGTATAGAATGACTCTGTTACATTCTAAACTTTCATTGGTTAAAGCTCTTAATCGTTGTGTTTCTAACTTCACATATCAAAATTAAATTACTGCTTTTCTGCAAACTGATGTCAGATTCCTGGTTTATTTGACTTTTACTGGAGATGAGCAGACATATCAGCTTCACTCTGTGTGAGACCAATGTGAGAAATGAAAACTACCATGAGACATCACCTCTCCTAACCCACCATATCACCACTGTCCAAAATGGCAACTTTACAGGAGAGGGCAAAAACCTAATTTAACTTCAGTGTAAGTCAATGGAACCAGACCCTTTTCCTAAGCAGATTTGGGCCATTTCTGTTGATCCGTTCATCATGGAATTTTCACATTTCATCAATTCAGCTCAAATGATCAAATGATGCATAAAAGTAAAAATCAACAAAAATGAAGATACATGATTTTCTTTGGATAGCGATGATATGCTTAGTGGTTGATGCTAATTATTGATATTAAGAATATCGAAAAGCTTCTTACCTAGAGAAGAGTAAATCTCAGTTGGACAGTAAAATATAAACTGTAATATATGAATACAAACTTTCATAAGGGATCATCTGTAAGCAAATTACAGCTTTGATTCATGTTAGTCTGAGAAACGCTGTGCTGCTGATTTCATTATGAGTGACTATATAAAGCTCACATTGAATCCACCCAGCAGCTGAGGAGCGCTGAGACACTCGGCAGCTTGTTCTAGAGTCTGTAAAGCAACAGCTGCTGTCTTTGTTTAACCCTATGAGGCTTCATTCAAATGCTACATCACAGATTGAAAAGATTACAGCACTGAAGTAGACTTCCAAGTGTCTTTCATAGGAAAAGTACACATTGTTAATGTTTACAACTACATTATTAGTAGTAGTAGTAGCAGCAGTATTATTATTATTATTATTATTATTATTAATAATAATTTATTTAACAAGTTCACTCAAGTAGACTTAAAAATGTTAAAGTATGTTTATATGAATAAATGAATATGCCATTTTTATGTCTACTTGAGTGAATATACTGTATATTAATTTAAATAGTAAATAGTCATTTAAATAGTAAATTAATTTAAATTCAAATACTACTGAAAGTACTGATACACTTGTGCTACAATAAATAAACGAATGCATTGTGGGCCGGGTCTCGCTGTAAACCAGCCAATTACAGATGCACTTGTGTTTAAATATGCTTCAATATGATCTCTAAAATACATTTAATCAAGTTTATTTCCTTATATAACTTAATGTTTTAAAATATCTATGTAAAAAAAAATACATATGTTTAGGTATTTCCATACATGAAATAAACACAGTAGTATTTAGTATTCTATATGTACTTTAAGCACATTAATGATGTACTTTATACATAAATTAAGTACTTAATACCTTTATACTTAAAGTACTTAGTACCTTCATGCTTAAATTAAGTACTTAGTACCTTTATGCTTAAATTAAGTAATTAGTACCTTTATGCTTAAATTAAGTACTTAGTACCTTTATGCTCAAATTAAGTACTTAGTACCTTTGTGCTTAAATTAAGTACTTAGTACCTTTATGCTTAAATCAAGTACTTAGTACCTTTATACTTAAATCAAGTACTTAGTACCTTTATACTTAAATGAAGTATACTTCAGTGTCCTTTCTTTCTCCTGGGGATTCTTTCTTTAGTTCTGACTTTTGACGAGGTTCAGCACTTTCTGAATATTCATGCCTGACTTTCCTTTATAGGCCCGAACACTAGATTAGCAAACAGAGTTAGCGCTAACAGCCCACACTTCAGAGTGAGAGCAAGTCTGGAGTCAAGTCACGAGCTGCAGCGTGAATTAGATTTAAAAGAGAAAGAAGAGTGAGGCTGAGAACATTCCTCTGTTCCTCCCTCCAGCTCTCCACCCAGCGGCATTAGGTAAAGGCTGGAACACGCCTGCAGTCGGGTAAACATGGGGTCTGCCTGGACGCAGAGCTTCAGAGAGGAGCTCAATGTGGGGAAGCTGAAGTTCTCTTTAAACCAACCTGAACTACTGCTGCAGCCGCAGGTACGTCATCCAGACCTAATCACACCTCCAATCAGTTCAAGTCTGAAGGTAGCTGGACATCAGGACATGATAAGATCGTCTGTACTTTGTAGAGTCACATACTGTCCAAGGCTAAAAGGCCTTTTAAGCCTTATTATGTGAGAACTGGTGTTGGTTGCTCTTGGGCTCCCCCTACTGTTGCGGAGTATAACTCAATTTCACACCACTGTCGGAAATACAGATCATGATCATCAGCCCCATCATGGTCAGCAGTATATGTGAATTGGTTGTCAAGCTGAAGGTGCAGAATCCGACTTTCGTTCTCATACACCCAGGAGTCAGGAATACAGCATAACACAGCAAAAAGACAATAATACTTATTTTTTAGTAGATTTTACATATTGGGGAAAAATAAAACATAAAATGGGGCCTGTACAGAAGTTTTAGCAGGTTTTATATCGTCGCTGTCCAATAAAAAACACGTATCTCTGTGTATTTTGATTGATTTTTACTGGAATTTCATGGGGAATGGACCAACAGAATAGACCTAAAATGACTTGGAGAAATATCTGGTTCCTTTGACTTACATTAAAGCTGAATCAGGTTTTTGCCCTCTCCTGTAAAGTTGTCATTTTGGAGATACTTATTTTTCTTTGGACAGCTACAATATTCAGCTTTCTCCAGTATGATGAAGACAGCAAAAAATGAAATTTTGCACAAAGAATTTGAGAATTTTTTGATTTTTTCAGTCACTGAAACATCTAAACTCATTTTAATGTGAGTTAATGTAAAGAGATTTAACTCTAAGCAGTTTTGGAGCATTTCTATTGGTCCAATCATCATTAAAAATTCTCATACAATGTAAAAGGCAGAACAACAAAACAACAAACAACAAAAGGAAAAACAATGGAGAAACTCCATTAATATGATCATTTTAAAACCCATCTATACCATTATGACACCTACACTGAATGTAGTTTTATTCAACTCAACTATACATATACATTTTGACAAGTGAAATCAGCTAAAAGTTAGTTAATAAACATACCATTTCTCATTATGCGACTCTTATAGGTATTTTATAAGATTAATTAACTTTGTTCCAGATGTTTGTACATATTTTAAGATAATATTTTCAATAGAAACTGACTTATTATATTGGCAAATCTTTTTGTTTGTCTCAAGAAATGTTGTTTAAAAAGAATAAGACAATTTCTTTAGATACAAAGTAAAATGGCAAGTAAAAAGTGCCTAAAAATAAGTTAATAATCTTATTATAGTCTTACAACAATCTTAATGAGACATGTTACACTGTAGATGCATCTAATATTCCTCGTGTTGAGACTGTTAGAAGCTCATTATTTAAGATTAAATGATGACGTAAGTAATTTCTGCTTGTTTAGAGTAATTTTACTGAGTAAAAGTATTTTTGAGATTTTGCTTATTCTAAGAAATGTTCTTGATTAAAAAAATAAATTATCTGCCATTATAGAGAGATAAATTTATTATTAATACGACCATCCCTAATGAGATACATTAGATATTTACACTAGATTTAAGCTAATTTTAAGATATCATTTTTGCAGTTCATGTAAAGTGACTATATTTATGTTATAATATATTTTTAGATGTTATGTATTATATTTAGATGTTTTCACTTAAAATATACATTTTCTTGCAGTGTATAGCATCTTTTGTCTTTTAGAAGGCAGTGGTTCTTAAATTCATCATCAGATGGTCCACATATTTGCTCTGTTCCAATTCCAAACTAAGCACAGCCAAAAGTGATATCGTGGCAAGTAAAATTATCTAGTATATATATCTTTTTTTTTTTTATTTTGAGACTGTGGTGAGCTCATTTTAAGATTATTTGACTTATTTCCAGATTATTTTACTTATTTTAAGTAATTTAAGACAAAGCGTCTCACTACATCGGCAGATTATAATCTCATAATGAGAATGTTAAGATACATAAACTACATATAAGATCACTTTACTTGCCAATATGTCATTTTTTGCTATACATATGGTCTAAATCCTGAGGAACATCTTGAGAACCATGTTCTAGGACCATGGTTGGATCTCTCACTTCTGTGTTTTCTCGTTCTAGTGGAGCATCTCTCCGTTGGCCTGGTTGCTGTACAGGTTCTTCATGCTGCTCTACACGTTCATATGGTGTTTATACTCTGCTCTACTGTTCTCCTCACCCAAGTGGCTCCTGTTCCTCAGCCACATCGTCTACTGCATTATGGTGGTGTATTACCTCCTGGCGCTCTCGAACCTGGTATGGGCTACGACCCAGGTTAGGAGGTTCTACAGGAACGCTGCTCCAAACCCAGCTGGTGAGTCTGGTGAGCCTCTAGAGACACTGAAGGTTTCATGAAATTGTATCTGAATGTGTGCTTCTCATCTTATCCACTAGAGGGCAGCAGAGTTAGAGGCGAATCTGTGGGCCCGTTTCCTTTGCCATCTCTGCTTTCGGTGGCTTTGAAGCTCCAGTGGGGTCTCCACAACCTGGTGAGCAGTTTCTCTGTCACTGTGACCCTCCTGTACTGGATGCTGGTCTACCCCATTGAGAAGCACCCTCTGTCCGCCTTCAACATCAACATGCATGTGGGTAACTCTGTCCAGGCCCTGCTGGACCTCGTTCTTTCATCCACGCCCATCCACCTGGCCCATTATGTCCATCTCTTCCTGGTCGCCTGCCTATACATCCTCTTACTTCTGTTGTACTGGCTGTCTGGAGGCACCAGCCTCAGCAAGAAACCGTACATCTACAGGGTGCTGGATTTCGGAGGGTGCCCTCTAGTGGCAGCGTTCAGCGTGCTCGGGTTTATCTGCATCGGCCTGCCGCTTGGCCACTTTCTGGTGTGGAATGTATGTCTCCTGAGGAGGTCAGTGGCCACTGGGGCTAGAGGTGCTTCTTTGGGTCTCTGTAGAGAGAGATGGTGGTGGAGAGTGGGCGGAGCAACCCACAACATACCTGTCTCGTTCACAGGTTTTGCCGCCTCTGTCTTCACACCTACCGGCTCAGGAATGACACAGCCCTTACTACCGTCCAGGAATGTCCATCAAGGACCAGTCTCAGTCTACCTGTAAGGCTCGTGCTCATTTCTTGGCTTATCCTTTTGGGTCACACCCTGGACAGGCCACCAGGCCATTACATAGACATACACCTTCACATCTAGGGGGGCAGTTAAGTATCTCCACCTTGCCTGACTACATGTCTTTGGACTGTGGGAGAAAACCCACGTAGACATGCAAATTCCACACAGAAACCCTGGACACCCGGTTGGGAATCAAGCTCAGACCCTTCTTGCTGTGATGCGACAGTATTGCCTACTGCACCGCCACCCCATATTATATAACTAATGGCAGAATCCAGCACATCCGACACAAAACGTTGACTGCAAATCCACATTTCGGGGCCTGGGTTCCAGTTCTTCCAGCTGGAGTCAACTTCCTACTGATTGGTCAAATGTTCCCATTCCATCTTAAATGGTGCAGCAGCTACATTCTGGCAGCTGAGCCATTATAATAACTGCTGCAGCATTTAAGATGGAATGAAAGTTCAAATAGGTACAAACCCCCATCCCCCTTAAAACAACTTCACATTATATTAACATGTATTTGATATGTGATTTAGACAAATGCTCTTCAGTAGCTCAGCAGTTCTCTACAGCAGTACTGCTTCCCGGCATTGGTAATTGACCAGGGAGGCAGGGCGGGTCATCTCTAACCATACCATTGTACTCACGGTAGGCACAAACCCCATTTATCCAACAGCCCATCACAGAATAGACATAAAGTGACGCCTCTTCAACAACTTATTTACATCTAAGGTCTCTCCTACCAGCGCCTCCCAAAAGTCTCTGTGTGCCCAGTCCGCATGGCCTCGCCTCCTGCACATCCAAGGCCAGCCAAACCAGTGGGGGGAAGGACGCCTCAAGAACATTCTTAGTGATACCATTTACTGGCAACAGTAGCTCTGTAGGTCTGCAATTTGGCAGTGCTCAGTGTTCAAGCTTGGCTGTTCTGACTCTAAATGCTCTTACTTTATCATTGTTTCAGATTCCTAAACCTTGTACCTCAGGCTTTGGCAATGCACATGTAGCATTATACCTGTTATTCCAATAAAGCACTTGGAATTGTGAAAGCAGGTGTCTGTGTGGTCCGATGTGCCCCTTTCCCAAGAGAAGATGTGGCTGCGGGCTTTGGAAATACTAATTACAGCAAATGATTGTTTTAAATGCAGTGTTTTGTACACAACATGATATAGTGCTGCACCTTTCGGAATATGTCTCAGTGTGCACTAAGTGTGCATGAGTCTGTATGTCCTGTATGAGCTTCATTACAGCGTAACTGCGATGGAGCTGCCTGGATCACATTATTATGCAGATGCTGCAGCTGTCCAGCAGGTGGCGCCATGGTCAAGCTGGTTCCTGGGAGTTTCACAATGTTGCTCAATTCTTCTTTCCATTATGTCATATATTCTCTCATGTTAAATATTTTAAATGTTCCATTAATTACAGTTAAAATATGATGTGCTTTATGTTTGTATGTACCAGGCAGTCCATAAAGCTATGCATCATCATGCTGTCTTTAACATAAATGAAGCATACTGTATACATTTATATGCATATTGTACATTAACCCGACTAACACACACAGTGATACTGATAGTGACGACATAAAGTGATTAACCATTTAACTACATCAGTTGTAAACATGTCTGCTGGTGCCGCGGTAGTCTCTAGAGGGAGATTTTCCAGTTTAAACACAAGGAAAACCCCATTCAAGTGACGTATCTTGAAGGTGGGTGGGACTACAGCTGGTTTGGGGTGAGGACAGTCTGTGTGAAATGTTTATTTCCCCCCTTATTGGTTAGAATACTGATCTCTGTAAGTATTCTCAAATGAAATTCTTCAGTTTAAAAATAGCTCAAGATCAGACTTACGCTAACGCTAGCTTGGCTGTTTGTTAGCCTATAACTCAGTGTCTTAGCTACACTACAAAAAAACGATATTATGGCAAGTATCAATTATCTAGTTGATATACCATTAAAAGCTTATTTTACTAATTTCCAGATATTTTTACTTGTTTTAGGTGATATTTATAAGCCAAATTTTCTCACTGGTTGAATTTGATTGAAACCAGGCCAAATTATCTGTCAATACAGAAAGAATAATTTGGCTAACAAAAATCACTTAAACAAGTAAAAATATCTGGATAATGTAGTGTTAAAATAAGAATTTTAAGATTAAGATATTACTAGATGTAAGATCATTTTGCTTGCCAGTCCCCAGGGATTCCCAACGGTTGTATGGCGGATTTGACATATCACTGCTGTAGGAGAAAAACCTTGTATCCCCAAAATGATAACTTCATAGGAGAAGGAAAAAAACATCTTCACTTTTAATGTAAGTCAATAGAACCAGAGGTTTTTCTAAGTAATTTTGAGCCATTTCTTTTGGTCCATTCATCATGAAATGTATACACAATGTAAATGACAACATGCCTTTGCAAATTATGTCAAAAACTGAAAAACAAGGTCCAGACAGTAGGCATATAATGCATGCTTGGTATTGTAGTATTAAAAAAACATGATATAATGATATACAATTATGAATTTAGTCAAACAAAATGAGCATTCTGCATAACAAGCTTTAGGCTGGAGATATCTAATGTCTTCAGCATTATTATTCAGCCCACTATTAATGTGTACTTATGCACACGGAGCTGCAAATACCACCAAAGCCATATACCACCCGTGCTGTGTTGTGGTATTATAAAGAATGCTGGTGGCAATGTAAAGTGAGAGTCCACTATAGAAGTGATATAGTTGCTCACAGTTCAATGAAACATCTATTAAAGGGAGCTACACATTGAGCCAAATGTAATGTATCCTAGTGAATTCAACCATAAACGCTAACCATAATGTTAGACATGTTTGGTGTCTGAAGTTAGCTTCTTTAGTTTTAGCCCTGGAGCTACAAGGCTAATGTAGCTAACAAGTAATTTAAGCCCATCCACCTATTAGCATGGTGCTAACAGCATGTCTAAATCATCACACACTTGCTTCAAACTGGGTTGTTAGGGAACCTTTAATAGATTTGATCTAATAGGTTGTATGACGTAACGTTAGTTATGAAATAGAAAGCTAACAGTAGCCATCTTAGTTTTGACCGGGTCTGTAGATAACAGAGTATCATACAGTATCAGCTCTGATAGCAAGAGGACAGTGGCCCACCATTGGCCCACTCATGGTAAAGCTGGTGGTCCACTGGCACTTTGCTTGGCATTTTCCGGATCTTTGTTTGTTTTCCAAAATAAAAGTCTCTGTAAAGAAATCTGTTTGAGGAGATTCAAAACTAGTTAGCAAAACTGTTCTAACTAGTTGGCACACATTCCCCATTTTTATCTAGCACAATTGCCAGATGGACTGACCGCACTTGAGTGGACCGCTTCCAGTGGGCCACATACGCACCACATTAGACCATGTTATGGAGCAACCGCTACCAGATTTGATCTAATAGAGAGTATGTTGTACTGTTAGCTATAATATTGAAAGCTAATTGCAGCCATCATCATAATTTTTGACCATATTTAGAATCTAAACCTAAATACTAACCAGAATGTGGGAGAACACCAGCTAAACATCACCAGATAGTCTGCATATGTTCATGCATTTTGGATATTGACTGGTTGACTGATGTGAGATTCTGCATCAGGCGCAAATATGGCCTCCTAGTCTGGGCCTGACGGTGATCCAGCAAAAACCCACAGGAGAAATGACCAAGGCACAAGGAAGCTCCATATGCTGATGGACTTTGAGCTGTTTGTGACAAAATAATCAAACTTTCTGCCCCGCCCCCTTTCCTGGAAGCTATGCAAATAAACTGAGGTTATAGATTCTATTATAGAGTCTATTTCAGGTATATCTAGGACCATATCTTGTTAATTATAAACAAGTTGTATATAATTACGAGTGACATTAAAACAAGCTTCGTTACAGAACCTCTTCATGCCCCGACAAGTTAACCAAGGAGAAATTAAAGGTCAGATTTGAGTTAAGACCGTGGCACCAGTTAACATTGCGGCATATAGCCCACTGATTAGCTATGATATATACACAATACATTTGTATCATAGTACTTACCATATAGGACACTCTGTAGTTGTACAGTTCCAGACTGTAGTCCATCTGTTTCTCTGTATACTGTATTACCCTGTTCTTCAATGGTCAGGACCCCCACAGGACCACCACAGAGCAGGTACGATGTGGGTGGTGGATCATTCTCAGCACTGCAGTGACACTGACGTGGTGGTGGTGTGTTAGTGTGTGTGGTGCTGGTGTGAGTGGATCAGACACAGCAGTGCTGCTGGAGTGTTTGAACACTGTGTCCACTCACTGTCCACTCTATTAGACACTCCTACCTTGCTGGTCCACCTTGTAGATGTACAGTCAGAGATGATAGCTCATCTGCTGCTGCGCAGTGCAGTGTTGGTCATCCTCTAGTCCTTCATCAGTGGGCACAGGACGCCGCCCACAGGATTCTGCCCACAGGACGCTGTTGCCTGGATAGTTTTGGTTGGTGGACGATTCTCAGTCCAGCAGTGACACTGAGGTGTACAGCACTGCTGTGTCTGATCCACTCACACCAGCACAACACACACTAACACACCACCACCACATCAGTGTTACTGCAGTACCACCCACATAATACCTGCTCTGTGGTGGTCCTGTGGGGGTACCATATATGCTCTTATATGGTCAGTGGAGCTGATAAAATGGACAATGTGCAGACCCAGATATTATATGTTGACGTTAAGTATTTCAGTGCACTCTACATCATGCTAATTGGTGATCTATAAGCATGCATATCTTGTTAGCTACATTAGCCTCGTAGCTCCAGTGCAAAACTAAAGAAGCAAGCATCAGACACCAAACACGTCTCAGCTGATCGACTACATGTGGGGTAAAACAGAAAACCATGTAAATTAGATTTTTGGCCAACACCTCAGTGCAAGATCATCTCATTCATTAGAAGATGTGCTCAAAGTGAGAGTCGCTGTGTCATCTTCCCTCTGTCTTTGTGTTCCTCCACTTTAGAGGCGCTCACGCCTGGCTGCTGGCTTTGATCTCCTAGCTGACAGACGCGGCTGTGTTAAAGGGACGAGGCTTCACGCCCTCGTTTAGGCTGATCACATGCTCAGTTTTGTTTCAGCGCCTGTAATCTCAGAGCAGAATGAAGCCGTATTTGCTCCTTTCTAGACTGATTATATAAGCTGCCATGGAAAAGGGAACACGGGTGAACGCAGGACTGATGCAGTGGGGCCACTTCCGACGACGCTTGCTAGGGAGCACTCTCTGCTGTCAAAGAGCAGGCAAATCATATTTACATACACACCCCCCTCCAACAAACCCTACATGTAATCGATCAGCCAAGACGTGCTTGGCGTCTGAATTTGGCTTCTTTAGTTTTAGCCCTGGAGCTACATGGCTAATGTAGCTAACAAGTGAGTTAAGCTTGTATACCCATTAGCATGGTGCTAACAGCATGTCTAAATCATCACACACTTGCTTCAAACTGGCTTCAAACTCTAATAGATTTGATCTAATAGGTTGTATGACGTACCGTTAGCTATGAAATAGAAAGCTAACAGTAGCCATCCTAGTTTTGACCGGGTCTGTAGATAACAGAGTATCATACAGTATCAGCCCTGATAGCAAGAGGACAGTGGCCCACTGTTGGCCCACTCATGGCAAAGCTGGTGGTCCACTGGCACTTTGCTTGGCATTTTCCGGATCTTTGTTGTTGTTTATTTTCCAAAATAAAAGTCTCTGTGTATTTAAAATCTATTTGAGGAGATTCAAAACTAATCAGATAGCAAAACTGTTCTGGCCCAAATCTTTCAAAATTTTATCTAGCACACTTGCCAGATGGACTGACGGCACTTAAGTGGACTGCTTCCAGTTGCAAGATACCAGATCATGTTTGGAACATGTGGGTCATAAAAGTATGTGGGCCACTTTTGGTTCACTTTCATTTTGCCACTAGGCAGCACTGCCGTATCTGTGCCAGAAGTGGACCAGATCTGTTTTGAGGCAGGTGGGCCAAATGCATGTGGTAAATATGTGGGCCACTTTCGGCTGAAAGCATATTGCCAGTGCCGACAGTGGGCCAGCAGCGCCATATCTTTACCAGATGTGGCCCACATCCACATGCTATTTGGGTAGTTAGGTGTTGTATACAGCAGCGGCAGACAGTCAGTGGGGTGGGGACTAAGCCAGCGGACTCAAATATGCTTGCTATCTGGGAGGAACCATTATAAACAACTATACACAATTTGAGGCAGTTGTGTGATCAAATTGGCAGTTAGCAGCGTGCATTAGCCTACTTTTTACCTCAATTAGCAAAAGTAAACTAAACAGTAAACTGTCCTGGTGGATTAATGACTAATGCTAATGCACCTCAAACTATATTGTTAAACAGTCTCTAATTGACCATTAGCTATAATATATATAAATTAATTGTAGCCTATCCCAGTTGTTTATCTTAGTTTATTTTCTAATATAAAAGTCTCTCTGAATTTAAAATATGTTTGTGGAGATTAAAAACCAGTTAGATCTTGAAAACAGGACAATAATATGGGTGGTCCAAGGACAGACCAGCAGTGGGAAACAGTTAGCGGAGTGTTGACTTTATCCAGCCAGCTGGTCGATATATGCTCGCTGTCTGGGACAGAATATCATACAGTCTTATAAACCACATAATCAGATCTATTAGAGACTACTAAACACGTCCACACTCTGTAATGTCCAGTGTAATGACTTGATGAATTAGCAACTTAGCGTTAGCACTGTGCTAACAAACGGTAGTTCCCCTTTTAGTCTACTTGTTAGCTACATTAGCATCATAGCGCCAGCACAAAACTTGTCTTGGTGGACTAATGACTAATGTGACAAGTGAGCTAAGGGAAATTATCTGTTAGCATCATGCTAACAGCATACCTATATCATCACACACTTGCCTCAAACTGTGTGGAGTTGTTCACTAATCTCTAAATTCTGTAGTTTTGGCGCTGTATGAGTGATATCTAGGTTTGGACCAAATTCAGACTTTGAAGGCTACTACTGTTTTTAGCCGTCTGTGCTACCTGCATATCATACAGTGTCAGAAACCACATAACTATCCAAGAGATTACTTAACATCTCCACACGGTTTGAGGTGAGTGTGTGATGATTTAGGGAAGCGGTTAGCATGATGCAAACTGGTGGCTATATGTTTCCATTCATTGCTAGCTATGTTAGCCTTTTAGCTCCAGTGTAAAACTGAAGAAGCGAAGGTGTCTGATGAAGCGTCTCTGAGGGAAGCTGATGACGTGTGCGATGTCCCTGCGGTGAGAGCTGTCAGAGGCTTTTAAATCACCCTCATCCTGTCTGAGTTTGGGAGGCGGTGTTAGTCATCCACGCTGCCCATAGAGATGCTCTAAAATGTGGCAGAAATTTCCTTTTCTGAAGGGAAGCGGAGGAATTATGTGGCTGCTACCATCATGAGTCATTGCAGCCCTTTTTAACTCACTCGTGTGTTTAATGTGGAGAATTCCTCACAGATAAATACATCATGCTAATTTTAGTCGGACTGAAATGAGTCTGGTATGTTAAAGCTATGAACGCTGCAGGCCCGGTCCGGAACCTCAGCAGCAAGGACCCCTACAGGATTAACCCTGATTACTATCTGACTGAGTCTCCATGCTTTTCTGACTTATGTTCTAGAAATGTTATAAACTGGTTTATGCAGGTCTGGTGCTGGTTTATGCAGGTCTGGTCCTGGTTTATGCAGGTCTGGTCCTGGTTTATGCTGGTCTAATGCTGGTTTATGCAGGTCTAAAGCTGGCTTATGCAGGTCTAATGCTGGTTTATGCTGGTCTTGTGCTGGTTTATGCTGCTCTGAGGCTGGTTTATGCTGGTCTGGTGCTGGTTTATGCTGGTCTGGTGCTTGTTTATACCTGTAGAGTGCTGGTTTATGCCGGTCTGGTGCTGGTTTATACCTGTAGAGTGCTGGTTTATGCTGGTCTGGTGCTGGTTTATGCTGGTCTGGTGCTGGTTTATGCTGCTCTGACGCTGGTTTATGCTGGTCTAAGGCTGGTTTATGCAGGTCTAATGCTGGCTTATGCTGGTCTTGTGCTGGTTTATGCTGCTCTGGTGCTTGTTTATGCTGATCTGGTGCTGGTCTATGCTGCTCTGGTGCTGGTTTATGCTGCTCTGGTGCTGGTTTATGCTGGTCTAATGCTGGTATATGCTGATTTGGTGCAGGCTTATACAGGTCTGATGCTGGTTTATGCTGTTCTGTGCTGCTTTAAAACTGAGATAGCCTTCAGAGTTTTTAAGGCTGCTTCTTACAAAAACGCTAACAAATAGATGCATTAATAGGTAGAATATATTTATTTTTACATTTATTTTTTTCACAAGGTGTGACACAGCATCAGCAAAACCTTGCAGTTATATCCCACACTCGTTCTGGAATTGGTCCCTCCCTCCATCTTTCATCATTAGCAGCGCTATTATTTTGTATGAGTGAACCCAGCTAGCTTCATTCTCCAACACTGAAGCCACGTCTGCAGATTCTCTGTGGCTTTCTTCGCTGCTACATCCTCTCAGTGCTGGCTGGGAAATGCCCTTAGCTGCCTGGGTCACCAAGCACTATAAATGACCAGTGCTGGTCAGTCCTAAACCAGAACGTTAGGGCTGTGGTCAGGCCTGTGGCTGTGATGAGAGCAAAAAGGGAACTTGTGGCACAGCAGCGATGAGAAGACGAGCGAAAGATGAAGGAGCTAAAGACAGGAGGGACCGAGCTCATGCTCTCCTGTCATTATAAATTACTTTAATAACAGAACGGCCTTTAAACACAATGCTGTCTGCGAGCTGTGGTCTGATCTTTCAGTCCAGACAGCTGAGACAGGCTGAGCTCGCCAATCCCTGAATAATCTGCACGGTTCAAAGAGTTTTCTTCTTCTGCCTTTTTTCATTTTTGACCTACTTGGTATTCTGACATGTTTCCTGACGGTTCTGCAGCTTGTGCCCCCCAAAAAGTCCAAAATCTCTGTAAAGCAAAGGTGGAAAAAATTGATTTCATAATTTGCTTCAACTCGATTAGTAGAGTCAGATCAGTTTATGGAGCAGTAATAGGAGTTAATGGATAATGGAGAGTTGGCCAGAGGTGGATGAGTTTTCAGAACCTAAATAATAAACAAAATAAACATTAAAACATTAAAAATGTTTTAAAACATTAAATATAAGCACACCCTCAGGGGCCCTCCACTGGCCCGGGGTCCCAAGCAGTTGCCTGCTTTGCCTGGTGGAACGTGGCTCCTCTGGGACAGAGTATAATGAAATAACCTTCTCAGTAGGGTTCGGTAACCGTGACACCTTGCCCTCCTTCTGCCCTTGTTTATCTCCCGCTCATGTCTCTACCATGTGCCTTTTGTTTGTTTTGGTTTGTAGCTCCTCCCTGGCTCCACCCTACTGTCACGCTCCTCAGCTGTGTCTAATTTGAGGCTCCTCCTCTTCCCAGGTGTTCCTCGTCAGTCCTTATGCTGTTATACTCCTCAGTTTGCTCCTGGTGTTGGTCTTGCATTGTATGTGTTCTGTTGTGCGTGTAATCTGTGTTTGGGGTTTCGCGTTTAGTCTCTGGTTGTGTTTCATTTTTGTATGTTTGGGGCATTAATAGTAATAAAGCGAGTAGTCAAGTTTAATTACATTAGCTTAGCATAGACACCTTTAGCATAAAGAAACAATTAGACCGTTTGGTAGCACATGGTTTGTCAAAAATAATTTTACCCATATTAGACTCTTTTTTGCTGTATAAATTAGAAGTCTGTTCATCAAAACCTCTGAAACTATAACATACTGAATAACAATCCACATGTGCGGAGAGATTTACTTGTTGCTTGCTACCTCTATGGATGAAAACAGTAAAGCCGTATCTATTAAAAGACTGAGTGACCTCTAGTGGATGTTTTCAGCCTACCATACCTCTGCTGATTGGTAGAGATGGCACAATCAGGTTAAGTTCATCACCTTCTTCGTTAAGATATAGTGACTCAAAATGTGCTCTACCAAAAAGCTGAGCAGAACATTAAAGGGTTAAGGCTAATTTATGCTTCTGCGTCAAATCTACACCGTGAGTATGTAGTCACATAGCCAAGTAGCCTATGGCTGATGCGGCCCTGCCCAGAAATGTAACTACACATCATGGCTACGGAGACCACAACAGCTGTGATTGGCCCGCTTGGTAGCGTTGTCATTTTTAAACTCAGTTGAATGAACCACAGACTATACGAACATGAAAAACAGTCAAAGTAACTGTTATTCAACAGCTATTAGCTCCAACGATGCCATCAGAACGGCAAGGAGGTCAACATAGTGACTTAGAAGCACCATCGCTGTCTAGTGTTTTGGTGGTGTAATTGCAGAGCAATGCAGACACACCAACACACCATTATAAACACACCATGGCGTAGGCCACTTGCGGAAGCCTCGGCTTAGACTCTGCATTGACTCAACACAGAAGCATAAGTCAGCCTTTAGTGCTGTATTTATCATTGGCCGTTTTTGGTCTCTTGCGGTAGTACTGTCACCTCACAGCAAGGAGGGCCTGGGTTCAATTCCCAGCATCCGGGGTCCTTTCTGTGTGGGGTCTGCATGTTCTCCCTGTGTCTCTGTGGGTTTCCTCCTCCGGGTGCTCCGGTTTCCTCCCACAGTCCAAAGACATGCAGTCAGCTGAAGTGGAGATGCTAAGTGGCCTCCCTAGGTGTGAATGTGTATGTCTGTGTGTCTGCCCTGTGACAGACTCGTGGCCTGTCCGGGGTGTTTAGTGCCTTATGTCCATTGAACGCCGGGATAGACTCAAGCACCACCCCAACTCATACGGATGGAGATGTTTTAGAAGGTGAGTGAGTGAGTTAGAGTGCTCTCGTTCTCCCTCTGATGTGAACATGGACTTATATAAACTGACTCAGCCTTAGTATGCGCTGGCTTCGTCCACCCCTACAGTAACCTCGTCCTCTATGCCTGATAAAGCTCCGTATGCTGCAAAAGACAGTCTGCTGGGAATCTGTCATTATTATCCTTGCTTGCTTAAGGGCTCTTAAGAAGAGTATAAACCAGAAACCAGAAGGTCATTATCTCGGGATACTAAGTCAAAATTTCAAGAACATGTTCCTACTTTCTGCTGCCAGAGCCAGAACAAGAGAAAGCCCATTGGTGATGTTCCCTCCACCGCCTGGGTGGGAGCGGCTCGGTGTTAGCTGGGAGCTGCATGTCCCTCTCACGCCTTTGTAGGCCTACCTGTAACGGATATGAGACGCTGCAGGTAAACAGAGTGAGTCACGGGAGTGCATCTGATCCTGCTAGCCTTCAGAACAGATCGATTTACCAGGAGGTGAACTTTAGTCATTCAGGAGGAAAGAGAAACCCCAAGGTTGCAGCTCTTTGGCATTAGCCGAGGAAGCTAACGCAGCAGATCAGCCCAACCTTAAAGCCTTAATTGGGGATGGCTGCGGCTTACGGGCCAGTTTTCATCAGAGAGTGAGAGACATGATCAAATATACCCGCATACCATCGCCATTAGAGTGGGTACAGTACTGTAGACTGAATCATAATCATAATAATCATAATCATAATACACTTCTTAATTAGTTTGATTCAAATTGCTGTGTAATGCAGACAGGAAGCTTCGCGTCTGCTGCCGACCCTACTGACCTGTCCAGCTTCAGGTCACTGGCTGCAGGATGGAGAGTCACCATCAGAGACGGGAACTTTCCTCTGTATGTGCATTTAGCACTTTGTGGGTCCTCAGGATGATGAAACATGAACCATTTGTGTCGTGTAAATATTGAGTATATTTAATCATGTGCATAAAGTTGGGCACTCTTAGTCTAATGAGGTCTGTTTTTCTTTCTCTGAATGTTTTAATGCTCAGGTACTGAGGTTGTGTGTGTAGTTGTGTGTGTGTGTGTGTGTGTGTGAGTGTGTGTGTGTGTGTGTGTGTGTTTGTGTGTGTGTGTGTAAGCTTGCATGTGTGTGTATGTTTGTGTACGTATGTGTGTGCATGTGTGTGTATATATGTGTGTGTGTGTGCCTGTGTGCATGTGTGAGTAATGTGAGTGATTGTGTAGGTGTGGGTATGGGTGTGCATGTGTGTGTATATGTGTGAGTGTGTGTGTGTTGGTGTGCATATGTCTGTGTGTGTGCGTGTGTGTGTGTGTGTGTGTGAATGTGAGTGTTTGTATAGGTGTGGGTATGGGTGTGCATGTGTGGCTGAGTGCGTGTGTGCTGGTGTGCATGTATATGTGAGTGTGTGTGTGTGTGTGTGTGTGAGTGTTTGTATAGGTGTGTGTGTGTGCACGTGTGTGTGTAGTGGGTCTCAGACCTTCTGAATCATCACTGTCTCTGTGAGTAATCTCAGACTTCTAACAGCATTTCTGTCACATACGAATATTTTCCCATCACACACATGAACCTCTTATGCTCCTCGATATGTCAGAAGTTTGAGGACACCAAGTTCAATACTAATCAGAATATTTCCTTCATAGAGCTGTTACAACCCAACATATTAAATCCTATAGGCACATTTATTCAGAGGAAAACTATCGACTGTGGAAATATCTCAAAGTACCAGCTTCGGAATCACGTTAATAACATTCTGGCTTATAATATGGAGAATGGCATCTCTGCCATTCCCACTCTGGACCCGGAACACCAGCTATAGTGCTAGGTAACTTTGGAGGATTGTGCGTAATGCTTTACTGCGTCACATCCGACACCAACAACCATGAGACTTAAGTAGCTATAAGGAGACGGAATTAGTGACAGAGCCGGAATGGAACTAAACTAAAGGACACTCAGATTATCCCTGCGGTGTGATGTCAGCGGTGAACAGCTCCCAAAGAAAACTAGCTGATTAGTATTCATAAGCTGCTCTCCAAACCAAACATTAAGACTTATTACTTACTATGTACATGGAAAACTACACAGCTGTCATTAGAGGCACACTCCAGACAGCTAATTCCGTACTCTCCTGTTCATGTGGAAGTTCATCCAGTTCATATTCAGGTTCTTCTAGCAGTTCGTCAAACGGAGCACGTCTGAACTTAATAAACTCCACATCAACGCAGAGACAGAATTCATTTGTGGAGGATTGAGTGGTTTGCTGTGCTGATATTTAGCTGTCGGGACGTTTGCAGTGTCCCAGTTCACCCCTCCCTCCAGGCCAAATAAACCTTCGGCTGTTTGCTTTCAGCCTGCGTCATGTCTCTGAGTTATAAGTTACATTTGGATTTTTTCGGACCCCCAGGACAAGCGCTGCTCTCACACAGCATGCCCTGCTTTTCTTAACCGCGACTAAGCCCAGTGGATCAGAGCCAAACTGCACATTATCATCTCTGAAGAAATGACAAACTTAAAATGCCTAAACTGACCTAACAGGGTAGAACCAAATAGGGTTCTTCTACTGTCACAAGCCTGATATTGTAGCATTAGCCCAACCCTGTTCGGTGCTATATACAGTTGCAGTCAAAGGTTTAGACACACCCAACTAAATGGATGTTGTTGGTGATCTTGAAGACTCTACAGTCTCACACCTAACAGCTCCAACTGATGAGAGTCTGAAACAATTAACACTCATCATCAACAGAATAGCTGCACAAATAGCTGCACCCAGACGGAATCAACCGACAGGAATGAAACTTGGTGGGTAGATTTGACATCGTGAGACATACGATATGGATGAAGTTCCATGTTCGGTCGCTCATGTGACGTATACAAGGATGGGCCTTATCTCTGTACCTCACTGACCCAACAGCCATGATTACAGACATTCAGCAAGCAGTGATGTTCTCCGTGAGTCATCCTGTTAGTGCAGCACCATTGGCAGACGGCTGCACCACGCAGGACTACATGCACACAGACCGTTACGATGACTGTCCTTAACACCACGTCAAAGACTGCACCGGTGTCGTGCCAGACTGTCATGGAGTGACTCAGAATGGCAGCGGGTCATCTCCAGTGACGAGTCCCGCTTTAGTCTTGGTGGAGACGACCAACGAATCCGTGTGTGGAGGCCCCGTGGTCGACGCCAAGATGAACCAGTTTGTTGTCACGTCCAGAAGGCCTGGTGCCACTCCACCTCCACCGTGACCACACCAGCTGCAGGAACTGTGTGAGGATATTCAAGCTGCATGGGATGGATTATCACAGGACACCATTAGGAACCTCTACAGTTCCATCATGAGACGTCTGGCATGTTGGGTTAGGAAACACGGCGGCTCGACGCCATACTGAGAGACACTACTTCTGTATGTGTAGCTCAATAAATATTGATCATATCAGTCTAAATTTATCATCATTTATTGATCCTGGTAACCTTTATCTTCCTTCCCAACAGCACTGCAACCCCACACCTCCTTCTGGGTGCAGCTGTTCTTTAGATGATGATGAGTGTATATTTCGTGGTTTAAAAACTTTGATCTCTTTTTCTGCACAGTGTAAAAGCTCTAGTTCTCCTTTCAGTTTAGTGAATATTCATGAGGGACCGACCAATAGAATTGCTCCAAACCTGCTTAGAAATAAACCTTGTTCTATCAGCTCCACTGCAGGTTAAGAAAGCTGGTTCATCCTCCTGTAAAGCTCCATTCTGGAG
>CM067494.1:16953937-16980852 GCA_034552555.1 Semaprochilodus insignis | reverse complement strand
CTCAGTAGCAGTAATACTAACCAATCAACTCTCAGTAGCAGTAATGCTACCCGGTCAGCTCTCCGTAGCAGTAATGCTAACCAATCAGCACTCAGTAGCAGTAATGCTAACAAATCAGCTCTCGGTAGCAGTAATGCTAACCAGTCAGCTCTCAGTAGCAGTAATGCTAACCAATTAACACTCAGTAACAATCATGCTAACCAATTAACACTCAGTAACAATCATGCTAACCAATTAACACTCAGTAACAATCATGCTAACCAATTAGAATTCAGCATCATTAATATATAGCAATAATAACAATAATAACAAAATAATACATTGTCATTTACTAAGACTACTATTGTTGCTACTTCTGCCATTATTATTTATTATTACTGAAAATATTATTATTTAATTTTATTTCCTTTTTTTTTTATTATTGCAGCAACTAAACTGTTTCCTTCATTATGTAAGTGCTACCACACGCCTCTTCAGTATGGAAGCAGCTTTCAGTTGTTCTCTCCTGTAGCCACTGCTCATGTTAGCATTTACCTCTTCACTTGTAGCTGATATCAATAATGCTGTCTCACTGTTTGCTGTATCTAATAAAGATATCTCTCTATCTCAGGCTTGTAAAGTTTATCACATTAAGTTTACTCTGCGCCCGTTTACGAGCGGCTTTACGAGCTGACTTGTTCTTCTTCGTCGTGCTTGGCAGTTTCCTGGTCTGTCAGGCTTGAAGCGATGACTCAACCACGATGTCCAGGGTAAACACATGTACACAGAGGTCTTGGAGCAGAGTGACCATACTGGTAACAGTATATATGTTGAACTTTCTTGTATCGGTGAATGAACAGCATATGTGAGCTGTAGCGTCTGAAACGCAGCATGTTTATTAAAATAGCCATTTTATTTAGACAGTGCCCCAAACAGAGACATTCTTCACCGTGGTGTCATTTCAGACGAGCTGGACTCTGGCAACCCTTTCATTGATCGCAGCCGCAGGGAAGTTTTCCCCACAATGCCTGAGCAGAGTCCCTGGGGCGCACTGGGGTTTTGTAATGGTGTGGAGTGCACGCTTATCATCATGTGTGCCCCCAACCCCCTCCTTCCCCTGTCATATCAGTTCAGGCTAGCTGGAATCTGGCAACCCTGAGTGACAGGGAAAACAAGAGTTACTGACAAAGCTGAGACGTTCATGGTGCTTAATGCACATGTCAAGTGACTGATTTCATAAAGTAAAGCTAACTAAACTCGGCTGATGTACCCTTGAGCAAGCCATCTAACCCCCAACTGCACCCCAGGCCCCGTGGATAGGGTTGCCCACCGCTCCGGGCAAGTGATGGGTAAAATGCGGAAGACAAATTCCTCTGTCTGCAAGCACAAAACAGCATATAGTAGCATCACGAAGATACAAGCAAATGCTCTTTCGTTGAATGCAGCAGTAACAGGGAGCCACAGCCAGTGCTGGCAGCCCCTACTGTTCTCCACACAGTCCGAGCAGAGTCCCTGCGGCTCACTGGGGTTTTGAAATGCTGTGGAGTGCACGTTTGTTGTTATGTGTCCCCCTAGTCCCTTCTTTTTCAGGTCACGTCCTCTCGCTTGTCGGCTCCGCAGCAGACCACAGAGTGCATCCTCCTCCCCAGCACAGCCTCTGTCCGTAGACAGCATCAAGGGTGCCGTCCATGTACACTGAAGCCCTGACACATAGGATTGACCAGCAACACTGCCAGTACCCGCTCAAAGCATCGCTGATACACACTGCTAGTCCCACATGCTGCACCATGTTCTGTGCTGTCAGCCACCAGCCAGGCATCCTTGCCAGCTGTCCTCCAGCCAGGCTCCACTGGTGAACCTCGCTGTACCTCCTCCTTCGCGGTCCTTCGTCTTCCATGTGCTGCTCCTCCTTCACAATCCTTGATCAGGCCAAGTAAGCCAGTATTGGGACGCAGTATGATGCCATATGCAATATCTCCAGCTTAGATCAGCACGGAATTGGGTTTTTTAAGCAGGGAAGTTCAGACAGTGATCGTGATCACGAAGGATTAAGACTTCCTGGTATTAGAGTCTTCCATACCAGCTTTCAGTGGCCTTCAGTTTTTATTAGTTTATTTATTTATTTCTTTTTTTAGGTTGAACCTTCATAGACCCAATCCTATTAGCAATTCCGACCATTCCAGTGTTACACTACTGTTACATCATGTCTTTCTTTCTTTCACTCGTTCTCTCTGTCAGGTTGAACCTTCTCTGGGGGCCGCAGCACACAAACCATAATTAAATCTTACATTTAATTTCAGTTATGGATGAAAGTCCCACTGCGAAATCTGATCTGGTGTTCAATCTTCGGCGCAGTCTTAGAATTCCATTCATGCTGGGACGTCACTGGGGTTTCAGCCAAACACAATGACTTCTGAAGTCAACGCTGACATTATGCAACCACACCGAGTACACGTAATTAACACCCCCCCCACCACACCAAATTCTTTATCCGAGGGATTTTTCCTATGAGTTTCGTGTCTGCATCTGCTTTACTGAGTTCTTACAGGACACAAAGGTCGAGTGACAGCATTACAAAGCTTCTTCCCCCAGCAGAAATCCGAGTGGCCCTTCAAAAGGTGACCTTAATTGAGTGCGATGGTTACATCTTACCACAGTAACCACCAGGACACGTTCAATGGAGTTAATTATGCGTGAGGAAACGTCCTCTGCCTGGCTCTGCTCATTAAAGAGCTGAAGAGCACGACGTAAGAACACCACAACTAAGCATTACACACCAGGGCCAGCATCGGAACAGGCCGGCAGGGACCAGCTCATGGTGGTTTGGGGGTTCGGGGAGATGCACCGATCTGCCAGAGTCTGAAGCCTCCACATGCCCTGAACTGTCAAAGATTGGCTCCCTGTCAGACTGTGGTGGGCCCCCAGGTGAGCCCGGGAATAAGCAGATGACTCACTTTTAAAAGGCGTTTAAGCTGTGGAGACCTTCATCCAGTCAGTAGACTGTCATTTTGCTGTGGTACGTAAATATAATTACACAGTGAATCTCACACTCATCTTATTTCCATTTGTTTCAGCATCAAGAATTTGCAAAACCACTGTGAACACCTAAGAAACATGTAATTACACAATTAATTACATAGTTATAACATAATTCATTACAGTCTTTTTGGAACGGAGAGAGAGGGACACACAGAACACATAACTAGGGTTCTCAAACTTGAGTAAGAGAAAGAGACCTAGGGAACACTGAGCTTGGGTTCCCTGACTCGGGTGAGAAGGAGATGTAGGTAACACTACTTTAGGGAGGCAGGGAAACAGAACACATAGCTAGGGTTCTCAAATCTGGAAGAGAGAGACCCAGGGAACACATAGCTCTATTGGAGTAATCAAACAAGTTCCTCTGCATGATGCTCCATTTTTGGACCAACTCCAGTGCTGTCACCTAACAGAGCAAGCTTTGTCTTTAAACTAACTTAAGCCGGATTATTAATCTGTTTATTCCATTTTTGCCAATGTTTCTTCCCTTCTCTGCAGTTAACGGGATATGACTTCATGAACTCTCATGGATACTTATGGCACATCCCTAGTTCGGACTGAACTGGCCGGCTTGAGCACCAACATTAAACATCAGGAATAACACACTGGGCTCACTGTAGAACAGGAGGTGGGGCACAGGAGCGATGCTATCATGGCTGTCGTCATCCTCCAACTAGCACTCACAGCTGTCAGTTGTGACACCACCTTCCACCACCTGCTCTCTCTCTCTCTCGTGGCTGTCATTGGTACCCAGTATTCCGGGGCCATTGTAGGATTTCTTATTCCTAAAATATTGCTGCAGGCCTCTCTTGTTTCATGGTTGTTTGCCGTAAACATCATGTCTGGGAATCTTAGCTCTGGTATCTTTACCTGGATTAACAGGTAAAAGGTGTTGCACAAATGCGGCCACATGCCTGCTGTGATTTAGTCAGCGACCCTGTTTATGTTGAACATGGACCCCTGGATGCTGCAGGTTCACAGTGTTGTCTCTGCTTCACTGTGCCTGATGTTCCTCAGCGGTAACTAGACAAGCTGAGGCATGTTTGCTAGAGCTGGGAGAGTGACTTCTGTGGCCCAGTCTCTTCTCACCTCGCTGGAAGCTCTGATGTCTGGATGAGGTACAACCAACCAAAGGAGAAAAGAAGCCAGTAAATCCGTCTGTAAATCAAAAGGGAATACTGGCTGAATCAGTCGCTATACGAAAGGCAGGAAGACAGTACTTTAGGAGGTTATCACGTCTGCTCAACTGTTCGACTGTATTGCACTTCAGTCCTGCTGTGTAATGTTGCCTCTGGAGCCCATTTGTATGTCTGGCAGTGCATTGTTTCTCTGCATTAATAATTCACAGATTACTAACTATAACGCGGGGCGAGCAGGCGCGGGATGAATGAAGAAGCAGTAAGTATGTTCTGTCTAAGACTATGCCCAGTCTGCGAGTGGTACCAGCAGATCAGTGGGCACCAGGTGTATCCGGTCATCCCTGGGATTTGAACTGATGACCTTCTGGGTGCTGGCTTGCCACTCCTACACCATTGCCAGCATAAGAACCAGTGTTGGGTAGGTTGCTCATTACTCGTCTCAGGCTGTAATGTGATGAATGTACTCGTTGCTTCTTGTTAAAAGTAATCAGATGTCAGGTCATCTCAGGGTACACGCCCTCAGGACACTTCTTGTGCCGGCCACCAGAGGTCGAACTCACCTGAGTTCTAATGACTTTTGCTCCTGCTCCCTTTCACCTGAGCCCCTCCCGTACCTGCCCCCTCTCACCTGCTCCATATCCCAGCTTATTATCCCTCCCTTTAAAAAGCCTTCCCTTTCCCTAGGTGTTTGTGGAGCATTAACCACCGGACTGTTGACTGTCTGACTAGGCCCTGTCAACATTCTCAGTTCCTGTAAGCCTTCTAATACCTTTGATAGTCTTTGTGTTTTGTTGTGTCATATTGAATAACCTTCTAGGCTTTGTGGTTTTTGAGATTTCTGTTTTGTTTTTTGACTTCTGAGCTTTGTACTTTTGGACTTTTTGTGTTTCACGTTTTTGGCATTTTAGTATTTTTGTTGAATAAATCCTACCTAATGAATCCCCTCTGTGCTCCCCACGTTACATCAGACTACTGCATGATTTTACTTCTAAGATACTCTCTAAGTTGCTCACCAAGTTTTTGCTGCTTCCCACACTCGTCCTACGCCAGACGTAATCAGATTCAAATTTGTGCAGTCAATTGACGCATGGAAATTAAAGTTTGGATCAACGAAAATAGATAACATGTATGCTTCAAATGGGCTGTACAAAATTTATTCTACGTTTCAAAGAGGTTTTGGAGCCCTCTCCGGTTGCCAGGCGGTTGCAATGGTATCTCATGTGGTTGCTATGATATACCACATGGTTAAAAGGGTGTGCTATATCACAATGATAAAACCACCAGCATCCACCTAGCAACTTCCTGAAATGCCATATCAACAGCCTAGCAACCATTATGACCCTATATCACAATGATAAAAGCTGTCTGGATATACATGATGTCACATTGTGATAATGGTCATAATGGTTGCTAGGCTGTTGATATGGCATTTCAGGAAGTTGCTAGGTGGATGCTGGTGGTTTTATCATTGTGATATAGGGTCATAATGGTTGCTAGGTGAATGCTAGGCTGTTGATATGGCATTTCAGGAAGTTGCTAGGTGGATGCTGGTGGTTGAAATGATATCTCACATGGTCATTGTGTATTTTTAGTGGGTTAGTGGGCTTTTATCATCATGGTGTAAGCCCTTAATGGTTGCTAGGTGGTTGCTAGGCGGTTGCAAAGGTATTTCAGGTATTTGCTAGGTGCCTGTTCGTGGTTGTTATAATATCTTACATCATTAGTAGGGTCCTGCTAAAGGAATTGTGAGATAAGCTCCTATGGTATCCCAGGTAGCTGCTAGGGGGTTGCTAGGCGGTTGCTGGAGGATGCTATGATATCCTACATGCTTAATAGGGTGTTGCTAATGGACTTGTATAATTGTGATATAAGCTGGATGCACATGCATTTGCCCCCCATTCATTCATACAGGAAATACACCTCATTGTGTTAGTTACTGTAAAGTGTTAAACTACCTCTCAGCACTGAAAGCACAGGACATCCATGAAAACACAAGGCAGAAATACAGGACTAGGAAACACTGTAATAAACAGAGAACACAAAGAAACAAACAGGGAGACCAAGTACAGTCACCCAGAACAAACACAAGGAGGAGACCACAACAATGCACAGCAGAGAACACAGGACAAAGAGTAAAAGCACACAGACAAAACTGACAAGACACGGGGCATAACAACGAGACCAGATCACTAACTAAACACAGATGAACGTGATAACAAGGAGGCGGAGCCAGGGTTAGAGATACAACAGATAGATCCCATTGGGAACTACAGCCCCCTTTTGCCCTCATACAGTGTACTCTTGGTTGACTTGTTAAATACACTCATCATCAAAAGAACAGCTGCACCCAGAAGGATGTGTGGGATTGCAGTGGTGTTGGGAAGGAAGATAAAGGTTACCAGGAACAATACATGATGATCAATTTAGACTGATATGATCAATATTTATTGAGCTACACATACAGAAGTAGTGTCTCTCAGTATGGCGTTGGGCCGCCATGTTTGCTAACCCAACATGCCAGACATCTCGGCATGGAGCTGTAGAGGTTCCTAATGGTGTCCTGTGATAATCCATCCCATGCAACTTGAATATTCTCATATAGTTCCTGCAGATGGTACGGTAGGGGTGGAGGTGGAGTGACGCCAGGCCTTCTGGACGTGGGACGCAGGACAACAAACTGTCTTGGCGCTGACCACGGTGACTCTACACACTGATTTGTTGGTCGTCTTCACTAAGACTAAAGCGGGACTCGTCACTGAAGAGGACCCGCTGCCATTCTGAGTCACTCCATGACAGTCTGGCACGACACCATTGCAGTCTTTGGTGACGTTGACGTGGTGTTAAGGACAGTCGTGGTAACGGTCTGCGTGCATGTAGTCCTGCGTGGTGCAGCCGTCTTCTCTTCCACTTGCTCGAAAAGCTTTGGAACTCTTCTCTGAGGCATACTTCACTTGCAAAGGATGCTATCAACACAACAGCACAAGTCAGAATGGAAAGCACGCACAACAGGGCGACCTTATATAGTCAATCAGGTAGAGCAATGAGGCCCGTCCTTGCTTACGTCACATGCGCGGCTGAGTGTCAAACTTGACACATTTGCATGTCTCACGATGCCAAACCTACCCACCAAGTTTCATTCCTGTTGGCGGATTCCTTCTGGGTGCAGCTATTCTTTTGATGTGATAAGGCATCGTGCAGTCGTCTGCCAATGGTGCTGGCACTAACAGGATGACTCACGGAGGACCTCACTGCTCACTGAATGTCTGGAATCGTAGCTATTGGGGCACTCCATGCATGTTGCACAATTCGTTGGTTCTCCCTCTCCGGAATTCATGTAGAATCCAGATCCTTCATGTTGCAGTTCCCTGCCTTCTTCTATCCACTGCCACCAACAGCATGCTATGGTTTCACCCGCACGACTGGTATGGTGCAGAATGGAAAGCACACGCAGCAGCACAGCTTTATGTAGTCAGTCAGATACAGTGATAAGGCTCGTCCTTGCTTACGCCACATGCACAGCTGAGCGTGAAACTAGGCTTCAAATATAGTTAAGCTGGTTCTGGCGTGGTGTACTATTAGCAGTGTACTGTTTTCCTGTTACAGAATTCCCAGGCTTATCATGCTGGATCATGCATTGCACGCACAATGCTAGGTTCTAGCACTGCTATATTAAATACATGTACTCGCTGAGTATAAAAACTTGGACTTCACTAACGCCTGTCCAGACCATCCAGTCTCCAGAGGACCCTTCCTTAAACTTTGCCCCAGTGCCTGACCGGGCCCACTGGAAACAAATGCACGGCTGCGACAGCCGCAGCTGTAGTGGGACACCCGTGGGCAGTACAGCAGGACCCTCAGGCGAGAGGGGCCTTCTCCTTTAAAACTCGGATTCCTCGTGTGTGCACCACCGGGTGACTTCTCAAACACGCTTTGAACATTCAGGTTGTTGGGTTCTGTGGCTTGCAGCGCGTCTTTGTACTCTTTGGGCTGGAGGGCAGATCACAGATCACACTCCGCGCTGAAATCAGGGGTGTCCAAAGCGGGTTCTGGAGGGCCACAGAACCACACAGCCTGGGGTTCCCCTTTAACAAAGACACCTGATTCAACTCTACAGGGATCATTGAGCCCCTCAGTAAGCAGAATCAGATGTCTTAGCAGAGGGGGACACTTAGACGCCTCTGTGACGGAGCTCGTCTGAAGTGAGACCTAACCGTGTCCACTTCCTGAAGATATTAGAGCATGGTTCCGTCTCTCTGCCGACTTCAAAAAACATGAAAACAGAAAAGTGCATTTACTGAAGAAACAAGGTTGCTATGGTGCCTCAGCTGATTGTCAAGGTGTTGGTAAGTGGTTGCTATGGTACTTCAAGTGGTTGCTAAGGTGGTGGTAAGTGGTTGCTATGGTACCTTAAGTGGTTGCTGTGGTACCTTAAGTGGTTGTTAAGGTGTTGGTACGTGGTTGCTATAGTATCTGAAGTGGTTGTTAAGGTGTTGATAAGTGCTAGCTAAGGTATTGCTAAATGGCTGCTAAGGTGTTGCTAAATGGTTACTATGATATGCCTAGTGATTACTAAGGTGTTGCTAGGTGGTTGCTATGACATACCTAGTGGTTAGTAAGGAGTTGCTAGGTGGTTGCCATGGTATCCCAAGTGGTTGCCAGGGTGTTGTTGGGTATTCATGATGGTTACTATAGGGTTACTATGATATCTGAAGTACTAGGTGGTTGCTATGGTGTTCCAAGTGGTTGCTGGGATATTCCTGATGGTTCCCATAGGGTGTTGCTAGGCAGTTGTTAGGGGGTTGTTAGAGTGTTGCTATGATATTCCAGGTGGTTGCTAGACAGTTGCTATGATATCCCAGATGCTTGCTAGGGGGATGGTAGGGGGTTGCTACACAGTTGCTATGATATGCCAGGTGGCTGCTAGGGAGTTGCTGGACAGCTGTTATGATATCCCAGGTGGTTGCTAGGGGGTTGCCAGACAGTTGCTATGAAATCCCAACTTGTTTTTAGGGGGTTGGTAGGGGTGCTAGACAGTTGCTATGATGTCCCAGGTGGCTGCCAGGGAGTTGCTGGACAGTTGGTATGAAATCCCAGGTCGTTGCTAGGGGGTGCTAGACAGTTGCTATGATGTCCCAGGTGGTTTCTAGGAGGTTGGTAGGGGTTGCTAGACTGTTGCTATGATATCCCATGTGGTTGCTAGGGGGTTGCTGGACAGTTGCTATGATGTCCCAAGTGGTTGCACCTGCATACCTAAATCATCATTTGGGTTATGATGTGTGATATGAATTCTACATGCCCCCTCGTGGTTATTATATATTCCACTATAATTAATATAGTAAATATTAAATAATAATCTGTATGGTTTATTATACTTACTAATTAAACAGACTGACTGGGATGCTGTGGTCTCTCTCGGTGTGAATGAATGAATGTTTGTCCGGCTTGCTGATGTGCTGTGTGTTCCTCTGAAACAGGCCCAAAACTCCAGGCTGTGAGGAGTAATGAACACCCTGTGTGAGGAGGTGTTTACTGCTGCAGGGGACTCTGTATGTATTTATAGTGCTATAATTAACGGTCTAGCTGTTCTGCCTTCAATACTTGTCTGTTAATAGTGACTATGGAAAGTCATTGGGCTGAGACAGTCTCAGGTGACAGATGGAAGTGTAATACACCTGTTCCACTTCTCAAATCACCATTAAACCGCACGTACACGCACAGTCACACAGGCACGTGCGGTCAGACAGGTACACCATGCAACAGTTGCCAGCCTCCAGCGGTGAAACATCCCCCTGTTTCTAAACAGCACTGGATGCTGGGCTTACTGATTCGGTGCTTACGCCCCTTCAGCCAAGCTCATATACTCGAAAGTCAGGATGCTGATGATGACGCAGAATGACCTTTCAACCTGCAGTAATGCATGTTTCAGAAGTAAACCGTCCTGCAGGTCAGATGATAAAATGGAACTGACTTTAATGGAACGTTGTGGTGAAAAATCAGTTTACTCAACTCACATGTAGCCATTAAAGACATGTGTCCAAAATGTGCTTCTGTTGTTTAGTGCTGGAGCTCATTTCATATTTAGACAACAGCAGCCCTGCAGTCAGAAACTGACCAGTGATGAACAAGACACAGCAATGGATGGACTACAATCAGTGAGTGGCAGCCAGTCAAGTGGCCAGTAAGCAGAAGTTCAGGGTAGGTGTTTCTAATAAAGGTTCCAGTGAGTGAAAGCACAAGGCTGGTGTTTCGAGTAAAGTGACCAGTGAGAGGAAGCACAAAGTGGGTGTTTGTAATAAAGTGGCCAGTGTGTGGAAACACAAGGTGGGTGTTTTTAATAAAGTGGCCATTGAATGGAAGCACAAGGTAGGTGTTTCTAATAAAGTGGCCAGTGAGTGGAGGCACACAGTGGGTGTTTCTGATAAAGTGGCCAAAATCTTGCTGTTTGCTGCCATTTGCCGAGCCTGATGAAATCATCTTAACTCAGGACCCTCTATAGGGCCTGCAGAGACGTTGAACGGCGAAACTTCCGGCGCGCTGACGTCACACGCCCAACGTCACGAACGAATCCCGCCAAAATGACCCAGAAACACACGCACATGCTCTCTCTCTCTCTCTCTCTCTCTCTCTCTCTCTCTCACACACTCACTCACGCAAATCCCACCTCGCACGACCATCAATAACACAAAGTAGAATATAAAATACACTGCGTCTAGAGTCACGTGACCTCACCGTAATAAACGATGTTTATTAACACGAGAGACAATAGGAACGGTAATAAAAGCCTCAGCAGCGGGAACGGGGAGGGTGGTTGCCGGTGATTGGAGGGTTTGGACGCAGAGGGGCGTTAGAGGGCGGGTGTAGACTGAGAGAGGAGGTGGGGGCAAAAGCGGGCTCCTCATTTCGACCCACTTTAAAACCACGGGGCATCAGAGCGGTTGTGAGTCGGAGAGAAGCGTCCAGTTCAGCGCCTCCGTTCACGGGCATTCAGAAAGAGAGAGGGACATAGAAAGACACACGGAGAGAAAGAGAGAGAGAGTGAGAGTGAGGACATCTGTCTACAGTACCCGGTAAGCGGTAAGTGATGCCGAACTCTTTATTCCTTCATTCTGCGCGGGTTGATTCGGTCCACGGTTGCTCTGACTCTCGGTAGCGCGAGACTGCCGCCGCCCGCGCTCGGGTTATGGCTGTGAGGAGGAGCAGTGTAGATGAAGGCAGTGATGAACGTTCTGGTGAGGGAGCTCAGCCTATATACTGTGTCTATAGAGAAAGGAGACTGACCAGTAGAATGGAGCAGCTGCACACGAGGTCACCATGCCTGGTGCCCAGTGTGGGCTAGAGGGGTATAAGACCCCCAGCACTGGGCTGTGGAGCAACCACATTCTCTGGAGTGATGGAGCTCCATCCAATACCCTTGAGAGTTGGAGTGATCTAACATAAGCACACTAATACTCAATCAAATCCTCACAGCAACGTGTTCCAACTTCTAGGCTAAAGCCTTCCCAGAAGAGTGGAGTATGTTCCTGGAGCAAATGAGGTCAAACTCACTACAAAGAGGAAATTCCACACACTTTTTTCCAAGATTTTGGTGGAACTTCATGGTTAGGTTATTCAGTGGGCTGACGTGAGTCGGAATAGTTTACAGTGGTGGTGAAAGGAACCAGACGTCCACCTTCAAAAGCTGCCACACCAAAAGTTAATACACGAAATGGTTATGAATGTGCTGCCTGGTGTCTGAGACATTGATTTGCAACAGCTTTGAGAGCAATTTAAAACCCATTCATGGCGGATGGATACATGTAGGGCATTTACGGCAAAGTAGTCCCCCCAAAAAAGCATATTATTTTCAGACTTTCCTCTGTTTTCCCATCATCAACATTCCATATAAACACTCAGGAGACGCGTGTAGGTTCACTGGTGGGTTAACTAGTATATTGAGTGTCTATATGTGTGTTGTGGACATGGTGAATATTGGGTCCCATCACCACCACTTTTAATTCTCTTGAATACAGTCTACTGAAAATGTAGTGTGTGTGCATATGTTGGCATGGGTCATTTATAAACCAGGAGGGATGATTGGCTTACTGAACATGCTTTGACATTATTTGCTATTAATAAAGCACTAATATGGAAATTGTTAGTATAAATGCAGATATCCGGTATGTATATGTATTACTGTTATCAGAATAAACCAATTTTTTTGGTGTTTTCAGTTTTTACATAATTCGAAAAGTACTTACTGCTCTATACATTGTGTGGAAATTTCATGGTGAATGGACCAAAAGATATGACCCAGAATTACCTGGAATGACATCTGGTTCCACTGACATGCATTAAAAGCGAAATAAGTTTTGTGCTTCTACTGTACCGTCTCTGCACCACTTGATTGCATTACGGGTGGACAGTGCGATGATATGTCATCGGTATCATGATACATTATGACACAGTATGCTTTTCTGTAGGGCTGAACCCGAGTTTTCGGATATTCGTTTATTGGGTATGTATTTGTTTGTCATTTTGGGATTCGGATATTCCATGTTTTCCCATTTTTTTCTTAATGAAGTCGACCTGCAAGAGGCACACGGTTGTAAGTCGCTCTGGATAAGAGCGTCTGCTAAATGCCTTAAATGTAAATGTAAATGCACTCCATCGCGCTCTCTCAGTTCAGTTCAGGTTGGTGCCGGTAAGAGAACGACACAATAACAATCACAGAACCAGTACACCTTTTCACAGTCGCTTCCTTGTTTATTCAGCACCACTGTGGGTTAAACAGGGTTCAGTTTTTTCACTCCAGTCCGCTTGTTAACACGTCCGGGTCCAAACCTCTACTGACCGGCTGAGGTTGTTCTGTTCAGCATGCTGCAGTTCTGTGTTCATTGAGTCCAGAAAACTACTCAGTTATCATTCTAGATCTTTCTCTGTGCTGAGAAGAGGAAACGGCTGCAGGTGATAAGCTGAGACACACACAGTTTGGTGGCAGTGGACTCTGGTGTTAGCTAGCTATAGATAGCGAACCTAGCTAGCATTAGCTCCCACTGTCAAACACCAAACCGGCCTTTTGTGAAGACCCTTGACTAGACTATGGGTTTTATAGGGTGGTTCTTGCTATGAACCCACATCTTCGTGTTCCGGTTGTTAGCTGGTTTGTGCTGTCAGGCTCAAGTGAGTTTAGCTAGCCTTAGCTCTGCCTTAGCTAGATAGCTAGCTTTCTTCATCAGCCTTTTTCTGACTAACAAGCCTGAGAACTGAAACGTGTTTTACAAACGATGTTCCACTAAATACAGTTAAACAGGACTGATTATGCTGACCTTGTGATGAAGCTTGCAGTCGGTCAGTGTGTTTTAAGTGCTGATCAACAGCCTACTGTGATGAGTCACTTCGCGTGTTTATGGGGGTAATAACTTCAGGCTCCGGATGACAAGGCTAAGTACCTGTGGGGTGTGAGTGACGGGATCCATAGTTTGGCAAGAGGTGGTACAGTGCAGTGAATGTCTCGTTCCATGTGTGGAAAATGGCTCCAAAGCAGATGTTAATGATTGGCTAAAAGGAGTGACTGTATTTGGGCGTGTCAAAGACCATAGTGTGAAGGAAGTAGCTGAATCTGCAAATGTATGGAGGCGTACGATCATACGGGTCTACCAGCAGCGGCTAAAATCCCACCAAATCTGGACCAACTGCACAGTTCTGTGATGCAAGAGTGTCTGAAGATTGATGTGGCCTACATCCAAGAAACTTGTCCAGTCCATGCCCAATCCAATCACAGCTGTGTGGTGCTGGTGGAGGTGTTACACACTATTAGGTAAGTTGCTCATCTCTAGGTTGAATGGATATTAAGTTCATACAGTGTAAATGTGTAGATGTTGGCATGAGCAGCTACGCCAGTGTGCCAGTGCTGACGGTCATCTTTTGGACAGGTGTTACTAGAGGGACAACAGCTACTGAAAAAAAAATCTGAAAGGCATTTAATGGAATTTGCTTGATTGAAACATGTCCATCATTTCCACATCAATAAAAGCATGACCTCCGTTATTGCCAAGAGCAAGTGATCTGAAAGACAGAGCTGTGTTTATTTGATATACGTTTTATTCATGGAAGCGATTTGAATCAAAGCAACTCAATGCATCACTGGGTTTTAGTGCGAGCAGCTCCACTCTCTCAGCTCAAACAGCATCCGTCACTCAGCAGATTCTGCTAGAGGATGTCAGAAAACGTGCCCGTGAAAGTGATGCCTCTCTGAGACTTGTGGGCTGGTTATCTGCTGAGAGGAGAATAAAGCACTGAGCTGAGGCTCCAAACGTGAGTCATGCAGCTGCTTCTGCCTGGTGGGAAAGTTTGGTGACGCTGAATCATTCAGATATATATAACCATCCTGTTAAACTCTCCTTTAGATATATATAACTGTCCTTTCCACACTGGTAGAAGACAAACTTCGGTGACCTGGTGACCTCAGTTCATACAGTGAGTTCATTAAAAACGTAGATGCAGTTTCTTAGTGTTTCCTTTAGAGGGCGGTGGTGAGAGGTGTTTATTTGATGGTTGGTAATGACTCCTTTAGAGGGCGGTGGTGAGAGGTGTTTATTTGATGGTTGGTAATGACTCCTTTAGAGGGTGGTGGTGAGTGGTGTTTATTTGATGGTTGGTAATGACTCCTTTAGAGGGTGGTGGTGAGTGGTGTTTGTTTATTTGATGGTTGGTAATGACTCCTTTAGCGGGCGGTGGTGAGAGGTGTTTATTTGATGGTTGGCAATGACTCCTTTAGAGGGTGGTGGTGAGTGGTGTTTATTTGATGGTTGGTAATGACTCCTTTAGAGGGCGGCGGTGAGTGGTGTTTGTTTTTTTGATGGTTGGTAATGACTCCTCTATAGGGGGCGGTGGTGAGTGGTGTTTATTAGATGGTTGGTAATGACTCCTTTAGAGGGCGGCAGCAAGTTGTGCTACCTAACATAGTTATCTAGTAGTTTGGAGACTGTATCTCACACTTACCCTATTAATATCTAGAACGTGCGGGTCTGTATGAGAAAGCTTTACCTGGGAGTGTTAGTATTGTGTAGGTATCAGGCTGTTCTGAGGCAGTCTGACCACTGGGTCACCTAATGTTCCCTCTCTCTCTGGCTACCACCTGGGTCCCGTTGGTGTGGAGGTTATTGTGCTTGTGCTGCAGGTGACACGGTGGGACGAGTGGCCCACTTACAGCAGCAGGCCGTTTATAAATGATTTCTGGCTGGCTCTCAGTTCACGCGGTGCTGACCGCCTGTCCACAGCACTGATCTGTTTCTGACAGACATCACACTGGAGGCACGGTAAGAACTGAGCTGGAAACCAGTGATTTGGAGATTAGAGCTGGAAGCATGCACTCTGCTTGAGTGATTGAGTGTTCTGCCAAGGAAAGCAGGGTTGTTTATGTGCTACATTTTTTCAGGCTTTCCAGGCCTGTAAAAGAGAACGCTACAAGCCTCACGCTGACGTGCCGGGCTTTAAAGGGGAATTACACTGAGTAAAGAGAAAGGTTCTCCGTAATTCAGTGTTTGAGCTGTAAACAGAGTGGTTGAGAGCGGGTTTGGTGTGAGATGGTTCAGATGGTCTTTACAGTGGTGGTGATGGGAACCAGGGTTCTCCATGTCTACAACACACATATAGACGCTTTATTTACTATCTAAACCACCAGTGAACCTACATGCATCTCCTGAGTTTATATGGAATGTTGATGATGGGAAAACAGAGCAAAACCTGGAAATAATAAAGTTTTCTTTGGGGACTATTTTTTGCCTCGCAGCTCCCTGCAGCATGTATCCCTCCACCATGAATGGAGTTTAAGGCCAAAACAATCATATAACAGCAGCTGTTATATGTAAGACCTTTGGTTGGCGGTTGGGCTCTTCAGGGTCCTATCACCACCACTGTATGTGGACTTCATTTAAATCATATAACAATTTGCTCATAATTAACACTTAGAACCCAAATATATTAATGTTGTACTGCTTAAAAGTGATTTTGCCTTCAGGCTTGAGTCTGCACTCCTGGGCTGTTTCTGTTTTTGGTATAGGCCAGCCAAAAACATGGTATAATATAATATAATATAATATAATATAATCTCTCTCTGCAAGCAATACCATACATATTGTCTGCACTTTCAGCTACATTTCTCAGCTTATTCCAATGAAATATAAGTGATAAAAAATTAATGTACTGTACAATTGCAGCTTGCTTTTGATCATGGTGATAACCAAGATTTGTGCTTTTCCCCCTTTTTCAGTCACACTGGTCTAAATATCTCCTTATTATCGTTATTGTCTGTCATATTTATCGTCTTTTATCACTCTGAGGCAGTTGAAATCACGTCGCCCGTAGTTCTCAGAAATAACCTCCGTTTTAATAAAAGATGGTTCTTGAAGTGTTTAGTCAAGACCGAGGTTCCATATGGAAGCATGAACACACAACGACCCATCGGGATGCTTAAAGCAGCACTTTGACACAGTTGGGGAATTGGCGACCTCTCTGGTGGGAATATGCAACTGGAGTGGTGTGCAGCTGTATCCACCGCGCCCACGGAGTAGTGGGGGTTTGGGTGCCTTGCTCAAGGGCACTTCAGTCTTTACTGGCAGTTCAGGGAATCGAACCGGCGAACCTCCAGTCAAAAGGCTGGTTCCCTAACCTCCAACTCATGACTGCCCCCTGTGGGCTGTCTGCTGTGGTTCCCTTCCAAGAGCAGATTAATCTGATGCTTGCACATGTGGCCTTCCTGGGGTGGACTGAGGGCTTCACCATGTATGTCCATTAGTTTGTAAACGCTAGCCAAGTATAATTGTCAGAAGTGCTACAGGCTTAGCATTCAATTTCATGGCAGTAAAAAATCTGGCTGGCAATTTTTGGTACTTGGCTGGCAAACAACCATCATAACTCACCTGTTCAACACTAAATAAGCCAATTCAATAAAACTCCTTTCAGGTCACAGAGCTGTAGCCATGTCCTGATCCTGGTCTTAGCTCCGGCTTTGTCACTTTCCCTGTAATTTGGATAAGCCAAAGTTGTTCCCATGCCCATTTCCATTCGAATTTTCCCATTCCACCTTAAATAGTGCACCTTAAATTACATTTGGGCCCCTCAGGTAGAAAAAGAAGCTACCGAATAGGTAGCTGACCAGAAAATGCTACTAAGTTTACCCATTCCACCTTAACTGTTGTTTTTGACCTCTTATGTGACCTTCTCATTCTGCAGCTTTTTGCTCAAATTTTCCATTCTACCTTAAAAGCCAGAGCAGTCACAAACTGGCACCTGCACAGGCACCTGAATGTAACGGCTGCACCTCAGCTTCATTACATTTCCCGAGCCGTTGGTCTCACGCGTGCGCTCGCTGCTCTGATCATCAGTTCGGAAAGTATTACAGTCATTCCCGCTCAGCTGATCCGTGGCTCAGTTATGCGCACAAGATCCTGACGTTGTCTGATGCAGCTGACCCTGTCAGCCGGCTTCTCAGGCAGTATTGGAGAAGGTGCGCATGTGTCCATGTTAGGTTAACGCTAACGCCAAGAGTCCAGCACTCCCTTTATGTCCTTTACCTCGAGAACAAAGTGGACTGTTTCAGGTGAAACAGACTACAGAGATTCAGCCACTCAGCTAGACGGGATAATGCTAGGATGGCTTGCACTGTTGTATACCGTGTTGTCTGGACTTATTTCAGGAGAACAGGTGTAACAGATGTAGGGCTGCAACAAACAACTATTCTGATAGCTGAATAATCTATCGGTTATGGAAGCGAATAATCGATTATTCGGATTATTATGAATCCAACTCCATTAACGATTCAGGAGAACATGTATTTGAAAATCGAACATGTTACAGCCCATAATATGAGGTAGGACAGCTACATTAGCATTAGCTAACCAGCTAGCTAGCACAACTGGTTTAGAAGGATGAATCTTCTTCATCTAGTGAGCCGATGTGTTTCCTCTCCATGAGGATGTGCTCCTGTGCCAGCTACGGTTGGCTTCACGGATAGTACAACTCTCCAGTAAGCGGTAATGCCAAATCATTCCTAGTGAAACACGCAAACAAAATTGTCAACTAATTAAATTGTCGATTTTCGTTTGATTATTTGATGAATCGTCACACCCCTAAATGGTTATGACAGACCTCAGGCAAAAAACAAACAGTCATTTTATATGATTAATCGATTAATCGCCACAAAATTTTTATGGCAGATCTCAAGGTCATCACACATGTTTCGGGTCGGTCATAACAAATTAAGGGTCTGACGATTAATCGGTCGATCAATTAAAACTGATTAGTCACTTTTAGTCTTTTAATGGATTAATCGACACACCCACGAATGGTTGTGACAGACCTCAGGCAAAGACCAAATAATCAATTTTATCCAATTAATCGATTAATCGCCACGCCCCAAGTAGTTGTGACAGACCTCAGGTCATCATATGTGTTTCAGGTCTGTCATAAGCATTTAGCGGATGTGACAATTAACTCGACTTATCGACCAGTCACTTTTATTCTATCAATCGATTAATCGACACACCCCTAAATGCTTATGACAGACCTCATTCCTGATGCAGAATTTCAACCGGTATAGCATCCACTCCTAAAACAGACCTCAACTTTCTGTGGTTCTTTCTTATTTTGAGCTCAAGGCTTTCTGGTAGAAATGGCCTTATATGTAAATGTAAATGCCTCACTGAGAGGTTTGGACGAAGATATTGAGGCCCACAGCAAAAGATACAGTGTACCACTTTGTAGTTAGCCTTTATTAGTAGCATAGCAAGAGTACTCAGCAAGCGCCTTTGAGATAAGCTTGGCTGGAAAGTCCAGTCCAAAGACAGTGAACTGATATCCCTGGTGTCCAGTGACCTAAGGTCATTTAAGCAAACCGTCGTGGCCACGTTTGGCCCCGGAAACCACAATGGCAATATCCTTGTACTGAATTAGCGTAGTGAATGTGCATGAGTTGAGAGGAGTCGCTTTGAAGCGCTAATAGACCTGCTTTTCTGCTGACTGCAGCTTTCTAGCTGATAAGTCACATTTCAGCCCACGTTCCAGCTCCGCTATAAGCCAGCTTATCGTTCTCCATGACCCATTTCCCAAATAACGGTGCCCCTTTGGCCGACTCTGATGGAATGCACAAAATTGGGTTCTGTCTCGGTTGATAGGGGCTTTCTGTAGTGCTCGTTTTTTGCTATTTTCAGACCCCAAACTCTGGAACAATCTATCCTAGGATACCTACAGGCTGTCTGCCAGACGGTGTAACAGTTTGGGAAACAAATATCAAACAGGAAACGCTACGGGGGAGTTTTCGTCCTAATCCGAGGCCTTGTCTGCGAGATGGTGGCTCTTATATTTTATGAAATTAAGATTCCCATTAGCGTGGAGGTCTCTGATGGTCCACTACTTCAATTTCCTTGGCTTTATCGGATAAAAGCTTCATTCGTCTGTAATGTACTCATCTGCTGCCCTCGGGTCATACCTCACCTGCTCGTCAATAAAAAGCAAACACCGCTTGCTCCAGTCGGATTAAAGTGCATGAAAGGCCAAATTCCAGCCAGATCCCACCTCAGTGCAGTGGCGCGCCGTTCTCTGTTTGGATGTTTGTTTGGACGTTGAGAATGGAGTTAGGTCCATTTTGGGCTTCTGGAGTTGTAGGTATTCAGTTGAGCTGTTTCTCTGAGATATAAACAAGTGCATGTGGAAACACCTTTGGCACAGTTGGCGCAAGGTATATGGGGCAAGTAGTTGCAGAGCGCTGTTAGCCACTGGACTCCACTGGAGCAGTCCTTAAACTGGTGATACTGTCCAGCACTGCATCATCCGCACGTACAGGACCCTGGCTTTAAAACACAACTGATACTTCATTGGATGCAACGTTGGTTTTATTGCATTACCTTCATTATTACTTGATTCTTGCCATATATATGAAGTGATTATATGTATCCATTAATTAAACGTGTGTATATATACATATATATATGTGTGTGTGTGTGTGTGTGTGTGTGTGTGTATACATACATGGTCTTAAGACTATTTAAGAATAATACACTGTAGCACATGAGCACACCTGCCCAGAGCACTGGCCAGCCCTATCCACAGGACCCAGGGAGCAGTAGGGATTAGGTGCCTTGCTCAAGGGCACTTCATTCCTGTCCTTCCTTTGGTTCAGGGATTTGAAAGCTGGTTCCCTAACCTTCAAGTCCACGACTGAAGGTCATTCATACGTTCCTCTTTTGAGCTGCTTATCCTTCTGGGTTACGGGAGGTGCGGAAGCCTAGCCCAGCGCTCACAGGACAGAAGGCAGGAAACACCCTGGACAGCCCGCCAGTCTGTCGCAGGGCAGATGCATAGATATGCATATTCATACCTGGGGGGCGATTTAGCATCTCCAGTTCACCTGACAGCAAGTCTTTGGACAATGGAAACAAAGGAAACCCACACGGACACAGGGAAGACAAAGCAAACACTCTAAGGGCCCCTGGGAATCGAAGCCAGGCCCTTTTTGCAGTGAGGTGCCAGTGCTACCCACTGTGGTACCATGCCATCGCTTACGACTGAAATTTCTCAGAACATTTTTTATGATGATGATCGAACCAATGGAAACACTTCCAAATCCTGTGTTTTTGAACAAATGTCTTCTGGTAAAGTTGCTGGAGGCTCTTGTTTGGTGAGTGTTCCCGAGTCTTTCTAAGTGTCCTCCTGGAGTATGGTACCCTGCTGTTGTTTAACTAAGTCTATTTTTATTGCTTGGAAAGACCTGCTGGATTATTTGTTGGAATAGTACTGCTATAACGTACAGCGACAGCCTCACGACCGGGCTGACAATCGCTCATAAAGCCTTAGATCTGAAGTGACTGCTGAAACTCCCTGGAGGAAATGATCAAGCCTGAGTTAATTAAGGCGAGTGCTCAAATTGAGCTCATGTTCTCGCGGGAGAGAAGCGAGGCTGACTTAGCACCCTTTACTCACCAAACGCTGCTGGTGTGGCTGGAGCTGACCGTTTACCAGCAAACCGCAACATGATGCTGGCAGTCACATTTGGACCACAACGTCCTTCTGACCTCAGGCACAGGTACAGCACTGCTGGTGTTGACTGGAGACCGCAGAAGGAACAGCAGTGAATGAAGGCTACTGTTGGCCACAGCCGTGACATCATGACTCCAGCGCATGACTGCACATGGACATGCAGGCATGTATTGTTAGTTGAGCTTTGTTCAGAACTGTTTCTTTAGGAGGGTTTCTCCAAGTCTGGGTGACATACTGTCTGTAGTGACAAATACAGACGACGCTGGAATGAAACTTTATGTCCGTTTTTTAAATTGTGTTTTTACAGAACATGAAGACACTACTAGCCCACCAGGAACTTTCACCTCTCCCGATTACCCATTGCCTGGTGTCGCTAGGCCATGGCCGTGGTATCCCAGGTGGTTGTTAAGATGTCGCTTGGCCATTGCTGTGGTATCCCAGTTGGTTTGCTAAGATGTCGCTAGGCCATGGCTGTGGTATCCCAGGTGGTTATTAAGATGTCGCTTGGCCATTGCTGTGGTATCCCAGGTGGTTGCTAAAATGTCGCTAGGCCATGGCTGTGGTATCCCAGTTGGTTTGCTAAGATGTGGCTAGGCCATGGCTGTGGTATCCCAGGTGGTTGCTAATGTGTTGCTAGGCCATGGCTGTGGTATCCCATGTGGTTGCTGAGATGTCGCTTGGCCGTTGCTGTGGTATCCCAGGTGGTTGCTAATGTATTGCTAGGCCATGGCTGTGGTATCCTAGGTGGTTGCTAATGTGTTGCTAGGCCATGTCTGTGGTATCCCAGGTGGTTGCTAAGATGTCGCTTGGCCATGGCTGTGGTATCCCAGGTGGTTGCTAATGTGTCGCTAGGCCGTGGCTGTGGCGTCCCAGGTGGTTGCTAATGTATCACCAGGCCATTACAAGTTCTGTTCCTGTCGGTTGATTCCTTTTGGGTGCAGATATTTGTGCATCAGTTGTTTTGGTTAGAGTGTATATGAGTCTGTAAGTAACGTATGGGGTGGTGGACATGTCAGCTGCTCTACACAGTGTTGCTACAAAGTGGCAAATATAGAAAACAAATGGATAAGGCTCAGGTCATAACCCACCATTACCCATAAACAACTAGTGTTTATTTGTGAGCCCACAGCATCGTGATGAGTGGGCAGCGAGTAATGCCTGGACTTCCAGTGCAGCTGACACAAGACAAGAACCCACTCAAGGATATTCCCTACCCAAGGTCCTGGTGGGAGTTGTATGCCGCCTTTCACTGAGAGGTTTATTGTTAGCGCTCAGTGATGGTCAAACAGCAGGAAAGCTCCCCGAGGCCCTTCACATGACCCTAAACTGGGTATGTGGCATCCATAATGAGTTACACTTAGTGCTGAGTGAAAAACCCACCGGACAAAAAATGAGTCATCTTGCATGTTTAAGGTGGTAGTAACTTCAGGCTCCTGCAGATGGCGCTGCACGAGGATGATGGGGCTGTGAATACATACATTTTTACAGGCTGTTTTCACAGATTTGTGCATCAGATTTCTGGGACCGTCACCACCGGTGCATCCCTGTCTGCCCATTTTTCCTTACCAGTTTTCCAGACGTGAGAAGCTCCGCCCTGTCTGTTTACCATTGCGTTGTGGGACAATGGTGTCCATCATTACCGTACTCAATAACGGACTGGTTCTAAGTGTGCATGGTGGGTTTTTGAGTATACTCAATACTACATACTCAAACACTAGCTGGTATTAGTATTAGGTGCGCAGTTGGGACTCAACCCTGATGATGGTTTTTCCATTTGTTTTTGGATCTGGAAGGTAGAAAACCACACACTGTTAGGATGTGCACTGAATTTGATGGGCTCTCTTGAGGCTAATGTCAGCTTCTAAATAGGGCAGCACTTACACAAGTCTGATTTGCTAGTTAGCTAACATTAACATGTACCAGCCGTGGTCTGGGTTGTTTTTGCTGTAGGAAAATGGATAAAATTCCAAACTCGTGACAAATCTGGAATCTGATTCATAAGTTTGTAAGTCATGTGATTCTACACAATAACTGAACGTGCGTGCCTAGTTCCCATTGCTAAGGGAGGGGGCGGGGTCAAAGACAGTTTGAGCAGTGACTGACACACTCCCCAGCCAATCACAGAGAGCCTGAATCACGCGGTACTCTGAGATGAAGTTTCTCGTATGACAGAATAACTGATGACCCACTCCGGCATTGCCTTGTGTCACCAGGCCATGGCTGGTGTAACCCAGGTGGTTGCAAGTGTGTCACTAAGCCATTGCTCTGGTGTCCCAGGTGGTTGCTATGATGTTACTAGGCTGTTGCTAGATTATAGTGTCTCTCAGTATGGCGTCGGGCCCCCATGTTTGCTAACCCAACACGCCAGACGTCTCGGCATGGAGCTGTAGAGGTTCCTAATGGTGTCCTGTGATAATCCATCCCATGCAGCTTGAATATTCTCACACAGTTCCTGCAGATGGTGCGGTAGGGGTGGAGGTGGAGTGACACCAGGCTTTCTGGACATGTGACATGTGAAATGTGATCTGTGCCATCCGTGTCTCATGATGTCAAACGTACCCACCGAGTTTCATTCCTGTCAGTTGATTCCTTCTGGGTGCAGCTATTGTTTTGATGATGAGTGTATATGAGTCTGTAAGTAACGTATAGGGTGGTCAGTATAAAGAAGAGGTTGTTTGTAAGATCATATGAGGCCAATCAGGTTTGAACTTCCCAAACATTCAGCCTTTCATTGCTTCTGGAAGAAACTGTGTTTGAACAGACAGAGGAACAGTGAGTTAAGTCAGACACAGTGTTTCAGGATGGGTGCATTCAATCTATCTATGCTTACTTGGAAATTGTGACACATATGGCAAGAACTGGTTACATAACCTGCTGCACCAGTTCCTGTAACACCTGTAACGCCCAGTTTAGACCTCTGGACCTTCAGTGGTCCAAATGGACTTCAGCCTGATCCAAGTTGCCCTGTTGAAAACGCCCATGTGTGGGTCACAAGTTAAGTCATTTGCCCAGTATGTGTTAGTGTACTTACGGTTTTCCAGGCCGGTGAGGGAAAATTCCACTGCCTACCACAGTCTCGTGGACATAAGGATGCTCGTAGATGAAGGTCACGTTGGGTGTGCACTGTTACATTGTGTCAGTAATCTGCATGGCCTGCAGTCAGCAGGCTGGTAGCAGAACTAGGCCAAAGACCAGCTAGCATATCAGTGTCATCTGGGGGGTTTAGTGCGAGGCAGCATCAGAAGCCAATCAGAACAGTTGTTTGGGAGTGAATGCATATGAATGTGTAATTGCAATTCTGCAGGAAGTGATTCTCAGGCCTGTTCTGACTGAGAATATGAGACTTTGTAGATGGTAAATCGGATGCTAACATCACATGGCAGATCCACATCGTGGTTAATCAGATGCTAACATCACATGGCAGATCCACAATGTGGTAATCAGATGCTAACATCACATGGCAGATCCACAATGTGGTAATCGGATGCTAACATAACGTGGCAGATCCACAATGTGGTAATCAGATGCTAACATAACACAGCAGATCCACAATGTTGTAAATCGGATGCTAACATAACACGGCAGATCCACAATGTGGTAATCAGATGCTAACATAACATGGCAGATCCACAATGTGGTCATCAGATACTAACATAACATGGCAGATCCACAATGTGGTAATCAGATGCTAACATAACACAGCAGATCCACAATGTAGTAATCAGATGCTAACATAACATAACTAATTTGAATCAGATTTTAAACCAAATTCAAATCAGATTTGAACAGCAATCTGACTTTGCCGTTCAGACTGCAGAAGATCTTTCCTGCTATACATTTGAGCTAAATCTAATCCACGTTTGAACAAAACAAAATGCTAATTGATTGCTAATTAGAACAGCCGAGTTAGGATTGAAATAACATTGCTAATGCTAACTGTGCTCCTTCTGATTCATGCTCATTTGGAGTTATATTCTGCATGCAGAGCATGTTTGCTAAGAGTGAAAATTAGCCACTCCAAAGCCAGTTTATGGTAATCGCTATGAATTAGCATTCAAGAAGTCAATACGACAGAGTCTCAACAAACTCACAAACCCAATGGCTCCATTGTTGGAGGAGGAATGAATACGCGCATCGCTTCTGCCATGTGACTTTACTGCATTTTAATTGGGTATCTCCTGATGCTACTGGCTGCATGATTGGTCAGTTGAGTTCCTCAGCGGCGTGGATAATGAGGAGCCCGACTGTCCGGTGTGTTCTGCTCCCATGATCACATGTGACGGAATGGAAGCTAGTCACAGGGAACACCGGTGAGGGTGCCTCTTTGTTTTAGGCTCGGAAATGGCACGGCGTGGCGTTGGAGGGGTCGAAGAGGTCACAGAGGCGTTTGTTTGGTTGCAAGTCACACTCTGCTATTGTTCTTGCTAGCGTTCCGACATCTGGAGGCTTTCCTCCATCATCAGCAGTGCAGCACCTGACTCGCCCCGCTCTCACTCTCTCAATATATCCCTTTATTCTGCAGAATGGCCACACTGAAGCTCCAGCTCGTTTCTCGGCTGCTGCGGAAACCTCAGCTGCAGCACGCTAACATAAAAGAGGAGACGTAAAGAGATCCTGAGAGCTCTGAAGTGGCTTTATGAGAGATCAGAAGTGTTGTCCGTTAGCCGTTTAGTGTTTAGTGTCTGAGGAGGATAATGTGGTGCCCGATCTGTGACTTTACATGGTCATATCTGAGCTGGTTTTGCTCATATTCACTTCCATTACTCAATAATAGCACTTACCATTGACCAGGGCAGCTTTAGCAGGACTGACATTTCATGAGCTGGCTTGTGGTCAGGGTGGCATCCTGTGACAGTACGATGTATGAGGTCACTGAGCTCTTCGGTATGACCGGTTCTACTGCCAGTGTTTACCTAATGGACTCTCTATCTTGTCTATGTGCTTGATTATATGCACCTGTCAGTGAGGGGCGTGGCCAACCAGTCACCTGTGCCAGTTTAGTACCGGCTCTTCGCACCCTTCGCCAGTGAGGAGAGGGGTTATTGGAGTGTATAGCGCTGCTAAATCAGTTCTATTATTATGGATGTTTTAATCCGTATGCAGTGCCACGTTCAGGTCACTGATATCCCTCAGAGAGGTCATCTGACTCACTGCTGTCCGCTCTGCCCTAACTCTCTGTTCCTCTACAGGACCTGAGAGGGAGCAGACTCATGCTGAGGGTGTGTGTGTGTGACGTGAATGCTGCTACCTGTGATGTTGTGTGTGTGTGTGTGTGTGGGGAACCTGAGCGGCTGTGACGGAATCGGGAGCACGGCACTATAAATAAATCACATCACCTCTGACTCACTGTACACACAGAAAGGGGGAGAGAGAGAAAGAGAGAGTGGGGGGGGAGAGACACTGGAAAGAGAGAGACAGAGAGAGAGGGGAGAGAGAGAGAAGGGGGAGAGAGAAAAGGGGGAGAAAGAGACCCTGGGGGAGAGATAGATAGATAGACAGATAGATAGATAGATAGATAGATAGATAGATAGATAGATAGAGAGACTGGGGAGAGAGAGAGAGACAGAGAGAGAGAAAGGGGGAGAGAGAGATAGATAGAGAGAGACTGGGGAAAGAGAGACAGAGAGAAAGGGGGGAGAGAGAGAGAGATAGAGAGACTGGGGAGAGAGAGAGAAAGGAGAGAGAAAGACAGAAAGAGAAAGATGGATAAAAAAGAAAGTATGAGTGGAAGAGAGAGAGGAAAGAGAG
>CM067494.1:16907714-16945952 GCA_034552555.1 Semaprochilodus insignis | reverse complement strand
ACACCCTCTCACTTCCTCTCCTTTCTCTCCCCCTCGCTCTCTCTCTCCATCTCTCTCTCCATCTCTTTCTCCCACTCTCTCCTCTCTCCCCATCCCTCTCTCTCCCTCTATCTCTTCTCTTGCGCCATTTTTCTCTCTTTCTTCTCTCTCTTTCTTCCTCTCTCTGCCCCTTTCTCTATCTCTCTATCTCCCTCTCTCTTTCTTCCTCTCTCTCTCTCCCTCTCTCCTTCTCCTTTCTCTCCCTCTCCACTCTCTCTTCCTCTCTTTCTCTTTTCTCTCTCTCCTCTCTCTCTCTCTTCCTCTCTTTCTCTTTCTCTCCTCTCTCTCTCTCTCTGTCCTCTCTCTCACTCTCTCTCTCTCTCTCTCTCTCTCTCTGCGTGTAAAGTACGCTGCAGTAGTAAAGGACGTTAAAGGTCAAACCCGCAAAAACGTCCTCAAGGCTTGCGCAAACATTCACGCAACTAGCGCAAACACTAGCGTTAACGCAACCAGCGCAAATACCAGCGTGGCAGGCGCACGACGCAGCTGCAAATGAACACTAGCAGCAGATTCTGGCGCGACCAGCGGAAACACCGGCGCTAACAGCCGCGCTAAAGCGCTGATTGGCCCGCTGCAGCGCTAAACCGGAGCGCAGCGCTACCTGCAGCAGTTTAGCACCGGAGTTCAGCTTTTCTCGCCGACGGAGAGAAAGTTCTCCCTCCGGTTCCTCTTTTCCTTTTTCGCTTCTGCTCCTTGCCCCCGGTGTGCGAGCTGTGGGTTGCCGTGGAGAGAAGGTGTGAGGTGTTTAATCTCCCGCAGCGTGGCGCATTACCTCAGATAACCCCGCTCGGCAAAGCACGAGCGCGTTCAGCACCGCGGCGCGCGGACAGATCCACAGAGCGCTATCGCAGTGCCTGCTGAAAGCGCGTTTGCACGAGCTCCTCTCGTTCACGAGCCGCTTGGCTTCCCATTCCGATTGTCCGTTCCACCTTAAACGGTGCAATGTAACTGCTGCACCATTTAAGGTGGAACGGGGAATTCAGATAAGATGCCAACTTCAGCCTCGTCTCTCGCTGTGAGTGTGTGCGCGTGCGTGACTCGCCTCGTGCGTAACCCCTCTTCCTCTGTCTAGGCGCGTGAAGCAGAAGGACGCCTTGTCATTCCTTCCCGCGCTGAATGTGTAGATGGGATAGTGGAAGTGCTGCAGTCCGAGCGCGAGACGGAGAATCGCTTTCTCTCCTCCTCGTTGGGGACTCGATCACGTGACCCAGCCTAACGGGACTTCCTCATGATCTCCTGGTTTATGGAAAAAAGGAGCACGAAGCTCCGCCCCCTTCTCCTTCCTCTCCCGCCAGCTGGGGGTGAACTCTCGTGAGTTCTGCGCGTGCTGCTGATGCTGGGGTCTCTGATGGGTTTTAGATAGCATCATCCATCACACTGAAGGCTCAGTACTTCCACTAACTGGCCACTTTATTAGAAACAACTACCTCATGCTTCTGTTCACTGGACACTTTATTATAAACTGCCACCCCGTACCTGCCCTAACTGGCCACTTTATCGGAAACACCTGCTTTGCGTTTCTGCTAACTGGCCACTTTATCAGAAACACCTACTTTGCACTTGTACTCCCCCCTGTGCTGACACTGGACTGGTGATGGAGTTCTCTGTTCTTTGCAGTATTCCCAGAGGAGAACCGGGCCTGCACAGAAGATACTGTTTCCTCAGCCACCCCCTCCTCTCTCTCTCCCTCCCTCTCTCCCTCCCTCTCCCTCTCTCTCTCCCCCCTCTCTACTTCTCTCTATTTCTTTCTCTTTCTCTCTCCCTTCTCTCTATTTATCTCTCTCTCCCTCCTTCCCTCCCACTCTCTTCCTCTCTCTTTCTCCCTACCTCTTTCCTTCCCTCCCACTATCTCTGTCTTTCTCTCTACCCCTCTTCTTCTTCTCTCTCTCTCTATCCCTCTCTCTCTCACCCTTACTCTATCTTCCTCTCTCTTTCTTTTGCCCTTTCACTTGTCATTTCTCTCTGTCCCTCTTTCTCTCCCTCTTTCTCTACATCTCTCCCTATCTCTCTCTCTCCCACTGTCTCTCTCTTCCTCTCCTATTATTTCTCTATCTCTCATATTCTCTCTCTGTCTCTCTCTCTCTCTCTCTCTCTCTCTCTCTCTCTCTCTGTTAATTTCGTTCTGTCTTTCTGGTCCTCTCTCTTTCTCTTGCTGTGTCTCTCTGTGTCCCGCTGTGACTGATGTATGAAGGTCGTCAGTGAGCAGTGGATTCCTCTGTAGAGGATACTAAACCCATTCTCCGCTCTGGTAAACGTCAGGGGTGTTCAGACTCCAGGTCAGTTGGGCAGGAAGCCGTGTGTCCACTCTACAGTAGTGGCGGAGCTCCCTGATTGGACTGTGAGTTCTAACTCTGCTGATTCTCTCATGAAGCGTCCTCCTCAGCAGTATCTCTCCGCCGCTCGTTCCCTCGCTCCTGCTGTCTGAGCGCAGCTTTAGAGGGACATAAACTGCTGCTAATAACAGCTATTTCTTGGGGCTTTAAAGCGCGTGTGATTACAGCACGTCTAACGGGGCTTTTTTATGGGCAGACGGAGCTAAATTAGCGCCTTGTCTCGGCGTGGCAGCGCGGTGAATGCAGTGGCTGAGGGGTTTAACCATCACTCAGCAGGACAACCTCAGATTAACCAACTCCGATCAACTGTACAAGCCTCACTGTGAGTGATGTATAAAGACTGTCATCACGGTGGGAGCGGGTGGAGACCCTCCTCTGTGTCTGTAGGTGGAGTAAAATACATACACACACTTTCTACACTGTGCCCATTGACACCCTATGATCTGGTCCTTAAATGAAACAAGCTGTTTCCCCTTTTATGGTGAGCTCATGAATATTTCAATGAGCTCTGCTCTGATTGGCTGGTGTACAGCAAGACACCGCCCATGATGGTTACACAGAAGCAACTTGTGGTAATAGATTAAATAGAATGAGCCTCTATGTAAAGCTCCACCCTCATACTATTTAGTTAGCTATGCTAGTTACCTCAAGCTAACGCTAGAAGCTAATGTTACCTATACTAGCTACTGGCTTTCCATCTGGACATCAACACACAGTAGATTATATTTGTTCCTCACTATGGAACTCTCAGTTTAAGATGATCTGTTTCAACCGGTGAACACGGATACAATCACACGTGGTTGCTATTTACAGGCTGCTGTTGGGGTTGGAATGTTAATAGAGGTGAAGCTGCTCCTCTCTTCAGTCTCCTCAGAGTCAAACACTGAGTGGAACTGGTCCATACTGTCCAGGAGTTTGGGAAACTGTCCGGAGTGAAATGTGCAGACTGCAGGATTAAAGACGTCCGGGATCCTATTACAAATGTGGGAGCTGAAGATCCTGTTCTCCAGCTTTTCTGTTCCACCGTAAATTGTGCAAGCTGTAGCATTTAAGGTGGAACGGTGGAACTTTGGATTAAGACGCTGGTGAATAGGAAGCAACTTCAGCCTGGTTTAAAGATCAGCATCAACCATGTACCGCTGACAGTTGGGTTCCTTGGGAAAGTGGAAAGTGCCGACATTCCCTTCCCAGCCTGGAACGCTAGATTTCTCCACATAGTCCACCATGTTGGTTGCTGTAGCTCCATTGTGACTGTATGTAAATGTTGGAGGAGTAAATATTAATGAGTCTGTTCCGTAACAGTTTTGGAATCGGCCTGTTTTCCCGTCCTCTTTTCAGAATGCAGGATTTGGATTTGAAGGAGGAACAGTGTTTGAGGTTCATGGTATGTCAGTTCTAATATACTGAACGTTCCTTATATACCATCACAATGCAGTAAATACAGTTTTATGTTCTATGGCAGCTTTAAAGACACGAACGACACAGTGATTTAAGGTGGTAGTAACATCAGGCTCCAGCAGATGGTGCTGCTGCACAAGGATGATGGGGCTACCCATCTGCGGGGTGTGAGTGACGGGATCCATAGATTGGGAAGAGGTGGTACAGTGCAGGGAATGTCTCGTTCCATGTGTGGAAAATGGCTCCAGAGCAGATGTTAATGACTGGCTAAAAGGAGTGACTGCATTTGGGCGTGCCAAAGACCATAGTGTGAATCTGCAGGTGTATGGAAGCGTACGGTCATACGGGTCTACCAGCAGTGGCTAAAATCCCAGTCTACAGGGAATTCTCCTCAGAATTGTGCCAGCGAAGGCATCCACCAAATCTGGCCCAACTGACCAATTCTTTGATGTAAGAGTGTCTGAACATTGATATGGCTACATCCAGAAACTTGTCCAGTACATGCCCAATCCAGTCACAGCTGTTATTGGTGCTCGTGGAGGTGTTACATGGTACTAGGTATGTTTCAGTCACAGGGTGAGATATTGGAGAATGTGGGGAAGTGACTGTGCGCTGTCACGGGCCAGCGCTGACCTGCTAGCACTTGCATGTGTTTGTGTTTGTGTAGCCAAGAGCTACAAGTGTGTGTGACAGCGATGCAGCTGCCGCACAGTCATGCGGAACCAAAATAAACCCAACGAGTGGTTTTCACACCCAGCTGGGTGATGTCACGTGTCTGGAAGTGCTCAATTATCACAAGCCCTGATTCTTCATCTCTCAGTCATTAGGCTCTGGTGTGGTCAGAGGTGTGGATCTCCTTCAGAAGGCTAACACTTCATTAACCCGGCATTAAACTCAGGATCTGAGCTGCACTTTGTTCATTAACGTCAGTGACTGCAGTTATCTGAGCACTGTCTGAACACGTTTCTACATCACCAGGATTGTTCAGGTCTCGTATGAACATCTCTCGCTCTGCAGCTTCTGATAGCCCCTCCTAATGTGGCCTGTTCGTCTGTAGACCCCTGTACTGTATACCTCAAGGTCTTTCTATGTACAGTATAGGCACAGCTCTTTATGGTGCTGCAGCTTCCTTCAGGATTAATAAAGCATCCATCCATCCGTCTGTCTATCTGTCCATCCATCCATCCGTCCATCCATCCAACCATTAGTTAGCCATTTATTAAACCATTTAGTCAGTCTCTTCTTTCTACCATCCCTGCTTCCATCTATCTATCCTTCTATTACTACCTATTCAATAACCCATCCATCTATCTGTCGAACTGTTCGTCCATCCTTCCGTCTGTCATCCGTCCATCTGTCTGTCTGTCTGTCTCTTTTAATATACTCATCTTTCATCCGTCCATCAATCAATCAATCTAACCATTCATAAATAAATTCATTCAATCATTCAATCAGTCATTCTTTTCCGCTATCTCTGCATCCATCCGTCTGTCCTTCTATGCATACCTATTCATTCGCCCACTTGTTTGTCGGCCCGTTCATTCATCTGTCCATCCACTTCCTTATCTGTCTGTCTGTCTGTCTGTATATGTCTCTTTTAATCTACTCATCCATGTGTCAGTCAACCTACCATTCATAAATCCATTCATTTAATCATTCAATCAGCCATCCCTTTCTACCATCCCTGCATCCGTCTGTCTATACTTTATTCACCCATCCATTCATCCGTCTATCTATCTATCTATCTATCTATCTATCTATCTATCTATCTGTCTATCTGTCTGTCTGTCTGTCTGTCTGTCTATCTGTCTATCTATCTATCTATCTATCTGTTTAGTGATCTCATTGGCTTGCGTTTACCTCCCTTTACCCAATCACATTGCAGTGTCTCTGAGAGACGCTCTGCTGTCTCTGTGATTTGTGGGGTTACCGAACGGCAGCATGGTGCTCCATTCACTCTGCTGGGCAGTGTTAGTTTTTGGCACAGGCCTCCCCCCGTCCCTCCGCCCCAGCGACCCACCCTCCCGTGAGCTGTCCTCACACTTCCGTGTGCTGATCTGCCGCGGCTACCGTTGGTGAATTTTTTATGGTTTTGCCGTCTTTTCAATTAGAGAGCGATGAATTACCTTTTGAGCCTCTCGAGTACCCCGAGCCGGTCCGTAGCCAAAAGCCCCCGGCGCTGTAATGATGCCCCCGCACAATCGGCCCACTGTTCCCCCCGAGCTGTTCCCAGGAAACCGCACAACATGAGCTATTGTGTGTTCCTCGCTTTGCTGGCCGTCCACGTTATCCGGCTTCAGCCAGAGCGGCACGGGGCCGCGAGGCGCCTCTCACGCCGGGCCTGGGGTCTCAGACCCCGAAAGCAGAAGACCTGCCCTGAGAAAACACAATGGTTCAAATGTGTTTACCTCAGTTTCTCTTTTCACTGCTACACTGAGATCAAACAACAGAACCACTGCAACGTTAGATACATCAACAATGAAGATCTCATAAAATTAATACCCAGAAGCTAATTACAGTACAATTCAGTAAATAAACTGACATAACTGTATTGAATATATATATATACACACACTCATCGTCTAAAAGAATAGCTGCACCCAGAAGGAGGTGTGGGATTGCAGGTCTGTTGGGAAGGAAGATAAAGGTTACCAGGATCAATAACTGATGATCAATTTAGACTGATATGATCAATATTTATTGAGCTACACATGCAGAAGTCTGTCTCTCAGTATGGCGTCGGGCCGCCGTGTTTACTAACCCAACATGCCAGACGTCTCGGCATGGAGCTGTAGAGGTTCCTAATGGTGTCCTGTGATAATCCATCCCATGCAGCTTGAATATTCTCACACCGTTCCTGCAGATGGTGCGGTAGGGGTGGAGCTGGAGTGACACCAGGCCTTCTGGATGTGTGACGTGTGACAACAAACCGTCCATCTTGGTGCCGACCACGGTGCCTCCGCACACGGATTTGTTGGTCGTCTCCACCACGACAAAAGCGGGACTTGTCACTGAAGATGACCCGCTGCCATTCTGAGTCACTCCATGACAGTCTGGCACGACACCATTGCAGTCTTTGGTGATGGTGACGTGGTGTTAAGGACAGTCATCATAACGGTCCGTGTACATGTAGTCCTGCGTGGTGCAGCCGTCTGCCAATGGTGCTGGCACTATCAGGATGACTCATGGAGGACACCACTGCTTGCTGAATGTCCGCAATCGTGGCTGTTGGGTCAGTCAGGCACAGAGATAAGGCCCGTTTTTGCTGCCGTCACATGTGTGGCCGAGCGTGAAACATTCGCATGTCTCGCGATGTCAAACCTACCCACCAAGTAGGTTGAGAAAGTCGTTCAGAAGGTCAGTGTCTGATGTCCGTTTTTGTTTCCTTCAGGATTCAACCATCTGTCTGTCCATCCTTCTGCCTGTATCTGTCCATCCATCCTTCCATGTTTCCATCCATCCCTCCATCCCTCTATTTGTCTGTCTGTCTGCCCCTTTCAAATGTTTGAAGCTTTGCTCCCATGTGGGACAGGAGAAAGTTGTCCAGGCCAGCTGCTTTCCTCCCGGAGCCCTGTGGCACTCTGTCTACCAGGCCCGCTAGCCTCTCTTAGCGGTGGGCTAGGGGGTAATAACACAGTGCATGCACAACTTAACCAGGGCTTCGTGGAGGTGGTCTAACTCAAGTTAGAAAGGCCAGACATCACTGCCACTGTTTGCTGCCGCACTGGGAACACATGCTGGGTGGCAGAGCTGTGAGTGAGCGGGCTGTCAGACACTCACTGGTTTAGTGCAGTTAAAAAGTATAAATGTAGTACAATAAGACTTGAGCTGTGCTCTAAGTAGTTCAGTTGATTTCTGGGGTACATGGGGGCTGTTTTATGTTCATTTGTAGGACTTTGATGTTGTAGTGCCTGAATATGGGTGGAGTGGTGGGTTTCTGGAGCAGAGGGCTGTTTTTTTAGCTGTTTTTAGCTTATTTAAGTGTTAATAAATAAATAAATAAATAAATAAATGGAGTAGTAAGATGGATTGTGTTGTCCTGGGCTGTTCCTGTGCTGGGACAGCAGGTCTGTGCACCTCTGAGAGAGGAAATCCTGAAGAGGAGTGATACTGAGGGAGAGATAGGAGAGGGGGTGGCGAGGAGTGGGATGTTGAGATGTTGAGAGTGAGTGTTGGGGCTCTCGAGGATGCCAGCTAAATCTCTCCGAGCGTGGAGAGAGCATGGCTGTTATGTTAATCTCTCGCTAATTAAAGAAAAGAGAGGGAGAAAAGAGAGGCAGCTCAGAGAGGCCCAAACTGGTTCTGAGCTGGTCCTAGCTGGTTCTGTGGCTTTTCATCCAACTCAGAGTGCCCCCCAAATACACACACACACACCCACATGCACACACACACCCACACACATACACAGACACACATACATACACACGCACACACAGACACAGAGGTACTTGTTTTTATACTTGGCAAAACACATACATCACTGCTGTCGGAACAAAACCTCGTATCTCCTCAATGATCCCTTCATAGGAGGAGGAAAGTTACTGTCAAGTTAAGTCAATGATACCAGAATTTTTCCCAGGTCACTTTGGAACATTTCTTTTGGTCATTTCATCATGAAATTCACACACAAATAATAGTTTTGTAGTAGCAGATATGTAAAAACTACACACACACACACGTCCATGTGGTGTAAAAGAGTTCAACTGATCTGAACAGTATGTAGGTAAACCTGCAGAGTGTACATGTGAGCACCCAGCAGCTTCTCTGGTGGCAAAAATGGAGCTGCAAGTTTCATATCCGAGTTTCTGTCATGTGTGTTTCTGATTCACTGGTGCTGCATCTCTGAGTGTCCGACTCTGCTGTATAGTATATATCATAGTCGTTCAGTCTGACAGTAGCAGTTGTACAGTATCAGTGTAGCACTACTAAGGTCGCTGCTAATTGTGCTAATATTAATGTGTGTGTATATAGATGCATATGTACAGTATGTAATCAGAATGCTCTGAAGGGGAAGAGCTTTTGGAGCTTGAAGCCTGGCATCTCTCTGCATACACAGAGAATGTGGTGCTCCAGTTCCGTGGGCTTTCAGGTTTTCAGAGGTAATAGAGACACACGTCACCGGTGCTTTCACTGCAGCTCCGACCTCCAGCAGGTTCCCCCCTAAACATCCACAGGGGTCCCACTCAGAAAGAGAGAGACCCCACAAAAGCAGCTATAGAGACATCAGGGGCCGTCGGGGTGGTGGGCTTAGAGCTGGAGGAGAGTGAAGAATAACAGTCATCAGCTAAGCTGCAGCAGTGACGGATCCGAGGAGATGTTTTGGCAAGTCGAGCAAAGTTTCAGTTTGTTTGTCACACGGTTTATCTACACTAAAGCCGTCTCACAGTGAACGAGTTCGTCCTGGCATGAAGGAGTGCAAGGTGGTGTGTGTATATATATGTGCTCACCAGACAAAAAACCTTGTGTGTTTAAGGTGGTAATAATTTCAGGCTCCTGCAGATGGTGCTGTACGAGGATGATGGGGCTATAAATCCCTGCGGTTTGTGAATGACGGGATCCATAGATTGGGAAGAGGCGTTACAGTGCAGGGAATGTCTCGTTCCATGTGTGGAAAATGGCTCCTAAGCAGATGTTAGTGATTGGCTAAAAGGAGTGACTGCATTTGGGCGTGCCAAAGACCATAGTGTGAAGGAAGTAGCTGAATCTGCAGGTGTATGGAAGCGTACGGTCATACGGGTCTACCAGCAGTGGCTAAAATCCCAGTCTACAGGGAATTCTCCTCGGAATTGTGGCAGCGAAGGCATCCACCAAATCTGGCCCGACTGTGGAATTCTTTGATGTAAGGGTGTCATGAACATTGATGTGGCCTACATCCAGAAACGTCCAGATACCTAGCTAGATTGACCGTAAATACAAGCTGTGGTCTAAGCAGGTTCCGGTTAGTTGTTAGGAATGGAAAACAGCAGCGGCAGCTCTTAGGTAGGCTAGGACTGGATGAGCTTCAGCATTAGCCTACATACTAACATACTATCCCAAATGGCTGCCAGCTGACGTTAGCATTATGACACGTGCCTTTGTTTTGACATTTGTGGCCTGAACTGCAGTCCCCTCCTTAACTTTATTACAGCTCCAGTTCTGTTCAGAATGAGACACACCTCCAAAGTTTAGTCTTAGAAGCTGGTTTAGCTTTCTTGGTGCTTCTCACCATCCAAATAACCCCAAGCACATTCAGCAATGTTGAGGTCCTGGGTGGTCAGTCCATTGTTCTGAGAACACCAGGAGCTTCTTTGTTGGATATTTGTGTCTCCTTTTCTCAGTGAGGAGCTTCTTGAACAGCTACACCTCCTTTCAGTCTTCCATAGTGTTGAGCTGTCTTCTCACAGTGGAAGAAGGATGGACAGAAACACCAGTGGATGTTCCCAGATCTGAAACAGAAATGGAGTTTGATGTTCTCCTCTCTCTCAAAGAGGAAAGTTTTAGGGGCTGTTTATGTGATGGGGGCGGTTCTGGTGGTCTACCAGGTCTTGTGGGTGGTCTGTCTCTCACCGTACTACAGATACTGTTGCTGGTAATACATATAGAATGTATAGGTTGTTTATATATATATATGGCGAATAATGTGAGGCTTCTTGTTTTCTGTTTTGCAGGAATCTTAGACGAACAAGCAGAAGGACCTTCTTTGGGATTTCTGGCAAATTTCCAGTGAAGACTGTGTAGAAGCTTCTAGAACATCCTGTGTGAAGCCATGGATCCGGCACCGGCCGAGATGAACGCGATTCCTAACGGGAAAGGCCACGAAGCAGCAGACGACACCTCTGCTACGCTCATGCCCACCAAAACTCTGTCAGATGACATGGCTCAGTAAGTCCAACTGTCAAATCAGGGAAACTCTTAGAACCTTCCGGGGAGCCATAATGATTCCTGGGAACTAACAAATCTACGGCAGTTCATTATCACTTAATAGAATCCTCATGTTTGTCGTACTTAAACTCTGAGGATACTACAGCAATGCTCATATCTCATTGTCTGGTTTTGGATGGAAACCGAAGGGTTAAAACCTTGAAACATCCCATGGAATATCGTCCACAGAGGAATTTTGTCTCTGTGGCGTGTAGGTAGATACAGCCAAGCAAGCTCTCCTATTGGTTAGGTCTTCAGGAGCGGGACTGAAGGCCTTACACATTAGCTTGACTACCAGTCGATACTACCAAGTAGGTATGAGGAAGTGACAGTGGAATCAACCAATCATGTTTCAGTATTAGAGGCAGCTGTGTGGGAATCTGCCTCGCTGTTACCACCTCCACTCCGCAGCTGAGTCCCTGGGATCAAACTCCCGGTGTAGCACAGTGATCTCGCTGCAGAACAGAAGGCAGGGCTCAGCAGACAGGGCCCAGGAGCCGCTCTCACGGCTTCGTCGTCTTTCCACTGTCTCTTTAATGGCCCCTTATTGGTGCGCTGATGTCCCCACCATCTCTCATCAGCGCATGGGGTCCTTCTCTCGCATCTGTCATCGATGCTCAGGGGTCTGGCACACAGGAAGACTCTTTGGTAAACAGTGTTGAAGCTCAGTGCCGAAGCTGAATATACCCAAGAGGTTAGCACACCGCAGCTCGTTGTTAACCGAGTCCTCGCCCATCCCATTTAAATCAATAGAAACTCAAATTTTACAGGAATGCAAGGTGTCTCCAAACTTATGACTGCGTCTAGCTGGAGACAGCACGAAAGATGTTGTTGAATTAGACGGAACTGACACGTTCATCTCCAACTTCTAGACTCAGTTCTCGTGTTTGATTGGCCTGAATCCATAATTTGATTTGGGCACCATATTTAAAGGGGAACTCCACCACGTCATTCAGAGTCACAGTGGTAGTGAATGGAACCAGACATCCACCTCTAAAAGCTCCCTGACAGAAAGTTACTACATGACGTAGTGATGAATACGCTGCCTGACGTCTGAGACATCGATTTATGACAGTTTTGGGATACGATTCGGCCTAAAACGTCTTGCTAATCCATATATGTTAATGCAGCCATGGCTGAGGAGGACATGCAGGGTGCTGTGAGGCCAAATAGTCCCCAAAATAAATGACATTTTTTCAGATTCATGAGCATCATCAAATTTAAAGTAACCGAGAGGTGCACATGGCGGTTCACTGGTGGTTTAGATAGTAAATAAAGTGTCTATATGTTTGTTGTAGACCCCTGGTTCCCATCACCACCACTGTAAAGAACATCTGAACCACCTCATAACCAAACCTGCTCTGAATCACTCTGTTTACAGCTCTGAATTCTAATTTAGAAGTTTAGAAAATTGGTGGAATTCTCCTTTAGGCAAACCGTATTGAGGATCATCTTACATGCATGATATCAGTTTGCTAATGCTAATGCTAGGGGTCATTTAAAAGAGCCATGCTAAATACATTATTTCATCATATCTCTAGACTTACATTAGGCTGCTGAAGAGACCAGGATAACTCACTCAGGCGTTTGCGGAAGCTCTTCTCTCTTCTCATCAGATGATATTTCTGTTTTTGACTAGCCTTTGTCCTCTCGCTATGCTAGCCGAGCGATGCCGTGGTTAGTGTTCCTGCAGGGCACTGTAACACCTCGCTGTCAGAGTGCGTGCAGGAGAGAAAGGCAGCCGAGGATGAGCATCGGACTAACGATCTGGAGACGTATTATCCAGAGAAATAAGGCCACACAATATTTCAGTACGTTTAAAAAGGGGGAACAGCTTTTTAGAGTAGAAAATGCTGTGTTCCTGCTTCTACGTCTAGATTTATGTCCTGTAGATGGGAACCCTCAAGGCCTTCGGAGAGGACTGGTGATTTCTGGGAACATGTCTGTAATATTTAGCTCGTTTTTATTCAATAAGAGCATGTTTGGATTTAAATCCTGCAGGTATTGCAGACTAGGGATGGGCGGTACCACTGATATTCCATTCAATTCAATATCAAGTGATACCACAGCTAATATCCCATACCGATACTGATACTGACTTTTTTTATTTTATTTTAAAGTTTGTAAGCCAAAACTTTAAAATAATGGCTCAACTGAACTGAAATATGCTCAGCTTTTTGATAGTTTAGACTGTATTAGACTGAGGCTAATCGGGGCTATAAGCTTCCATTGGTTGTTAGCTACATTAGCTTATTTGCTGCAATGCAAAAACTGAAGAAGCAAACTTCAGCCAAGACTGTTAGACGGTAAAATACATTGTCATAAACTACATGGACAGTCTTTTAAAAGCTTCAGATGTCTGTGTTTAGAACAGCCAGAGAATATTCTGTAGTTAGCTTAGTGCTAACAGACTACTCAAATGCCATAGGGAAGCTAGCAGAAGTTAGGATTAGCGTAGGTGTTTTTCAGTCACATTTCTTGACTGACTTTCTAGATGTTTCTAAGTAAAGCTTTAAAATAATGGCTGAACTGAAATGAAATTTGCTTAGCTTTTTGCCAGTTTAGACTGTATGTATGAGGCTCATGAAGCAAACTTCAGAGACCACGTGCCCATGTAAATCAGATATTTAGACAAGCAACCCCTTGAGTCAAGACTGCTAGGTGGTAAAATACATTTTCACAAACTTCATTTTTTGTCTTTTAGTCTTTTAGAAGCTTCAGACATCTTAGACATGTTAGCTTAGCGCTAACAGACTACTTGAATTCCATAGGGAAGCTAGCAGAAGTTAGCATTAGCATAGATGTTTTTTCCCTCGTATTTTGACTGAGTTTTGACATTTATGGCCCAAACTGAGGCCGTAGCTCTGTCAGTCACTGTCAGTCAGCTTTTTGAATGTTTAGACTGTATGTATATATATGTATATATAAGTTAGCATCGTTAGCGTTGTTAGCAGTGTGTGAACCTGGTGTGTGTGTGTATTTGTGATGTCTTGCAGCTAGCGTTACAGTGTCCGGCAGTGCCCTCTGAATAAGGTGAAATCTAATATGTCTCTGGCAGATAGCCACGAATGTCACGTCATACGTCACGGCTCGGTGAACGCTGCTCACAAAGCACAAACCTTTCGTCCTTTGTTGACAGGTCAAAGTCAGTGTCTGCGTTCCGTGTGCCTGTTTGTTTGCGTGTGACGTCAACGTGTATGTGGGGTGGTGGGAGTCGTGTGTGCATGCGTTGAACCCACCCGTATCTCCTTGTCCAAACACCGCTCCTGACCCTTGGCCCCGTCCCAGCTTGCTGAGGGTCACCTGTGCAGAGAAAGCCCCTTCCAGTCTAATACACAGACCCTCCAGACCCTCACGTGGCACGAGGAGCCGAGCCGTTTCCTTCAAACTCACTGAGACTTTCTTGTGCTTTTCTTCTCTTGTGCTTTCAATGGATGCTGAATGGCCTCTCTCCGCCCTGCCTTGTAGGGAACTCGTACCGAATAGTACCGAGAATGCCAGGTATGTAACCCTGAGGGGATCGTTACGAGGGTGAGGGCTGTTAAACTGCATGGAAGATGATGCAACTGCCCCAATCTCGGAATTTGTTATTATTGATACTAATGATGTTTAGTGAAGTATGTGCCCATGGCTACAGGTTTCTGAACTCAAATTAGAAGTTTATCTGGGCTGTTTATCTGGGCTGGACAAAAAAAACCAGATCTGCTCAGAAATCATTATGAAAATAAGAAAATCGTACATGGAAATAAATATAACAACTAACACAGTAAGTACTGACTTTAGGTTTGTCTGTATATGTGTGTATAACACATATGGGGCATGATATAACATATAGGTACATATATTCAGTCATATCATCACTGTACAATGAAAAACATGTATCTCCATTTTTTGTTGATTTTTACTTTTATGCATCATTTGAACACATGAGCTGTGTGTGTATGTGCATGTGTGTGTGTGTGTGTGTGTGCATGTGTGTGTGTGTGTGTATGTGTGTGTGTGTGTGTGTGTGTGCATGTGTGTGTGTGTGCGTGCATGTGTTTGTGTGTGTTTGTGAGTGTGTGTGTGTGTGTGTGTGTGTGTGTGTGCACGTACATGTGTGTGTGTGTGTTTGTGCGAATGTGTGTGTGTGTAGGTGTGTACATATAAGCTCCCCGGACAATAAATGAGACCTGGACAACCAGGTTTCCCCTATAGCTCATCATCTTACCAAGGAACATAACATTCCTATCCCGGTATTCCAAGATGACAGTTCTCATGTTCACATGGCTGGAGATGTGACTGATTGGCATGATGAACATTCAGGAGCATCCATACATGTGGACTGGCCCACAAAATCCCCAGATTTGGATGCTTTTGGAAGTCTGAGGGACTACCTGGAATAACCGGTAAAACCCTTGTTTTAAGTGATTTTAGTAAGCTAAATCCTCCTGGAACAGGTCAAATTGTTTGCCAATATAGTGAGAAAATGTGGCTTGCAAAAATCACTTAAAATAAGTGTAAAATGTCTGGAAATTACTACATCAGTCTCAAAATGAGAATTCTAAGACATATCAACTAGATTCTTTTAGATCATTTTACTTGACAACATTTTTTGCAGTGTATTAAGCATGTTTCAAGTTTTTTGTCCGGTGAGCTTATTTAAGTGTTAGAAATTATTTACTCAAAAAAGGGTGAAATGGTTCTAAAGATGAAAATGCAGTTGAATGTAATTCATTACTAATATTCAAATAAATGTGCACTAATTATATATTATATATTATATTATACTTAAAATAAAATAAAATAAATAATCATGCCATTGAAAACATAAAGATCCAAAACAAAGCTTGGTTGTTTACATTAATAAATATGTGTATTTTCATGTATTATTTGGTTTTTTTATGTTATTAGTATGTATTTCAGTCATGTGATCATACATGCTGTCACATTTGTGCATTAAGAAAACATAACTGTAATATAATATTAAACTAGAAAGAATCTTGGTGAAATTTGAGATTCCAGATTTCATGATGTGTTGTATTAATTCCTAAGGAACTGTCGTCAGATCAGATCCTCGTTAGCTCAGAGATTAGCGCTCCTACATATGAAACAATTCTGAAATAAAATGAGCAGACGTTTCTTATTCTAGAAGGGCGGAATCACACATGACTTCCAGGCTGATTTTCTGTAACTGCTGTGTGGGTAAGAGCACTGATGGACTGATGGACTGATGGACTCATAGGGCTGAACAAACAGACACACCTGTTTTTTCTCTTGACACGTTCAGTGTTCATCTGATTAGGAGATGAGAAACACGGGACCAGAACCTTTCCACGTTCATATTTTCATACAAGCAAAAGATCACATTACCGTAACTCAGACTCACATTACCATAACTCAGACTCACATTACCATAGCTCAGACTCACATTACCATAGCTCAGACTCACATTACCGTTACTCAGACTCAAATTACCATAGCTCAGACTCACATTACCGCTACTCAGACTCAAATTACCATAACTCAGACTCACATTACCATAACTCAGACTCACATTACCGTAACTCAGTGTTTCTAATTCCTGCAAACGTTCCTCCGACTGTCCCACCACCTCGGCCCACTCGATCCAGTTCACTGTAATACATCAGATATAAAGGTGTGTGTTTAGTGTATCAGTTGTACTGCAACGTTTGAAAGCTGCAGTTGTCGGTTTAATCTCTGCCTGGCTGTCTATGTGGAGAGGTGTAAACTGGTTTTACGGCAGGGGGTTCTCACTCCTCCTCTTTCACTCCTCATTGCTCACTTAGCAGCTCAACACAGAGTCACATTTCACGCACAGAGAGACCAAACAAGTCAAATGCCTTAAATGTCTTATTTTAAGTTTTATGCTAATTTTGAGATTTTTTAACTTATTTTAATTGTGATTTTGGTGTGCCAAATTTCACTATATTGGCAGATAGTCTTGCTAAGCCGGTCTCTTAACTGTACCATGTCATTTCAGTCCCAGCAGAGCTACAGGAGATGCGGAGGCAAACCCAGAGAGTTCAGAGTTTCTCTCCAACACAGATGACAAGAAAACACCGCATTTCACAGACGTAAGTTCCCACGCAGTTCTAGACTCTTTCTAGCACTTACCCAGACTTACCCAGACAGCAGTGCTGCTGGAGTGTTTAAACACTGTGTCCACTCACTGTCCACTCTATCAGACACTCCTACCTTGCTGGTCCACCTTGCTGGTCCACATGTGCAGTCAGAGACGATAGCTCATCTGCTGCTGCACAGTGCAGTGTTGGTCATCCTCTAGTCTTTCATAAGTGGTCACAGGACACTGCCCACAGGATGTTGCCCCACAGGACGCTGTTGGCTGGAGAGTTTTTGTTGGTGGATGATTCTCAGTCCAGCAGTGACACTGAGGTGTCCAGCAGCACTGCTGTGTCTGATCCACTCACACCAGCACACACATTAACACACCACCACCACGTCAGTAATGTTGTTAATCACCATTATTTATGTGGAAATTAATCAGCAGCCGTAATTTCATGATCGTGACCGCTCCGTAGGTTCCCCCTTTGGATCATTCCATCATCTTGTTTTTGAATATGCATTGGTTTTGTTTACTCCATATACCAGTCTAATGCCTCTCTTCCTCCTTTGATCAGTTTGAGGGGAAGACCTCGTTTGGGATGTCAGTCTTCAACCTGGGAAATGCCATCATGGGCAGTGGAATTCTGGGATTGGCGTACGCCATGGCTAACACCGGCATCGTCCTGTTTCTGTGAGTTATTACTGTATATATATATATGTATGTATAAATGGATGGATGGATAGGCAGCTGAACGGGCAGATGAATAGGCAGCGACAACACTTGATGCCGTGTAAACGCATTATAGGCATAAAGCCGAAACATTGTTCATCAGACTGTCATTGTAGACCCTTGTGGGTAGTCCTGTCATGTGACCTTGGGAATTATAATAGACAGTTGTTTGTTATTATCTGGGAGCTTTTAATGCTGCACAGTCCGTAGGTTTTACTTCATGGCTCTGTCAGGGTGAACGAGGCCGGAGCCCTTGGGTTGAATATTCATCCTAATGAGCGAATAGTGAAGTGCTCTCATAAATATTCTAATAACTCTGTCGCCGCTATTAAAACCACTGCAATTACACTGATGGGAGTTCATGGAATAGCCACTCCATCCTGCTGTGCGTGACCTTTTGAGGAGCAGTCCACCTGAAATCGATTGTTTTTGTTTTTCCCTCCTTGTCTGTTTTCCTCAAGAGTCTTTTTCTTCACATTTTAAGGAATCGAAACGAGTCACAGAACTCTTTAGAACTCAAAAGGTTCCAGAACCTTGGTGGAAATGCTGACTACAGTTACAAACCTGTTTTGAGCCTCAAAAACTTCCAGAACCTCAGAGGTAAACCACCTGTCCTTCTGAAACCCAAAATGTTACTGACTGATCTTCGCTGGGTTCCAGAGCCTAAAAAAGCACCTATACTGTAGTCCTGACACTCTTTAGTTCCCTGACAGGTTCTTGAATCTCACTAGAATGAGGCCTATAGCATAGCATAGTTTCTCAAAAGACCAGAGAACCCAGAATGTTGACAGATTTGAAGTTTGGGAACTTTTTAGCTCCCCATAAGTTTCTTGAATCTCCCTGGAATATGGCCTATAGTTCTGGAACGCTGTAGGTCTTCCAGAGAACCTGAAATAGTGTCGGTTCTGTAACCCTGGAACTGTTTAGATCCTCAAAAGATTCCAGAACCTGAAAGAGCACCTATGTTGTAGTTCTGGAACTTTTTTGTTCCACACCTTTTTGGTTCTTGAATCTTAATGGAATGGGGCTTATAGTTCTGCAACCTGTAGCTCTTCTAGAGGTTCTTGACCAGCTGTGGAACTCCGGTAGTAGTTCTGGAACTCTTTTGTTCCTCAAACATTATGTTTAGATCCCTAAAAAGAATGATGACTATAGTTCTGGAACTGTTTTGAGCCTCAGGAAGGTCCAGAACCTCGGTGAAATACCATCTATTGTTTTGAAAATTCCAGAACTTTGGCAAAATAGCAGCAGTGGTTCTGGAACTCTTCAATTCCTTACCAGGTTCCTTAATCTCAGTGGAATGGGACCTGTAGTTCTGGATCCTTTTGGCTCCTCAAAACGTTAGATAACCTGGAATAGTGTCAGGTCTGTAGCTGTGGAACTGTTTTGATCCTGAAAGGGTTCCAGAACCTGAAATAGCACCTATACTGTAGTTCTGGAGCTCTTTAGTTCCTTCACCAGTTCTTGAGCATCAGTGAAATCGGGCCCTTTAGTTCTGCATCTCTTTAGTCCCTCAGAAGGTTGCAGAACCTGGTATAGCGCCTGTGCTGAACTTCTGGAACTCTTTTTTTCAGAGTTCTGAATTTCCTTATTAGGTTCTTAATCACCATTGGAACAGGGCCTTATAGTTCTGGATCCCTTCAGTTCTTCAAGAGTTCTGGAACACTTTAATTCCTGAACAAGCTCAGTGGACGAGGGCCAAACGTTTAGTTCCTCTCGAGGCTCTCGAACCTCTCTGGAATCCTGGCAGTAGTTCTGGAGTTCTTCAGTTCTTCAGACATTCCAGCACCGTGATGGAAAAGCAACATTCGTTTTGTTTAGATCCTAAAAAAGGTCCAGAAAGGTGAAAATCCCGTAATTCTGCCCCTAACTCTGGAGATCTTCAGAGGACTCCCTGTAGGAGAACGCTTGAGGCATGAAACCGGTTTTCTCCACTATAGTAAAGACTTATTAAGGTATGATGAAATTACAGTTTCAGGTGGACTTTCCCTCCCTGTCTGATCCCTGTGCTGGCTCGGTGGTGGTTTCGGTGTTCGGTGAATGTAATCTACAGCGTGATTATAATGTCACGAGAAGGAGCTCACGGCACAGTAGTGGGATTAGAATGAAGAGGTTATATAACTGCGCGCCGCTGCTGCCCTGCAGTCCCACAATTATAATTACTTTGTAATTCATGGTGTTTATGAAATCGTGCGGATGTTTCTGGAGTACTAAAGCCGCAGACCGCATCACAGCCACTCCAGGATTAGCTCTGAGTTTACTACTGTAGTGAACAGTGGACGTAGCACACATAGTGCATTTTATTAGGGTGCTGACAAACAGTGCTGTCCTCATTGGATATAGGGAATAGTGGTGTAGGGAATAGTGATTAGGGGACCACTTCTGTTCCCTTTAAGTCTGCATAGTGCCCTGTAGTGTACTCTAATGTGGGGAATAGTGATTAGGGGACCACTTCTGTTCCCTATAAGTCTACATAGTACCCTGGAGTGTACTCCAATGTAGGGAATAGTGATTAGGGGACCACAACTGTTCCATGTAAGACTACGTAGTGCCCTATAGTGTACTACATAGTGCTTCAATTTATGGAATAGTGATTAGGGGACCACTTCTGTTCTCTATAAGTCTACATAATGCTCTGTGGTGTACTACATAGTGCTCCAATGTAGGGAATAGTGATTAGGAGACCAGTTCTGTTCCTTGTAAATCTACATAGTACCCTATATTGTACTACATAGTGCTCCTATGTAGGGAATAGTGATTAGGAGACCAGTTCTGTTCCCAGTAAATCTACATAGTGCCCTATAGTGTACTACATAGTGCTCCAATGTAGGGAATAGTGATTTGGGGGTCAGGTCTGTTCCCTATTAGTGTACACAGTGCCCCATAATCTATTACATAGTGCTCAAATGCAGAGAATAGTGATTAGGGGACCAGTTCTGTTCCCTGTAAGTCTACAAAGTGCTTTATAGTGTACTACATAATGCTGCAATGTAGGGAATAGTGATTAGGGGACCAATTCTGTTCCCCATGATAGTGTTCTATGTAGGGAATAGTGATCAAGGGACCTTTTTGTACACAGCGTCCGTGTACTTCTCCCCAGAAAAGGGTTGTTTTGCAGACGTATGCATTATTAAAACCTCAGACAGGCATCAGTCCAGATTTAATGACCAAAACAAGAAAGCTTATTAACCTTATCGCTCATGTTCCGCTGCTGGTGAGTAAATCAGCACGTTGAGAACATTGTGAACATGCCGTGACCCACAGTTTCCAGCTTACTGGAACCAATCCCCTCCAAGCGAGCAGTACTTGTGGATCCAGCATACCACCAGCGCTGATAAGACCAGCTTCTTGACTTTAAGGTGGAATGGGCCGCTGGATTTGGGTCAAGTCTTGCTCCAGAAAGTGGAATGCAGGCCATAAGCCACCGCTAATTCTGCTGTTATTAGGAAATTCACATGGCTTTTGGGATTTGTTTTGTTTTTTTTCCCGCTGGCTGACCTTGAGTAGCGTTACCAGGCGGTACCAGCTGGCCACACTTGGAGAGCTGTACCCTTTCAGCTAACCTAATCCGGAAAGTACCGGCAGGCTTATACTGTTTGGGTTAAAGGTAATCTGTTTCCAGATCTGCTAGAAAACCTGACTCAAAAGGTCAGAGGTACGTTTGCTCTGTATGTACAGTCCATACATATGTTCAGCCCCTCTTATCACGGAGTTCATTATAAAAACTCATTTACATATACACACCTATTTAGCCAACAACAGTTTAGCCCCGCCCACTCATGCTGAAGTTATATGGAGTGTTTTAGTGATTGATTGAGCACAGTACAATGCAGCCAATCAGAGCTAGTGTATATATCCGTGCATATGTATGTATATTTGTATAGTAGTGGTATAGTAGACACTCTATCATTTATTGTAGATATGGAATTATTTATATTAGATACTGAATCATTTAGAGTAGGTATTGAATCCTTTAGAGTAGGTAGTGAATCATTTATAGTAGATACTGAATCCTGAATCATTTATAGTAGATACTGAATCCTGAATCATTTATAGTAGATACTGAATCCTGAATCATTTATAGTAGATAATGAATCATTTATAGTAGATACTGAATCGAGTATATACTGAATCCTTTATAGTAGGTAGTGAATCATTTATAGTAGTTACTGAATCCTGAATCATTTATAATAGATAATGAATCGTTTATAGTAGATACTGAATCCTGGATCATTTATGCTAGATCCTGAATCCTTTATAGTAGGTCTTGAATCATTTATAGTAGATAATGAATCACATACAGCAGATACTGAATCATTTATAGTAGATGTTGAATGATTTATAGTAGACAGTGAGTCCTGTATAATATGCTGAATGGTAAATAAGTGAATCGTTAGATGGTGGGTATTACAGGTGAGTACGCCTGTGGTTTTGTGGGTCCATCACTGTGAGAATGAAACCTGTGGAAGGCTGTTTATATGTCGGGTTGCTCTAACTTCCTCCCTCGTATCAATATTGATTACGCAGCGCAGCGAGTGGACTGGTACAGATTGGCTGAGCATACGGTGTGTGTGTGGAGCGAAGGCCCAGCGGGTGGGAGGCTTTCCTTGGCATTTCGGTGAGCTGTGGGCGTTCTGAATTATTCAGAGCAAGGTTGGTGTTTGTTACTGATTGGCACAGAGATAGTGGGTGAGGAACACACGGAGAGGAGGTACGAAGACATCGAGGGGAGGTGGAGAGGTGGATAGAAAGGGAGAGAGAGAAAAGAAAGGGAGAAGAAGAGAAGGGGTAAGCCACGAGGTGGTAGTGTGTGTGTGTGTGTTCGGCTTGTCAGACTGGATCTTGGGGATGTTCCTCCCCCAAGGCCACAGCAGACCTACATACAGCAACCAACATACAGTACAACACAGATAACCAATAACAACACTGCACAACAAGTGGAGGTTCCAGCCTAATTAAGCACACCCTGATTAAGCACGCCCTAAGTAATCACGCCCTGATTCATGCAGATGTTTCAGCAGGACAGCATTCCCTGCCCGGTAGGGATGGGTATTCCTGACTGTTTTTTCCGCGAAATGTCGATGAGCTCCTGGACAAACTATCTATATTTAGACATCGCTAATGGTAGGATATTTTAATAGCTTAAATCGGCTTATTAAAATGCTGCCAGAATTAAACCTATGAAGCTGGAAACTTTAGAAGAACATATAGAAGAACATTCCCAGCGCAACATTCAGGAAATGTTGTATGGATGTTACTGAGACCTGAGCTGACAGAATGTTTCTAAAGAACGTTCTTCTACCTTTAGAAAGAACATTCTGGGAACCGAGTGAAAACTTCCCACTGAAAACGTTAATGGAACATTGCACTGCACATTCTCGGAACCTTTTTAGAACAAATCCATTCTAGCCAGGGAAGTTCTTCTTCCTCCCATCTGTCAGCTTCTTGTTCCAGTTTTCCTGCTCCACCACTCAGGCCCCTCAGGTGTTCTAAAATCCCCTGCGCCATTTAAGGTGGAACTGGAAAATAAGAACAAGACACTGGCAGATAGTTAGCAGAACTTCAGCCTTGTGTACAGGTAAGATAGTTTGTCTAAATATCTGTGTCAGGAAATGTTTCCAGCATTAAAACAGGACAATTAGGATGATTTTATGGTCTGCACTGCATTAGCCTAGCACCTAGCATAGCATAGCATAAACCGCTGACTGTCCTGACCACCAGGGGTCACTAGTTTGGTGTCACCTATGGTTGTCCTGGGTTGGAGGTTAGTGGGCTGGAGGTTAGAGATTCAGCTTTGTGAACGGAAAGTTGCCGGTTCTGTTCCCTGAATCGAAGGACATGACTGAAATGCTCTTGAGTGCAGTGTTTTTTCTCCCTTTCTCAGTGAGGAGCTACTTGAACAGCTACACCTCCTTTCAGACCTCCATAGTGTTGAGGTGTCTTCTCACAGTGGAAGAAGGATGGACAGAAACACCTGTGAATGCTCTCAGATCTGAAGCAGGAGCGGAGCTTGTGCTGTTTATCTGATGGGGATGGTGTCGGTGGGTCTATTAGGTTTTCCAGGTAGTTGTTAGTAGTCCTGTTTGGAAACTGAAGCAAAAACTGATTGAGAAGTTGAGGACAGGATTGCTGAAGCTGGAGTGTAACCCATTCAATTCAATTCAATTCAGTTCAACTTTATTGTCCTTATACCAATACAGGGTTGTACAGTATAACGAGTGTAACCCATCCCTCCAGCGTAGCCCTGTGAGCCTGTCTCTCTGTTCTGGAATGCTGTAATTTGGCGGGTAAGCTTTAGTGACTTCAGCCTTCTTCTCTGTCCTACTGCACTGTAAATACACTGTGGAGAACTGACCAGGAGCCCATGGGGCAGTACGGTGATTAGACCTTTCGGAAATGACTGTGTTCCTTTATGTAATGAAGGAACGATAACGGGAATGGTGGGTAACAGGCTGCTGTCAGTGCTCTGGGAGGTCATGTGGGTGTTGATTGGATGTTGTTTTTAATGGTCACTTTGAAGTTGATGTAGGAAATGTGTTTAATGATTGATTTGATGTCAAAGAGCAGCTACACACATCAATAAGTGTTCCTCAGGTTCACATCACAATAACATGCCTCCTCCTCACTAACGTGGTCTGGCCTGAACGTTCCTCCCAGTTCCTCTGCCTGTTCATTTACAGCGCTGTCGCTGGCGATAACTGCGCCTTCTGAGGCTAAAGAGCTCCAGAGGGAGGACACAGTTCCTAAAATAAGTGGGTTTAAACTTCACTGGCCTGAATACTGACCTCCCAGACAGGACACATCATTCACAGGCACTTAAGCACAGAATAAAAAAGAAAGAAGGAAAGAAAGAAAGAAAAACGTGAGAGAGCGGGGTGAAGTCCGGGTGAAAGACCTGCTTGGCAAGAAGTTAAACTGAATCCTGCCAAAGTCACCAATCTGTAACTACAGAGAAAGAGAGAGGGAGAGAAAGAGAGAGAGACAGAAACAGAGAGAGGGAGAGATAGAAGAGGGAGAGAGAGGAGAGAGAGAGGGAGAGAGAAAGAGAGAGAAAGAGGGGGGAGGGAGAGAGAGACAGAGAGGGATAGAGAGAGAGGAGAGAGGGGAGAGAGAGAGAGAGAGAGGGAGAGAGCATCAGAGAGAGAGAGACAGGGACAGAGTGAGAGAGACAAAGAGAGATGAAGAGCGGAAAAGAGAAAGGGGGGCAGACAAAGAGAGAGAAAAGGGAGATACAGAGGGAGACAAATACAGACAGATACAAAGAGAGACACAATGAGAGAGAGAGAGAAGGAGAGAGAAAGAGAGAAACAGAGGGAGAGAGGGGGAGAGAGGGAGAGAGCATCAGAGAGAGACAGAGACAGACAAAGAGAGAGGGGAAGATAGAGAGGGGGACAGACAGAGAAAGAGAGAGAAAAGAGAGAAAGATAGAGGGAGAGAGAGGGAGAGAGAGAGAGGGAGAGAGAGGGAGAGAAAGAACGGGGGAAAGAGAGAGTAGTTCTGAAGTAGGAGGAGGAGGAGAGGTTCGGGTTTCTGAGTGGAGCTGTTTGTCCAGATGTGGGCAGCTGGAGGCTGGTGTGGTATTTGGGGAGCTGTTAGAACTCGGTCCTGCCTGTGATCACACTGTCCAGTACTTTTCCTCTGACCTTCCAGCGGCTCCGTAACACAGTCTGAGCTCTCTGTAATCACCCAGAGGTTTAACAGTAGGACACGGCCCCCATCAGGATATCACTGATCTTCAGAGTCACCTGCTGATCCAGTGTATCTTCTGAAACCAGATGTTGGAACATTGCTGTGAGGATTTGATTGAGGATTAGTGAGGTCAGGTACTGATGTTAGATGATCAGTTCTGGATCAGTCCAGATCGTCCCAGCAGTACTGATTTTGGATGAGACAGTTTTAACCTTCTAGCTTATGCCAAAGGTGTTCAGTGGGGTTGAGGTCAGGGCTCTGTCCAGGCCACTGGAGTTCCTCCACACCAGACTCGTCAGTCCATGTCTTTATGGAGCTGATTTATCTTTGTGTGCTGTAGCATTAACATCACCCCTCACTGGAACTGAAGGAGCCTGAAACGCAGCCGAGATCATTAACCCCCTCCACCTTAGGGAGCATCTCCTGGATTCATCCTCCAAACCCAGGTTCCTCCATCAGACTGCCAGACAGTGAAGCGCGATTCATCACTCCAGAGAACATGAATCCACTGCTCCAGAGTCCAGTGGCGGAACCTCACACCACACCAGTCGACGCTTGGCATTGCACATAGTGATCTAGACCCAGTTCATGAAGCTGTTGACGCACAGCTCTTGTGCTGATGTTGCTTTCAGAGGCAAGTCTTTCTTGTTGCTTCTAGATGCTTCCATTCCACAGTAATAGCACTTACAGTTGTCCGGGGCAGCTCCAGCAGGACAGACGTTTCACAGCCTGACTTGTGGCATCCCACGACAGTGCCATGTTTACAGTCTCTGAGCTCCTCAGTACGACCCATACTACTGCCGGTAGCTGTGTGCTTGGTTTTACCCTCCTGTTAATACTGAGTGTGGCTGAAACACCTAACCTCAATCATTTTGAGGGGTGTCCACATACTTTGGGCCACACTGCGTCTTTCCACTCTCTTTCCACTTTATAGGCTCCGCCTCCCTTATAGCTCCAAGTTCAAGTTTCAGCTTTATTTGTCATTTGCACAACATGCCGGGGCATATATGCATTGAAATGCTTGTGGTGAGGCTCAGGTTAATACTCTACAGCAGGGCAGCATTAATATAGATACTAACTAAACACTCTAAATAAAGAGATATAAAATATAGATGTATTGAATAAATAGAAAATACACAAAATATACGCAAAATACAGAATATACAGAGACAGGAGGGTTTGTGTAGAAATTCTCTGATATGTACAATATGTTAGACAGATAATCTGGCAGAGAGAAGAAGTATATATATATGTTCTTATAAAATGATATGATATATCAATATTATTAATAAAAATAATAATAATGAAGTGTCAGAGTGTCAGAGTGCAATGGTATTGGTGAAAGGCTCACAGCTTACCACTGTGTTGGTCTGCAGTTGGTCTACAGGCTGTGCATGTACGTTCTTATATGTTGGTTGGTTTGCAGAGTAAGTACACTGTAGCTACGCTAGGCTGAGAGTAGATAATGAGATAATTACATATTAATTTAGCGTTTTGTTGGCCATAAGGAGATAATGATAGTTTTATTTAGCTGTTTTACTGCCTGTAATTACATAATTATGCTATTTTTATCTTGCGTTTGTCTACTCAGATGTTGCCTGTCAGGTGACTACTACTGAGTCAGCGAGTGATTAAATTCTAGACTGTGTCAGCAAAACACACACACACACATATATATATATATATACTCACCAGACTAAAAATGAGTCACCCTGCATGTTTAACGTGGTAGTTACTTCAGGCTCCTGCAGATGGCGCTGCACAAGGGTAATGGGGCTATAAACCCCTGCGGGTGTGAGTGACGGGATCCATAGATTGGGAAGAGGTGATACAGTGCAGGGAATGTCTTGTTCCATGTGTGGAAAATGGCTCCAAAGCAGATGTTAATGATTGGATAAAAGGAGTGACTGCATTTGGGCGTGTCAAAGACCATAGTGTGAAGGAAGTAGCTGAATCTGCAGGTGTATGGAAGCGTACGGCCATACGGGTCTACCAGCAGTGGCTAAAATCCCAGTCTACAGGGAATTCTCCTCGGAATTGTTGAAGGGAAGGCATCCACCAAATCTGACCCAACTGACCAATTCTTTGTCTGAACATTGCTGTGGCCTACATCCAGAAACTTGTCCAGTACATGCCAAATCCCGAGGGTGAGCTTATGTGGTTATTGTAATATAGTAGTTAACAGAGACTCTACACTGCGCTGCTGACCATTTCAAGGATCATTTCACCCATTTTTCAGTATTTCTGCTCAGTATTTGTGGTGGTGGCGATTAGAACCAGGGTTCTCCATGTCTGCAACACACATATAGACACTTTATTGACTATCTAAACCACCAGTGAACCTACACATGTCTTCTGAGTTTATATGGAATGTTGATGATGGGAAAATATGGAAAACCTGGAAATAATACGCTTTCTTTGGGGACTACTTTTTGCCTCACAGCGCCCTGCAGCCTGTATGCCTCCACCATGAACGGAGTTTAGGGCCAGAACTATCATAAACAGCGTCTCAGACATCAGGCAGCGTATTCATAACCATCTCATGTGGTAGCTTTCTGTGAGGGAGCTTTTAGAGGGGGACGTCTGGTTCCATTCACCACCTCTGTGAACAGTTATGGAATGTTGGAAGTATCAGTGGAATTCTCCTGCAGTCTTGTGTTGACGTGTTTGTGTTTACCAGTGTTTGTTGTTGTCCCGGTTTGTCTCAGGTTTCTCCTCACCGCCGTTGCGTGTCTGTCCGCCTACTCCATCCACCTGCTGCTCAAGTCCTCAGGCATCGTCGGTGAGTGTCACATAACACCCGGTGTGCGACCGCAGCTCGGAAAGGAAACCTCACACTATATTTAGTCTCCGGTTGGCTTGTTTGGTTTGGGAACCTCATTCCAAAAGCAGTTTAAGCTGAAACAAGCCTTAGAACCTTCAGTGTGAATACCTGGCACTAAATTACTGTAGGCAGAATGGGTGGGTGTAGACTACCAGTCAAAAGTTTAGGGACAGCCATCTAAGTGGATGTAGCTGATGATCTTAAAGACTCTACAGTCTTACACTTAACAGCTCCAACTGATGAGAGTCTGAACCAGTACATATCCTGATATACCACGTATCCTCTTGATGTACCACAGTATGATATTTCTCCATATCTCCACCTCTAATATATATTTAGTGGTGTAAAAACTTTGATCTCTTTTTCTGCACAGTGTAAAAGCTCTAGTTCTCCTTTCAGTTTAGTGAATATTCATGAGGGACCGACCAATAGAATTGCTCCAAACCTGCTTAGAAATAAACCTTGTTCTATCAGCCTCCACTGCAGGTTAAGAAAGCTGGTTCATCCTCCTGTAAAGGTCCATTCTGGAGGGTTTTAAGGTGGACTGTATAATTCCATGAGGGCTAGTTTATAGTTTGGTGTCTTCACTTTTATTCTACAGTAAAGCATTAAGATAAACATAAAGTGAACCTGCTATGAGTAGCCGTGTCTAAACATTAGACCGGTACTGTATGTAATAGAGTTGGTTTTTGTGACATCACAAAAGCAATGAAATAGGCTGTTGTTGCAGAATGACTCTTTCATATGCAGCCGGACTGGACTAAGGAGTAAGTGAGTGATATACTCAAACAATGTTTACATCTAACTGCTTAAAAGGAACCAGGAGGATGAGGTTTTTCATGATACGGGCCCTTTAATGAATCTCAAATGGGCCTACTTATGTTGTTTCTGACACTGTATGACATACAACCATCTATAGACACGGACTAAAGCATGCTGCATAGCTGAAAACTGGAGTAGCAGATGTCTCGAAGCCTGAAGTCTGTTTTTATAGATATGAGCTCCTAGAATTAGAATTAGGATTTAGACTGATTTAACCCATCCGTGAAGTGAAACACCCACACTAGGGGGCAGTGAGCACATTTGCCCAGAGTGGTGGGCAGCCCTTCCCACGGCACCCTGGGAGCGGTTGGTGCCTTGTTTAAGGGCACTTCAGTCATGTACTGTCGTTTTTCAGGAATCCGAAGCGGCGACCGTCCGCTCATAAGCCTGGTCCCCTAACCTGCAGCCCTATCCATGGCACCCTGGGAGCAGTTGGTCCTTTGCTTAAGGACACTTCAGTCATGTCCTGTCAGTTTTAGGGAATTGAACCGACGACCCTCCGGTCACAAGGCTGGTCCCCTAACCTGCAGCCCTAGCCACAGCACCCTGGGAGCAGTTGGTGCCTTGCTTAAGGACACTTCAGTCATGTCCTGTCAGTTTTAGGGAGTCGAACCGACGATCCTCCGGTCACAAGGCTGGTTCCCTAACCTCCAGCCCAGAACTGCCCCAAGTTCTATTCTGTTCTATTCTGTTCTATTCTGTTTCGTGTTAGCAGTGTTGTACTCCGCTGGTCCTGCGGAGTGACCGGAGTACAGTCCAAGAAATCTCCTCATCCTAATAGATCTCACCCAAAAACGTGGCCTATACTCTGTGCCCCCAAGTGGGACGTATTTAAGTAATCCCATTTAAGTAATGCTACTAGCCTTCAGTCATCATTAGCGGTGCGAGCGGTGTTTGTATGAGCTGTTTCCTTTGATCTAATGATGTGAGTGAAGGTGGTCAGTCAGAGCAAAGCTGGCCGGGCTAGCATGAGGTCAGTGTGCAATAGGAAAAGGCACTGTAGGGCAGCCATCACATTAACAGCGTTAGCCGAATGGACAGATCGCTCACACGCCGGACCCCTGGGACAGATTTTATTTGTCCTGTTAGTTGGCAGCGTATTAATGGTAGAGCGAGGACAGGCTATAAATAGCAGCCCCTGTGTGTGCGGCTCCACTCACTCTGACTGCTCACCTCGTTACCGTGGACCAAATCAATAGGGGTTATTAATACAACAGTAATAATTAAACCCGAAGCTGCGTGTGGGTTTGCTGTTGAGTGGGAATGTTCGGATAAGGAGAAGCCGGAATATTTATGTGGTGTAGATGTAATGGAAAAGACAAGCCTGGAATCGCAGTAGCCGTATGGAATAAAAGTCCTCATACTTCCATTCATGTTCATAGATGACCGTGTGCCATACAGTGTCACAAAGCACATAATCAAAATATAAATATAAATGTGCCATTATTTAAGGTGGAACAGGAGAATTTGATTCAGAAGCTCGTAAATGAGAAGCTGAATGCCAGCTCCACAATATACGTGTGCCATTATTTAAGGTGGAACAGGAGAATTTAAATGAGAACCTCATGGATAAAAAGCTGAATGTCAGCACCAGACTGTAAATGCTGCATTATTTAAGGTGGAACAGGAAAATTTCAATAAGAAGCTGGTGAATAACAAGCTGAATGACAGGGCCAGAAAATAAATGCAGCATTATTTAAGTTGGAACAGGAAAATCTGAGCGAGAAGCTCATAAATAAGAAGCTGAATTCCAGTGCTAGAAAATTAATGCAGCTTCATTTAAGTTGGAACAGGAAAATTTGAATGAGAAGCTCATAAATAAGAAGCTAAATGTCGGTGCTGGACTGTAAATGCTGCATTTTTTAAGGTGGAACAGGAAAACTTTAGGAAAATCTCATGAATAAGAAGCTGAATGCATTATTTAAGGTGGAGTCATTAAGATGTAAACAGTGAATTCCGTATGGAGGCGATTATCTGGATGAAGTTTCACTTTAATCCTCTCTGTGCTCTGCAGGTATCAGGGCGTACGAGCAGCTGGGATATCGGGCCTTTGGAACACCAGGAAAAATGGCCGCGGGCATCGCAATCACACTGCAGAACATTGGAGGTGAGACTGCAATGTCACGGACCGAGCGTCACAGGAGACCCACACACAGTACCCGGCAAGGACAGTCCGCTCACACACCCTTCACAAATCAGAGCGATCATATCGGAACTGCGGAGGATAAACAGCCGAGCCTTTCATCGTTCAAATGGCCCTCGTTCATCCCTCTCTTTCCCGTTTTTCCTGTCGTTTTCTTCTTATATGGAGCACGGCAGACTCAGCTAATTCATGAATGGTAGAGGGTGAATATGAGGGTGGGGATTTATCTCCTCTGTGTGGATCAGCACACTGGGACTCGCACTGTGGACGGCACGCAGGATGACTCACTGTGTGATACTCATACAGAGACATCCTTTTCATAGACAATCGATCAATAACTACTGTTTAATCGGTTTAAGCGGTTCCAGACCTGCATATAATATTCAATAAGGCGTGTGAGCAACATTGGGTTAATAAAAGCATAATTATGCAACAAAACTAGCGAGTCCACTGGAAGTAAATGAAATCTTGGCAAGTCAAATTGTCTTATATCTACTCGATAGATCTAATATTCCTCCTGCTGAGGCTGTTTTAAGCTTATTATATGATTATTTAACTTATTTCTAGACACATTTTTACTAGCTTTGAATGATTTTAAATTTAAGATTTTTTTTTAAACAAAACGTGTAGTGTTCCACTATAGTGAGATACTTTTACTTGTGATAAAATGACTTTAAACACAGTAAAAACATCTAAAAAGTTATACACTCATCCTCAACAGAATAGCTGCACCCAGAAGGAGGTGTGGGGTTGCAGTGCTGTTGGGAAGGAAGATAAAGGTTACCAGGAACAATAAATGATGATCAATTTAGACTGATATGATCAATATTTATTGAGCTACACATACAGAAGTCTGTCTCTCAGTACGGCGTTGGGCCGCCATGCTTGCTAACCCAACATGCCAGACGTCTCGGCATGGAGCTGTAGAGGTTCCTAATGGTGTCCTGTGATAATCCATCCCATGCAGCTTGAATATCCTCACACAGTTCCTGCAGATGGTGCGGTAGGGGTGGAGGTGGAGTGACACCAGGCCTCCAGGACGCGTGACCACAAACCGTTCATCTTGGTGCTGACCACGGTGCCTCCACACACGGATTCATTGGTCGTCTCCACCAAGACAAAAGCGGGACTCGTCACTGAAGATGACCCGCTGCCATTCTGAGTCACTCCATGACAGTCTGGCACGACACCATTGCAGTCTTTGGTGACGGTGACGTGGTGTTAAGGACAGTCGTGGTAACGGTCTGTGTGCATGTAGTCCTGCGTGGTGCAGTCGTCTGCCAATGGTGCTGCACTAACAGGATGACTCATGGAGAACATCACTGCTCGCTGAATGTCCACAATCGTGGCTGTTGGGTCAGTCAGGTACAGAGATAAGGCCCGTCCTCGCTTGCGTCACATGTGCGGCTGAGCGTGAAACTTGAATCATTGGCATGTCTCACGATGTCAAACCTACACACCAAGCTTCATTCCTATCGGTTGATTCCTTCTGGGTGCAGCTATTGTTTTTGATGATGTGTGTATATGAATATACAAATAATCCAACCTATATAATAACATATTTAGACTGTAATCTGCTCTCTCAGGACTGTTAGCAGGTTTTACACTTTCCTCAGTTTATCTGTTCTTGTAGGTCCAGTGCCTGAGCTCGTTCAGCTGAACAGCCTTTGATAGAGCCCGTGTTTATACCTGTATGTTCTGTATGTGGTCAGGACAATCTCAAAGAACTCGACATCTCTCGTATCAAAGGATGAAGTCCCTGCGCAGCACCTGCGTTCTCCTATCGGAACGTCAACATCTCCAGCACTTCTGTTGTTGTTGTGTCTCCTTTAGTGTTTTCCTTCTATTGTGCTTTTAGGGAACTTTATCAGTGGAACTTTGAAGTGTGTTACGGTAAAATCCACAATGGGATGAAACGGCTCGGCGCTGCGCTGGGATTTAGGCCTGTTTGTAGGAGATAAATATAGAAGAGTGATTCTCTATACAGACATTCGCCTCCGGAATAATAATCACAGTGTTGTGGGGGCGGAGGAGGAGGTGTGGTGCAACAGATGGGTGGGAGGATGGGAGGGTGTGTAAGTGACCAACCAATGCTGATTTAATAGGGAAACCCATCCAAAAACCTGAATAATTCATTGTGTGAGGTGTAAACAGAGTGAGTGAGAGCAGGTTTGGTGTGAGGTGTAAACAGAGTGATTGAGAGCGGGTTTGGTGTGAGGTGTAAACAGAGCGATTGAGAGCGGGTTTGGTGTGAGGTGTAAACAGAGCGATTGAGAGCGGGTTTGGTGTGAGGTGTAAACAGAGCGATTGAGAGCGGGTTTGGTGTGAGGTGTAAACAGAGTGATTGAGAGCGGGTTTGGTGTGAGGTGTAAACAGAGTGAGTGAGAGCGGGTTTGGTGTGAGGTGTAAACAGAGTGATTGAGAGCGGGTTTGGTTTGAGGTGTAAACAGAGTGAGTGAGAGCGGGTTTGGTGGGAGGTGTAAACAGAGTGAGTGAGAGCGGGTTTGGTGTGAGGTGTAAACAGAGTGAGTGAGAGCGGGTTTGGTGTGAGGTGTAAACAGAGTTAGTGAGAGCGGGTTTGGTGTGAGGTGTAAACAGAGTGAGTGAGAGCGGGTTTGGTGTGAGGTGTAAACAGAGTGAGTGAGAGCGGGTTCGGTGTGAGGTGTAAACAGAGTGAGTGAGAGCGGGTTCGGTGGGAGGTGTAAACAGAGTGATTGAGAGCGGGTTCGGTGGGAGGTGTAAACAGAGTGATTGAGAGCGGGTTTGACAGACAGACTGACAGAGAGACAGACAGACAGAGAGACAGACAGACAGAGAGACAGACAGAGAGACAGACAGAGAGACAGACAGACAGACAGACAGACAGACAGACAGACAGGTGGACTGCCGGTTGATCATAAATGATGTTTCAAGCCAGACTCTGATCTGTAAACTAGGGGTGGGCGATGTGTCAAAACCTGTATTCCCAGCCCACCATTCCCAGTCAGAATTCCACAGCTGGAATGGTGCTGACATCTCAGAAACTCAGGACAAGCTGGTGGACAGAAGCCCGGCAGAAGAATGAGATGATGGTGTCAGTTTGTTTTTCATGTTGTAGTATTTGTATCCGTCTATTCTGTCCTATCAGGAGACCAGTAAATCCGTGGCCTTTAATATCCGTTGATTTGATGGGCCATGTGTCGTATCAGAAGGTCCGTCTACTGTTTGTGTTTATATGTTTAGCGTCTCATGGCTGTTCTCCTCTCTTCTCTCTCACAGCAATGTCCAGCTATCTGTATATCGTGAAGTACGAGTTTCCTCTGGTCATACAGGCCTTTCTCAAGGTGGACACGCCATCAGGGTAAGTGTGTGTGGTAATACTCCTGTTTAATAATACCTGACTCAGCTCTGATATTCTCTCAGGGCCATGTGAACACAGAGCTGTTAAATCCAGATAAAGCCCAATATCACTGTACATCATATATACATACAGCAGCTACTGTCCACAGTCCATCTACACCTGCAGAGCCCATTTACATTGACGCAGTGTCCAGTCCATAGATAGATAGATAGATAGATAGATAGATAGATAGATAGATAGATAGATAGATAGATAGATAGATGGATGGATGGATGGATGGATGGATGGATGGATAGATAGATATGTTTTATGGTCAATAGTTCAGTGAATAGACAGAGGAGGGCCGATCCCTCCACACATTCACACACAAACATACACATATGCAAACACAAACACACTGTATGTGTGTGTGTATCTGTGTGTGTGTGTGTGTGAGAGAGAGAGAGAGCGTGTTTGTGTGTTGGTGTGTGTGTGTGTGTGTGTGTGTTTGTTTGTGAGAGAGCGTGTTTGTGTGTTGGTATGGGTATGTGTGTGTGTGTATGTGTGACTGTATGTATGTGTGTGTGTATCTGTGTGATTGTGTGTGTGTTTCTGTGTGTGTATGTGTGTCTATGTGTATTTGTGTGTGTTTCTGTGTGTGCATGTGTGTGTATGTGTGTGTCTGTGTGTGTGTGTGTGTATCTGTGTGTGTGTGTGTGTGTGTGTGAGAGAGCACGTGTTTGTGTGTTGGTGTGTGTGTGTGTATCTGTGTGTGTGTGTGAGAGAGAGCACGTGTTTGTGTGTTGGTGTGTGTGTGTGTGTGTGTGTGTGTGTGTGTGTGTGTGTGTGTGTGTGTGTGTGTGTGCTGATCAGTGTTGATGTTAATGCTGATTCCCTCCGTCTGTGTGTAATTAGTGACTGGCTGTGTGAGAGGGGGAGGTTGTGATGTGGTCAGTTTCCCTCAGATCAGTGCTTCTGAGTCACACACGCGGGTCATAATGATGTGTGTGAAGGTCAGGTCTCAGCAGGTAGGAGGTAGGTGAAGGCAGATGGTAGATGTAAACTCTGGAGCTCAGCTTGGCAGAAGACTTGCGCTGAGACGCTCAAGGGCGCCTTGAAATCGCCATGGAAACGACCTATGACTGTCTGCAGTCTATTTGCATTCGAGCCCTCCTGGGCCAGTCAGGAAACTCGCAGGACAGAAGGAGACCATGACGCACTTGAGCAGAGGGTTTGCACAGCGATTGTTTACTTCTAGAGTTCAGGTGCGTTAGCACGATGGTGCAGTTGGTGGTGCTGTCCCTTACAGCATGAAGGGGGTGGGTTTGATTCCCTGACCGGGCAGTCGGGGTCCTTTCTGTGTGGAGTTCTCCATGTTCTCTCTGTGCTTGCGTGGGTTTCGTCCCACAGTCCAAGGACATGAGTCCAACAGATGAGTTGGAGATACTACATTGTGTGTGTGTGTGTGTGTGTGTGTGTGTGTGTGAGAGAGAGTGGGTATGTCTGTGTGTCTGCTCTGCGATTGCTTACCCTCAAAGTCAGATACAATCAAATTGGGCCATGACATGGCAGTGTTTAATACAGAACCATAACAGTTTATCTGATACACCAAACGTGGTCTTGGCTGACCACTGGGTTTTGGAAGGGTGGAAATCAGATTTGTCACCGAGCATATGTGTTTAATGCTGGTTAGCGGGAGCTCTTTCCTGGAGTAAGCGGATCTTCGTTTGGCTTGTGGCTGGACGGGAGGAGGGTCATCCCAAAACTCTCACTCTCTCTTCCTCTAAATCTCTTAAGCCGGTCATTCTTCCCCTCATTAAGACCGGGGCTCTCCCAGACAGCTGGCCAAAAGGAACAGAAAATCCTTCCTGGCCTGCTGCATCATGACCTGGAACAGGAGACGGGCATTACAGGAGAGAGGAAAAGAAAGAGAAGTGAGAGAATCCTGTCGCATCACCACCTGGAACGGGAAAACGTGCGATGCAGAAAGAAAGGAGGGGACAAAAGGAAAAGAGAGAATCCCTCCGCATCATTGACACAAAATGTGAAGTGGGAAAAAGACAATAAAGGGAAACAAGGAGAAAATCCTGGAATGGCATGACCTGGAACAGGAAACGGATGATGCCAGAAAAGAGAGGAGAAGAAAAAGGCAAATCCTTCCTGACCTGCCACATCACTACCTTCTCTGCCTTTCCTTGGCTTGTCTTTTCCTTTTGGCCTGCTGTCTAAGAGGGCTCAGGGAACGGAGGGACTTGGTGAGGAGGAGCGTGTGGGCAGGAAGAGGGTTCACACTTTGTGCTTGTTGAGAATTAGGTGTTTTGTAATTGAGCTGATGAACCGAGCCGCACGTGGTGTCCTTCCAAGACTCGGTCTTGTGGGTGAAGCAGGGTGAGTCAGACAGTGAGACCAATCCCAGCACGCATACGTGCACCACTGTAGCTGAAAAGCTGTCACGCTGCTCCTAACCCGGCCGAACCTCAGAGAGGCCTCCTGGCATAACAGCAGCATTTCATTCGCTGTGTTCGGCTCAATTTTGCATTCATGATTGATGAACTTAACACAGTTGATGTTTTGTGATGCCTTCAATTCCCGTCATATCATGATATCATGCATTGGAGCGCACATGAACGGTACTGCACACTGCCAACATCAGCCAGACGGCTTGCAGATTACCAACCACTGTTGATGTGCACTGTTACTTAACACTGTAGCAAGCTAACAGAACACTCACACCATATTCTACAGCAGTGTTGACCACATGAGGTTGCACAGCAGCACTATACAAGTTAGCATCTTACCTGAAGGTCTGTTACAGCAGCTATAAGCTCTAAATGTCTGGTCTCAGGCTGCTGTAGCTGTATGATGCTAACATGCACCACCGGTCTCCTTATGTTTAGCCTAATGCTTTACTTAGCACTCATGACACTATGCAGTCCACCTTAAAAAATGATTTCCAGTGTCTCATAATTATCCTTGTGGCTGCAACCAGGCCAGTCCTGAATTCACACTTGATTAAGTTTGTCACAGTCTCTTTATTGCCCGGTACACGGTGGGCAAACCGATATGACTTTCCCTATTCATTCAGCATCTACAACACCCCTTCCCAAAAAGCTCCTAAAAATACACACTCCCATATAGCATGTATGGATGTACCCCGTTCCTTTTGGCATTTCCAGGCGAAGTGCATTCCTGACCACGGAACGTCCCGGAAGCCAAACATATTAGCGCTTCTAATGAAGAGTAATCTGCTTCCTTGTGTACACAAACTGTGATCTCGTTGGGTTTAGATTGCCCTGAATGTAGGGACGGTTCTTTCAGGTTCGGCTTTCATACAAAAACAAGCATATTTATTGTGAATAGGCCTTGAGACTGCATCGTCAGCACAGCTACCCGTCCGCTGAATTAATTAAAATCATAAATAAACCGAATACCAGCGTGCCGTGACCCAGAAGGACACAGTTATGTAGGTCCTTATAGACCTGATTATATGGCGTCTTCCTGCTGCTACTGTGTTCAGCTATGCTCATGTATCTGTTCGTGGTTATATAGAACAGCGTGTCATTCGGTGTCAGACACCACATAATCAAGTCTGCTTGACAAGACGGCACAGCTTGAGGCGAATGTATGCTGGTTTAAACCTGCTGTTATGTGCTAATTGGGTATATGCTTCCTCTATTAGCCTCGTAGCTCAGGTACAAAGCTAACACCGGACACCGAACACGCAGCTACCTCACTGTCTGTGTTCTTTCTGCTTGTTTTCTCTCCCTCTTTCTTAGAGAGTGGTATCTGGATGGTAATTACCTGGTGATGATCGTCTCCGTCTGCATTATTCTTCCTCTGGCTCTGATGAAGCAGCTGGGTAAGTCATGATCCTCCTCAGGCCTTTTTCCTTCACAAACGTCCAGACACGCTGAGCAGTTTCTCCAGCGATTAACCCTCCATCCCCTCCACCCCCCACACACCCCCACCCGCCCT
>CM067494.1:16871121-16907349 GCA_034552555.1 Semaprochilodus insignis | reverse complement strand
TTGGTGTTTCTAATAAAATGGCCAGTGAGTGGAAGCACAAGGTGGGTGTTTCTAATAAAGTGGCCAGTGAGTGGAAGCACAAGGTTGGTGTTTCTAATAAAATGGCCAGTGAGTGGAAAGACAAGGTAGGTGTTTCTAATAAAGTGACCAGTTAGTGGAAGGACAATGTAGGTGTTTCTAATAAAGTGGCCAGTGAGTGGAAGGACAAGGTAGGTGTTTCTAATAAAGTGGCCAGTGAGTGGATGCACAAGGTGGGTGTTTCTGATGAAGTGGCCAGAGAATGGTCTGTCAGAGCTGGTCAGTATAAGGTTCGCCTGTCCAAGGACTGAGCTGAAGCTGATATTGAATGTTCTGGTGTTTATATAAATGTCCATATTAGAGAAATATTATACACTGTATGTTAGTGTTATATGATGTAGTTTTATAGATTTCGGGAGAATAAATGTAATGTGTGTGCGTGTGTGTGTGCGTGTGTGTGTGTGTGTGCGTGTGTGTGTGTGTGTGTGTGTGTGTGTGTGTGTGTGTTCCAGGGTATCTGGGCTACACCAGCGGTTTTTCTCTGAGCTGCATGGTCTTCTTCCTTATCTCGGTATGTCCTACTTACACACCAATCAGCTCTGAGAGTCCCACAGCAGCGCAAATCATTACTGAGCACCCACTCGCACTGTGCTGACTGAGAGAGACTTGCACACAGCGCTGATTGGTTCTGGGTCCAATCAGCGCTGTATAATCCTTTTACTCAGCACAACAAGTGAATATTTTCATCCCTCTCTTCACAGCACCCCCCCACATCTATCCCCCTCCTTAGTATCTCCCTCTCCCACAACAACTACAGAAGTTACTGTTGTTACTCAGTATGGGCGGATAGATTGATGAGTCGATTGCTTGATTGATTCGATTGACTCTTCAACTGATTCATTGATTTGTTGATTCATTGATGAATAGCATGAATGGATGGAATGAACTAATTTACTGATTGATGAACATTTGATGGACAAATAGATGGGTGAATGAATGAATGAACACATGAATTAGGCACCTGCTTTTCTCCCATGTCAGGTGATTTACAAGAAGTTCCAGGTGCCATGTCCGTTTGTGGAATTTTCCAACCGGACGATGGATTTGAACATTAGTGCCGGCCATGGCGAGTGCACCCCCCACATGTTCAACCTCAAAATCCAGGTGAGATTCTGCACCTTACCTGACCACAGATGGGTAAAACATGCTAACGTGGCTAACAGTGCATCAAACGCGGTAGGCTTAGGATTAGTGTAATGTAATTTTCATCATGCTAATTGGTGGACTTAGACGTTCTCGCATCCCCAGCAAAGAGAACGTGTGGGAACTTAAACACATTGCAGTTTTAAAGTTCACGGCTGATCGATGTGCTAAATTAGGCCGAGCAGCGGGGAATATGGGAAAGAACTGGCATTTACTGGCCGTACGCCTTTTTTCCCCCCTTCGTTCTTTTCTCTCTCGCTGAGTTCACTGAGTACACCCTCCAGGATGGACTATTCAAGCTGTCTCATTTACCCCATAATGTGTAACCTGTGTTTAGCTCACACCCACAGTTCATACAGTTGGTGACCACAGACAGTGACCACACACACACGCTCGGTATTTATGTGTGTGAGTGTGTGTTGCTGAACATTTCCCAGTATCAGCATTAGCATCCCAATAAGACGTGTTAGTCTAGGCTAGTTCAGTGTGTTCTCCAGGCCGACTGGACTGGCATCCCTAATCAGCCGAGCGCTGGACTGTGTCCAGAGCCGAGCCAACAATTAGTCGCCTAAACAATTATCCCTCTGTGAAGTGCTCCCATCTTTAATGGACTATGAAGTGGTGGGATGGTAGTTAAGGAGGTTGTGGTTGAAGCCTTGGTAACCATGGTGATGTGTTTTTTTTGTGGTTGTTGTGTGTGTGTTTTCATACATTTTCAAGACCAAACTGTCCAGTAAATAAGACAAATAGGGCATAAATGCTTAATATCTTAATATATATAAATACATGCATATATATATGGTCAGTGGAGCTGGTACATACAAGTACATATATATATATATATACTTGTATGTACCAGCTCCACTGACCATATCGGAGCACTCTGTAGTTCTACAGGTACAGACTGTAGTCCATCTGTTTCTCTGTATACTGTATTACCCTGTTCTTCAATGGTCAGGACCCAACAGGACCACCACAGAGCAGGTATTATGTGGGTGGTAGATCATTCTGACACTGACGTGGTGGTGGTGTGTTAGTGTGTGTTGTGCTGGTGTGAGTGGATCAGAAACAGCAGTGCTGCTGGACACCTCAGTGTCACTGCTGGACTGAGAATCGTCCACCAACCAAAACTGTCCAGCCAACAGCGTCCCGTGGGCAGCGTCCCGTGGGCAGCGTCCTGTGACCACTGATGAAGGACTAGAGGATGACCAACACTGCACTGTGCAGCAGCAGATGAGCTATCATCTCTGACTGTAGATCTACAAGGTGGAGCAGCAAGGTAGGAGTGTCTAATAGAGTGGACAGTGAGTGGACACAGTGTTTAAACACTCCAGCAGCACTGCTGTGTCTGATCCACTCACACCAGCACCACACCCACTAACACACCACCACCACGTCAGTGTCACTGCAGTGCTGAGAATGATCCACCTCCCACATAGTACCTGCTCTGTGGTGGTCCTGTGGGGGTCCTGACCACTGAAGAACGGAGTAATACAGTGTACAGAGAAACAGATGGACTACAGTCTGTAACTGTACAACTACAGAGTGTCCTATATGGTCAGTGGACCAGTGTAGAAACAAGGAGGTGGTTGTAATGTTGTGGTTGATTGTATGATGTCTTGCATATAGTTAATCCATATGGGATGTAGGTCTGACCCCACATGTTGACCCTATATAAAAACTGGCCTCTCTGTTTGTATTTATAGACAGCCTACACTATTCCCATCCTGGCCTTTGCGTTCGTGTGCCACCCAGAGGTGCTGCCGATTTACACGGAGCTGCGCAAGTAAGTGCCTCGATCTCAAGCATTCCTCCTGGCCTGATCTGAGGTCAGTCACGGCTAGGGGTGTAAAATATCAATCCATCAGTCCGTGGGTGGCAGTTTAGTTGCATCCATTTGGAATGTTGGAACACTGCAAAGAATGAAATCTTGGCATGTCAAATCATCTTATATGTAGTTTTGAAAAGTTTTGAAATTTTCAGTTTTGAAATTTATTTTGGCCAAAAATGAGGTCATACTTTGATGCACATTATAATAAATCCCAAAGTAAAATGATCTTATATCTAGTTGATATATCTTAAAAGTCTCATTTTGAGGTTATTCTAAGCAATTTTAAGGTCTGTTTAACTTCAAATTTCAAGACATTTTGTTTGTTTCAAGTCATTTTAGTAACCCAAATTTTCTCACTATCATGGTAGATAATTTCTCTGGTTTCAAGCAAATATCTTAGAATAAGCTGAATTATCTGCCAATATAGTGAAAAAAACTGACTTACTAAAATCACTTAAAAGCTTAAAATTAGCTTAGAATAACCCCAAAATAAGAATTTTACATATGTCAACTTTATCATTTTATCATTTATATCATTTACTAGCCAATATATCATTTTTTGCAGTAAAAAGGGTTTAGAATAATATTTAAAAGTTATGAGCTGAATTTTTGACCAGAAATTGATTTTTATTTTTTATTGATTTTTATAGTTTTTTTTTTAAACTGATTTTTTTTTATAGTTTGTATTTCACTACAAAATTATAAAAAAATAGATATCATGGAATGTAAAATCATCTTTTATCTAGTAGGTAAGTTCTTGTTTTGAGTTGTAAGCTCATTTTAGGATTATTTTACTAATTTACAGGCATTTTTATTAGACATTTACAGGCGTGTTTCAAGTGATTTTAGTAAGCCAAATGTGCTCACTATAATGGAAGATAATTTGGCCAGTTTAATACAAATTGTATTAAAATTTTGTTGCAAAATGATCTGCCAATATAGTGAGAAAATTTGGGTTACAGAAATCACTTGAAACAAGTAGAAAATATCTGGAGATCTGTTAAATAATCTTAAAATGAGACTTTTAAGATATATCAACTAGAAATATAAATATAATATAGAAGTATAATGTAATTTTACTTTCCAAGATCTTATTATTGCACAGTACAGTGTAAGTACTGCAGTTTCTCCGGTCACATTTGTGCCTGCAGTGCGTTTTTGAGAGTAATCCTGTCGTAGTGAGGTTTCACGATTCACCAGATCGGTTCCTGAAGAATCGTGGCCCGAGTGCTCGTAAGGTCAGACATTAACACCCCTAGTCACGACTCTGGCTGTGACGTGAATGTGGTCACGCTGTGATTGGCTGCTCAGGGTTGGGGGAGGGGTTCAGCCGTGACTAATGCTGTGGATGGTCTGATATTTTCTCTGCATTGTGCCTGGCTCGTCATTCCCGTCACCCTCATGTTGCACAGTGATCTGGGCTTAAAGCAGGATTCAGCTAGCATGCCATGACTCATCTGAAGCTGCTGAGCCAAAGCAGACACAAGTGTTTTTGGTCCAGTGCTGGCGTGTCCCCTACACTGCATATTTGAGCATTTCTCTGCTCTAGCACACACGCCGCTCAAGTCATGAGCTCAGTTCAAAGATGTTCTTGAGAGAGCAGGGAATACAGTGAAATACACACTGCAGGGGAACGACACTAGCAGAACTGGGGAACACTGGTGTAGAGCGTTTTAACTAGCTGTGATATTTTCTTTGAGGTCATATGAATTTATTAATGCTGCCAGAAACCGACTGATATTTATGAGAAGTTTGTTTAGCTTGATTTTGAGGAATTAACTGTATTATTCTCTTATGTCTTTATTTTACTGCTTTAACAGATTGTTGAGCACCAATCAGTTGGTCCATACTCTCTGTGGGTCAAATGCTCTTCCAAAGCTGACATGTGTATATTTACCCGATGCTCTTATCCATATTCCTATTACAGGTAGGCCAGTGTAGTGTTAGGAGTCTTGCCCAGGGACTCTTAATGGTGTAGCACAGCATAGTCACCCAGACTGGGACTCGAACCCCAGTCTCCCACATGGGTTGGTGGCTCACTGGCAGGTAGTGGTGTTATCTTTTGCGCTACACCAACATGTTTTGTGCTGAATGCACGTTTCCATCAAATGTTGCTGGAATTACAAGGTTATTAAATAGCTGTAAAATGAATAATGCTACATTCATTAGAAAGCGATATTTACAACAATCATGAGCTACAAAAACTGGGCTACAAACATTCCTGTCATATCTGTAAGAGCTCAAAAAGTTTCCTCTTCTGAATGAAGTCAAGTCAAATGTATGTACAGTTCTGGAAATAAAGAAGAGCCCACTCCAGGTTCTTCTTAAATCAGCATCTCCACATGTACAGCAGGTTCTTAGTGAGGAACAGAAGGTTGGGTTCTAGCTTTACTGGCAGATACAGTGAGCGTCTGGTTCATAAGAACAAGGTCAAGCAGCAAACACACAGGACAACACAGCTACAGACTGGCAGAGGGCCAAAACCTCTCTCTACTGACCGTGATGAGCGCCACCTCATTCCAATATAACTTAACCACCGTAAGATGACCTCAAGTGACCTACAGAGAGACTGGTGAGCGGTGGCTGGGGTGAAACGCACAGCGAGCATGGTTCTAAAAACAGGCTTCTGGAGGGTCATTAGTGATTTTCTAAATAAACAGATCTAAATACAATATTTGATCTGGAATTTGGGAGACGTGTTTCCAGTAGTGTATAGAATCAAACAGAACTGCTCATTTTGGTCAAACACAAACCCAGAAACTGTACAACTAGAGAAACTGATCATTTTGAGGTGGTCTCTTAATTTTTTCCAGAGCTGTATATGTGCTTTTTACACCAGATGTTGTCACAAAGCAGCTTTACAGAAAATCCAGGTCCAAACCCCCAGTGAGCAAGTCAGAGGCGACAGTGGCAAGAAAAACTCCCTTTAATGTCGGTATCACATCATATCAGTGAAGCACTGGGTAACTAAAACCACAGCGTCTGCATGTAATGTTATATGACCATTAGATTAGATTAGATTAGATTAGATTAGATTAGATTAGATTAGATTAGATTAGACAGGAATTAAAGAGGAGGATTATGAATCTACATTACAGTTGAATGTATAAGTTTGGGCACTGCTGGTTAAATGACCTTGATGATATTCTAAGTGAAAGTAAGTGAACCCGCCCTCTGCAGACACACACTTAAAGGGCCCGTATCACAGAAGAAGCTGAAATGAATCCAGTATATGAACATAGTTCAACTTTCCTCTCTCAGTCCATATACAGTATATGGTAACTAAGCTGCCGGTTTTGAACTGTTTGTTTTTGTGGAGTCATGAGAACAAATATATTTCCATACATACGTACAGCTAGTTATCCTACAGCCATGTAGCCCTGCCCATGCACACCGATCACACTGATGTTATAAGGCACAGTAACGGACGGCCAATCAGAACAGAGATAGAAGAAAAGTAAATCTAAGATGTAGTTCAAATATCTTAAATTTCTTATTTAGAGATAATAAAAGTAAAAATATGTACCTGGAAATAAGTCAAGATATTTTAGAATTAGCTCAAAATAACCCCAGAATGAGGCTCTTAAGACACATAATAAAAAAACACTGATTTTTATTTTTATTTTGGCTACAAATTGAGCTCATACTTTGATGAACATTATTATAAACTGCAAGTAACATAATCTTATATAATAGTTGAAATATCTTACATTTTTTATTTTCAGGTCATTCTAAGCTAATTTTAAGATTATTTTACTTATTGCAAGGCATTCCTCAGTATATTGGCAGATATAATATTAATACAGTATATACCTATATATATATAAATTTTGCTTTGCTTATGAAATGTGCTTGAAACAGGTCAAATTATCTGTCAATATAGTAAGAAAATAAGGCAACCTAAAACTACTTAAAACAAGTAAAACCTTTGTCAAATAATCTTAATATTTGCTTAAAATAACCTGAAAATTAGACTTTTGACATGTAACAATATAAGATCATTGTACTTGACAAGATCTCACTTTTTGCACTGAGCAGTATGTAACATGATGCAATCTGTGGAATTCACAATTGTCAGGCACACAGAACTTGGCCGACGCGAGCAGAGCCAAAAGCCAGAGGGGTTTTATTTAACAAACAGGTGGCTGAGCACAACAGCAAATAACAAGCACACATATAAACAGGGCCATGCCGGGTCCAGAATAAGAGACAAGCAGGACATCAAAACAAGCCAGCAACCCAATCCGAAGGGAAATCCAAGAGAATGATCAGAACACTCAAGGAGAGTCAGAACCAGGGAGAAAAGAGCAGACGAAGCCAAAGGGAGAAACGAGAGAGAGAAAGTCAGAGACTCCAGAATCCTCCTATCATAAGAAACAAGGAAATGCACCGTCCCTCCTCCTCTTTTCTTAGCAGTCTAGAAGAAGCGTTCAATCTTCCTCCCTTTCCTCTCCGAGAGCGTCTCCAGCGGTGGAAAGCTGCACCAGTGTTAACTCTTCTTCTGCTTCTATCTATATCACTTCTTCTGTTAGCTGCTAAACGTGGTTTCTTGCTTAGAGCATGCGGTGATGGCGGCGCCAGTCGCCTGCCAAGAGCTTCAGCCATGGTTGTACTTACTGCTCCTTTCATTGGCTACCTGCCCTTAAATGATCTAACCAGGAGCAGCAGCACCTTCAACATGACTGATAAGAGGTTAGCGTACGCCGTTCATCCTCTAGTGTTGGACTGATTCCACTCCTACATCGCTACAGTGACTCACTATCGCCTCTTCAGGTACACAGTGGTATTACGGGACAGGACGGGCCGGAGCTATCTGATTAGCATGCTATCTTCAGTAGATCTCCCTGCAATATGATTCAGGGTCATCTTTAACACACCGTCAGAACTGTCATTTCTTCACATCCTGTTGATGAATCTAGTTATTTTGGAACATTTTAAACTACAAATCTTACACACTGCACCTTTAAAGCGACAGAAGCGTCCTGTTTAATTCTGGAGGATAAAGAGAGGTTGGAAAATGAGGAGGTAAAAAAGAACTAAGGGTCGTTTTTGGTGCCTTAAACCACACAGATGTAATAAACATATTAAATGCAGGAAGTAAACAGTAGTTCTGTAGTAAATGTGTGTGTTCTTGTAGAGGACGTGTTAAACAGGAGTTACCAGGAGTGACCAACCTTATATATACACCTCCGGATGTATTACATTACATCACAGTTGTCAGTGTTTTAGGGCCTTTATGTCAGGCACAGTGTTCATACCGGTTGGAGGAGGTAGAAGATCACAGTGGTGACTAACGTGGAGTCGTACAGAGCTGAAGAGTGTGGTGAGATGGTCAGTCAGGGTTTACAGGACCGACTCAGGCCGACAGAGACAGAGAGAGAGAGAGAGAGAGAGAGAGAGAGAGAGAGAGAGAGAAAGAGAGAGTGAGTGTATGTATTCTCTGATTTCAGCCCCACCAAGAAAAAGATGCAGCATGTCTCCAACATCTCCATCGCTGTCATGTACGTCATGTACTTCCTGGCTGCGCTGTTTGGATATCTGACCTTCTACGGTGAGGCGCACGGGCACGGTCCGGGTCATTTCACTCCTTCTTTGTTCTTTTATTCCCTCCTTCCTTTCTTTCTTCCTCTCTTTCTTTCTGTAAAAGTGGAATAAACAGTGGGAGAGACGTACTGAAGGTAAAAACTGCATGTGGTTACGGATGTTGCATGAGGTTACTGATCTCTGCAGTCGCTTCTGTTTCTCTCTCTTTTGTTTCACCCTCATTACTCACTGTGGTTACACAGCACTTTACAGGACGTTCCAGTGACAAAGCGAAGAATACATGCACAGAATATATATATATATATATATGGTTAATTAAAAGTCTCGTTATTGTTAAATGATTTTAAAGGTGCCATTAGCGTTTATTCAGCATGTTCATTTGCTCAGTCTAGAAGGTATGTGAGTTTGTTAAGGGTGAGAAATGTCCAGATGTGGTTCTACACCCACATTTACACCCTATGATCAGGTCCTAAAATGAAAGAAGCCGTTTTCTCTGTTTTGCTGAGCTCATGAATAATTAGATGAGCTCTGCTCTGATTGGCTGGTTTACAGCGAGACGCCGCCCATAATGATCACACAGAAGCAACAGACTAAGTAAATAAACTAAATAAAATGAGCCTCTGTGTAAATAAGCTCCGCCCTCATACTATTTAGTTAGCTATGGTAGTCGGAGCTAATGCTAGTAGCTAACGTTACCTATACGTTGTTAAAGAAAGGAAGTTCATTAGTATTCATTCTGGTGGCATGATCAAGAGATTTTATTACAGTATATAATGTACAATATTTTCAGCACTGATGTGTACATATACACATGTCTTTATAAACACGGGACATGAGCCTAATGTACAATATGAGTATAGTATACAGTTTTAATTTTCTGTGTATGTATTCTCTGAACATTTATGGAGGCATATAAAAGGTGTTCTGTTGGTGAAATGTATCTTAATTACTGTGCTTAGACAATATGTTAGTGTAAGTGCAGTAGTATTGGATATGAAGCCGGTTCCTGAGGGAGTTTTCCTTTGGCAATTGTAAAGTGAGATCAGTGCTCCCTCTAGTGGTCAGAGGCGAATATGACACTCAGTGGTGCATAAACCACAAGCCCACTATCTATAGACTACATACTACATAGCCAGACAGTCAGTCTGATAACTTTTTCTCTCTACGTGTGTGTGTGTGTGTGCGTGTGTTTGTGTTTACCTGTGTGTGTGTGTGTGTGTGTGTGTGTGTGTGTGTGTTTACCTGTGTGTGTGTGTGAGTAGATAAAGTGGAGGCTGAGTTGTTGCACACCTACAGCAAGATCGACCCGTATGACACTCTGATCCTGTGTGTGCGCCTGGCTGTACTGACCGCCGTCACCCTCACCGTCCCCATCGTTCTGTTTCCTGTGAGTCAGCACATACACACACACACACACATACACATGCACACACACACATACACACATACTTGTTTTAGTACAAAGTCAGGATGTGAAACCCCATCTGTATATACATAAGCAAGTTACAGTATGTTTCCTATGTATTTTGTATGTGTAAGTATCAATAATCAGTATGTAATAATAATATGCCCCCACAGACATATATATATATATATATATAGCATTTTGTATTCTATAAGTGTTAGGGAGTTTGTACTGCTATTTTATTAACCTCAGGAAACAATAAAAATCATTATACTTAATATTTTAGTATACAGTTAAATATCAGAATACTTTTCACAATAAACAATATGTATCACAATCTCTGTGAACAGTTAGTAGTTGATGTTTCACAGGTTGCACTAAATCTAGTTAAACAGGACAAATCATGCTGTCTTTATAATGAAAATGCAGTTTTTTAGAATCAGAAATGCACATTATTTACAATAATAACAAACGTTATCATGATAACAGTAATTAAAATATCATCAAATTGCCCCCCCAAACCTGAAAATATACACAACTAGCACAGTGGTACTGGTTACATTTACACCTCATTATTCTCTCAAGCGGCTTCTAGGGATGCTTTTCCAACCTGCACCAAATATATATATATATATATATATATATATATATATATATACATCATTTCAGTCTAAAAGTTTTGTCTTGCGAATGAAGTCATAGACAAACATCGAATTTACAGTTTGTCTGTGTATGAGAAACAAAACTTGTTTCAGTGGTCAGGAGCAGCATACGACTGCTATTCTCTGGACTGCTACATTAAACATAAGCATTTTTAAACTTGCACGTGACTGACACCCAGACGAAGCAGTACAGTATGACTCGTTTGTGCGACTCATGCTGGTGTGAATCTCTCTGGTTTAATCAGATGTTGTGATGTTTGGTGCGATGCAGGTGAGGAGAGCCATCCAGCAGCTTTTCTTCCCCAATAAAACCTTCTGGTGGCCCAGACACATCGCCATCGCCATCGTCCTTCTCACCACCATCAACCTGCTGGTCATCTTCGCCCCCAACATCCTGGGCATCTTTGGAGTCATAGGTCAGTAACACTGATAAAACTGGAATTGATTTTCGCGGGGATTAGAGCTTTAATCAGGCCTTAAATTCTGGCTTGGAAAGATTTCTGAATTGACCCGACTCACATCATCAACTTTTGAGTCTAAACTGACCCAAATATTACACAATTCTGTCTGAACCCGACCAAACCCAGTGTTAGCAGTCTGGTCCTGTTGGATTCTGACAAATATGACAACCTCTAAAACTTAATAGGTATATTAGGTTCATATATTTATGATGGTGGTTGACGTTGCTACTCTGCTGTCTGCCTTCTTCTCAAATCAATAACCAGCAAACACACTCTGAGTAGTTGCTAGTACTTTAGTGTAGTGCAGTGCATAGTAATGTAGTGAAGTGGGTAGTGCAGTGCGGTGTAGTGTGGCATGCAGTATTGTGTGGTGTAGTACAGTGTAGTGTGGTGTGTAATGTAGTGTAGTGTAGTGGAATGTAATGTAATGTAGTGTGTAGTTCAGTAGTGTGGTGTAATGTGGTGTGTAATGTAGTGCAGTCCAGTGCAGTACAGTGAAATGTAGTGCAGCGTAGTGGAATGTAATGTAAAGTAGTGTGCAGTGTAGTGCAGTGTATTGTGTTGTAGTGTGCAGTGTAATGAAGTGTGTGATGCAGTGCATTGTAGAGCAGTGTAGTGTAATGCAGGATAGTGAGGTGTAGTGAAGAGTGTAGTATTGTGCAGTGAAGTGTGTAGTGTAGTGCAGTGCTACGTAGTGCAGTGCAGTTGAATGCAATGCAGTGCAGTGTAGTGTGTTGTAGTGTGCAGTGTAATGGAGTGTGTGATGCAGTGCATTGTAGTGTAAGGTAATGTAGGGTAGTGCAGTGCAGTGTAGTGTAGTGTGTAGTGTAGTGCAGTGCTATGTAGTGCAGTGCAGTTGAATGCAATGCAGTGAAGTGTAGTGTAGCGAAGTGTAGGACTGCTATACATGTTATCTCTCTCGTTGCCCAGATATTAGAGTGCACTGCTTAGTCCAGCGGTCAGAACCTGATGGCCTGATCTGCACCCTGACCGAGTGGAGATGTTACTCTCATTCATTCCACTGCTTGCTTCCGATCACAAGAATACTTCCACCAAATCTGTCTAACATGGCCTGTTTATAGAGGAAGCTAGCAGAGCACAGTTGCTAGCAGTTACTTAAGTAATCCTTTTAAGATTAGAAATTTGCCAACAGGGGTCTAGAAATAATAACCCTTTTCATCTCACAACCAGTTTCTAATCACACAGATAGATCAATCAGGGCACGCTAACAGTAGAGGCTAACAGGTACTATGCTAAAATCATATTAAATAGACAAACTGATCTTACAGAGTGGTTGGAAGTAAGATTATGATGCAACCAAGACATGATGCTAATCATACAATACAGGAGATAGAACAGAAAGAACAGTGTACTGGAAATATGTACAGGTAGTGGTATGTACAAGTGACCTGAGGTTGTTGAAACATCAGCTTCATGCCCTTCTAGCTCCACTTCTTTTCTAACTACGCTAGTATGTTTGGCAGTAACTCTCTTTCAGTCTATAATCCCACTCGTGCTGTGCTGAGTGAAAAATCCCCCTCCCACAGTGGAGCACTCTTAATCTCTGGCGTGAGTACAGGAGCTCCGAATACAAATCCTGTGACCGTTACACAACTGGACCTTTTGTTTTTATCAAATTTAAATGAATTTTTTGTCTGCCTTGTTCTCTGGCTTTCGTGCAAGTACACTGTGTCTCTCTCTAAGACAAACTCACTGGGCTTGTTCCAGTACAGCTGTCCCCTCTCACCCTTCGACGCTTCAGTGCTGTGGGGGGCCACTCTTAGTCTTTCGTTCAATCACTTAATCAGAATGTTGCTGTCGCGAGTCTATTTTATCAGCAGACATAGTTTTACATGAATTAGAAATGCCACACCCATTCAAACAGGATAATTACCCCCTTATCCTAACAAAAGGATTTAACTGAGTCAACCTAAAAACAGTGCAGCATTAAAGGACTCATAACAAGGAAAAACAAATATCGGCTCACCTTTGAAATCAAATAGTTTGACATGATGTAACAATGTTAAAGCTTCAAAATGCTTCAAAAAGCTTCGTACACTCTCAAGTCCATACAGTCTGTCTGTGGGAAGCTGCAAAATCAGCCCGTTTATTGTTTTTGTGATGTCACAGAAACCAACAAATTTGCTTGTATCTGCCTATGTAGCCTACGACACATTACCCAACCTATTGTTGGGTTGTTTTGGATTTAGTTGTTTCATAAGTGGACATAACGTACATAATAATTGGAGGCTATGGGCCCTTTAATGGTTGGGGTAAGGACTAGTCATTCAACAGTGCTAAAGTAAACATGAGACTGGTCCCACATAATATCGTGAACCATAATGTCTGCTGATTACAGAGCACATATCACCCCAATGTAAAAGAGGAGCAAAGCGCTCCTGCATCTAAACCTTCTGATAGTGTTTAAAGCTCTAAATGGACCCTAAAGCACCTCACTGACCGTCTGTCTGTGATCCAACACGTGATCTTAGATCTGCAGTACTAGCCTTCTGAGAACACCTTCTGTAGAATGCAGTAACAGCGGCGAGGCCTCCTTCGGTTTCTGTGTTTCTAAATGGTTTAACATGTTTATTTAATTGCTTAACTTCTTTGTTTGTTTGTTGAACTTGTGAACTGAATAAACACATTAGCTCGTAATCGCTGATTTGCTTTCACACACAAGAATTCCATCCAAACCGTGGATCGATGGTAGCTTCATCCGTCTCCTTGTCTCTTTTCCTTGGATACAAACACATGAAAAGAACAGTGCCTTACGTCCACAGCAGTCAGTTTCTCACCATCAGAAACTTAAAAAGGGACAGTACAAACTGAAACACTCATGCAATCACACGCACAAGCCAGGAGCAAACAGTTTCCACACGCTCAGCGAACCGCACCAGAGCTGAAGCGATTTCATGAAGACCAGAGATCAGTTCTTTATCAGGGCTCGAATGCCGCTTTCACACTTGACCAAATGTACCGAACTCGCAGAGAAAGCAGTTCTGGCTCTGGAAGAAAGGTATAGTGTGGAAACGGCCTTGCATGTAATTACCCTGTCCATTTATATAATTGAGGTTAAGCTTTACAGTGTCTGTGTTTGTTCCCCCTCCAGGTGCTACATCGGCCCCGTGTCTCATCTTCATCTTCCCGGCCGTTTTCTACATCCGGATCGTTCCCAAAGAACAAGAGCCAATGCGTTCGGCACCAAAAATCCTGGTGAGACTCAGAGTCTTGTCTTACTTACAGCCCAGCGTAAGGAAGCTGGAGTTCCTCAGGTTCTTTTAAAGAGCCCGTAATCATGGAAAGCTTCCTCACAGTCAGTAACGGAGTTAAATATAGTGTTTAAACAGTGTTAAACTTTCACAATTCATCTGAGCTGCTAAAACACCAGTTTTGAATTCTTTACTTTTGTGATGTCACAAAAAACAGCATGTTTACATATAGCCACCACACAGTACAGGGCAGCCAATTAGAACAGAGATCATTTGCATATGTCAGGCACAGTGACAAAAGAAACCTGTTTAAATTTGATGTTTGTTGATGTTCTCTCCCACCCTCTCTCTCTCTCTTGCTCCCTCTTTTTCTCTCCCTCTCCCTCTCCCTCTTTCTCTCTTCCTCTCCCTCTCCCTCTCTCCATGTCTCTCTCTGTCTCTCTCTCTCTCTGTCTCTCTCTCTCTCTTTCTCTCTCCACATCTCTCTTTCTCTCTCTCTCTCCCTATCTCTCTCTCCATGTCTCACTCTGTCTCTCTTTCTCTCTCCCTGTCTCTCTCTCTCCCCATCTATCTCTATCTTTCTCTCTCTCTATGTCTCTCTCTCTATGTCTCTCTCTTTCTCTCTCTCTTTCTCTCTCTCCCTATCTCTCTCTCCATGTCTCACTCCGTCTCTCTTTCTCTCTCCGTGTCTCTCTCTCCCCCCATCTATCTCTATCTTTCTCTCTCTCTATGTCTCTCTCTTTCTCTCTCTCTCTCTCTCTCTCAGGCCGCTTGTTTCGCCGGGCTGGGTGTACTGTTTATGATAATGAGCCTGAGCTTCATCATCATTGATTGGACATCGGGGAGCAGCAAAGCAAGCAGTGGGCACTAGGCCCCTCCCACTTTTCCTTTTTGTTTTTTGGTTTAATAAGATTTGTTGTGTTTTCTTATGCCCTCCTGTTTAGTCCTGTTTGGGGTCAGGAGCTGTAGAGCATGCATAATCTCTCAGTGTGCTGCAGACCCTTAAAGTTCTCACTTGCAGAAAGTGCAGGCAGGACGGACTAAGTTCTGTCATACAAGCCGTCTGAAAGCTGACCAGCGGCTCAGTCTCTGTAGACTGTTGAAAAGCAGAAACCTCCACAGAATGACCCGCAGTGGCCACAGTGACTCATAATGACCCAGATGCAGTACTGATGGGCAGAGCTGCTGAAAGAGATTATGCATTCTCACCAAACTGACCCCAAACAGCCACCCCTCCCCTTCTCGTCCATTTCCCCATGTTTATTTGAACGTGACCTCTTTGACCCCAGGCTGGCACCTTCATAGTAAGGTTTTTTTAGTTTTGTGAGGGGTGAAGGTGGCCGCAATTGACCTCTTAATGCTTCTCCCACATCTGTGTACTTTGGTAGCAACTGTTGCTGTTAGATAAGCGTCACAGAACCCAAAAGGAAACAGTAGTACATCATTTCTGCTGAAATAACTGTCACTAGCTGGTTTGTTTCAGGTGGTTGGTATAGTGTAGCGGTTCACACCTTTGCTCTCCGTGCAGTAGCCTGGGGTTCAATTCCCCACCTGGGCAACCACCGAGTCCTTGGGCAAGACTCCTAACCTAGCTGTGCACATGTACACCGTTAGTCGCTCTGGATAAGAGTGTCTGCCAAATGCCAGAAATGTAAATGTGCAGCAGCTAAAGCACATTGGCATCTTTCCCTTAATTCAGCCCTAAATTAGCCTGTCTAATATTACATTTTCAAACTGGAATCTTAAGAATTCTGTCTTATTACTTCACTGCTGTGACTGAGTAGCTTAATGACATTCTCCTGCAGTGCTAAACTAGGACTATTAGAGCTAGGGCTTCACTTTGGGTAATAATAAACATCAAAAGTTGGTCAAAATGGGGGGAAAGGCCAGTTTTCTGCTGGCACACCTATGTAATGTTTCATAGCATGGTAGCACTAAGCTAACACAGGTGCACATGGCCATTCTAAAACATATACAGAGTTTTGAGTTCTACAGTAAAGCTTCCTGGCTGCTGTTTTGCATTCCTAACAACTACCTGGAACCTAAGCTCGCACTCAGTGACGTATCTAGAACTTCCAGAATGCCTGTTATCAATGAGTTGGAACCTTATAGATACAAAAAAACTAATTATCTAATGAGCCAACCAAGCACATCACCATTGTGTAAGTGAGGTCACATGTACAAAACTGTCATGTGACTGCATGCACGATGTTCAGTATAGGCTACCTACGTACTCTATTTGAGTTTGAGTGAAGGATAAAGCTGTATAACTTTCCAGACCTTATAAAGGGCTTATGACTCGTATGTCCAGCTCCTGAAGCCCTAACCAATAGGAGAGCTAGTTCAAGATTTCAGGCCTTTGGTTTCCAGCCTAAAGTTTGGGATAAGAGTTTGGGAATTCTCTGACGGCACAGAAGCCTGAGGTTCCGACCGAATGTTCTGTACTGACAGCATGTACATCAGCACATAGCTTCGGCCGTGCTACAGTTGCTAGTGGTGTAGGCTATGACATTAGCTTTGTTAGCAGACCTCTTTCACCTAAAGTCCAGCTTATCCTACAGCAACAACAGTTACTGTAAGTGAACGCATTTGTGGGCGGAGCATCCCAGTGGGCGGGCTGGCAGTCGATGTATAAACATAGGTGCCTGTGGTACGTCAGTCCACTTTGATGAATTTACTGTCCATCCTGTCTTCAAGATATGACATGGCAATAATCTCCACGACGGCCGAGAAAGCCAAAAGGCCGTAGCTATGACAGCGCTTGGTCGTGTCGACCCCATGACCTTTGGCCCCGATCTCTCGGCCAGTTGCTGTTGTAGCGAATAGCGTCTATAGCACAGTCCCCATGTGACACATATGCAAACTGTACATACGGTGAGTTAAAATACGTGCGTGAGTCGTTTTTATATGTATGGGTTTATATATTGTTGATAATTTCTATATCATATATCAAGTATAAAGGTATATATATATGGGCATCATGTGACAGTGATGTGTTTGCTGTTGAAGCATATCAGTTCCCAAGTAGGGTTTAGAACATAAACGGACTAGTTCATCTGAAAAAACAGAGTTAGCTTCTGCTGAAGTGTTGATAATCTACTGTAGAGTAACAGAAATGGAAAGCACAGTAAGCTGTTGGTCTGGGGTCAACACTGCCATGCTAATGAGCACAAACTGACCCAAGGGCAGATTCTTGCTGCCAAGCAGTGAGTGCTGTTGAGTTGTTTCTGAAAACCTGCTGGAAGTGGACAGAGATAACCAAAAAAGCGACTAATGAAAATCCTAAACGTACAGGGTCGTCTCCTTCAGCGGAGAAGCAGCAGTGAGGGGTGTAAATATTGTGTTTGCCGGTTTTGGCCTGATAAAACTGACAGACTTGCAGTAGAAACTTTCTCGAGATGAGTTTAGAGATATGACCTCACTGTTGTATCTGTTTTCTCGCTCTTTCAGTAGTGAGTATTTATGTCATTGTCACATGGTCATGCTTGTCAAGGACTACGGCCTCAGAGTAACACAGACAAACAGCCCTCCAATTCAATTAATGCTAAAATTATTTTTTTTATATATATGGCACTTTCTGAAAACAAACACTAAGGCACTTATGAACTTAAGTCATATTTACTGTGAGAATCGATCTGAAATTAAGCTGGTTAATTTGTAAAAAAATAATCATTAAATAATAATTTGTTGTTTTTTACCAAAAAAAAAATTGGCCCTTCCCAAAAACAGAAATGCATTTATGAACATAATCCATAAGTTGTCTGGTCTAACTCTTTAAATTGCTATATTACTTAATTATACTATAATTATTATATTAATTATACATTATACATAATTATACTAGTCTAAAGCTCTAAAATTCTGCTAAAGGTTTGGTAAAATACAGCTAAATGACTTTTTATAGAAATGCCAGTACAAACTGTACTTTCTGAAAACAAACAGAAATTGACACATATTTTGTGTATTACATAAGTAGTGTATTACATTAAAGAATTTTGTCGAATTAACAACTATGTGAAACCATAAATCTGTCTAAATTATGCTAATTCTGCTAAAATACAACTAAGATTAACATTTGTTCCAAAAAAACCTCAAATTAGCCATAATTCAGCTCAAATTCAGTTATAAACATAACATTAAGAACATTCAAGTTCTAACTCTTAATTATTTAAATGAGTGGATTATAGAATTGTACCAATATACAGCTGATTGAGACCAGACTTAAATTCAACAAAAATTTGATAAAAATGACAAATTTTTACAACAAAACTTCAAGACTTATGGCACTTTCTGAAATCAAAGAGATATTAACCCATTAAATAATACATATTTTGCATATTCTGATTCTTTAAATTAGTGTTTTACTGTGTTACTCTAGTCTAAAAATTCATGAAACTAGAAATGTAGCTACAGTTATGATTGTGAAATGCTATTTTGTGGAGCATTAAATTTATGGACCCAAATTTGGTGAATTCTTAATGGAATGTTTTATATTTACTGACAACAACAGTAAATATTAAATGAAATGTAATTTGTTGCTACTCTGTAGTTTGTTCGGTACTGTATAAGCACTGAATTGTGATACTCAGCCCTTTTTGAGGCCAGTTCTTGATGGAGCATGAGCATCTGACGGTGACTGAACCAGTAGCGCTAGCACTTTCTGCTGTAAAGCACAATTTAGAGCCATTAAAACACTTACCTGCTCTAGAGACCAAGTGTAATCAATGATAAACTCATAAATTAATATATTTTATAGACAAGAGTTATATGGCCTTCGTACTACTAATTATAAAATGTTTCAAATGAGAGTGTGAGTGTGTCGTGAGTGTGCGCATATGCAAACCCCTCAGTAACTAATGCATTTATATGGATGTTGAACATTGTAAAAGAATGTTTTGACCTCAATAACAGCTACCTTTTTTCTATATACTACGTACAGTGTGGCGCAAAACAAGTCAAAATAGCCTTTAAGTGCAAACGGTTCGTTTTCCAGCCTCATTAATAGCACAAAACATCCGTTTAACAGGAAAACGCACTGTATTTCCCAGCGTTTAGTGTGTCCCCTGTTTGCAGCTTCCATTCTACAGCTTCTCAAGGAAATCTGTAGCCGCACCTCCAAAGCTCAGTCTTAGAAGCTGGTCGCGTTTTCACATCTCTCTCTTGAAGATGGAAGCTGCTCTTTATCTGATGGGGACGGTACCGGGCTACCAGGTTTCCCAGTTTGGAGTCTATCCAGTTTCCCTGTAACTAAGGTGTGAAATACAGAATGTCCTAGGGGAGTCTAGGTCCTCCAGTTAACCTCTTGGACCCCTGGAATGTCTCAAAATCAACATCTCGGGGGGGTAATGCCGAATATGCACTAATGCCGATTCAGGGAAACGTCATAGTTTAGCTGCTTCACTGACCAGTCAGCGGTATTCTTAGCCAACTAGATATGCAGCACTGTTATGCCTCAGGGTGGCGCTGGTAGAAATCAGGTAGCACCGAGTTGGTCCCTCATGACCTGTAACTGTGGCCGGGATTACTATGAAAGCCCTTATTATATGCCATAAAGTTTATAGTTCTAAAAACGTACCTAGTTCTGGTGGAAAGAGGGCATTATTACACCCGTTTCTTAAGCTGAGGATGGAAGAGAAGATGATGAGTAAGCTCTAGAAAAGAGCATCTCCAGAAGAAGAACTGTTCAACCAAACATTTTGTTGCCATTGAACCATCAATGCTGCTATGGTGTGATAGTGAGCAGCCAGTCGGCCATAATGGTACCCCCCAGATTCCAGGGATTTCTTCAAATGCCAGGGATGCCAAAAAGTCAAGCTCAGGCCACAATCTCAGATCTCTGCCAGCTGAACCACCTGCGTACCATGGCCTAAACTGGTCAAGGTGCTTGTTTAAGCTGCTGTTGCCTGCCCACTCTCGCTGCTTCCTCTCCAAGCTAGTGGGTGGGTTGGTCGTTTTTGGGGGTCTGCTCTCCCTGCCTTAGACCAACCGGGTATGGTAGGACAAGGAGGTCCCAGAACAGAGCCAAACCACCAAATATAACCTACTGCGAATTTGTGGTCTTGACTGGAATCATGCTTTGAACTCCAGTTTTGGAAGCACTTGTTTTTCCACGTATTCCGAGTTGACCTCTGTCCTCATGCTAGCGAACGATGATCTGTCTGATCTTGTCTATCTGATCTCGTCTATCTGATCTCGTCTATCTGATCTCCTCAGAAACGTCTCTGAATAATGAACGACTTGCACTTAAAGCCTATCTTGACTAGACAGTAAACAGATGAAGGGTGGTCTTTAGCTTGTGCACAGTACTGCAGGCCCATTATACCAGCCTGTGGAAAGTATCGTGAGCGTGTATGTGTGGCGTCTGTCCCGTCCATGATGTGGAAAGTGTAGTAGAAGCCAGTCAGTGGATGTGCTGTGAGTGACATGCAGTATCTGTGATCAGAAATACGTGTGTAGTTAACTTGTGGTACTTTTTCACTAGTTTGTGTGAAGTAGTTCAGTGATCGAACAGATCGACCCGCGACGTGTGCGTGCGAATGCGTGGGGTGTAAATTAGCCCAGTGTCTCTGCATCGGCGGTTTAAACGTCCCTGCTGCTGCTGTCGGGGGCTCAGAGTCAGGAACATAATGCACTGTAACGCGTAGAAGCTCCAATCAGAAACCAGGGTCACACGCACTGCTGTTCAAAAGCCTGGAATCACTGTTTTCAGCCCCATAAAGAGCAACCAGTGAACTGTCTAGAAGTATCACAATATGTCTTCACTGGATCTCATATATATATCTGAGAGGGGGCTGTGAGATGGTTCAGATGGTCTCTACAGCGGTGGTGATGGGAACCAGGGGTCTCCATGTCTACAACACACATATAGACACTTAATTTACTATCTAAACCACCAGTGAACCTGCACGTGCACCATTGAGAAATTTGTGTCGTAGGCCAAAACCATTGTGTGTCTTTCTGTGGGGGAACTTTTAGAGGTTTGGCTAACCACTACTCTCCACTCTCACTTGGCAAGTTGGTCTAGAACCAGCGTTTCACACCAAAACGCTCTGAATGACTCAGTTTACCAGTTAATTGTTAGATATTACCCTGAAACATTCAAAAAGAGGTTGTAGTAATGCTCATGATGGATGGACCAATGGAAATGCTCCAAAATGACCTAGAACAAAATATTTTTATATTGTCTTGCATTAAGAGCTAAGAGTGTTTTTGCCTTCTCCTGTAAAGTTACCATTTCTGAGATCCATAAATTTGGACAGCAACAATATAGATAATGGCTTGTCAATCAAATCTCAAGGCAGATTGTAGTACTAGTAACTAATGCTTGTCTGGTTATGAACGACTGTCCTTGGAGCGTCATACCATTCTAGGACTTTAGAAATGCCTTAAAAATAAAGATTAATAATATATCGACTTTTTAACCAAGCAGTTTTGGGCCATTTCTGTTGGTCCATTCATCATGAAATTCCCACACAGTGTAAACAGCAGCTGCTGTGTTCAAATGATGGATAAAACTAAAAATCGACCAAAATTAAAATACATGCATATTAAGCAGTGTAACAAGTGATTCTGGGCTATTGAACACTAGTGTAGCATCGTCGTCCGTAAGATTGTGTTGTTGCAAAACCAAATAAACAGATGCAGTGATGCCTGATCGACACACACGTCATGTTCATGTTGGGTTATCTTCACGTTTCCATGGTGTTGAGCTGAACTGGTGGAGTCGTGAGCGGTGTGTTACCTCTGAAACACAAAACCTCCACCTTCTTAACAGCTAGAGAAGAGTTACATTACTGCACAAGGTCTGTGTGTGTGTGAGTGTGTGTGTGTGTGTCATGTGCCAGTGCTTCGAGTGTTGCCAGTATTCTTCATGCTCTCCAGATATCTCAGCAGTCGGCCTGTTTCTGTCCTTCTTAATCACTTGATGAAATATTAAGAGTTAGAGAACGAGTGCTGTAACGACGGCAGACGGTTAAACCCCGTTCAGCGTCTGTCGAGAGCTGCCTGCTGAATAAATGCATCTATTTTTCCACTTAATAGGATGAAAAGATGGAGATATTTTTGCTTAACCATAAACAGATTTTTAGTGGTTTTTACTGATCCATATCACAGAGTCTAATTTCACCTCGTCAAGCACACAGTGTAGACCGTAGGAGCCTTCAGAGTGGAATTACACGTGCAGGTTAAGTTGGAGTTACAGGTTTGCTTCCCTCCGGAATCGCTGAAGCACTGTTGATACACTGAAGCCCAAACCTGCAGCGAAGCTTCCCAGTGGGCGATTTGAGCTCACGTTCCATTAAATACAGACTTGCTTTAATTGAAGTCTGCCACTATCAGTTACTCTAGTGTTTGAATGTCTGGACTCACATGCCATTTTCATTTCACTGAACATCACTGAACATACGATGTGTGTATTCAATGTTGAATAATATACTGTGATTTCCAACTTACATTGATTTTTGTTTTTGAAATATGGTGATGAATCGATGTTAATTTTATTAGGATATAAGATATGAATCACTGCTGTCACATTGATAACTTATCATACTTCACTTTTAATGTAAGTCAATGTAAACAGACTTTTTTTACCAAGTCCTTTTGGGCCTTTTGTTTTGGTCCATTCATCCTGAAATAAACTGAAGAAACAAAAAATTACCATGAAAAATGGAAATATAAAGTTTTTGTTGTGACATTGCGGCAGATAAATATGTGTATTGTCATGCGTACGCTGGTGGAAAGACCAGTAAAGGGACTTTAAATATGTGTTATTAGTAGGTAAGTTCCGCTTTGACTGTTAGAATGAGCTAACAAGAGCAAATTCTGAAATAAAGGTTTAATATGTTTTAATTAGGAGATGTTATTTTGATCCATATTCATGTGAATTGGTTCAGGATTTGTGTGTATAGTCTCGAAACAATTTCATAGCAGTATGTTCAGATTCTAAGGCTGATTTTTCACCATTTCTGGAGATATTAAACGTTTAAAATGTGAACAGAGTGGTTGAGAGCGGGTTTGGTGTGAGATGGTTCAGATGGTCTTTACAGTGGTGGTGATGGGAACCAGGGGTCTCCATGTCTACAACACACATATAGACCCTTTATTTACTATCTAAACCACCAGTGAACCTACACGTGTCTTCTGAGTTTATATGGAATGTTGATGATGGGAAAACCTGGAAATAATAATAATTTTTCTTTGGGGGACTATTTTACCTCACAGCGCCCTGCAGCATGTATCCCTCCACCATGAATGGAGTTTAAGGCTGAAATCTTCTCCACACTATCATAAACAGCGTCTCAGACATCAGGCAGCGTATTCAGAACCACCTCATGTAGGAACTTTCTGTGAGGGAGCTTTTAGAGGTGGGCGTCTGGTTACCTTCACCACCACTGTGAACAGTACATGTCGCACCAAACCACTTTTACACAGTTCTAATTATGCAAATGACATCTGATTTGCTGAAATGCATATAACACTATTGAACACTATCATTATTTAATCATCACAAGATGGACATCAGTGTAATATAAACACAGGTTTGGGCAATTTTGGGCAGGAAGAATCCACACAGTACCGCGAGTGAACAGCAGGGGGAGCTGCTTTAGATCAGCCTGCGCTCTAGCGTGTAGTTAACTTGTCTGTTTTCCCTCGTGACTTGATAAGGCATGGAGGCGTGTGTGTGACTGACATGGCATTGCCGTTTCTACATGATGTAAATAAGTGTAAACCCTTTATATCCCTCATACGCATCTAGTTTGTACATTGTAAATAGGCAGAGGAGGTTAGTCTGACGATTAAAACACACACACAAACAAACAAACAAACAGTGTAATAATTTTTAAAAAAGTGCTTTTTTTGGACAGAAAAAAAGCCAGTTAAATGTCTTTTATTTTTCTTTATTCTCCATATATTGAATACATGGCTGGCGGTTATTGTACTGTAAACAATGTTGCAATAAAAAAAAACAACAAGAACAAAAGCAGACACGTTTGCCTCGTTATTTACAGAACAGTGTTTGCATGGCGTCTTCTAATACAGTGCATGTGTAGGTGTAGGTGCTCATAAAGAGGAGTTCTCACTTCTCTCCTTTCACCCCTCATTGCTCATGAGCAGCTCAACACAACACTTCAGCCACGGAGTTATGGAATGGCGGTTATGGAATGACATTTATGGAACAGCCACTACCACCTTACAGGCAGTCAGGGAGGTCAGGGAGGTCAGGGAACTGCCCTTGTGACGGTAAGGTCACTGGTTCGATTCCATGAGCTGACAGGACACATCTGTGGGCGTGTCAGTTATCAAGGAAGAAGGAGGCAACAATGGCGACACCCAGTGGTCTGCTGGAGAACCTCTTCTATGTCTTCTTATCTCCAGTGGTTGATCCGTGCTTGCTTTCTGGATACAAACAAACATCTGGAATAACAGCCCAAATGCTGACAGGTCATCTATATGCTCTGCCATCTTGGTACTACTGTGTACTACTGTGCAGCGCCCCCTATTATTGTTGGTGCCATATCCTTTGACATTCCTTGGGTCCGATTAAGACTGGTGCAAAGACAGACTTGTTTCCTGGATAGCACCAAGGTTCTACGGAACCTGAACGGAGCCAGGTCAAGAACCAGGGTTCTTTTGGTTCAAATGGCAAAAATGGTAGAACATTCACATTAACTGATCGTGCTTAGATCAGCTCTGGTTAGGCTGAAGGTCATGATCTGTGGTGGTTTGTTCACAGAGACTTTCATGCTGCAGGCAGACCACCCTGTAACCCTGCATGTGTGGAGGTGTGGCCACATGGGGGCAGTAGAGAAAAGACATAGTTTATCACCCTGAACTACTTCTGAGTGTGAACATCATGCTCATATACTTCCAGCAGGAATGCACTTTTGGAGTCCTTTTCCAGCTGGAGAACTGAGCATACCCCTATTACAGCACTGATATTTCAATGGTCATGTGACAAATTACACAAGACAATTTTACCTTCCCAGTCAGAATCCTCTTTTTGTCTTCAGCTTGGGAAGCAGGAAGGAATCCCAGTTCAGTCTCAAGGCATCTATTGGAATTAAGTGCAGTATTGACATAGCAGTTATAAGATGGCATGGAACACAATACTACTGTAATAATGATGATTGAATAAATAAGAATAATGAGATATGACCATGTAGGTATTAGTATTACTAGGCCAAAATGATCTATTACTGGCTTATCACTGAGAGACTGTATGCAAATAGCAATGTACAGTATTGAAGATGAATAAATTAGGAAATTAATTAGCAAATTAAACAATAAAAAATAATAAATTAATAAAGAAAGACAAACATTTACATGATGAATTTTATGAGAAACAACATCTCATTGGTGTTTATACAGGCTGTAAATAAGTGTAAACCCCTTTATACCCCTCATAGGCATTGTAAATAGACAGAGTAGGTTATGTTGCACAGTTGAGGCAACAAGCGAACAAACAATGTGATGTTTTTAAAGGGCTGTTTGGCAAAAGAAGCAGTTGAATGTCTTTCAATTTATCTTTATTCTTGCAGCTTTACAGGAGAGGCCAAAAACCTAATGGAACTTCAAAGTAAGTCAATGGAACCAGACGTTTTAGCAAGCAGTTTTGGGCTTTTTCTGTTGGTCCATTTATCATGAAATTGTCAAACAGTGTAAACAGCAGGTCTTGTAAGCGGTCAGTGTAAACAGCAGGTCAGGTAAGTGATGCATAAAAGTAAAAATCGAAAAAATTGGGGATACATGTTTTTGCCTGGACAGCAACTATTTGTGCAAAAAAACAACTATGTAATAAACAAATAAACAAACATGTAATATATGTGTGTGTGTGTGTGTGTAATGAATAAATATGTGATAAATAAATATGCGAGAAATAAATAAATAAAATGTAAAAGAGTTTGTAAACATGTATATGAGAGTTAAATTTATTGTTTTATTGTTGCAGCTAAACTGCTTGATATCGGTTCTAAACACGCTTTTGTGCAAAAAGAATCGACACATTCTAAAGAATCGACAGATTTAACGCGTAAAAAATCGAAAACAGAATCGATTCTTGGCATTAGAATCGAAAAACGATAGCAGGGAGACTACATTTCCCATGAGCACCCGCGGTTTAGGAGGTTGTGGGCGGGGCCGTGTGCGCGTCCCACTGTGTGGCTGTGAGGAACTCTTCAGCAATTCGGGTGTGGCGACTCGAGCAAAGGGAGAAGAAGGGAGGAAAAATCAGAGCGGGGCACCGTGGCTGTGTAACGGCGCTTCGGCAGAAGGCTTTCGGGCGACACTGATCATTAGAGAGGCGTGGAGAAGCAAACGGGGCTGGAAGATCCACCCGCTGCGGCGTTTTTCCTCCCATTTGCCTCCTTTTGAGCCGCTGGGTTTCCAGGGCTCGAGCTGAGCTGCGTGCACGCGAGCGAGCGGACGGTTTAAAATTCCTTTCCCAGAAGTTTTTCCATCTCCTCTGGCCGCTCCGGTCGCCGCTGGTGGATTTCCTATGAGGGTTTCTGTGCTCAGCGCTCTCTGAGTGATGATAAACTACCTGCTTTCCTCAGTTTGGGGTCCTTAGAAGAACGAGTTTGGACTTTTCTATTTGTTTCCAGCTCCGCTGTAAGTTTGAGAGGTTTAGCTTTAGTGCTAATCCGTAACGGTTAATTTGAATTTGGCTAACGGTCATCTTTAGCCTGTTTCTTCAGTTCAGAGTTTGACGTTTATGAAGTGAGAGAACTTTTTACCTCCTCAAAAAGGGGAAGTTCGCTCGTACAAGCGGCCAGAGGCCCGAAACCAGCAGAAACACCGAATAAAAAGAGGATAAAATCCTCGTTATTTTTCTGTACATTAGCTGTCTCTGCAAATCCCGGCGCCCTGAAGCGAGCACTCATGGGGTGTACTGTCAGTCAGGAGGACAAAGCGGCGGCCGAACGGTCCAGGGGTATCGATAAAACCCTCCGGGAGGATGGAGAGAAAGCGGCGAAGGAAGTGAAACTCCTGCTCTTAGGTAAGATCCAGCACACCTGTCCATTTAAACCCTGTGCTTCAAGCCAGTCCAGAGGATACTCGGTGTATACCTGGATACTTCGACCTTCGACCTCCCGGAGTAGTTAGAATAAACTCAGCCTGGGTTTAACAGGCCAGGTTTGAGTTAACTCAGTCTGGAGATTGACTGGGTTAAACTCCTTAAGGAGGAGTTTGGGTAAGCTCAGTCTGGGTTAAACTGGTTAAGGAGGAGTTTGGGTAAACTCAGTCTGGGTTAAACAAGTCAAGTTTGAGTAATCTCAATCTGGAGTTTGGGTTAAACTGGTTAAGAAGGAGCTTGAGGTTTAAGTTTAATTAAACTCAGTCTGGGTTAAACTGGTTAAGGAGGAGTTTAAGGTTTGTGTTTAATGGGTTAAACTGGTTAAGGAGGAGTTTGAGTAAACTTAGTCTGGTGATTGAGTTAACTCAATCTGGGTTAAACTGGTTAAGGAGGAGTTTGGGTAAGATCATTCTGGGTTAAACAAGGCAAGTTTGAGTTTGAGGAGTTTGAATAAACCCAGTCTTGGTTAAACTTGTTAAAGAGGATTTGTGAATAAACTAAATCTGGATTAAACTGGTTAAGGAGGACTTGAAGTAAACCCAGTCTGGGTTTAACTGGTTAAGGATGAGTGAGTAGACTGTCTGGGGTTAAACAGGTTGGAAGCTCTCGTTTTACTCCACACTTGGCCTGAGTTTGGCACTTATCTCAGCATTTTGCATGTACAGTCATGCTCAGTCATGTACAGGTCTGTAGTCTGTGGTAACTCTAGAAACTGTAGGTACTTAATATTTTGCAGTACAGGTTGAGTGGATTTGTACTTGCAACCTTATTTATATTCTAGTCGTTGTTTTGTCAGTTGTTTTTCTTGGCTTTAATGTCATTGACGTGGTCTGTCTTTGGAGCTTTAGACCAACGAGTCCCTGTGGTGGTAGGTGCTGTATGTAGTATGAAGTTGCACTGCAAGTCTATGTTACTTGGTTCTTAACTGAGATTTCACCACAAAAATATTCGACTGAGTGATTCAGAGTGGTTTGGGGTAAGATGGTTGATTGTAGAGACTCAGATTTCATTACAGTGGTGGTGATGGAAACCAGGGGTCACCATTTCTACAGCACAAATATAGACACGCTATTTACTGCCCAAAACCACAAGTGAACATTGTGTCTTCTGAGTTTTATGTGGCGTGTTGATGATGGTAAAATAGTCATAAATCCGAGGGGGAGGTGGGTGTTTTGCCTTAGAACATCCTGCGTGGTTGTAAATACATTATACATGACATTATTTCACAAAACTGAAAAACAGCGTCTCGATATTAGTAGTGCGAGTAGTGCGATAATGTACACTCATCACCAAAAGAATAGTTGTACAAATAGCTGCTCCTGGAAGGAAGCCACCCACAGGAATGAAACTTGGTGGGTAGGTTTGACACTGTGATGCGTGCAAATGATTGAGGTTTCGCACTCGACCGCACATGTAACGTAAGCAAGGACGGGCCTTATCTCTGTACCTGACTGACCCAACAACCACGATTGCAGACATTCAGCGAGCAGTGATGTCCTATATGAGTCATCCTGTTAGTGCAGCACCATTGGCAGACGGCTGCACCACTCAGGACTACATGCACGGTTACGGCGACTGTCCTTAACACCACGTCACCGTCACCAAAGACTGCAACGGCATCGTGCCAGACCGTCATGGAGTGACTCAGAATGGCAGCGGCTCATCTTCAGTGACGAGTCCCGCTTTTGTCTTTTGTCCCTACCGCACAATCTGCAGGAACTGTGTGAGGATATTCAAGCTGCATGGGATGGATTATCACAGGGCACCCTTAGGAACCTCTACAACTCCATGCCGAGACGTCTGGCGTGTTGCGTTATCAAACATGGCAGCTCGACTTCATACTGAGAGACACTACTTCTGTATGTGTAGCCCAATAAATATTGATCATATCAGTCTAAATCTATCATCATTTATTGTTCCTGATAACCTTTATCTTCCTTCCCAACACCACTGCAATCCCACACCTCCTTCTGGGTGCAGCTGTTCTTATGATGATGAGTGTATATTATTTATGTTGTGATATATTGAGATTGTTTGTTTGTTTGTTTGTTTGTTTTACGTTATTTAATGGTCTGTTTATCTCACTTCAATTATTAGTATTATTGCAGGTTGTGAAGGAGACAGACTGACTAACACTCTCATCAAAACCTTATTTTACATGTAAATAATGAAATTACAGTACCTGGCGTTCGCTTATTAATACAATGTTGCCATGCAAAATATTATTATACTATGCTGTATCAATTTTTACCTCCCACTTTCAGTACATAAGCAGTTTCTACAAGCTTCTGAATTTGTTTCTAGGGAGGCTGATTACAGTTTTACTGCAGCCATTTTTTAACTGAAGCAACAATGCCTTTACTCTTAGAGTACTCTACCCACTTCTACTCGTTCTCTCTCTCTCTCCATCTCTGTGTGTCATTCACAGGGCTTTATTGGCATGGTTGTGAAAGTTAGAAAGTGTAAACAATGGGGAAAAGGGATTGAAAGAGAGAAATAGGTGACTGTATTTCTAATTGTAAGTAAAGAGGAAAGTCAGTAGTTTTTAAATTAAGTTGTTTACTTCTTTAGGGGTCTTTCTCAGGCTACGATGCCACGAGTCTCTCTCTCGCTCTCCTTCACATTATGGTGATGATGGACTACAGGTCAAAGTCTTCCAATGCATGCAGTTTGCCATCTCTTCTTCTTTGAATATTTTAACGTGCATCTTTTATTGAGCAGCTACACTGACGGTTCATGAGCTCAAGGACCAGTGAACCAGAAATAACCCCACCCCTAAAACAAGTCAGTCACAAACTGCATGTGGAGTTGTTATGAAGTGTACCATATGTTAAACTTGGCAAATGTAGAGTAATTAATAATGGTAATTGTACTCATGATGGCATATGGTAGACGGTTGATGATGAGATAAACCATACTTTTCCTGAACAGTTGTGAAACAAAGGGCTTTCTAAGTCAAAGTTCCCTTGCATGCTCGCTCGCCCACACTCTGTGTCATCATGTCATTTACAGGGAGTGAATAGCATGTCAGAAATAGGGATTTTTCCATTGGCTCAGTTGATTGCACCATGTCTGCCCTTGTGTCATCTGGGGGAATATTTTGACAGGGCTTGCTGGCACCCATCCGCCGTGCCCCTGAGCAGCTCTGTGGTAGGGTCACACCGTGGATGCACTTTGCTCCCCTCTGCCTCCCTGTTTTGACAGAAATTGAGGGTCGTTGTGTGTTTGCGCAAGGAGGCAGTGTTTTCAGTAGGCCCATGGCCCAGTCCGGTCTTGGCTAAGAGCCTGAGCCTGAAGAAAATGTGGAAACTGAAATCTGGCAGGACCCGTGTGTCGTAATGCTTGTGTGTGGTGTGATCGAGTGCTGGCTGGCGGTGCTGTTTGCTGAGTGCGAGTTCCTAAGCAGTTTTTATTTCGTCTTTACTGAATCAAGCCATCACTGTAATTGAACTGTGGAGTAAAATATTACGGCAGGAGGCCTGAGGGGGAAAATACTGCAAAGCTGGTTCATCAGTTAACTGCCGAGCAGGTTGGGTTTAAGGACGTTGTCTGCCAAGTCGTAAAACTGAGACTAATGCCGGCTTACACCAAATGACTTTCACTGTCGCAGACATTCATGAGTCTTGCTAGAGTTGCAGCTCACCCCTGTCATCTCAACCGTTCGGTGGGGGATGGTCAGGATAGCTGTCTTAACTCTGTTGTCTTCTTATCCTGCCGTTCTGATAAAATCAACCATGTTTAATACAGTCACAAGTCTTTAGTCTTGGCTTGTGCAAACAGTGACCCCCTGTAATGCTTGGACTTGAGACTCAAAGCACATGGAGTAAATGCTAACCAGTACCTTGAACACACGTTGGAGGTGATCCAACTAGCTGGCTTATTAACTACTTGACCATAGACACGCAGCTTCACCTGTATGTTCATACATGCACTAAAAGCAGTCCAAAGCCTTGTAGTGGCTTTACCTCCTAAAATATAAGAGAATAAAAGAAAGAGAAGCTCCGGTGGCTTTTATCACCTTACAGCTCAAACTCTCTCTCTCTACCGAATGGCAGCGCTACGTCTTTGCACACACTACTGCACCTCTTAAAGGAACAGAGCACCTTTACACCCTACAAGATCCCTAGTCTCTACAAAATCATAGTCTGTGGCTAAAATCTGTTCTGACACGTTCTCTTTAGATGTGAAAGGGTCAAAGTCTTATAGTGCATGGTTAGTATAAGGTGCCTTTACACCAGACATCGGAGCGCTGGACACATACGCTTGCAAATCTGTCCTGAAGTCATATACTTGATTTTTTTTTTTAACACGTAAAATATTCAAAACAAATCTTGACCTCAGAATCGATAACCGCATTAAATCCAAAAGTATGTGAATCATTACTCTCCTCATACTTTGCATCTTATGCAAACTCTGCGCCGTCGTCCCCTGTCACTGACTTAACATGTCAAACAGAAGCTGTTAATCTCCTTGCCTAATAGTGTTTGTTCCTTAAACAGAAGCAGCTCAGATTTCGGGTGTGTTCGCTAAAAGCCCGAAGGGGGTTGTGTGATCTCCCTGTGTGGAGAAAGTCTCCTGAGGAATGTCTCCGTCCTGCTAGTCCCCATCTTCTCCAGCTAATTGCTGCTGTTTGGTACGTGTGGCAGTCCTAATGAATGTCTTCTGTAATAGCAGGGCAGATAAGCTTTCATCAGCTGCAGGATTTGAGTCACTGTCTCAGGAGGATGTAGCATGACGCACGACCAGACGAGTTGGATCATTAGTGGCTTTGCTGACTTGTGGAACCTACTGGTAGCGATCTGACCTGTACAGGCAGGTGCTCAGTGTGAAACTGAGATAGTAAATTGGTGTAAATGGACATATAAAAGTAATCAATTGATGTGAAATCGCTGTGGTTGGTGTGGTGCCACGTCTAACACCGCTACTGGCCGGTGAGGTACAATGTGGAAGAGTGGAGTTCGATTCCTGGTCTGGGAAACCAAGGAGAGTCCTTGGGCTAGACTCCTAACACTACGTTGGCTTACCTGTAGTATAATTAACATTGTAAGTGGCTCTGGATAAGAGCGTGAGCTAGATGCCATAAAGGTTATGGTAAAATGTGTGAACAGTTTGCTAGCAGTTTTAAGTTGCTAGGCTTTTATGCTGAGTAAGGAAGCATTATTTTGAGTTAACTGTCATTGGTGTATAAAAGGTACCTGACTGTCACTCGGTGAGGGCAAAAAGTGCCTCTTAAAGTATTCTATCCTGCCCTGACATGGACCTTGCCGCATTGTTTTAACTGACACTAGCATGTTATATCGGTTACACCCATACCCCTGTGTCTCCTCATTTGAGTCATGAGTCACAGCTGACATCACATAACGTAAGTTTCAGCAGGAGTTACGTGTTGAATTTGATGTCCCAGATACGTGCATTATAACTTAATAGCAGGGAGTTTTAATGCTCTCATCATGCGGCATCATTAATTAGACATGGACATCATTGCTCAGCTCCAAAAGCCAAGCGTAGTAGAGTGAGAGTTCCAGTGTATTTCAGTCTAATCTGTGGCCCAGCTTGTTGATGGCCACTAGAATGCTTTCAGCGCGAGCACCTGGCTATAGACTTCTGTTACTGGGGTTCCTGTTTATTTTGACTACAGGGAAACACAGCAGAGTTATTGTCTGTAGTAATGGGCGGCATTGCTACACATGCATGCAGGTTCGGTGGAGCATCCCTTCAAATACCACATTTTGCTTGTGAACAGTCTTGCATGGCCTGGATGGTAGAAACAAGGCAGTGTATGAGCCCTCTCTCGCGTGCTCTCTCTCTCTCTCTCGGAAGACTGGATTTCGAGCGAGTGTGGATGGGACGTGCCCATGTTTTCTCCCGTTCCACGGCGGGCGGACCCACAGGGAGCCTGTGCATGGCGCGGAAGTGTGAGTTGGTTTAGTTGCTGTTTTTAGCTCTTAGCTAGTGCTCAGAAGAAGATCGATTGATTCCTCCCTTGCTTCCCCACTTGACTTCAGAAATGCAAACCTGCACCTTTAAGGGAGTTTAGTTCAGGATCACAGTGTTTAGTGAACATGCATGTTGATAAAGTTAATGAGCCTCCCGAGTGATGCTGTGCTGAAAGAATAAGAAGCTGGTTTTGGTTGCGCTGTGTTCTTCTCGTCTGCTTTACTTGAAGGAGTCCGTATCACACATGAGAGGTTATGTGTGCCGAGAACGGTGATTCATTTTAGACTGTGTTCACACCTGGTCACTTAATCTGACTAGTATCTGGGTTGTATCCTGCTAAGATTGTAGCAGCATGTGTTTACATTAGGTAGTCAAATGCGTCTCTGGGTAGTCAGACCGAAATCAGATTGCTGTGTGGGAATATCCAAATGAGCTCGTTACATGGCAGCCTGCCCAGTCTGTTCAGCCCCTATTGTCTGCAGGTTGTTTTGCACAGCAGTGTCCATCCATGAAATATGTTGGAGGATAGCGTTTTGGCACTGGGCCAATCCTAACCATGTGGGCAGGTGTTTTGTTTGTGCTGAGAGGTTGTGTATTGTGCTGGTGTGAGTGGATCAGACACAGGGGTGCTGCTGGAGTGTTTAAACACTGTGTCCACTCACTGTCCACTCTATTAGATGCTCCGATTCTCAGTCCAGCAGTGACACAGAGGTGTCCAGCAGCACTGCTGTGTCTGATCCACTCACACCAGCACAACACACACTAACACACCACCACCACGTCAGTGTCACTGCAGGGCTGAGAATGATCCACCACCCACGTAATACCTGCTCTGTGGTGGTCCTGTTGGGGGTCCTGACCATTGAAGAACAGGGTAATAGAGTATACAGAGAAACAGATGGACTACAGTCTGGAACTGTAGAACTACAGAGTGCTCCTATATGGTCAGTGGAGCTGGTAAACGTAGATACAAGATGATGTACCTAATAAAGTGTCTGGTTGATGTATATTCAAAATAGTGATTTCGGTGGAGGCTGTTTTCTCCTTATTTCCGTAGATGGACTGAAGGATGAAGCTTTAATAATGTGTACATATTTGATGCATCAATATTTTTAGTTAGTTTCTATGATAAAGGCTGTTTAAAAATAACAAAGGAACCTTCTAACTAGTTTGGAAACTTCTGTTTTAGTTTCTGCTTTTTTCTCCGTCTCTCTTTCCATTAAATAGAAGCATTTCTCTCTATCTGTCTGTCTCTTTTTACTTTTAATAAATAAAACGTTCCTTCACTTGCCAGAGCTCTTCTTCTGTTCTTTATGTCTCTCTTTCACACTCCCTTTCTTCCTGTTAATAGCTGAAATGTTCATTAACCAGCTTGTTAGTGGAGATCTCCTCAGATTTCCGAACTTTGATCAGGGCTTAATCCAGCGCAGCGGTCTGAGCTGAAGTGAATTCCAGCACTCCCTGCATTTATTATCCTTCTTCGTGCATTTTTCTAGCCTCCTTTTTCTCCCCCCCCTCCTCTCTGCTCAGGGGGTGATGGAAATTTCTTCTCATGGTTTCTTCACTGAGCAGCAGCAGCAGCTCTTTCCACAGACAAGCCTCAACATATCTAAGCATTTTCTTGCCTTGAAGAGATGACAGAACTGTTTTGCCTGCTCGTTCATTTCTAGGGCTGCACCGTTTGCAGTGTGCTGGTCGTTATTGTGGTATCACCGCTGATATCACTGGAGGCTACGGTATGCAAATGAGCCTTCAAACCAAACCTGTTGTTGTGTTTTTTTAATTTATTTATTTATTTATTTATACATACATACATATCGTGCAGCTGTGACAATTACAGTGATCGTTATTTTCTGCTAGTGCTGAAATAGATGAAGTGTTATTGTGAGTGATTGATTGGTCATGCATGCTTGTTTGTGTAGTTATTGATTAATATTTCCATGTATGACTTTGAGGTCAGATTCTTCAGATAAACGAAGGAGAGAAACTGTTGCTTTGGGCTTGTTAAATATCCCTCGATGTGCTAACAGGGTGCTTGAACATGCAGTGCACCTTAAAGTAGTGTTATTTGAATTAAACATTTTGCTTTACTTCTGAATAAAGTCATTGTTTTGATGTTTTTTTCTGATTTCTGTCTTGTCAAATCCTGACAAGTAATTACCCAGATATCTCTGGAAATCTCTGAAAGCATTTAGACGATGCAGGGGGGAAGAAGGCTGTTGCTGGAAAACGGAAAATGCATGTGAAATAGAGTGTGTGTGTGTGTGTGTGTGTGTGTGTGTGTGTGTCTCTCACACAGTGCATTTGACAGCTGTAACAGGATGTTGAAATGTGCAAGGAATTATTTGTTCTTCAGGTCTCTCTCTCTTTCTCTGACAGGGATGCTTTCCTCAGGTTAGGGAACAGAAAACCAGTATGGGTACGATTAGTCCTGGTAGACATTGTCTGGGCCCACTGTACTGATATTAGTGCTTAGGGCTACAACTAATGACAGTTTTGATAGTCAAATAATCTGATGGTTATTTAAAAGTGTAACTGTCTATTATGTTATAAATTACACGCTCACTCAATGGGCATAAATGTCAGGCTAAAGACTAACATTACTCCATTAAAATTTCTACATTTGAGCCGTAAATTAGAAATTAGCCATAGAATCCTGTGTAAAGGTGTTCAAAATGAACGTTGGACCTTCTGTACGTCCAGTTTTAAGATAACTGTAGGTGTAAGTTGGAACAAGATCAGAACCACGAATGATTAAAATGAAGTCAGGTACAGTCTACATTGGTCTTCATCATCCAGAGAGCCCTCATGCCTCCTCCTCAGATGTTCCAGCCTAGCTGATGTGCTTCCATGCTTGATCAGGTCAGCTGAGTTTAACAAAGT
>CM067494.1:16836526-16870762 GCA_034552555.1 Semaprochilodus insignis | reverse complement strand
ATATATATATATATATATATATATATATATATATATATATATATATATATGAATATTCATGTGAAACAGCATTGTTTAAAACATTATTCACTGTGAAATGATTGCGGGGGGTTGAAAATAGAAATAATTAAAAAGCTGAGAAAAACTGACTTCTTAACACTCTTGTGAGTGTGAACCATGTTTTCTTGAGCAGTGCACCAAACACAAAAGCAGGTGAGTGTATCAGGCTGCACATCGCAGGACTGCCCATATCAGTCTAAATTTATCATTTATTGTTCCTGCTAACCTTTATCTTCCTTCCCAATAGCACTGCAATCCCACACTTCCTTCTCTCAGCGTGATTCTCTTTCTTTTCTCTTTACAGATAATATAAATGTTATCTATCAGTTGTTTCCATCAGCTGGTATACTTTGCTATGTTGATTTTATTTATGGTATGGTTAAGCTGCTTGAGAAAGAGGAAGGGGGATTCCTGTGCAGTGCTTTGGAATATGATGGAAACATCTGTAAACCCATCTCGACTACTAGGAAATGAATTATACTGGACCAATTATAGCAGTTCTTCCAGGTATAATTATAGGGTGTGTCAGACAGACTGTGTGTTTGAGTGTGGGCTTCGTTCGAGGCAACAGAAACTTGCTTGGAGTCATATCTTCAGGTATTCCGTAGCCTCTGACAGGCTTCTCCTTTTTTTCCAGGGCATCTTTTCACAGAGAGCCTGCCGAAAAGAATTTCCTTTAGCTCTGTAACTCCGATTGTTGTTATTTTCTCCTCTGTCCTGAGGTGCTATAACCAGCTCTGAGAAGCCTGCGCTGGATTTGCATTGCATCTCTCTGAGCCTTTTTTGTTTTTCCTCTCATTGATTTCTGTGAAAGGAAACAGCAGGGTTTTATGCTTCCTGACGTTTCGTCATAAACTCTGCGTGCACTTTCACTCTGGACGGCTAAACTTGCTTGCGGTAGTCAGCGAGGTAATGCTGTAATGTAAGTGAAGCATAAATCCTTCCATATTTGCAGCCTCTGAAGGTGCTGATCAACATGTACAGGCGAAAAGCAGGTTTTTGAAATCAAATGAGCCTAAGCTCACTGTTCGACAGGTTTTTCCAGGAGTACATAATGAGCAAGCACTTTGCGTCACGGTCTTCCCCTAAAGCAAGGTCAAAACAACCAACGCTCCATATTCACTGAAAGATCGGTGTGATTTATGCAGTCACCGCTCTGAAGTTGTTTGTCAAGCTTCATGTTTGGCATAAGTACTTTAACCTCTTGCAGGTCAGTTGAGTTTGTTATTTAGGTGACGGAGCGTCTGCATCTTTCTGAATGTTATTTATGGGGTATCAGCCATTAAAGACATGTAGTATGAGGTTAATTAGGAGTTGCTCAAGGCTCTCACTGGGACTGATCTTTTTTCAGTCAAGGTCGTTATGGTTAATGAGCGCCTGAGACGTTTATGCACTGAGGTTTGTGTGCATGTTTGGTTGTTACAAACAACGTATTTTTACTGATGGCATGTTTTTGCACTCTAGAACATCTGGACTGATTGATTGAACTCCTGGGGTTTTAGGGGAGTAACATATAGGCCTAGATCTGTATTGATACATACTAACAGTATCTGCCGTTACCTAAGCTTGACCAGTGTGCTGTGCATGTATTCAAGGTGCCATAAAAGCACTTAATCAGTATTTAAATTGTTCTCTGATGTTCTACATTGAAGGTATGTGAGTTTGTTCAGGGTGAAAAATGGCCAGGTGCTGTTCTACACCCCCATTTCCAACCTGTGATCTGGTCCTAGAATGAAACTAGCTGTTTCCCTTTTATGGTGAGCTCATGAATATTTAGATGAGCTCTGCTGTGATTGGCTGGTTTACAGTGAAACCCCACCTGTGATCACACAGAAGCAACATGTGTAAATAGACTAAATAAAATGAGCCTCCATGTAAATAAGCTCCGCCCTCATACTGTTCGCTACACTAGTTACTTGGAGCTAATGCTAGCAGCTAACGTTACCTGTGCTAGGAACTGGCTTTTCATCTGGACATCAACACACAGTAGATTAAAGTTGATCCTCACTATGGAACTCTCAGTTTAAGATGATCTACTTCAACCGGCAAACACGGATACCATCACACAGCATGGCTGCTACTTACAGGCTGCTGTTGGGGTTGTGATGCTTATAAAAGTGGAGCTGCTCCTCTCTTCAGTCTCCTCAGGGTCAAACGCTGAGCGAAGCTGCTCCATATTGTCCAAGAATTTGGGAAACTGTCTAGAGTGAAAGTGGAGTGTTGGCTTTCTGTTCGCCAGCTTGTATTGCAAATTTTCCTTTCCACCTTAAATGATGTTGCAGTCACATTTTGCACCCATGAAATATGATTGGGAAATACTGTTGCCGTGTTCTCGTTTACATACTCCTGTTCTCACAATTTAATGGGTATGATTTTTGTTGGAATTATAAATCTGTAAAGCTGTAGCCTTAGCTGTTGTGTACATGTGGTTTCTCTAGATGCTAACCCCCCACTTTATACCGTATTATCCTGCAACTACTCTGCCTGTGAGGATTGTAATACCACCTGGGTGCAACATTGATTATATGAATGTAAATCCATAAAATAAACACTCTGATTATTCCTCATGGAAATTGCAATGGAAATTGCTTTTGAGTTCATATCTATAAATCTCCCTAATCTCCCAATCCCAGGCTGAAGTCAGTGGAGTATTGCGAACATCTGGGTTAATCTTATTCGGTAATATATGTAAGTGGTGTTGTAAATGTATTGTTTGCATTAGAGGAGATTTACTTTATTAGGTTTACCTCAGTATCTCATGCAGGGACGGAAATATAACATCATGACACTTGGAGTCCTACAAGACATGACTTGTGTCATGATATTTAGTTTTTCTGAGGTTCACGGAAAGTTGGAACGGACAAAATGCAAGAAATAAACAGGAGGAAAAAATGAAGTAATTGGGGAAAGATTTAATCAGCTGCTTGTTATTATGCGTGTTTGTGTTGGACGTTGGCGTGGGGAGTTTGTGTTGGACGTTGGCGTGGGGAGTTTGTGTTGGGCGTTAGCGTAGGGAGTTTGTGTTGGACGTTGGCGTAGGGAGTTTGTGTTGGACGTTAGCGTAGGGAGTTTGTGTTGGACGTTGGCGTAGGGAGTTTTAAAAGTGCTGACAGTTTGATTTATATGCCCACATAACTATGGACACACACTGATGCATCGAATCAGTAATGGCAGATTGTGGCTGTAAATGGAGCCATCAGGACAGATGTGTACATGTGACTGATATTAGGCTATGTGTTCATTCTACTCTGAGTGAGCAGGGTGTTTAGGTGATGCTGAGCCACACAGCAAAATATCAGCAGTTTATTTGTTTTACTTTCGTAAACAAAAAATCTGTTTCTTTGTAATGCTAATCCAGGTTTAATTTCTGTGGTATAATTGTTTATGTATTAGTTTGGTTACCAGCAGAAATATCAGATATCTGCATCCATGCTGATTCTGAGAGAAAGGCGTATATAGTACAGGTGGGCAATATGATGATATTTTATCGTTATTGTGACAAACTGTCACAATATGCTTTCCTGAGCATGTCATGTATATCGTCTGTATGTAAAGAACACTGACCAGCTTCGTGTTTCATTACAGTGAGAGCATAATTAGTCCTGTTTAATTGGATTTGGTGCAGTACGGTCTGTGAAACACTGAGTAAAAATATATATATATGTGTGTATTATATATGTGTGTGTTTGTTTTTAGTAGCAGGGATGCACCAAATGTTCAAGTATGTTCTGCAAAACTGTTCTGGCCCACATTTCCTATTTTCTGACCCACCTGCCAGATGGGTTGATGGCACTTGGGTGGACCGATCCTGGTAGCAAGATCTGGGCCACATATGCACCACATTAGGGCCACGCCTCAGCCAAAAGTAGGCAAGTCTGCCGTATCTATGCCAGAAGAGGACCAGATCTGTTTTGGGACAGGTGGGCCAAACTCAAGTAGTAAATATTTGGGTTCACAGCAGATTGCCAGTGCCGACAGTGGACCAGCAGTGCCATATCTTTGCCAGATGTGGCCCACATCCGCTTGCTATCTGGAATTTAGTCTATTTAATTTATGTTGTGGTGAAAAAGTGGCAAAATTAATGAAACACTGGGGTAAACCGTGTTTGGTATTCAGCCTTTGGCCAAATATTTGACTATATCTTGATGTATTACAATGTAATCTGTTGGCCATATTGCACACCCTTAGTTTGTAGTGATGCCATTTATCAGGAAAGCAATAACACCGTCATATAAACCTCTTTGTTTTCTGCTGTTGGCTTTGTGCTGTTCCAGTGTTCCAGTCGGCAGGGACTCTCTCAGAGTGACTCAGGAAGGTTTATTTTGGGGGCACTTGTAGTACACGAACTGAAGATTAGTATTGATCAGGCCCTGCGCCTGAGTGTGTCTGTGAGGTGAGACGAGAGAGAGAAAGGTTTGACCTTATTGTTGTTCAGCTGTTGATTTGAGTGCTTCACAGATTTTAACCAAAGAAAGGCTCTGTTAATCCCTCAACACGCAAACAGTGCCACTAGCCTCTTCTCCACTTCCCCTCTCCCACACACACATCTGGTTTCTCCTCTCCAAACGTGGCATATTTCAGCCCCAGCCATCCGTGAGCGCAGTCAACGCTCAGGTGCTCTTACACATCTTACACATGGTAAAGGGTGGGCTCACCTTGTGTAAGTGTGTATTGGCACTGGAGTGGGATTGTGGGGGAAATTCATCAACCTTCACTTGCAGCAGCACGCAATTTCAGACCCTTCCGCCCGTCTTGAGAGGAAGAGGAAGTGAATTTGAATAGGCCTTGGGTGTCTAGCAGAGAGCCATACAAGTGCATTCATTCATTCATTGTCTCCCTCTTAGTGCTCTGATTGTGTCTCCATGCCCTTCCTTTGGGAGAGTGTCAGGAGAGCAGACAGGATTGTGTCCTGATTAGAGCTTGTCTGCTACTGGTTAGCTTTATTCATAGCTGATATTCAGACTCGATTCCCTGGCGATGGGGTCATAGCACTGTGGGCTGAAATGGCTCATCTGAACACTGAACACCTTCATGGTTTAAATGGCCAACAAGAACAGATTAGGTGAAAGTCTGAACCTGAATTTGGCCGGTGCACCTGAATTTGGCCAGTGCACCTGAATTTGGCCAGTGCACCTGAATTTGTAGTCCGCTGTTGACTGAAAACCGGCAAGCTGACGAAGATGAGATCACAGATTAGCTGCTGACCCTGATGAAGATGGAGCAGCTGCACACTGATAAGAGATAGGGAGATGCAGCAGACCTGTATCTAAAGATCAATATTTTACTCACCAAGTACAACATGCACAATGTTTTCATTTTTGTTTGTAGGCCTCATGATGTCCCTGTCTGGGTTAGAGTTCAGTCTGAGTAGACAGCCGCCCCAAGTCAGCATGTTTGAGCACTTCTGCTTATCTCCCTTAGTGCCAGACGGAAGAGAAAGAGGCTGAATTCTGTTTCTGTGCTGCAGTTGTGTAGCTGTATGTCGAGGGGTGGTCAAAATACCCTTAAGTATACTTTTAATTTTAAATTTAAGCATACTAAGTATATACTTCCTTGAACTTAGAATTAATGTACTGAAAGTGAGCCATTTTCATATACTACTGTGTACTTAGTATGCTAAATATAATCAATAGTGCTATTAAATATATACGTAAATAGAACTAACTGTACTATTATGAGACATCTCTTAGATTCATTTAGAGATACTTAAGTACATATTAAAGTACATATCTAGTACATTAAAATACACTTATACATAGTATACTTCTATTAGGTACACTGAAGTACTTCTGAGGTAAAATGTACACTTGTAATATATACATTTTGCACTTGTATTTAGCACACAAAACAATAATGTGCTTGAAATGTACTTGCTGATATTAAAGTACATTTCCAGTACATTAAAATAGACCCAAGTTTTACCTGGGTATATCATGAGACTAATATACAGTATGTTTCTGAAGTTTGTCTAGAACACTGAACTAAAATACATGTATCATAATCCAACACACAAATTTAGACCAATTGTACAGAGTATATAAACATCCAGTGTGTAGCAGTGGTGGGCAGTAACAAGGTAAATATAATTAGTTACAGCCCCCCAGAATCGGAGGACTGTTTCCTTATGGCCAACTCTGTCCTTCCTTTTGGCTTATGTGGGCATATAAACGTAACACGTCCAAACGAAAGAAGAAGCGTGAAGCGAGCACACCAATCAGGAGACAGCGGTCACTTTGTTTTGAGCTTGTTTTGACTTGTTGGACAGAGCTTGGTTCCGGCTAATGGAAACGGTTCTCCATCAGTGTTCTGTGTTTATGATCATGTGATAGACGTCAGTGTCAGACTAATTAATGAGCTTCTATTAAAGACTGGTGGACTGAGAGACACTAGAGTCTCTTCACCTACACTGAGCTGATTAAGAGTCTTGTTCCAGAAATGATAATAGGACATTAGAGCCATAATAAATCATGCTCCTGTTACTCTCCATGCTTCAGTACATTTGAAGGTAAATACTTTAGTACTGTTACTCCAGTGGAGGTCTAAAGGGAGGAACTTCTACTGACACTGGAGGAGTAGTTTACCTTGGGGGAGGGTGGGGTCTCTAGTTTAACTCAGGTGCATGGTTTGGGTGCTTTGTCTACCTAGTAACTGCTTGGTAACAGGTAGCTGATTAGCCCGTAACATCCTGTTATTTATTTATTTATTTAGTATGATAAGATGGTGATCAAGTTGTCATATCACCCACCCTGATTTCCACGCATGTTCTCCACAGCAGGCTGAGTGATGGTGTGCGACTGTCACTATCTGCTATCCAAAAGTTCATGACCCCTCTAACGTCACTATAAAAGTCAAAGGTCAGCTCGTCCACTCGTGTGCATTCTTGTTTACCCTCAGGGGTCGGCTTGTTCCTGTGCACCCCTCCCCAAATTACTCCATTTGCCAATATAAGCTCCTTCTGCTTATTCTGCGCCAAGTGCTTATCAGACTGGTTCCTATAGAGCACTGGGCGAAATGGGAGGTTAATGTCCTCCTGTGTTTCCCCCTGGGGTGGACGTCCTTTTCCTGCACTTCTGCAGCGCACACATACAGCATGGAGAACTGAGTCTGCACAAGATCAGCCTGTCACCTTGGCGTGCGGACAGAAACAGTGCCGAAGCAGGGCAGGGGTGGCCGGTATGACGACAGAACTGGTGTTTTGGTACAGAGCTGCAGTGAGGTCTGAAATTGTCCGTATGGTTTGTTTGTAGATTGAGCCGAGTCGTTTGAATGAGCTGGAGGAACAACTGATGTGCTGGTAGTGCTTGGGATCACCAGTAAACTGAGCAGGCCAGTTGAACTGTTCGTTAGCTAGTCATGAGTGTCTGCGTGCCAAAATGTAGGTTCACCTAAAATTGGTGAAGTGATTCAAAACAGCATGAGAGCTTTTATCATCTTATATTTATCATCTTGTGTAATGGAATGAAAAACAGGTTTGGAAAGCTGTATGAATGACCTCTGATCATCATTTTATTGAATCAGTGTGGTGCTGTCAGTGCGAAACTCCAGCCTAAAGTCTCCGCTACTTTCAATGTGAACATATGAGGGGAAAATCAATTAAGGAAGTTGGATATGAACAACATTCAGCTTCGTTTTTGCCACCAGAGAAGCTGCTGGGTGCTTACATGTACCCTCCACATACTGTTCAGCTCTATTTAAACCATTTCACACATTAAAGATATTTTATTCAAGGTATTAAACATGGTTATCATTAGGGCTGAAAGATTAATTGTTCTTAAATCGAATTAGCAATTTAAAAAAAAAAATCATTTTTGAAACCGCAAGAGTTGCAATTTTTAGCAATGGCCTATATTATCAACTATCTCCTCTTATCAAAGATAGGAACTAATAACCTGGAGCTTGGGAACCAGCTGTGGATGATTTATGATGAACCCATGTGCTGTGCACATGAACACAGCCGTATTTAACAGGCAGTCTGTCTGGTGGGTTAACTAGCTGCGTTAAAGCAATAACGGTGGACATCCAGTCTTTGTATAATCTTTATAGACTAAATAAGAGCAGACTCTCAATTTATAGACAATTATCAAGTGTCACAACTTGGAATGCATTTGCAATATTGGTCAGAAAAATCCAATTGGATTTTTTGCCCATATCGTTCAGCCCTCAGTCTCATTATTAATTTTAACAGTTAATTCTAAATATATATAGTAAATAGATCATCTTATGTTTAAGATGCCTTTCAGACAAGCTGAGTATGTTTTTCATATGTGACACAGAACAGATTTTACCAAATAATATAGGTTGTTATTGTAGTTGTATACACTTTGGGATTTATAGGCTGGTTAAGTTTACATAGTTAGTACTGGTATCAGCTGATATTTATTGATCATGAGTTGATATCAGGGAAAAACACTATCAGTGCATCCCTAACCCTTGAATTTGCTGGTCATTATATCGTAGTGGAGGAGAAACTGACTCAACAGACTGTGCTTTTATTTAGTCTGAAATGCAGGCGCTGTCTGTCTTCCACGTTATCTTCTCACCCTCGGAAAAATCGATTCCCTTTCTTGCCCTAACTGGGATACAGCACAGAGAGATGATTAGTTTTCTTTAGAAGCTGGTGACTTTTCAGAACTGTTCTTGTAGCCCCGTCGGATTGTATGTACTAAGGTGGGATCCTTGACGTGTTTGAATGATCCTTCAGCTTGCTGAGACTTTATTGTCTTCTCGGAGGTTAGAATCCATGAATGCCTCCCTGTTTTTCTGCTTTAAAACCTTTATGTAATAGCAATAAAGACCTAATGCTGCTTAATGCATGGTGGATCATGCTTTTATATTTGTAGTAGCTAGTAGATGATTCGGTGTATGTGTGCTAGAGATGGCAATGCGATGCGTGTGTATGTGTCTATGGATGAAGACTCTAGGGCCCCATCCCATTTCTTAGTTTTACCCCTTCTCCTTGTTTTCGAGTGTAACCCTCTCCCTTGAAACTGAGCTACAAGGGATAGTGGTTGAAACCTTCTCCCTATGAAATGGCACAAGCCTTTAAAACTGAACTTAGCTTTTTAGTCGCCAGCTTCATGATCGAATTTCCCCGTTCCACCTTAAATGGTGCAGCAACTTCAGGTACCAGAATGTAACTGCTGAGCCATCTAAGGTGGAACGGGAAATTAGCAGCCGAGACATCAGAGTATTACTAGCGATTTTTACGATCTTACCGTACAGCGGCTTTTTAACAGAGAAAATATTTACATTTATGGGTCTCTTTGGTCGCTTGCGCAGCCATCTTGTCGATGATTCGCTGGGCATGCTGGGAATTTTCTCATAACACTCCACTTGGAGTGTGCCTCTGAAAGATCTCTGTTTAAAGGGCCATGTAGCCCTAAAACTTCACAAAGTGTTAGGGGCAAGGGGTGAAATGGGATTGGGCCTCAGTCTTGTGGCGGTGGCTCTAATGCCAGTGGCTGTGACCATACCAGACCGTGCACAGCGGACAGGAATTATGGGGAGTTTGGGCTCGTTTCTGTTGCTTCATGTGTTCTGTGATGTTCCCACAAAGAGCTCACATTTATAAATACAGACTTGACAAATAATTAGAAGGCTTTGTTATGACAATTTCCAGCCCCCAGATTGTCCCTTATCTTTAATCCGCCAATGCATGAAGGTGTGAAGTGCTCAAGTGTCCAAGGAAAGCTCTAAGGAAATCTTTAGAGTAAGTCACTGCTTTGCTGTAGTGAAAGAGTGTGGAGCTGAACGAGCAGCAGATGATAATGTCACTACCAGCATCTGGTGTCTGGTTTAGATGGGTAGATTGATAGAGGTGTGTGTCTGCCAGACCACTGGGGCCAGAAGGCTAATTTAATTAACCCTTTGACATTGTGTGCTTTCCTAATTAGTGTAACCAACCTTTCCCCTGGACGTTATGCACCACACAAAGGCACACCCACACTCAAACATCTGTTTGATCACTTGCTGCACGCTCTGTTTTATATAATATAATTTCATCACTGAAAAGCAGAAAAGCTTTTTGGGCAAACTCGGCCCACTCGTGTCTCTTCTCGTCTCCGCCTTGCCCTGAATTCACACCAAACGCAGCATAAGTGAAATGCAAGGGACTGTGCATGCAGTTCATGCATGTAACCACTCCAGACTGCAATTTCAGCTCCTTTTTTTTCTCCCTCCTTTTCTTTTCAGACAGCAGTTTTTGTTCATGCATGTTGACAGCTTTGTTGCAGATCTGTTGCAGATTGGTTATGATTATGATCAGGTTTTACAGTGTTATTATAGAGGTTATGAAAGTGACTTCACAGTTGGCAGGAGTCACTGTGGTTACACCTACTGAGTAGCAACGTTAACATTCAGTGTGATGCCGCAGAAACATCTGAAATGTGAAAGAGCTTGTGTGTGTGTGTTAATTGCATTGCAACCTGACACTGTGTATTGCACACATACACGCACATGCACACACACATATATATATATCGTCGCTGTCCAAAGAAAAACATGTATCTCCATTTTTGTTGATTTTCACTTTTACGCCTCATTTGATCACATGAGCTGCTGTTTACACAATGTGGAAATTTCATGATGAATGGACCAACAGAAATGGCCCAAAACTGCTTGGAAAGACGTCTGGTTCCATTGACTTCCATTCAAATTGAGAGAGGTTTGTGTGTGTGTGTGTGTGTGTGTGTGTGTGTGTGTGTGTGTGTGTGTGTGTGTGTATATATATATATATATATATATATATATATATATATATATGTATATGTATGTGTGTGTATATATGTGGTTACCAGGAACTAAATTTAGGATAAATTTAGACTGATATGGACAATATTTATTGAGCTACACATACAGAAGTCTGTCTCTCAGTATGGCGTCGGGCCACCATGTTCGCTAACCCAACGTGCCAGACGTCTCGGCATGGAGTTGTAGAGGTTCCTATTGGTGTCCTGTGATAATCCATCCCACGCAGCTTGAATATTCTCACACAGTTCCTGCAGATGGTGCGGTAGGGGTGGAGTGACACCAGGCCTTCCGGTCATGTGACGTGTGACAACAAACAGTTCATCTTGGTGCTGACCACGGTGCCTCCACACACGGATTCATTGGTTGTCTACACCAAGACAAAAGCGGGACTCGTCACTGAAGCTGAGCCGCTGCCATTCTGAGTCACTCCGTGACAGTCTGGCACGACACCATTGCAGTCTGTGACGTTGACGTGGTGACAGCTATTGTAACGGTGTGCGTGCATGTAGTCCGGCGTTGTGCAGCCGTCTGCCAGTGGTGCTGCTGCTATAAATGTATGATATATGTGAGAGAGTAAGAGTTCAGAACGATATAGACATGGTGTTGGATGTTTATGGAGTTTACACTTCACCGAAGTGTCAGGGAGGGGAAAGAAAACACATCTGTCGCAGCCAGTGTGGGCAATTAAAGTGTCAGACAGACGACTAGAACAACACTTCAGAAGTGATTTTTGGTGTGAATCGGCCTTTACTGCTGTGCAGCACATGGAGTGATGTTATTTCCTGTTCCCTTCCCCCTCACTTCCTCTTTCAGTTAGTGTCAGGGAGACTGGCGGCACAACTTTGCGTTATCCTTTTGTTCGCTCCATTCAGGAAACTAACACACCCTTCCTGTTGAGTCTCTCTCTCTCTCTCTCTCTCTCTCTCTCTCTCTCTCTGTGCTGTATTTGGACTCCAGCTATATTTTAGCAAAGGTCTTGTAATGACTTCAGTAGCAAAGCTAACAAGTGTCTTTTTTTAATCATGTAATGTTTGTGAAGTTCATTTAAGAGCTGTAATTCAAGTACACACTCAGGGAAGACCTGAAACATGTATGCAGTCTTTCCTGTCCTGCTCTGCTCTACTGTCGGACCAGCAGGCTGAACGGAGCGAAGCTTCTTTCTGGGTATTGTTGGTGCATTAATGCACGTTCAGCATGAAGATAAAATGTAATTTTGCCTGTCGCTCAGAAGTGCAGTGGCAGACCCTGTACACACATCCGTTAATGGTTATAAAGCAGTGTCCAGCATAGCTGAGCTAAGGTCGCTGCTGGCTAACAGCCCTTAATTTGAAGTTTTTACAACCAGAGAGCCTAGAGGAAATGCCTGCGCGTGTTTGTTTGCTCCTGTGTGGTCTCGTGTCCCAGTTGTCCCCAAGTAGAAAGATAATGGGGAAGTTGTGCTGTTGAATAGCTGACACATTCTCCCAAGGGCTACAGAGGTTTCTCAGTTCTTCTTAGGCTACACCTTTATTTTGCATATGTATGCGTGTATTTGTCTTGTACGGGTCCACTTATCACGGTTGTGAGGGATTCATGTTTACGCGACCGTTTTCCAGCCTAGAATTAAGCACTGTGAGCTGTACAGTGTCTTTAAAACTGATATAGAACCATAAAACTGTCCAATATTGTATCACATTTATGAAATATCATGTTTGGCACAAGGTGAGGTGTCTTTGTGTGGAGCCTCTTTCGTTTTCTAGTGGTTTGATTTGGTTCAGAATGTGTAATGTTGTTGTGTTTCTGATTACTACTCGGTATCAGCCCTTAGAAGAACATAGCAGCAGACCCTCATATAAAGTCTACAGTCAGTACGACACATGGGCAGATAAGCCTTTGGGTATTAGTGGGCCTAAATGTGAGATTTCAGTCATCAAATAATTCAGGGCTTTAGATTTCTCAAGGGGACCCCGCTAGTGATTAATGGAGCATGTGGTTCTGTTTTAATTTTGAACGCTTGTCACTTTTATACTGAACGTACTGCTGTGTGGATTAACACACTCAAAAGGCTATTGTTGAGTTCTGGAACGGACCATAATTGGGTACATACATTGGGTTTCTGTGTTTGTCACCTCGTAAAGCTTTAGCACAGGTGGGTGTGGGTGTGTTTGTGTGTGGGAGAGAGGCAGAGGCCAGAACCGTTCACACCCTGAACAAGTGTGAGATGCGGGTTCTGGGGAGCAGCAGCTGGCTTTAAAGGGCAGCTTCTCCATGTGCCTTTAGTATAGAGGCTGGGTTTTATACTGTGATCTGTATATACTGCCTTAACTGCAGTATTTAAGGTGGAACCTCAGTGTGGCATGACGTAACTTGTCAAAAATAGAACCGGGGTGTTTGTCCAAAGCAGGGCTCCGCCACTGGAGTCGAATTGCAAGGTTTACCGAATTACAATGGATACTTGTAATTAAGCTCTAGCTGATCATTTTTATATTACTTATGTGTCAGTAACTTCATTACAGGTGTACTGATGTCTGAAGAGGTGTGTTCAGGATGCCATTATTGGGAGATATTGCTTAGAATAAGTATTTTAGCCAATTGCATTACAAGGTTGTAAGTATAGTATAATATAATATTCTAGAGGTGGATGATATGGCAAAATATAGTGTTACAGTTACTTGTGTACAACATGTCATACACTGTGCTGCACTAAATCCAATTTAGATTACCCAAACTAAGCTTCTTTTATCAATCAAACATGCAGGAAGTGTTTTTTAAGTACTGACAATAATCACAATATGATCAGAAAAGCATATCTGATGTACTCTAATATAATTAATCATGATTACAGTAAGCACTGTGGTTGGTGTAGTGTAGTGGGTTACATCTCTGCCTCCCATGCTGTAGACTGGGGTTCGATCTCATACCTGGCCAAACACCCTACACCATACCATTTAGGGTCTTTGGGCAGGGCTCCTAACACTACCCCACGCCTGCTTGTGTGGGAAGTGATCTAATTGCTCTGAAATAATCAGCACTCTGGATAAGAGCATCTGCCAAATGCCCTAAAGGTAAATGTACAGTCATGCAGCTCAGCTCTATAACACTAAATAAGTATGTGCTGTATATGTTGTTTTTGTTGTCTGATCCATTATTGCATATTTATGTCGTTAATCCAAAGAGTTATGGCTGGACCATTTGGGGAAAATGTCCATCTGCACTGCTTGTGAAATTTGCAACTATTTGCTGTGAAATGAGGTGGTAAAGGCCAAGAAGACCAGAAGATCTGCTTTTCTGGCTTAAGGCTTACATACTGTGCCAGACTTCTAGTTCATTGTGGTTGTGATTGATTACATGGTCACAGCACATTGCTTATGATTGGTTTACCTCATCTACAGGCAGTTTACAAGCTCTTATGCTGTTATTAGGGCTGCACCGAATGTTGGGCAACCAAAATTATTCGCCAAAAATGGTGAAATAACACTTTCGGTGTGTGGCATAATAATAATTTATGACGAACGATGACGCTTAATTTTTTTTCATTGTGAGTCACACTGGGGCACGCTGACGTTTCTCAACTTTTTTGTTTCAGACGTTCAAGCCAAACAGAACAGAGTAAAGAACTGAACAGAAAAAAAAAAAAAAGGCAGACAGACAGCGCATACACACACACACACACACACACACGCGTGTACGCCTTTTCTCTCTTGCTCGTTTTCTGGGTGCCCGCCTCCTCCTTAAAGATTTTACAACAACATGATAATCTCACAGCAAGAGTGGAGTGAGGCGCTCTTTGACATGAGGGCCACGTCTCAGCCAAACGTAGGCACCTCTGCTGTATCTGTGCCAGAAGTGGACCAGACCTGTTTTGGGACAGGTGGGCCAAATGCAAGTTGTAAATATGTGGGCCACCTTTGGCTCACAGAAGATTGCCAGTGCTGACAGTGGGCCGGCAGTGCCATATCTTTACCAGATGTGACCCACAGTCGCTTACTATCTGGGATTAGCCTATTTAATTTATGTAGGGGTTAAAAAGTGGCAAAATTATGGAATTTTGTTCTACTTCAGCCAAAATGACCTCCCTGGTTACCCCCCATGTAAGACCACACTGCTGGTGATACCGGCTGTAATTAGAATTGCAGCTCTTGCGATTTGAAAATTGCACGTTGCTGTAATGCAGATTCATGTTTCTGCCCCACAGTGAATGGTAAATACATTCAGAGTAATTGAATCCGCGGTTCCGCAGGACTTCATGATGCATTGAATGAAATGGTTATGCCAGAGACCTGCAGCTCATGCTTATCTGGATGACTGGCTTCATAACTGTTGGAGAAGGAGACGTGCCTTCAGCTGCTGGACTTGATAAACTTTAGTGCACTTTACTTTCAGTTCTGTTATTGCTCCCGTCTGCATCCACATGTTAGTTAGCATGCTGCATGCAAGTGAGCATTGGGGTGGGATAGCTGTTTTCTGACACATGGTGCTAATGGCTCTTGATCACCAGTGCCAGGTGACGTATAAAGCAGCAGTAGAGAGCGAAAGGGTCGACGCAGTGCTGGAGGCTTGAATAGCGGTTTGTTCTCTGTAGGATTAAATACTCCAGGAAGGCTTTCATCAGGAGAGCTGGCACCACTCCACCTCCCAGAATCGCTGGCACAACAACCGAGAAGGGGAGTTTGCCTCACCACCACTAATGCCTCACAGAGAGGGAGAGGGAAGGCTCATACACGACACATAACAAATGTGTTGTGATTCCTGATTCTGGGATGATGGATGATGCACTACTAGGCAAAACAATGCGCCAGGCCCAAAGTACAGAGTTTTTTTCCTAATTGGCCCAGATTTAAATCCTTTAGAGAACAAATGGACATGACAGTGTTTTCAGCTGTTTGAAGCCTCAGAGCGGAATAGAACAGTAGTGACTCTTTCTATAAAGGTGTGTCTGCTTCACCCAGTTCAAGTTCACCGTAGTATTGAATGTATGTGCGGTTTCCTGTAGTGCTCTGAAGCTTGGCCAGAAATCAACAGCAAATATTTTTTGTTATAAGTTTCACCCGGGGCTAAGAAAGCCATTCAGCACATCTGCGACTTCATCCTCTGTAAAGTCTGAATCCCCAGGCTAGCTGCTTACCTCACAGAGTGCTGCAGTGCCAACAGCATGCCTCTCCTAGCAGTAATAGGTAGTAACAGCACAGGTTAACCAGCGATTCACAGAAGCCAGTATGACCGTATACTGTTTGCAGCAGTACATGCAGTCTTTCTCTGTGTAAGCATGGCGATAGCTGCTTTGAGATGGTATATTTCCACAATTTAACTTTATAATTAGGTAGAAATACAGTTCACTGTGCTGCCAAAATGCAGTTATGTTTTTTGTTTATGTTGATCTGTTTAGGTTTATTGCTGTGAGGACTTTTATATTGAAGAGCCTGAATACAGATGGAGTGGTGGGATTTCCAGGTTAGAAGAAGGAGCTACATTTCTAGCTGTTAGCACTGGGGTGGCTGTGTTTCTACTCGCCTGTTTAGGCCCTTTCAGCAAATTAAAAATAAAACTGCTTTACGGGACCATGACCTTGAGCTGTCAGAGCTTCTCCCAAGAAACCCAAACATAAAAAAACAGAATTAAAAGAAAGGCTACCCACCAAACGAATATCCCAATAGCTGAATATTTAGGACCAGTAGTTTCCTAAAGGAGTCCTGCCTGATTCATAGAGCCAGATGTGTGGTAAACAGATTTAAATGCTTTGGCCAGCACTAATTTTGTATTACTGTACCCATAAAGTGTGTGTAAGCTGATTTTGGAGAGGGAGAAGTGGGGCGGGGCTTATTTACCAACTTTCTTAGAGTTAATGTGCTTATCCAGGGTCTGTGTTTTGCCTTTCATATTCATGGCCAATGGGGAGCTGATCCTAGATCAGCACTCTCTCAATGAGTGAGAGAAAGAGTGAGGGAGCTTTATTAAGTCTACTTGCTGTATGTCAATATACTGTATAATAGATATTGAACACACAGTGTGGCATAGTGAAAGATCTGCAGACAGCACTGTTTATTAATCGATTGTGGTCTGAGGAGTGAATGCAAATCCGGGTTTGAGTTCTGCCTGCCTGTGAAATGAAGTTTAGGGATCGTGTAGAGATGATCGGAAGATCGATGCTGGTAAGTAGGGACAGTTAGCTGTTAGCTATGAAGTAGGTTATTGGTAGGAAGTACACGCGAACACGTGTTTGTCTGTGTTCATGGATCGCTCAGGGCGCTCAACGGATACAAAGAAAATATCTCTTGTCAGCGTGTCCCTCTGTCATATCAGTACTGCGAGAGGTCAATACTGCTGTGCCGGTTAGCGATCAATATATTGTGCAGCTTTGGTCTGTAATGTGGCTTCTGTGGAAAAAGGAGTTTGCTTCACTATGTGAACTTTGATGTGTACATACTCAGTGTGCGGTTATAGACTCCGAGTTCCTGTCTCGCTCACTGCGACTTTGATTCTCTTCTGGTTTTTGGCTGCCACATGCACACGCTTAAACACGCTCTCATACGCATATTTATGCCACATAGTGTTATTTATTCTTACATCTTAAATGTTACATACAATTACATGAATTAAAATGTTGCAGACAGGTTTTGAGTTCTGGTTTCTTTGTAAGGCCATGTGTGGTTTGTTATTGTTGCTCACTCAGTTTTATTGTTTGACCTTCTAAAAACACTTCAATCATAAATGGACGATTTGGACTGATACTGGTACCTGGAATTCAGTAAAATATGACTTCAGTTGGAAAAATGGAAATAAAAGGTCCAAGTTTCTTAAATTCAACATTTACAACCAATAAATGTAAATTTTAAGTCCAACCAGTGGGTCAGTATTGACTTGTGCTACAAAAATGTAAGCCAACTTCCAGGAACACAGTAAAAAAGGCTGTTGGATTTTGCATTGCAAGTATTCAAGAGTTTTAGTCACCACACTTGAGACCACTCCCATTGCCCTGGCTTTGTGTTGGGCTTATAACGAAATCGGGCACCAACTGATGTACAGTTGGTACTTTTAAATCTACAATTTTCGTAACCCAACTGTAGCAATTACAAGATTAACAGTATACATTTCTTTTTTTAATTAATATTTTATATTGACCTTTTTTGCAAGAGTGATGTGGACAAAAAATAACAATTATACAGTATTTTCCCCCCTAACAACAATATATGAAAAGTATATGACAAATTATCAGTACCTTACCCATCCCACCCAAACAGCCCTACCCCAAAAGAGGGAAAGGAAAGAGAGAGGAAGGAAAGAAAAGGGGTCCAATAACTTAAACATGGTGATAAAATAACTTAAATAAATGGGATTTTTTAAAATAAATTTAAAAAAGGGGTGAATAATGCACTTTACATCAATTCGTACAGTTCGTACAGTACACATTTCTGAGGATGTTGTTGGTGATAGTCACTTCTTCAAAAACACCATATCACCATATGATTTATTACACAGAGACTCCTTTAGGTACATTCGCTGCACAGCAGATGTTAATGTTGTGTTTGCATAGTGGTCATGACCTATTATGTGTCATGTATCATTATTGCCATTTATTACAGTTGGTTACCGACCTTCTTTCATTCCTCTGTTCTGTCTGTTCTTTTGTTTTATTTTGCCTGCATTCAAATACTCCTCCTACCTCTAACCTCTCACCACCAGAGAGGCTGTTAACTGTGGGCTGGGGTTAACCAAACCCGCTCCCCACACTGCTTTCTGAACGAGCTCATTTCTTCCTCAAGCACCTGACCCCACTTTGCACCCTGCTCTGAATGCCTCCCACCGTCTTCACAAAAACAGCCCTTTTAGTAACGCTGCCCAACACACCCCACAGTCACTTTCCCAGAAGTCACTGCGGGTTTGGTGGGTGCTTTGCATCAGTTCTCTTCATAGAACAGGGTTTTTCATCCTGTGTTCCATATGCCAAAGGTTAGAGTTTGTATGCATTGTAGGCTACATGCTTTTTTGAGTTCTGCCTGCCTGTAAAACGAGCTTTAGGAATCGTGTAGCTCAGAGGACGTCACACAGAGTGATGCTGATAAGTAGAAGTACAAGCAGCCGCATGCCAAATGTTAGAGTTTGTATGCGTTATACATGCCTTTTGTCATTTTAACCAAGTTGGTGTTCAGATGTACCTGTTCAGCCAGAGCAATGACGGCCTTAGCAGGAAAGATTAGGGTGTACACAAGAAAGCAATACATCTGCTAAAGGTGACTTGACTGACTGACTGACTGACTGACTGACTGACTGACTAGCACTTGATACTGGCTGGTTTTATCAGGCCCGCTAAACCGTGTTCTGTAGTCTGAGCACTCCGCACTGCTGTTGGACCACCCTGTTTGCTGTGTCAAGGCTTGGAAATCAGGGGCGCTTTAGGCTGAGGAGTCACTGAAGGTTCTCGGAGACACTCTGCGATGCCTCCGGATCTTGCAGGGTTCTTCCATTTGCAGAATATTATGGCAGTGATTAGTTCTCCGCCCTTTACAGTAAGATACATGGCCTCATGAGCACTTCCAGTTGTGCCTTTGTGCTACATACCGTTGGTGTATTTGTGTGTTTAGTCTTACGAAACACTTCTTATATAGTCTTTAAGTGTTTTTGAACCTATGAGGATACCGCTTGGTTATATGTTGCTTTTTTATTATTATTCAGGCTTTTTAATGTACCGTTTTAATTGCTGTTGTTTGCAGGTGTGTGTATCGGTGGACTGTGCTTGTGGATAGTGCTCTACACTAAAGACAGAATATAACATTGTGATGATATTGTTCCATTGTGTAATGGCTGTATGGCTTGTAGTATGTTCAACACACTGGCGCTAAACGGTCACTGGGGCGGTACCCCTCTTGTCCGACCTCTAGTACCTTCATCACCTTTGGTTAGGGAACGTAATTGTACCAGAATCCACAGTTTGTGTCTGGTCTTTTTACTTTATTGTTCCTTGTTTGAATCATTAGGTCATGAAAAGGTTATTCCATGGGAGAATCGTGTTTAAGGTAGACAGTTGTGTTTATAGTTGTACCTTTTGAAGACACATTTACATTGTTTGTAGCTAGATGAATAACACTTGTACCTGCACAGTACATTTCTTTCTGACCATGTGTGATTACGTATCTTAGGAATGTCCTACATCAGGGCTGACACAGAAACCTGGAATGCCTGTGGTTGGTTGGGATGCTTACGACACGCTGTACACAACAGTTAATAAACCATATATTGCAAGCCCTGTTTTGTGGAAGTTCATTGGCACCCACTGTGAGGATGATGATTGCGGTCTGTCTGCAGGTTTGATGGCATGACTGTGCACACAGCTGAGAGTTCTGTCAGTAACGTCCGAACCTTGCTTGCTAAATACCGAACAAGCTTAACAGAGAATAGGACGAGTAGCGAGATGATGAGGGTTAGAACTGGGCTGGTAAGAGGCCTCAGTGTTTTGTAACTCGGTAATAAACATGAAGTATGCAGCCGGTAGCACAGTTAGAACAGCTTTCACATTCATTTAGATAAGGCCGGGAAGGAGAGTTGCCGCTGATAGAGCTTTAGAGGTGCAGAAGTAGGACGTGATCGTGGCACAGGACGTTATTATCTTTATGTGCCAGTAGACAGCTAGTGCTGACTTATCTAAATTGAAGAGGATTTCTAGCTCGTTAGTGTCATTGGCTTGAACTTAATTGGGTATTCAAATAAGACATATATAGATAATATGGTTTGAGAAAACAGACACAAGTACATAAAGATAAGAACTGTGTAAATGCAAATTATTAAAATGGGGCAATATACTGTCGCTATACATGAGGGGAGGGGTGCCAAAGTGTAGGCTATGAGTGGGAAACACTGGTGCTGATGATTTCATTGTACTCCTTATGTTGCTACTGTCTCAAACTCTCACATTATATAGTGTAACATGTATTATAGCTCACAGGAAGAGCCAATGCTGTCTGCCAGCAGCACTTGATGTCTGGACTACAGGTGCAATGGTATGAGGTTTTCACAATATGAAAACTGCCACAGAATATATCACTATTTTACAGCTAGTAAAAGCGGTTTTTAACTGTGGTAAATTAGGGATGCACTGATCTGATATTAGGATCGGATATCGGTTCCGATATTAACAGAATTAGCTGGATGGGGTATCAGATAATTAGACCAGGGCAAGGGACCGATCCCCACTTTATTTCAGTTGCGTTGCGGTGCGTCTCACCATCCAGAACCAACTCTTTCAGCATCTGTGCGTAGCCCAGAAGGATCGTCGTACACAGCGATTACACGCAAGGTGACTCATGTGTTTCCTCTATCTGTTATGAAGGTGTACTGTTATAAAGCAGCACATTAAGGTTCTTAGCTTTCTGTAGTGTTTCCCACATTACGGATCTCCTGCACTTTTTAAACAGCACGTTTTGAATGCTATTCAAAGGCAGACGCATACTGTTGTATGCGCTCATCTGCAAGCACATCACTGGTGGGATACGATTGTTCCCGAGTTCAGCTCATTGCAGTTCATAGTGCAGCGCTGTGCCCACGGTTCCAGACCAGAGAGTTTTTGCCAGCTGCGAACCAGTTTTTTGTGGTGGCAAAGTGCAGAACGGTTTGAGATTTTGGCACCAGCACCATGTTGGTGGAAAGAGACAGTACAGCCCCCCCGCAGCAATAATAACGGTGATAACATGATGACCATCACAGTGCCATGGTATACCAACCGCTTATAAGACAGGTGAAATGCTGCATACTCATGGATTAAACTATAAACGATATTATAGAAGTAGCCTTTGATTTCATGTATGTGCATCAGCTTTAACTAGCCTGCCTCTGTGCTTCCTGTCAGCGCTGCAGCATCTCCCGCTTTAAAACACTTCATTTAGAAGAGCAAGAGCCAGCAAGATGAGAAGAGAGGACGAGACGCTGGCAGTGAAAGAGTTATCAGTTGGATGGAGCATCCCACAGCTGAGTCCGTGTCTGCCTGCTAGCACTGAAGGCTTTATTGTGATCTGTGATTATGGTCCTCTGTAGGCCGCACACCGCGGCCTCTCCCACTGAGAGACTTCTACAGCAGCCTGAGAGGACGTGAGGAGACTGAGGAAAACCCACCGCATGAACTAGAGGAAGAGAAACCCAGAGAAAGAAGTGACTTCATCTTTCCGGGTTACACAGAGAGAGAAATGGCTCCTGGAATGACTTCACCTCGAGAGCAGGAGCGTAACAGTACACAAGAAGTTAACTATGCATTTTACTGTGGTTTTCCAATCATAGTGAGAGGCATTTTTGATGTATCTTAGTGGTTTTCTCTTTTAGGAATGTCATGGAATGTTATTAGAACAGTGGAAGCCATAATGAATGATGTCAGTGCGGCACTGGTATTGTATAGATTGCGTAAATCTGACTGTATTTGATCCACATCTTGTGAATGGATATGAATTAAGGAGTATAGTGATCCTAAAAGCAGAAGTTCTGAAGAGCAGCTTGTGAGCAGCAGTCTCTCCTAAGCTTCACATGGAAAACCTCAGTATGTTCACATCAGCTCTGTATCTGCTTTGCGCCATATTGGCTTCGAGCTTGACCACAGTACGAAAGTGGCCTTATGACTGCTGCTCATATAAAGAGCTTTTTCTCCTCCCTGGGCTATTTTTATCAGTCACTGGGTGAAAGATCGTGCACCTTTGGACGGTGTGTGTGTGTGTTTGTGTGTGTGTTGGGGCAACTCCCCCACCAGCTAAGCTAATGATTAGCTTCTTTCTGCTGAAGAGTGCAGGCTGCTCTCTGCTGGTATGAGTGTGGGAGGAGAGATTTATACTCCTAAGCACAGAAGAGGTGTGTGTGTGTGTGTGTGTGTGTGTGTGTGTGTGTGTGTGTGTGTGTGTGTGTGTGTGTGAATGGTGTATTTATTACTGCACCTGTGGATCAATGCCTCATTTCCTGCCTGTTTAGACGGGTAAAGATGTTTTGTGTGTATTTGTGTTGGAAGTTGTGCGTTGGTTATATGAATTGCTGACAGAACAATAGACAATAGGAGGTAATGAGTCAGCAGTCAAACCGGGTTCATGGTTATAATATATCCATATGTCTGTGTCCTTGTATGTCCGTATGGGGGCTACATGGATACTGCTGTGTATGCATGGCCTTAGCATAGTGTTGTGTTGAAGAAGTTCACTGTTTATCAAACATGACATTGACATTCATTTCTACTCATTGCTGGAAGAACGTCTCGCAAAGCTGGTACACACCACTGAATCTCCAAAAATAAGATGTTTTAGATTTAGGGGGGATCTGTTATCAGAATGTATGTGGTATGTGGTCATGCATCAGAAGTGTTTGATTACCTATAACTACACATCATCGTTGTTCTGTTGAATGAGCCCTTTATATGTACATAGGAGCGGGTCGTCTTCCAACGGAGGCCGCCTTGTAGCTGGGGCATGGCTGCGTAACTGAAAATCACACGTACAGCACATCAGCAGTATACTGTCTTGACATTCCATATCCTAGATTAGTATTGCCTGTTTTGGTGCCATGCTCCCTGGCTTCTGGTGTAAGCTGCATTCTGTTATACTGCTTTGTACTGCTGGTATTGTATCCAGTAATAAACAGGAGGCAGGTCAGAGGTTTTCTTTAATGAAGTACTTAACAACCAGAATTTGGTTGTACCCTACCACCCAGCCCCTATTGGCAACCCGTAGCTTCCAGGGGCTTTGCAGCACTGCAGTAGCCCTACTTATCGGTATACGCACCATGCTCTGGTGCACTGGCACACAGAGGGCCACACACAACACAAAGGGTGTTGCGCTACATGGGCACCCGATCGTAGATCCTGTTCAGGTTTCTGAATTATTGCACTTGTACTGTGTACACGTTTGCGTTGTGGGATAGGGTTTTGAAACAATGGGAATTTTTTGGCACCTGTTGACCAGGAAAATAGACTTTTATTCTGGGCACGCTCAGCATCCATCTGCTTATAGAAACAGCAGCTACAGTGGATGGAGATGGAGGAAAAAGGAAAAAGACAGGATGGAAGAAAGAGGCAAATGTTTCACACAGCTTCACTTACTGCATTACTGTTGAATATTGAATTTCATGGGTGGCTTGAAAGAGTTCAGATGAATGAAATGGTTCTCAGTTGTCACAATATGGTCACAATAAAGGGCACACTTTAATACTGGCCACTTACTGTTAGTGGATAGTGCTATTGATAAAATCCAGTGCCACATTTTTTCCAGATATGCCAAAGTGTCACAGTAGCAGATCATATTTAACCTGGGTTTAATGAAGTTAATAGCCGCATGTGTTTTCCTGTTGCTGTTAAGGTTGTAAGAAATATTTGTTCACTTAATTATTGTAGTTCTGTGTTTTGTGATACTGTATTCATTCTCATAAACACATTACTGATCATTAGTTGGTTGTTAGATTGGTGCAGATGGTGGTTCATTGTTCAAGTCCCTGACCCCAGGATAGCAGTGTTGCAGTCTAGAGCCTTTGGACTCTTCTATTCTATCCACTATCCATTCCAAACAAGTAGCGCAAGGTTGCACCACTAATGTTAGCATTAGCACATGGTGGTGTGTTTTTATACCATGATAGTTTTCCTATAAATTGTAATATTGCCTTGTTTACAGTATTGTAATAGATCACACTACGTTATATCATAACGCGTTTCATGGTACATATCACGTGGCCAGGTTCTTACCAATACACTGCCATTCTTATTGTAATACGATAATTAAGTCATTATTAACTGCATGTTCTAGATACCATTATTTACAAACTGCTTGGCAGTACAATCTCAGAAGCATTATTACAGGGTTAGGTGATGCATCTCTCAGCACATTGTACAATATACACATTTCACAATATGTGTTCACAACATAGTTGTGATCTATTTTCATACAGAAGATCCAAAGAAATGGCAACATGAATTTGCCTGAATTAAGTTCACTTGCCACTTTTAGAAATGCCATGGAGTAGTTTTGTTATGAAACAGCGGAAAGTTCTTGTTTATATAACTGCATCTGATAACACACATTCCTTACTTCATAAAAACTCAGATTCACAGTGTGGGTGGTTTATACTGAACTAATGAATATTAATACACTATCATACCCCTAGTTATCACCAGCATTCATCCCTTTTCTGGAGTAGAATTGTGTATGTGTGTATGTGTATGTATGTGTGTGTGTGTGTGTGTGTGTATGTGTATGTGTGTGTAAATGAGTGACTGCAGGGCCTGTGAAACAGAAGTCAGAAGTTGAAGCAGGATGTTAACAACGTGCAGAATTCCCCTGGTGAGAACTCCTTTTTTTCCAGGCTGTTCTCACATACAAAATGCCTCCGCTGGATTCATTAGTGAACTTCCTTACAGCCCCAGTTGGGACAGTTGGGAATGGGTCCTCTCCTTTCTTTTTTTTTTTTTTGTGCTGTTGCAGTTGCTGTCCTGCACGTTCCTCCAGTCCTCCCCGCTCAGATGGCCTGCAGAAGACCCTGATGTAACACATACTCAGGATCTGAATTTCAGTTTGTAGGGTTGCGTGTAGTAGACGAGGGGTCTGCTGGTTAATTAGCAGATTTATTTTTTCATGCTTTTAAAGCAGTTTTACGTAGTGATTTTATAACAGCTTCAAAATCATATTGATGGTACACGGATTTCTAATAAGGAGAGTGGCATCTCTGTCGTTCCCACTCTGAGTCTAGAACACCTGATATATAACCAGCTACCTGTATGTAACTTTGGAAGGGCGGCATGAGACCTCTTACGAGAGCTGCATGACACTTTATGGCATCACGTCACACATCAACAATGCTTGGTTTTCAGCTAGCTATACTACTGCGAAGAGACCGGAGGTGATGTCAGAGCAAGAGCAAGTCTTGGTCCGTCTTTTACTTGCTAGCGAGAGCTAAAGGAGATAAAAGGTTGCACGACTTTCCTGCCAATGTTATTTATGAACGATTGTGATGTCGGCTGTAGCCTTATCTGTCTCACCCCTGTCTCACTGAGCTTTGTAGTTGTTCTGGCGGCCAAAAGTCATCTAACCTTAGTCCCGTTTCAGGCTGCATGCAAAGACACAGATTCACTGCGTGCCAAAAAGCCTTGCAAGTTTGAACCTGCTGTAATAAAATCCTGTAATATTACTCTAGCTTGTAAGCGCATATGGTTCTTTCTCTCCTGACGTTGTTGTCTTTGCCGGTGTTGTGCTGAATTGCAACACCTTGACAGAATTTGACTCCCCTTTGTGTGCATCACACAGGCATTACAGATTACACTCATGATTTCAATTATTTACACACACAAGCAACCATGTGGGGGGGGGGCAGCAACAGGGGGCTCGGATATGTAACAGTTATGTAAAAGTAACTATAGCAGAATCCCAAGAGCGGTAAATACCAGTTCCCTCATGGTGTTACATTAAAAACGGCCTTACAGTAAAAATGAGGGTAAAACTCACAGCAGTTTTGAGTTTTAAATGGCCTGTAATGTTAAAACATTGTTCAGATAAAAATAAATGGGTGTTTCCATCAGTCTTTCATTTCTACGCCACAAAATAGCAGTAGAAGAGTTAAAAATATGCGCCATTGTCATGCAAAATGCCAACGAATCACTGCTTACTCACAGAGGCCAATTTTAATTGATTTGTTTTATTAGAGTATTCAGCTTTATTGGTTTAGAAGAGTCAGAGCTGAGCACTGTAGGGTGGTATCTGGCTAATCCCGCCAAAGCAGCAGTACCACATTAGTTATACACTGATGAAGAACTCTAACTGTTGAAGGTTAGACTGTCATTAGCTCAGATGTGAGGAATTCTCGCCTCCTGCTGCTGGACGGCCTTAAGAGCACAAACGAAATGGAGGCCAGCATTGTCCCTGATCTCCTTCCACCTTTTCCTCTTTCCTTACAGAGACCGGAATTTCAATCAGCCTTCCTTCAAACGCACATGCGCGCACACCTCAAACAGACGGCATGTCCACCTTGAAAATGTATTTTCTTGCCTTTGGTTACCATGGGTGCCTTGGAGAGAGCGATGGCTGTGTCGACAGTCAGCACCATGCTAAATTTCCATTACTCTGGAATTTAATTAGGAAGAGGAAACTTAAGGCCAGATTAATTTTTCAATTATTCGCCCTCTTATCCTAATTCAAGTCATCTATGCCCTGAAGGTCTACGACACTGATAGATCAGACTGTCTCTTTCCTGATCATCTGTACGAGCCGTATTTGTAGGACTTTACAAAGAAATGCTTCATATGTGGATGATGATGTTGACGTCTCTCGCTGTGCGAATCCTGCATTTGACTATTTTCTAAACTCTGTCTAGGAAAAACAAGAAGCGTCTCATGAGCTGGGACTTAAAGTTGGAAAGGTGTCCTCAAATCAGCAAAACCATCACATGCCAACTAGGACTGGGCCTGAATATTCAACTATATGATCGGAGGGTCGCTAGTTCCATTCCCTGAACCAACACTAACGACTGAATTGCTCCCTGGCCGCTGTGGATAGGGCTGCTCACTGCCCCCTAGTGTGTGCGTTCACTAAAGTGTGTGTATGTGGGTGTTTCACTTCCCGGATGGGTTTAATGCAGAAGACAAATTCCCAGATGGCACAAAATGGCTCAAACACTCTCTAGTCAGAGAATGATTGGCCTCACCTAAAATAGTTGTTAGTTGGAGAGGCATTCAGCTTTTAATTTGGGGGTTTAAATATTCTGGAGGCTGTCAAAGGCAAACTGCAGAGGTCTGTAATGTTCCTGGTTCTTGAGAGAAACTCAGTCACGGCCCTTAATTCAAATGGCCTTTTGTTTTAATTAGCTGAAGATGTGAAAACGTTGCCAAACACCATGAGACAGTGTTGATAACCACAGGAGCCCTGGATCCAAAGCAGTGGTATTCAGGACAGCCCTACTGCTAACACAGTAAACAGTGAAAAAGCAGACATAACTCATAAAAACAGGACATGTAAAGACGACTAAACCATTTGTGTCTTTGAAGTCTTAATTGATGTTGACTCTGTATTTGTTCATGAGCTTTTAGAGCTCGGGCAGACCAAAGAAAGGGCAAGCTTTGATGTCACTTTGTAGCTCAAATGTCCTGAGACTGAAAGATTCCGAGCTCCAACTCCAATAAATTCGGTTGAACCAGTTGGAATAGTGAACAGAAAGCCAAGTGACTCCAAGTCAAATGAGCAGTTGATTCCTTATTGCTACCGTACAGTGATGTTCCTTTAAGGACTGCACTGTCACACACTCCTGTGGGAATCTCTCACAAATACACCAGCAGTTTGTGCCGTAAATGTTTTGTGAATTATTTTAAGTTCGTACTTTAGAGTCACTGTGCCTGCCGCTGTTCAGGATGAACAAAAACCGCTGTGCTGCCACTAATGATGTCATATCCTAAGGGTTGTTGAGTGCCAACCACAAGACTACAGGTGGATCCACATTTAGCTCTAGTGTTTCAAGCTTTGTTTGGTTTAGTTTTAATGTTAATGCAGTCTAAACATGATCATGTTAATTACGGCGTCATGCCACTACCCTTCTTTTCGATTATATAAACCAGGCATGGGAACTCAGCGTCCAGCGTTCGAGTTTGGCTGTCGCACCAGTATTATTTTAAGCTCATTTTTGTGTGTCCCAGCCAATGTTTTGGTGTCCACAAACAGACCAGAGCCAGAATAGCCTGCCTTTCGCCCGCGCCCACTCTGCTCCCAGGCCCACTTTACAAACAGATATGGCTGGATAGGGGCTAACTTGCCAAAGCCAGTTCATTTATGGGAGGTTCTTTAACCCTGTGAGAATTCCTGTGCGCTAATGGCCTCAAAATAGTGCTGGGTGGTAATGATACAATTCATTATTGTGATATTTCACAATGTATCACAGGGTTTGGTGATATATACACTCATCATGAACATAATAGTTGCACAAATGGCTGCACCCCGGAAGGAATCAACCGACAGGAATGAAACTTGGTGGGTAGGTTTGACATTGAGACGTTGGTTACTCGTGTGACGTAAGCAAGAGCCTTATCGCTGTACCTGACTGACCCAACAACCACGATCGCAGACATTCAGCGAGCAGTGATGTCCATCATGAGTCATCCTGTTAGTGCCAGCACCATTGGCAGACAGCTGCACGGCAGGACTACATGCACACAGACCGTTACCAGCGTCACCGTCACCAAAGTCATCTTCGGTGACGAGTCCCGCTTTTGTCTTGGTGGAGACGACCAACAAATCCGTGTGTGAAGGCACCGTGGTCAGCACCAAGATAAACGGTTTGTCACACGTCACACCCTAAAAGGCCTGGTGTCACTCCACCTCCACCCCTACCGCACAATCTGCAGGAACTCTGTGAGAATATTCTAGTTGCATGGGATGGATTATCACAGGGCACCATTAGGAACCTCTACAACTCCATGTCAAGATGTCATCATTTATTGTTCCTGGTAACCTTTATCTTCCTTCCCAATAGCACTGCAATCCCACACCTCCTTCTGGGTGAAGCTATTCTTTTGATGATGAGTGTAGGTTAAAGGGAAGTGCTGTCACTGTATACCAAATGTCTTACAAACCTTGCAGTGCCATATTGTCAGAAGACGACAGGAAATTAGTTTGCCAGGTTGTGTTTTTGGCATGACGATTGGTCCCTACGTTATCGTTGTATCTCCGTCAGAACGGATGTCATTGGGCAGCTCCCACATAGAGCTGTGGTGTTGAGTCAGCATTGCAGAATCGAGTCTTGCTGACTTAAGTACTGTGAAGGTTTAGAATCAGTTAGGCCTTCAGCATCATATGTTAACCTCCAGGGTAGAATCTGAATGTATGAGGGCAGGGTGCTGTCCATGTTACACTAGCTGGCACACTGACAGGAAGGGCAGGGCTGAGTGTTTCATGCTGGTTTCCTGTAAGGCAGGAAGCTACCCTACAAAGTAAAGCACTGCAGCAAAAATCTCTCAACTATCTCTCGCACACATACGCTGGTCTATGTTACGACGTGCTGTTATACATGTGTCCCCTGTGCATTTATATACAGGAAGGTGTCTATATGTAACGCAGTCCAGTATTAGCCCTGTAGGTCAGTCACAGTGAGGCGTTCCTTTCCTGCCTCTGCTGATGATCTGTCATTAAGCACAGTGTGATATTACAGACTAACTGATTTATCTGATTTAATTGAGAGTGTGAGTGAGCTGTTTGGGTTGGTTCATGAGTCTACAGCTTGTACACGGCGCATGCAACAGTGTGTATGTGGGAGTCCACCCTGAGCCAGGTTAAAGGAAGGTCATTTTAAAGTGCTGACTGCTTGTGATGTTGCTTTTGGTAAAGCTTATCTGTGTGACCTCGTTCAGTAGAGAAAGGGAGAGGTCAGCGGTCTCCCGCTGACCAAATCGGGAAGGGAATTGGAAGCAGCGGAAAGGCCAGGACTGCGTGTCCTTCCTGCAGTATTCACAATCTTAAGTTTTTCATTCCACTTTCATTACTTGCTCATCCTTTTTGGCTTGTATGCCCACTTTCATTTCATGTTTTAGTCAGTTAATGTATCATTATTTGTGCTAAATGTTGGTCGGTATGGATGGCCAATTGCTAAATCAGCCTTTTTCTTATGTATATTTTGGTGGCATAAATAATGACCCCTTGTGCAAATTAGCCAGCAGAACTGAAACTATAAACACAATGTAAAGAAATAACAGTTTCAACTATGTGTCAAAGACGTCTGTGTATGGTGTCTCAGAGGTATCTACCGAAGTTAGCATGCTAACCAGCTAGCTCCAGCCCGTCCTGTCCCGCAATACCACTTTCTACCTGAGGAGGTAGCCAATGGAGGTTTCTGTAGCGGTGTGTAAGGGCAGGTAGCCAATGGAAGGAGCAGTAAGCACAACCATGGCTGAAACTCTTGGCGAGCGACTGCCGCCGCCGTCACCGCACGCTCTCAGCAAGAAACCACGTCCAGCAGCAAACTGAAGAAGTGATATAGATAGAAGCAGAAGAAGAGTTAACACTGATGCAGCTTTCCACCACTGGAGACGCTCTCGGAGAGGAAAGGGAGGAAGTTTAATGCCACATTTCTTCTGGCTTAAAGGTTTAGAAACTGGAATCATAAGAATGTATAATTCATGATCGGGACTCCTTTTATTTGTCAGTAGTCTGGTGTATTTATGTGGTCTGTTTAGTGTGTTCAGCGTGTGCTCTCACAAAGCTTTAATGGGTTCCTGCTGTCGAACACGGTGAATGAGTTTGCGTGTGTGTGTGTTTGTAAGGCAGTGTTTGAATGAATCGCTGATGGATGCTCCCTCGCTGCAAGTCCTCCATGCTGTTTGTGATTTGTGAAAATTTAATTTCTCATTCTGGCAGAGGCTTCTTCCTCCCCCTGGAGCTATTTTTGGGGCTTACGGGTTCTTTGACTTGTAACCACAGCTTCTTTCTCTATCCGTACTGGAAATATGAAGCCCTTTGCTCTCTCTTTCATGCCTGCATGCCTGTGGTTTTTCCTTCTCCACTCTTTCTGGAGTTCTGGGACTCGAGCTGTAAATGAGGACACGCTCCCCTCGGCTGTGTTTGTTTTGCCTTCAGATCGTGGAGGTCCCGATTTGTTTTCACAACTCTGTTAGGGTGACAACGATGAGGAGGAGGACGGTGATGGCTGGAAGTGTGTGTGGAATTGACAGATTTATGCTCCACCCATAAATGCCTTCCTTCGGAACTTTTACTGCAGAATTAGACAAGCTTTACAAACATCCTGTTCATCTACATGAGAAGAATGTCACACACGTTCTGTCAAAATTCATTCATTTCAAATCACATCAACTCTGTGTGGAGGTTTGTTTACCGTGTAGTAGAGCTCACGTTAGCATGCTGACACTGTTTGTTGTTTCCAGCCTCCCTAGTTTTAGCTGTAACCGCATAGTCCAGCTTTCTGTAGAAGCCTTTGAAACACATGATGAAGTCTGTCTACGGTCACTTAAAAGCAGTATCAGTATTAGTGAATGGGATACCGAAGCACCAGACAAAACAACGAGTCCCCTGTGACCGGAACAAACCTATTAGCATGTAATACCTCCACAAGCATCAATAACAGCTGTGATTGGATTGGGAATGGCCCGGACAAGTTTCTGGATGTAGGCCACATCAATGTTCAGACACTATTACATCAAACAACTGTGTGGTTGGGCCAGATTTGGTGGATGCCTTCCCTGGCACAATTCCGAGGAGAGTTCCGTGTAGACTGAGATTTTAGCCACTGCTGGTAGACCCATATGACCGTACGCTTCCATACACCTGCAGATTCAGCTACTTCCTTCACACTATGGTCTTTGGCACGTCCAAATGCAGTCACTCCTTTTAGCCAATCATTAACATCTGCTTTGGAGCCATTTTCCACACATGGAACGAGACATTCACTGCACTGTACCACCTCTTCCCAATCTATGGATCCCATCACTCACACCCCGCAGGTATTTATAGCCCCATCATCCTTGTGCAGCGCCATCTGCAGGAGCCTGAAGGTACTACCACCTTAAACACGCAAGGTGTTTCTTTGTGACACAGACCATAGATTTTACTAAAGTCAGATATTTGAGAAGTGAACGGTATTTTTGTGAGTTGACAAGACCCTTTTTGTCTTTTCCTGGAGAGAACTTTCCTCTGGGAGTTTTTACTCCCACTCCTAGTAAAGCTGGTTGATTGATTTGTTGTTAATTCAGTTTGTATAGCCTCACTGTCTGCTCTCTCCGACAGCAGCCCTGTGGCAGAGAGCTGTGTGGAGACGAGATTTCCCAGAATTCCTCATTAGAGACTGGCCTTATCAGCGGCGGATTAAGCATGCACATGGGGCGTTTTGTACAAAGCCCCCGTGTTCGCCAGGCTTTATTAAATATTTGAGTTTTGGCTCTCGCTGTCCTAATTGTTACCACACGTGCGGATGTGCTAAAGGCTGCCCTGCTGAGACTGCTGTTACCATGACATTTATCGCTGGGCCTGTTGCTGGGGGTGTGTTTTGAAAGCAAACAGGTCTGTTTATGCTGAAGGGGGTGGGGGCGGGGGGGGCAGAGTGGTGGGTTCGAGAAGAGGAAGAGAGAAAGTTGAGACAGAAGCAACGGCTGAGTGTGAAGAAGTTCAAAGAACGGTGAAAAGAAACAGATGGTCAGGTGTTAATGAAAGAGGGTAGAGGTGTCGGGATGGTATGTGGAGAAGAAAACCAGAGAACCATGCGTATTGACACCTCACTATAGACATTGTGGTTCTAAATGCCCATTTGCAGCCTATAATTAGGTTCTAGAATGAAACGAGCTGTTTTCCCTTTTTCGGTGAGCTCATGAATAATTAGATGAGCTCTGCTCTGATTGGCTGGTTTACCTCCATGCCCTAATGCTGTTTAGTTAGAGATGCCAGTTACCTAAAACGTGCTAGTAGCTTATATTACCTATACTAGCTACTCGCTTTCCATTTGGACATCAACACACAGTAAGTTAAAGGGTTTTTTGTCACCTTTTTAACCATCATTCCATGGTTTACCGGTTATATATACCGAACTCTCCTTACTCAGCTGTTGTAAGCTTGCTTTTGTGGTATTGAACACACACTGTCCACTTTATTGCCTACATGTATCTACATGTATTGTCCACTTTATCAGCTCCACTGACCATATAGGACACTCTATAGTTCTACAGTTCCAGAGTGTAGTCCATCTGTTTCTCTGTATACTCTATTACCCTGTGACCAACACTGCACTGTGCAGCAGCAGATGAGCTTCTGTACATGTACAAAGTGGACCAGCAAGGTAGTAGTGTCTAATAGAGTGGACAGTGAGTGGACACAGTGTTTAAACACTCCAGCAGCACTGCTGTGTCTGATCCACTCACACCAGCACAACACACACTAACACACCACCACCACGTCAGTGTCACTGCAGTGCTGAGAATGATCCACCACCCACATAATACCTGCTCTGTGGTGGTCCTGTGGGGGTCCTGATTTTTGTAGAACAGGGTAATAAAGTATACAGAGAAACAGATGGACTACAGTCTGGGATTGTAGAACAGGCCGGTTATTTGATGATGCAGTTAGTACAGTGCTAATTGGTGTGGTGTAAGGTTTTTTTGAGATGGAAGGAATTCAAGGAATGACCTGTATTTTAGATATTGCTGCTTCTGTAGGTGTTAAATAGAGCCATCTGTTGTTTCTAAACTATAGTGAGCTGGGGCTTCTTTTACTGGAAGGGCCAACCATCAATAGTGCTGACACACCACAGAATGCCACACACACTCACTCACTCACTCACTGCCTGGCAATATGAACAAGCAAGCACACTAACCTGAAGGGTGCTTATGAGCACATACTCTGGCTTTTTAAGCTTGTTTATTTTTGCTGTAGATGGATTTTATACACACAGTGAATCATATTACACAGATATTTAACTTTCCAACCAGCGTCCTGCCTTTACAGGAACACACACACACACACACACACACAC
>CM067494.1:16824115-16836026 GCA_034552555.1 Semaprochilodus insignis | reverse complement strand
GACCGTGTGGGTCACATCGCCCCCTACACTTCCTGTAGTGTATTACAGTCTGTCAGAACGACCGTGTGGCTCTTATGAACACTATAAAGTCCTTTTTCAATGAAACAATAGGAGTCATATCGCTTCTACTGTACTGTAGCATGCACTGAAAATGGAGTTGATGTGACAGCAGTGATAATCCACCGCCTATGCAGGCACTGTTGCTGACCACGGCTGTTTCTTTTTTAATGGATTTCGGTTGTGCTCAGTAAGTGAATAAGGCAGATCCAGTTGCCAAGTCGCATATAAGGCTGCAGTCTTGCTCTCCTTTTGAAGAGTGCCTTTGAGAAGTCTCATGCAATTTCTGCTGTATTAAATGGGCTTCAAACCGCTTTAACCCAGCAGAAAATCAAAGAGGAAATCCGCACAGAGGGAAAGTGCTGCTGTTTTCGCTGCCGTACTGCAGAGCCGTGGAGCCCCAGTTAGGAAATTACAGCTCCGTCCTCAAACACATAAACACACAAGCACAAGCCCTTTCGCAGCACTGTCGTATCAGCTACACAGCTCTGAACAAACCCAGTGACACCCAGAGAGCTCTGCTGGAAAGACATGAGCACCATTATGTCAATCCCGATTGAAACGCGGAAAGCACGAGTGCCGTCTGGAATATTTCACAGCATCAGAACCATCTGCTCGAGCGCATTACGGAGGGGGCAATATTCCCGCTCCCTGTCTCATATGTCCACAGTTCCCTCCATATCACTGTTACACTGTATACACTGCCGGGTCCGAACAACCAGACGTTCAAATAAATAAATGAAAATATTAAGCAAAAAGGAAAAGTTTAGACAAGAAAGAATATTCGGAATTGTGCACTGTTTCTAGGTCACTTCAGAAAACTCGGATCAAATCTGTGCAACTGAACCCACTGAAGCCTTCGCACCAAACACGTCAGACGGGGTTTTTGAGGTTGATCTCTTCTATTAGAATTCATGTACAAACGACTTTCAGGCGGGTTTGATCTGCTCATCAGAGGCTTTGGCTCAAACTTGGAGTTCTTCGGGAGTGCACGCGGTCATTAAAGCCCAAGCAGGACGTAGTACAGCACATAGTAAGACATTCCGAAATTTGGGTCAAATTTTCAAAGAATCTTCAGTCAAATTTTATATAGAATTTGGTGTTAAATTAGAAAAGAACACATAGAGGCATTTTCACTCTCAATCACACAGACATACAGAACCTACTAAATACATATATATACACACACACTCCAGTTTATCAGCTCCACTGACCATATAGGACACTCTGTAGTTCTACAGGTACAGACTGTAGTCCATCTGTTTCTCTGTATACTGTATTACCCTGTTCTTCAATGGTCAGGACCCCCACAGGACCACCACAGAGCAGGTATGATGTGGGTGGTGGATCATTCTCAGCACTGCAGTGACCCTGACGTGGTGGTGGTGTGTTAGTGTGTGTTGTGCTGGTGTGAGTGGATCAGAGAAACAGATGGACTACAGTCTGTCACTGTAGAACTGGAGGGCTCAGTTCTGGTTATAATGTTATGGCTGATCGGCGTATACATACACACCACTGATCAGCCAATCAGCCTCAACATTAAAACCACCATCAAAGACAGAGAGGGAGAGAGAGATTACATGGGAGGCAGAGAGATAAAGAGATAGAACAAGAGAGAGCAAGGCAGGAAGATAGAGGGAGAAAAGGTAAAAGAGAAAAGGAGAGAACAGGAGAAACATACTGAGATAGGAAGAGGGACAAAACAGAAAGAGAGAAAAATGGAGAGGCAGAGAAGAACATGGAAAGCAGGAGAGAAAAAAGTGAGAGACATGGGAGAGAAAAAGAGCAGGAGGAGGAGAAAGAGAAAGTGAGAAAGAGAGAGCGAGAGCAAAAGAGGAAGAACAATCGAGAGAATAATGAGAGAGCAGGAGAGCGAGGGAGAGACAGAGAGTGAGGGGGAGGAGGAAGAATGCTAGATAGAGACAAAGAGAGACAGGAAGAAAGAAAGAGGAATAGGTGAAGAGAGGGAGAAAGAGAAAACAGCAAGATATGAAGAGAGAGAGAGAGGGATGGGAAGAAAGAAAGAGAAATAGGATGAGAGAGAAAAGAGAAAGAGTGGAAAAGAGAAAGAGAGAGGGATGGGAAGAGGGAGAATGCTAGAGAGGGACAGGGAGATGTGAAGAAAGAAAAGGAATATGGAGAGAGAGAGAGAGAGAAAGAAACAGAGACAATTAAGAAAATATTTACACACACACACACACGTATATATATATACATAGAGAGAGAGAGAGAGCGTGATAGAGAAAGAGCGTGAGAGAGAGAGAGAGAGAGAGAGAGAGAGAGAAACAGACAATTAAGAAAATATTAAGAGAGATATACTTATAATGAACCAGTACCCAGAAATATGTGGACTGAAAGTTTAGAATCTGCACACAACAAACTACGATTGACTAATAACTCCCATAATAATCCACGTCATTAATAATCCACATCATTAATCCACGTCATTAATAATCCACATCATTAATAATCCACTAATCCACGTCATTAATAATCCACATCATTAATAATCCACTAATCCACATCATTAATAATCCACATCATTAATAATCCACATCATTAATAATCCACAGCAGGCTTTAGTTCTTTGGTTATCACTGGTGAGAGCTCTGCTGTACCATCTCTAGACTGTCCGATCTGATCTGATCTTGGCGCCTTCACAGCTCTCTGTATGAGTGTTCAGCATCCGGGCTGACAGTCTCGCTTATCAAAGACGATCAATAACATAATCATTCAGTGGATATTCTGGAGACTGTTCACGGCTAATTGCTCCCCATTTGCAGGAGGTAATACGCTCTAATAATATCTCTTAGCTTAGCGGGCGTAACGGGTCAGTCTGCCTGAAGCCGGCCATTAGAAAAGTATCACTGACGAGAGGAAACCTTGGCCAAACAGTCCGGAGTAATGAGAGGGGAGCTGATGGACGCTGAGAGCTCTGAAACGCTCAAGTTGGAGTGTGAGTCAGGAGCGGCCCCGCTGTGGAGGCGTTCGGTTTGGCTTTCACCAGAGGGGCTTTATTTTCTGCTAGATGAAGGTGTGCGGTAACCTCGCTCTTCACAACACCTGCATAGACAGCATCTCCTCTTCACTTACACGAGCCCTGGACAAACCTCAACACAGCCCTCACTTCAGAAACCCAAAAACGACTGCCCTCCATCAGGAAGAGGAACGGCGAGCTTCCACTGAGGTTCTCTGACCTTTTGAGGAGCTAAAGAGCTCCAGAATTACAAGAGCTTTTCCATCAAGGCTCAAGAACCCTGTGAGGAACTGTTCCAGAACTCCAGAGTCAATAAAGTGTTCAGCAAACACACTGATCATCAAAAGAATATCTGCACACAGAAGGAATCAACCTTGAAACTTGGTGTGTAGGTTTAACACTGTGAGACATGCCAATGATTCAAGTTTCACACTCGGCCGTGCATGTGACATAAGCCAGGACGGGCCTTATCACTGTATCTGATTGACCCAAAAGCCACGATTGTGGACATCCAGTGAGCAGTGAGCCCTCTTGAGTCATCCTGTTAGTGCCAGCACCATGGGCAGACGGCTGCACCACGCAGGACTACATGCACACAGACCGTTATGACGACTGTCCTTAACACCACGTCACCGTCACCAAAGACTGCAATGGTGTGGTGCCAGACTGTCATGGAGTGACTCAGAATGGCAGCGGGTCATCTTCACTGACGAGTCCCGCTTTTGTCTTGGTGGAGACGACCAATGAATCCGTGTGTGGAGGTACCGTGGTCAGCACCAAGACGCAGAAGGCCTGGTGCCACTCCACCTCCACCCCTACCGCACCCTCTGCAGGAACTGTGTGAGAATATTCGAGCTGCATGGGATGGATTATCACAGGACACCATTAGGAACCTCTACAACTCCATGCTGAGACGTCTGACGTGTTGGGTTAGCAAACACGGCGGCCCGACGCCATACTGAGAGACAGACTTCTGTATGTGTAGCTCAATAAATATTGATCATATCAGTCTAAATTGATCATCATTTATTGATCCTGGTAACCTTTATCTTCCTTCCCAACAGCACTGCAACCCCACACCTCCTTCTGGGTGCAGCTGTTTATTTGACGAAGTGTATATACACTTTTTCCTCCAAGGTTCTGGAACGATTTGATGAACCAAACAATTCCAGAATGATGGGAGCATTTCCACAAAGGTTCTGAAACATTTAGCAGACCTAATGAGTGCTTTAACTATAGCAGTTTGCAAATTCCAGAGTTCCAGAATTACAAGCACTTTTCCATTAAGGTTCTCAAGGTCCTAGAACCTTGTGATGAACTTCCAGAATGATAAGAGCCTTTCCATTGGTGTCACAAGCTTTTTTTGAAGAAATAAAGAGTACTGCAACACTACATACTTTCATTCCTTCAAGGTTCTGGAACCATTTTAGGAACAACAGGTGTTTTTCACTAGGGTTCTACAAACAGTTAAGGAACCAAACAGTTCCAAAACAACAAGAACCTTTCCACTGGTGTCATCAAATTTGTCTGACACCTATACCTACCTACTTTTATTGCTCCAGGGTTCTGGAGTTGTTGGAAGAACTAAACAGGAGTTCTGTAACTAAAGCTGTGGTTCCACAATCTTCTGAGGAACTCAGGAGTTCTGGAAACAGGTGCTTTTCCACCAGGTTTCCAGAACCTTGGGACGAACTAAAGAGTTCTGTAACTACAGCTGCCTTTCTACTGTGCATCCAAAATCTTTTGAGCAACAGAATAATCCCAAATCTACAGTTGCTCTTCCTCCAAGTTTCTGGAATGTTTTGAGGAACTATGGAATTCTCCAACTGCAGCCTCTTTTCCACTGAAGTTCTGGGACCTTTTGAGGCACCCAATATGTTAGGAATGATAGTCCCTTCTCCTAAAGAATTTTGCAACTGCAGGCACATTTCCAGTGGGGATTGGGAATGACAGGCCCTTTAGAGGAACCAAAAAGTTCTGGAACAAAAACACTTCTCCTCTTTAAGGTTTCTGGCACTATTCAAGGAAGTAAACATTTCCAGAACTATCCTGAACGGGCTGTGTATCCCCATCACAGTGCAGGAAAAATGACCAATATGTAAAATAACAGGAGCGTCTCTCTAGAAGGAACTCTCTAGAAGTTCCTGGAAATACAGCCCAGGAGCTAAACCTGGCTAGTACTCCAGTAGAAACATCCCTAACAATCCCTGAGTGTTGGAAGAGATTCCTGGTGGAAGTGTACCTAGAGAGCAAATAACACAGAGGGGAATTTCATATTATAGCTTTTGTCTGAATGGAAATGGGAAAGAATTCCCATATGCAGTGCAATGTAAAAAAGAGCCTAATCAAAAACAAATAGGAACAGCTGTTTGAAATCTCCCGTCTCTCCCGGGAATACTGCATTCAGGTAGTTTGTGCTGTTGCGCACCTGCATAAAAGCACATCAGCAGCTATCTGACTTCAATAATGCAGCAACATTAATGGCCCTGGCTGTGTAATAAAGGGCCTCTCCGTGCTTTCGTTCGCTCCGAGGCGGAGTGTTTCGTTTCCTTGATAATTATTGTGCTGCATTGCCTTGCCCTAAGGGCAGCGATACATTTCCTCCATTGGAAGTGCCGGTGTAAGTGGTCTAACAGGGGCTAAATCTGTCTTCCACGTACCCAAACCTGGAGGCCATAGGGAACTAATGAAGGGCTTTGGTGATTATCTGATGAGAGCAGGTACAGTCTTCTCCACAGCCTGAGAATCAGACCATACGAAGCTTGGAATGTCCTGCACACTGTAGAACTACTTCAGACTGAGTTGAGTCAGGTTTGAGAGAGGATGTCCAGCGCAGCACATGAAGGTTCTGGGAACCTTTCCACAAAGGTTCTGGAATTTTTGAGGAACTGCCATTACAGAAATATAGGTACTTTTCTTGCTTCAAGGTTCTGGAACCATTTAAGAAACTAAAGAGTTCTAGAAACATAAGGCCCATTCCAATTTAAGGAACAAGTTGTTCATTAACTACAGACACTTTGTCTACAGCAACTCTAACACACTGTGAGGAACTGAAGGGTTCTGGATCTAAATATGATTTTCTGGAACGCTTTGAGTGGTCAGGGGCTAAATCTGTCTTCCACGTATCCAAACCTGGAGGCCATAGGGAACTAATGAAGGGCTTTGGTGATTATCTGATGAGAGCAGGTACAGTCTTCTCCACAGTCTGAGAATCAGGTCATACGAAGCTTGGAAGGTCCTGCACGCTGTAGAACTACTTCAGACTGAGTTGAGNGCACTTTTCTCGGTTCAAGGTCCTGGAAGCTTTTGAGGAACTAAGGGGCTTTGGATCTAAAGGCACCTTTTCTCTGAGGTTCTGGATTCCTTTGAGGAAGTGCAGATCCAGATCTGTAGGCACATTTCTTCAGGAACTGTGTACATCTTTCCACAAAGGATCTGGGACCTTTTGAGGAATAAAAGTATTTCAGAATTATGCACATTTCATAGTAGTTCATAATTTTTTTGAGGAACTAAAGGGTCCTGGATGAAATGATGCTTTTCTACCAAAGGTCTGGGAACCATTCCACAAAGGTTCTGGAAATTTTGAGGAACTACCATTACAGACATATAGGCAATTTTCTTGCTTCAAGGTTCTGGAACCATTTGAGGAACTAAAGAGTTCTAGAAACATAAGGCCCATTCCAATTTAAGGAACAAGTTGTTCATTAACTACAGACACTTTGTCTACAGCAACTCTAACACACTGTGAGGAACTGAAGGGTTCTGGATCTAAATATGATTTTCTGGAACGCTTTGAGTGGTCAGGGGCTAAATCTGTCTTCCACGTATCCAAACCTGGAGGCCATAGGGAACTAATGAAGGGCTTTGGTGATTATCTGATGAGAGCAGGTACAGTCTTCTCCACAGTCTGAGAATCAGGTCATACGAAGCTTGGAAGGTCCTGCACGCTGTAGAACTACTTCAGACTGAGTTGAGTCAGGTTTGAGAGAGGAGGTCCTCTGCAGTCCTCTGCTATATGTGCAGCACATGAGGGGATCAGAGATACAGGAGCTACGTCTTCATGTTTCAGTATATCTGTGAGAATTATCTGGAGACCTGACCGAATCTAACAGTGCACCACAACAGTGCGCTCTAAACGCGCCACACTGAACGAAACCCGCAGGTTACGGGCTACTGTGTTCATTTCCTCAATATTATCTGCTGGAGTCCTAATTAATTATGCGGTAGACACATTGGAACATCTAACCAGAGGAAGCACAAGCTAAACTCGGTACGTTGGCTACCAGCACATGTGGGAGACTGGGGTTCGATTCCCGGTTCAGGTTATTATGCTGTGCTATGCCTATGGGCAAAACTCCCAACACTACATTGGCCTACCTGTAATATGATCCACCTTGTAAGTTGCTCTGGATCTTTGGAACAGAACTGGGAGTAGGGTTTACTTTAAAGGTGGTGTAACTGTCCAATCTGTGTTTTACTTAATCCTGGATTAGCTAATCCTCTGACGTCTGGGACGAACCCAAGGAACACGACCTATCAGACAACAGTATTTAAGTGTCTTTACACGTGGCATCTAAAGAGAACTAAGAAGTTCAGGGTCTAAAGGCACCTTTCCTCTAAGGTTCTGGAACCTTTTGAGGAACAACAGTTATCTTTCCAATGAGTATCTGGGATTTTATGGAATTTCTATGGAACAAAAGTGTTTCAGAATTACAGGCACTTCTTCCACAGCAGTTCTAAAACCTCCTGAAGAACTGAAAGGTTCTTCTGGGTCTAAAGGTACTTTTTCACTTTCTGGGACCTTTTGAGGGACTAAGGTATTTGGAACTACAGGCACTTTTCCACTGGGGTTCTGGAACCTTTTGAGGATATGAAGATATCTGGAAATACAGGCATCTTTCCAATGAGGATCTGGGCCCTTTATAAGGACAAAAGAGTTCTTTGACTAAAGACACGTTTTCTACTGCAGCTCTTAAGAACTGAAGGGGTGGTGATCTAAAGGCACCTTTACTCTGAGGTTCTGGAACATACTGAGGAACTACAGTTCCAGAACTACTTTCTTTCTTGAAGATTCTGAAAGCTTTTAAGGACCTAAAGGCATCTTTTCAATGAAGATCTGGAATCTTTTCTGTAACTATAGGCACAGCAGCACTAAAATCTTTTGAGGAACAAAAGGGTTCTGGACCTAGAGGTGCTTTTCAACTGAGAATCCAAAGCATTTGGAACTATAGGCACCTTTTCAAGGAGGCTCTGGAAACATTTGAGAATATAAAGAGCTCTGGAAATAGAGACATCTTTCCAATTCCATCTGAGACCTTTTGGGGAGTACAGGTTCTAAAACCTTTTGAGGAACTAACAGGTTTTGGATCTAAAGGCACTTCTCCTCTGAGGTTCTGGAAGTACTAGGAATAAAAGTACTCCAGAACTATACATATTTCATAGCAGTTCTAAAACTTTTTGAGGAACTAAAGGGTCCTGGATCCAATGATGCCTTTCTATCAAAGCTGTGGGACGTCTGGGGAGCTAAAGTATTTTGAACTATAGGCACCTTTCCACAAAGGTTCTGGAAATTTTGAGGAACTACCGTTACAGAAACATAGGTACTTCTCTTGCTTCAAGGTTCTGGAACCATTCGAGGAACTAAAGAGTTCTAGAATGATGAGCCCCTTTCCAATTTAAGGAACAAGTTGTTCTTTAACTACAGACACTTTGTCTACAGCAGCTCTAAAACATTTTGAGGAACTGAAGGGTTCTGGATCTAAATATGATTTTCTGGAACCTTTGAGGAGGTAAAGTATTTGGAACTATAGGGACATTTTGAGTAGATACAGTTCCAGAACTATAGGCACTTTTCTTGGTTCAAGGTCCTGGAAGCTTTTGAGGAACTAAAGAGTTAAGGATCTAACTTCATTTCCTTAAAAGGTTCCAGAACCTTGGTGGGCAAATACCTTTAGATCCAGAGCCCCTTTGGTTCCTCAGGCTGAGGATCAGTTTGAGAGCCACTGCTTTAAAGGAACTAAAGGGTTCAGGGTCTAAAGGTGTTTTCCATCAAGGTTCTGGAACCTTCGAAGGAACTGAAGAGTTAAGGATCTATAAACACTTGTATGCCATGTTCCTACAACCTTAGAGCAGTCCTCCGAGAACCCCCACCCATTCCAGATTTTGCTCCAAACCAACTCATAGGATACAGACAGATAAAAAAGACGAAATGTGGACTGACTGGGGGTCCCCGAGGAGCTGTCTGAGTGCCACAACTTCAGAGGAACTAAAGAGTTCTTTATCTTCAGGCTAGATGATCTTTTGTTCCATCTCCCTCTCCAGTCATACCCTCGCTCTTTACCGGAGTCGGTCCATGAGACTCGGTTTGCTTAACCTGCCGTCTAATAGCTTCCTTTCATTATTAGCCATGCTATCAATTCTGGGTAAAGTCCGGGTACAAACGAGTTAGCCTCACAGGTTTATTAGCCATACTAGCAGTGCCATAGTATTTATGGCACATACTCTTATAGGCTTCTTTCATTATTGGCAGCATGCATAGAGTATCCCTCGACCTGCTGGTGCAGTTTTAGATTTTTTTGGCTCTTGGCATCTCCGGTGTCCTGGCAGCTGCTAAATCCTGCGCCACGAGCTGAGTCACTATATTTTGACAGGCTTCTTCTGAACTGTTGTCTCTGTGCTCGCTGGGGCATTTTCCTGTGGGATGGAAGCAGCTAGGTTTGTTTTGGAATCTATCATGCCAGGTGTCAAGACAGCAAGAGAGAAAGAAAGAAACAAAGAGAGAGAGAGAAAGAGAGACAGAGAGAGAGAGAGAGAGAGTTCTATAGTTAAGCCTGTTTTTTATTAAGCTTTGTTCCTAGTTTTTGTACAGGACAGTGTCCCGATATGTGTATAATGCCTTTCTGCCCTCTCCGTGTGTTATATGAACACCTATACAACACTGAATTATTTATTTGGCATCTGTTCTTTCCTGTGACGTAATCAAGATGCCGCAAGGTCGTGCACTGTCCTCCAGCTAACTTCATTCAGCAAAAAAAAAAAATACAGTAAATGACATTAGCATCCCTGAACAGGAGATGCTTTGGCACTGATAGAAGCGTTCTTTTTAGCCTACAATGACTGTTTGTTATTAGCCTTGTCCTTCTACAAAAACTTCCATAACTTCTAGACAGGGCTAGAAGACACTGACATCACTTGACAAGGGTCCACAACAAGCACTTCCTGTGTGTTAGACCTGTGTGTTTATAATTTTATTTTCTGAAATGCAATATCATTTTTGCCCTTGTAAATTTGTTCTTAGTTTTGTAATTTTGTTTTCTGAAATTTTATTTTTTTTTGCCCTTGTAAAATTGTTTTTACTTTTGTAATTTTGTTTTCTGAAATTTAATACATTTTTTTGCCCTTGTAAAATTGTTTTTGCTTTTGTAATTTTGTTTTCTGAAATGTAATTTTTTTGTCCTTGTAAATTTGTTTTTGCCTTTGTAATTTTGTTTTCTGAAATTTAATAATTTTTTTTTTTGCCTGTGTAAAATTGTTTTTGCTTTTGTAATATTGTTTTCTTAAATGTTCATTTGTTTTGCACTTCTCAGCCACCGTAATATTACCTATAAACCAAACAAGATCTGACATGACAGCATACAACATCTGCCATGACATGTTTATGACCTGGTTATGTCAACGTTATGTCTCAGGGTTGTTACATTCTTGCCATATTGCCCGACCTTCCGAAACACAACCTTCCTAAAAGTGGATGTAATGAGAAACCCTGTGGTTCCTCTAATTTAAGACCACAACATAATGATCCTCAATTCCAACATCGTATCATCCAAGGAACATCAGCAGTGGATAGAGGCCTTCAGTCCAACCTCCCTATGAGACCGAAGACCAGAGCACCAGGCAGCATCTGGCCTACACGGCTACGAGCCTGGTCCGTCCACAGAGACCCGAAACGAGACCAGCACACGGATGCGATAATGAGCTACGCTCTTCCACTCCTTCACCGTCATCCCCCCTGCGCCCAGACTGATCTTTTCCTCGACTGAAAGAGAAATCCAAATGAAAGCTCTACAAGGCAAAGCTTTCAAGATTCAAATACGGAAACCGCTCGCAAAGCCCTTTGATATTCCTTTGAAGGGAAAACTCCAACAAATCTTTAACTAGAGCTGTCATCAGTAATTAAACGGGTCAGACTGGATGCTTCTTATTGGTCTGGACCAGGTTGGGAGGGCTGTGGTAGCGAGTAGATTGCTGGTGCTATTCTGCATAACCTGCTAGCATCAATGATATCTGCAACACTGATATCTGCAAAAATAATATCTCAGCAAGTTAAGTCATCTTAAATCTGGCGAATCATCACCAAAGTAATAGCAGCACCCAGAAGGAGGTGTGGGATTGCAGTGCTGTTGGGAAGGAAGATAAAGGTTACCAGGATCAATAAATGATGATCAATTTAGACTGATATGATCAATATTTATTGAGCTACACATACAGAAGTAGTGTCTCTCAGTATGGCGTCGGGCCGTCGTGTTTGCTAACCCAGCATGCCAGACGTCTCGGCATGGAGCTGTAGAGGTTCCTAATGGTGTCCTGTGATAATCCATCCCATGCAGCTTGAATATCTTCACACAGTTCCTGCAGATGGTGCGGTAGGGGTGGAGGTGGAGTGACACCAGGTCTTCTGGACGTGTGACGAGTGAGAACAAACCGTTCATCTTGGTGCTGACCACGGAGCCTCCACACACGGGTTCGTTGGTCGTCTCCACCGAGACAAAAGCGGGACTCGTCACTGAAGATGACCCGCTGCCGTTCTGAGTCACTCCATGACAGTCTGGCACGACACCGTTGCAGTCTTTGGTGACGGTGACGTGGTGTTAAGGACAG
>CM067494.1:16787043-16819961 GCA_034552555.1 Semaprochilodus insignis | reverse complement strand
AGGGAGTCAGAGAGCATGAATTTGATGTTGGCAGTCAGTACAGGATGTATCCAGGTGATATACAGGTGAAAAGGTGCAGCAGCGAATATTGCACAATAATGAAGTCACATTGAATATATAGATAGATATGGTCCATATAGTGTACTACAGTGGTGAGTGTCTGATGCTCTGCCTGGAGAGGTTCCGGCTGTAGAGCCTAACAGCCTAACAGCACACCGCAGGTGGAAGAACCTCTCACTGAAGGTGCTGGCCAGTGCTGAAGGTGCTGGTCTCTTGTATTATCATTTATTATTTTTTAATGCTGATCAAAAAAAAGTGTAAAATGTAAATATTACAAGTGTAATAACTGCGAGTACAGTAGTACTTTAGTGTACTTAAAAGTATACTAAGTTTATACAACCATATTTTAATGTACTTTAATATGTACTTAAGTATCTCTAAATGAATCTAAGAGGTGTCTCAGAATAGTACAGTTTAACTACAGTTATTTCTATTTGAGTATATGTTTAATAGCACTACTGATATATATTTAGCATACTAAGTATAGTATATTAAAATAGCTCACTTTCAGTACGTTAAAGTACGAAAGTATCTGTTGTGGCCCAGCAGAGTGGAACATCAGAAGTAGCGATGCACCGATCCGATATTTGGATCGGATGTCGGTTCCATATTAATAAAATTACCTGGATTGGGTATTGGATAATTAGGCCGATTCACGAGGCCGATCCCCAGTCTAATTCGTTTGTGAAGTGTGCTATGCCATCAATAGCATTTTGCAGGGTGCCTGTAGATGAACTGTCGCCCTCAGTGAGGCTCGAATCATGGTCCCTGTGATCACAGACCAGCTCTACGAGGTGAGCTAACTGGCGTGCTCACCGGAGCAAAACAAAAACTTCCTCAAACGAAAAGGAGCCTCACAATGAAACCCTCCTAACGCCCGACTCAAACACAGTTCTCTGGGTTTTTTTTGGTTTTCTCGGTACTTCAGAGACGCGAGTGGCCCGAGAGGCTCAAAACCTTCTACCAGCTAGTAACAAGAGACGTGTGCATGGGAACTCAAGACTGAGTAACCAAAGGCCGGCCCTCTCAGGCTCAAGTAGCGCGAGCTGCAAGTGTTAGCGTTTGCCGCTTCATTGCTCATTGGTTGCCCTTTGTCTCCCCCGAGTGGCCGGAGGTGGATCTGCAGGAACCCAAGACCTTACAGTAGACTTGACTTACGAACAGGAACAACAACATGGAGCGGGCCAGAGAGTGAGCGGTATGAGTGAGCTTAGTGAAGTAGTGTTTATGTCAGTCCTGGTGCCGTACGTCGCTCCAACATGGTCAGGTATACGGTTTATTCATTCAGAAATGGTATCGGACCCATATCAGGTATCGACAGATATGCAAAGTTTATGTATCGCTGCTGGTATCAGAACTGGAAAAGCTGGATCGGTGCATCCCTAGTCCCTAGACTGCGCTGTAATTCCCCATACAGTGCTGCAGGTACAGCTGGACCTAAGGGGTGTTTCCTATGTTTACATTTCTGATTCAGCATTTTCTCCTTTGTGCTAATCAACCCCGTCTGTCTATTCCGTATCACAATGACACAGTGAGTCAACAAAGTACAGTACAAACAGTCCAACGGCATACAGGCAAATCTCGTCCAATCCCTTGCAAATCCATCTCCCACATATCTCACAATTTAAACAGGTGTGGGCGTTCCCCATCCGTCCCCTGAGGTAACACCCCTTCGTAATGTATTTACATACCGCTATCCCATGACTTTGCTGTGTCAGTGCATTAGCATCGATACTGAAACCAGAACTCTAGCGCTGTGAGCTACTCCTGCAGCTGTCTTCAAATAATAATCACAATAACAAACACAGGGAACAACACACGGGGTGTTTTAGACTCACATGCAGTTGCGGGCCGCCAAGTCCCTGTGCACAAACTTCTTCATTGCCAAATATTCCATCCCCTTAGCAACCTGAAGTCCAAAGCCAATCAGGTCCTTCACAGTGGGATTCTGGAGGAAACCAGGACATCAGTGTGACTTAAAACACCCACGACCGGACGCCCGCTATGTAGATCACGGTGTGGTGATATTAATACCTTTACATAAACACATTCGGTAAACAGAAATCAGAAATGCACATTTCTATGGGTTTACACAAGCACTCGATTAGAGCTGCTATCAAGCCCAAATATCAGTGATGACGCCGCCGGGACACTGACTCGGTTCTCACAGCGGATGAAGTGGCGCAGGTCTCCGTGCTTCATGTATGGCAGAACCACCAGAGGGAGCCCTTCGTCAGGGAGCAGGACGCCCAGCAGAGACAGAACGTTAGTGTGGTGAAAACCCTTCATCAGAATTCCCTCCTTCAGAAACTGCTCCACCTCCTCCACATCTGTTATTCCTGATGAGACAAAGGGAGGGGGGAAGGGGGGGGTATTATAGACAGGCAGGCAGACAAACACAGATATATGAACAGATAGTAACTTACTGTTGAGGGACTTCACAGCACAGTGGACGTCCCTGTTGTTGTGGTCAGTGAGATAACCGTGATAAACTGTACCAAAGTGACCTGCAGAGGAAGTCATGCGTTAGCAGCTGCTTATTTCATATTCATCTTTCCATAAGTCTGTTCAAAACACAATACAGTGTACCTTTAAAGAAGGACAGTCTAAATTTAGTATTTTGTTGATATTTTCTGTATTTTTTGTATATATAGATCTTATTTATTATTTGTATATTTCCAGACACTTCTGTTCTTTCCTCTGTGCTGCTGTAACATTGTAAATTTCCCCACTGTGGGATTAATAGAGGATTATCTTATCTTATAATTTTAGGTGAGAAATGAGATGATACGATCTCAAATCTTATCAGAGAGAGAAGCTAGCGTACTTCACAGTCATTTTAATAATTATCTGCACATGCACTTCAAAAAAAAAACAAAAAAAAACCGAATTGTCTTGGCAGGCGGTGACCTTTGCCGATGATCTGGTGATGCTGGATCTTGAGCATGGTTGCTGGGATCAGCACGTCCTTCACCTCCTCCAGGAGCTCCGGGCGGAAGCTGGTAATGGAGATCTTCTCAGGGGGCATGAGGGGAGTTAAGCTTGGGTCCAGCGGGTTGCCATAGGCAAGGCCGGGAAACGCTACTGCCCCGGGGGCCACGGGGGTCGTACTGAGGGGAAGTTCACCTGCGGCAAAGTGAGCGGAGTACACGCAACCGTGATCCCTTGGAATATCAGCCAGGATGAGACTTCAATGTAAATGCTACGCACAGTAAATAATTCTGTATTTATATTTCAATAGTAAAATGACAACCTCAAATCAAGATCAAAACTCCAGAACACTAAGTGACGTGTGTTAACTGTTTATATCCTCCTACAATCAGGGCCACACTCCGTAAGATTCTTCAGAGAGTCCAGAACCAGTTTTTCGTTATTCCCTGCTGACATGTTTCATATTAATCACACTGTTAATATCATGTTTATATGGTATCTGTGCTGCATTACCTCGTCTGTAGTCTCCAATAGGCAGGAGTTCCACATTGCCATTCCCTGTGAGACTGTGGTTATGGGAATAGCGGGAGAGACGGCTCTCAGCCAGAGAACCTGCGGATTATATAGGACGATTTCACTTTAATCTTTTTTCCACACATGTAGGGGATGGAAGAATCTTCAGCAGACAGACATTCCTATATTACTCAACAAACTTCCTGAGTCAGAATTCCTTGTGCACACTGACTTCCTGTTTTAATTTTTTAAATCAATCAGCATTGCCTGGAATTGGACTTACCATCACAGCTCCAAGAAAATGATCAACAATAAATAATTAAATAGAAATATCATCCATGACCTACAATTCAGGAAGCGCTGACGACGGTGAGAAATTCAGGTTTTGTCCAGATTTGTATTAACCCCAGACCGTCACTAAACATGCATTCATTTCGTTGTTGTTATATACAGTCTGTGTGACTGTGTGACCATCAGGCAAGAGGTACCGCAGCATCCAGGCCAGAACAAATCAGCTAATGAAGAGTTTCTAAGCACAGGCCATCAGGTTCCTGAACAAGCTGTGAGCCTTTCACCAATACTACTGCACTCTGATACTTTATATTATTATTATTATTATTATTATTAATAATATATCACTGCTATGGACAATATCACTGAGTCACTTTAAACAACAGACATACATATACACATATATATGCGTGTGTGTGTGTGTATATATATATATATAGAGAGAGAGAGAGAGAGAGAGAGAGAGAGATAGATAGATCTCCGATAGATCTCTGCTCTCTCTCAGACTATCCTAATAAATTTATCCTAATAAATGTAGATATCAGAGAATTTCTACAGACCCCTCCTGTCTCTGTATATTCTGTATTTTGTGTATATTTTGTGTATTTTGTATTTATTTAATATATCTCTTTTATATCTCTTTATTGTAATATGTGTAGTTAGTATGTATATTAATGCTGCCCTGCTGTAGAGTATCAACCTGAGCCTCACCCCAAGCATTTCAATGCATAAATGTCCTGACGTTGTGCAAATGACACGTAAACCTGAACCTATAAACCTCTTCTTCTCTGCAATCTCCATTTATGTTGTTTTAATTTTTTTGCATTATTTGGACCAACACAAGTGGGCCAAAATGACTTTAGTTTCGCTCAGACAGTGACGATCAATTTTACCCATTTAAAACCACAGTTATAAAACAGTGCCCATCCTCCTTACCGCTCTTCTTCTTTTTCTTCTTCAGGTGTTTCATGGTGATGAAGGCCAGCACTGCCCCGACAATCAAAGCCGTGAGAATGCCGAGCACGACGGCCACCATGTAGTGATTACTCACTATAACGACAGTGCCCACGTTGTGGACGTGGCCGTTAACTGTAATCTGATAGAGACGGAGACTGTTATCAGACTCATTAATTCACAGAGCTGGACATACACACAGATTCAAAGTGCTGACGGTGATCTAACCGGCTGAAACAGACTGGATGCGTTACAGTTATCAGCACCAGCGTAAACCTCAGATAAAGAATCTTTCACTGCTACAGAAGAGAGGTGGTGCTGTTCACAACAACGAAAAAATCATTCCTGCTAATTAAGACTGCAGGTTTCAGCTGTTCGGAAGTTTGAACATTAACAACTGGCAACGGCCAGCAAAACACTTTTTACGTAAGACTAACAGGTTTCCAGGATTAAGCCGCGTCCTGGATTAGGATTTTCCTTCAGAATGCCGTGTAGACTGGTACTAGGCTTAATCCCTCTCTTAGAAACCGAACTGTGGAGTTGAGGCCAACGTGACCCATGAGAGCCACCACAATATCTTGCAGCACAGTACTACATTTTAATGCCGTGCACGGGAGCAGGCGGGGAACCAGGAGTCCAGGAGTGGCACAACATAGCAAGTCAAGTCCAGTAGCTTTATGGTCAATACTTCAAAATGTGCAAGACATACAGAGGATCGAAACTGCGTTACTCTCCGTCCCAGGGTGTAGCAAATAAACATTTAACGATAAATAGATTACAACTAAGAGTATATTCAACGTAATAAACAATAAACATAAAATAGTCTGACGCAAGACGTACAATAGAATGAGATAAGAGCCCTGAGATAGACATAAAAGAGACAATAAGACACGTAGAAAACAACTGCACATTTATGAACAGTCTGTACAAAAATGATTATAATCACGCTATAATAAGCATGCATTATTAACCTAGAGAGAAAAGCAATGAACCGTTCTGGAGCAGTCGATCACATGAACAACACATGAACTGTATCACTGCTTCAGCCTGTAGACGGTCGGTGGACTTGTTTAGTGGACTTGATGCACCACAAGGCAAGTCTGAGGTTTCAGGCCCCATGACTTCAGGAGTAAATTGTTTATTTGTGAGCAGACTACGGCAAATAGTGGATGTCATTCACCCGTCTACAGGACCGAAAAGTCTACTGTGAGACAAATGCTGCCGATTTCTGGGAAGAGAAAATTAATTAATTAATTAATTAATTAAAAATAATAAGTCCCACATGGTCCTCTACCTTGGAGCGTCCAACTACTGCAGCCATAAATAAAATTACTGGACTCAGACTAAACTATATCAGCTGATATGATCTGGTACCTAATTATTAATATCAGTACTGGTGATATGTTTTCATATCGGTCGGGCCCTAGTTTGTATAAACCTCAGTTTTAATATTCTCAGAATATTGGAAAAGCTTCTAGCACAGGAGTCTGACCTTCACAGGTAAGCCCTCGTTAGGGATTGTGAGGTTCTTGGGGATTCGGCAGGTGATCTCGTTATCCAGAACCTTCGCCCCGCAGTCCACTCCTCCCACCGTCATGGTGATCTTCATGCAGGAGTTCACCAAGTTTAACTTCTGGTGCTGTCAATCAACAGGAGAGGAAAACAAAGGAAGGTTTCATTATGACGGCAAATCATTTTGTACTCGCTGATTACTTAACAGTCATTAGGTCTCTACTTGCTGATTATTGATTATTAAGGGGCTGAAATCCAATCAAAGCACTTCGGAACATCATATATGCGGCAGTTCATCTACATTAGGACGTGTAATTTGCACACTCACGTGTAAGGAGACTTCGTCAAAGCCGGGGTACAGCTGGAGGACGTGCCCTTCAGTCTCAAAGGGGATCGGCCTGCCGTACGGGTGGTAGGAGAAGTCTTGCTTCCACAGGTCCAGAGCTCCGTCCATGTCAAACGACAGCTCCCCCTCCTCCGTCTCGTCTCTGTGGAAGACTGGGGTCACACACTCCATGCGGGTAGGCTTGGCCTTTCCCCGACACTCCTGAGGAGGAGGAAGAAAGAGGGATTCTACCAGTTAATAGGTGCTGTTAGGTATGAGACCCACTGAACAGCAAATAAATAAAAGGCCATCCAATCCAGCAGTGTATAATAAATAACTGGGACTATTTTATAACAAACCTTCCCAGATTCCCAGTGGCCTGTACACGCCCCTTCTCGCTTTTGGTTGGAACTTTTCTAAAGAGTATTTCACATTAAACATTATTGTTATACTTTAAATCATCCAGCAATATAAGCTTGAAAAATCTCAGGATTAAATTCCCATTTTTATTTTATATCCAAAAGCCATTTTATTATCCAATACTCGCCGGAGTAACAATCGTCTCGTTTGTAACATAAGCACTGAACGTGCAAGCGCTAGCAAATCTGTGGGTCCTTACCCTCAAAGCCTTGCCAGCTCTATCCACAGAGACACCATAGTCCAAAACATAGGCTCTCAATAACATGAGAAGAGGCAGAGATTAGTTTAGAGATCTGTGAGTCAGGCAAAAATAGATTCCTAGTTGTTTAGTCCATGTTGCTCTGCGTCAGTAATTAAATGACTCTGCTGGTTTGGGAAAAGAAAGCCAGATGTCCAGATGGAAAGCCAGGAGCTAGTACAGGTAACGTTAGCTACTAGCAAACTTTGAGGGCGGAGCTTATTGACACTGAGGCTCATTTTCAGTAATTAAATGATTCTGCTGGTTTGGGAAAAGAAAGCCTGTGAATGCTACCTCTGAAATGAGACCGAGATCTCGACCAGTACCCAAACTATGGTGGGAACAGGGCACCTTTAACTGTGGGGGTGCCATTTCAGGCAAAACAGGGGCCACGGTTAAGAGGTCAAAAGGTGACTTTCAACTTTAAACTTAACATTAAATTACAACATTCCAAAAACCACATACATCAGCTCACATTCTAGCCCAGTGAAACAACAATGGAGCAACCACAATAAAAACGGCGGACTACGCGGAAAAATCTAGCGTTCCAGGCTGGGAAGGGCATGTCAGCACTTCCGTTCCCTTCCCAAGGGGCTGAACTGTCAGCGGTACATGGTGGATGCTCCTCTTTAATCAAAGCTGAAGCTGCTTCCTATTCATCAGCTTCTTAATCCAACGTTCCGTTCCACCTTGAATGTTACAGCTTGTCACCAGAATGCAACGGAGGTACCCATTTAAGGTGGAGCGGCTGACGAAACAAGCTGGCGAATAGGAACTTCAACTCCCATATCCTTAACAGGATCCTGGACAACTTTAATCCCACAGTCTCCACATTTCACTCCGGACAGTTTCCTGAACTCTCGGACCATATGGAGCAGCTCCGCTCAGCGTTTGACCCTGAGGAGACTGAAGAGAGGAGCAGCTCCACCTTTATTAGCATCACAACCCCAACAGCAGCCTGTAAGTAGGAGCCATGCTGTGTGATTGTATCCGTGTTTGCCGGTTGAAGCAGATCATCTTACACTGAGAGTTCCATAGTGAGGAACAGCTTTAATCTACTGTGTGTTGACGTCCAGATGGAAAGCCAGCAGGTAGTACAGGGAACATTAGCTACTAGCAAACTTCAAGTTTGAGGGCGGAGCTTATTTACACAGAGGCTCATTTTCATTTCTTTAATTATTGCTGTAGAAATATGGAGGTTTTGATACAGTAACTGTTTGATTAGACTTGTACTAGGTTCAAAATTCCTAGATCTGAGAAACTGAGATCACGACATTACAGAGGGTTATCATGAAGAGGACAGTGAGAACTTACAGTGGACACCGGTTTCAGGTGGCTTTCTTTGGGTTTAAAGTGGATGATGGTTCTGTAGACAGAGTCCAGATTCTTCCCTTCAATCGTGATTATGGAGCCGCTACAGAGCAGAGACAGAAAAGTGGGACATAAGCCGAGGAAGTCAAGAATTCTGTGGGATGAGATTCCAGACGAAGATTCATTCCAGGCTAAAAATGAAATCACGTTGTCAACAAAGATTTTCCATTATTTACACATTCCCAAAACACTGTGTAAACCGTCTGGACACGTAATCCTCTGTAGCTCTAGAACCTTTTGTTGGCTCAGATATTAAAGAGCTGTTCGGTGATGCTGTGGATGATCAGACCGTGTGGTCCAGAACATCTGATCCCACTAATGACGGTTCTTCTATTTGCCTTTTTCAGTACACAATTTCAATACAATTGGTCAAATACAGCGAATCTCCTCACGGTCCGCGAGCCGTCGGTTCTGTTTACGGTCTGGAAAACAATCTGGCAACAACTTCTTCTTTTCGTAAACAGGGGGAACATTAAAGGAACCAAAATGACAAACCTCTAAGTACACCGAATCCAGGTGGAGGTTAGAGGGATATTGTATTTCACCCCATGTTATTAAAGCGGCTAACAGAGGCATGCACTCACGTTTGTGATATCTGAGCCATGATGAATTCAAAGTGGGCTGGTTTGTAGATTAACACCACAATACGACGCCTCGTACCTGTCGAAGCTGCAGTCGGGCAGGACAGAGAGGATTTCAGGAGTCTGCTTGTAGCGAAACACTCTGGTGGTGACCACACGGGACTTATCAATATAGACCTGCAGCACCACGTCCTTCACCTCAGTGACCGGCTGGGATAGACATTCGATGAAGGACAGATTCCCCCGAATTACTGAGACGCTGCAGGAGAGAGGGCATCATAAGCTCATTTGTATGAACACATGCAGGAGAAACACGCTCAGTTGTAAATACGGGTGATAAATATTTTGTTATAAATCTCACAATTTGATTCCCATCACAATAATAATTTACATGATAAAATCTGAAATTTCAGCATGATTTAAATTTAATGATTTATGTATGATTTGGTCTACTTGATGTCTAATTAGAGGAACAACTTAGATAACAGTGGAATATAGAGAATAAAATAATTTTCCTTTGGATGTTTTTAATTTGAAAATTTGAGAAATTGATTTCGGATAAACAACATGCTCATATTTCATTGAATATGAATATCGGTTTTAATAAACTGTAATATTCGACAAAATGAACAATATGGAACAATATAATACCGCTGGATCGGACAGCTCTCTCCATCCAGCGTGACCTTGCGGTTCTTCCCAGAGTGCAGGTATGGCCCAGTGATGGTGATCAGAGTTCCTCCATTCACTGGCCCGTAATCTGGCTGTACCTCAGTGATGTTTGGCAGCTGTGTGAAGTGAAATGTAAACACACTGTGATCACTGACCTGACTGACAATAAGCTCAAACCCTAATTCCCAAACACTCATGCATTTAACCAACCCCTGCAGCTCAATCACAAAAACTGGAAGTGGGATAATCACATTTAACTCCACTCCACTCGCAACACTGGCCATGAAATCACAGTCAGACTCAGATTACCCCAAACCCTTCAGCCCTGACAGCAGTGTCCATTTACCACGAAAGAGAACCCCGGGATCTCAGCTTTTCCTTCTATGGAGTATGGGCCCTCCACACGACCCTCATGAACCCTCGCTGTGATGTTAATTGGCCGAAACAGCGGCTCGGTCGCGGCAGAGCGGATCTTACACGTCAGCCTGTGGAAAAACAGTCAGGTTTAATGGACTCTCAGAATGCAAATTCCCGCCATGAATATCACCGGATATTGTTTCCCGTGCACGGTGCACATGCTGCCAGTTACGCTGCCGGTGTAAACAGCGGAGTTGCAGGTACTGTAGGTGCTGCTGTGTTGTCTATGCTGTTATATGAATGTGGTCAGTATTAGCTCAGTGTAACTGTCTGGTGAAGAGCAACTGAGAAATTAAGAAGAGACTTTTTGTTCTGTTTAACCCAAATCAAACTACAGTGGGAGCAACAGCACTGTCCATTATATTGGTGTAACGTGCTAATGTCCTAGAACAGAACAGAACAGAACAGAATAGATTAGAACAGAATAGAACAGAATAGATTAGAACAGAATAGAACAGTACATAACAGAACAGAATAGATTAGAACAGAACAGAACAGAACAGTACATAACAGAACAGAATAGATTAGAACAGAACAGAACAGAGCAGTCCAGAACAGAACAGAATGAAAGAGAACATAACAGAACAGAATAGATTACATTAGAACAGAACAGAGTAGATTAGAATAGAATAGAATAGAACAGAATGGAAGAGAACATAATTGAAGAGAACAGAACAGTACATAACAGAACAGAACAGAATGAAAGAGAACAGAATAGAACAGAACAGATTACATTAGAACAGAACAGAACAGTACATAACTGAACAGAACAGAACATAACAGAACAGATTAGAACAGAATGAAAGAACAGAATAGAACAGAACAGAACATGATATTGTAATGAGTTCAGAAAATGTTTGTTCTTGATTATTGGTTCTGTGGTGGTTCTGTGGTGGTTCTGTGGTGGTTCTTGTCTATAGAGACGTTTATGTTTACGCTGAGCAGAGACGGGCTTTAATAAAGCCTTTAGTTTGTACAGAAGCTGAATTTCCTCCTTTAATAACCAACACTACGACACAATCCAGAACACAGACGTACCCACGTCCCTCTGCTTTGAGCTTCAGCTCGCTCCTCTGGCAGGACCTGCTGCACGCTTATCCCCCAAAACTGAACGGTTTACGAGGCTGAAGTCAGCTTCTCCGTCACAAGCTTCTTGTTTACAGTTTCGGAGATGCCAGAATGTAACTGCTACACAATTTAAGGTGGAACAGGAAAATTCTAACCCAAGGGCGTCCCAATGAGAAACTTCAGCTGTGCGACTTGTTGGCGGTTGATAGCTTCTTGTTGCAGGTTATACACATCAGGAAATCAGCTGAACTGCATGTACATGCTGATATAAATGCTAACGTAGGGCAGATTGTTGCCTGTTGAATAGCAGTTACAGATTAATTCCAGCTTTTAAGACATTTACTGTCAAAGCCGTGTAGGAACTGTGTGCTAATCCTGCTGTGGAGACACGAGGGGGCAGTAAAAAAGCCCCTTGGTGCCGATCCTTGGTCTAGTGTGGCATTAAAGAGACCATCATGTGTAGAAACAAATCTGCTTGTTCCATAACACTGTAAATAAGTGAACTCCTCCTGCTGGTGGTCCTTACAGGGTACTGTTGCTCTTCAGTGGCTGGACCATGCAGGCCGTCTCTCCAAGCTTCACCTCGTGGGTCCTGGTGCTGATGGCCGGCCTCTGTGGGGACTGAAACTCCCACCCACACAGCGTCAGCTCGGTCTGACCATCAAGGGGCGCTGACGTTGGGAAGAACTATGCACAACATAAATAAACAGTCAGCCATGAAGTCTACTGGTCTTTTCTTACCTTGATGCATTACACAGTTGCTGCTCGTGTAAATGTACCTTCACAGTTAAATCATTAACGGCTAGCTGATGTAAATGACGAGGATCAGCTAGCTAACAGTAGTTACGCTGGATGGAGCAGCACTGCAGTGTGTTTCATAGTTTTGACCCCTGGTTCTTATTCGTTTCAACTGTCTCTGTTGCATAGTGACTGCAGGAACTACATCTGAAGCTACCGCATCTGGAGAGCTCATGTTTCGAGTTGTTGAAGTGTCTTTGGCTGGTTGAGCTGTAGTTATGTTTCCTCTAAAGTCAGACATACACTGAGTGGACTTGGACTGTATGAAAGCATGCGGTCTATGATGCTACATATGACCTACAGACAGCTCCGTCTACGGACTGATTCGAAGAATGCTGTTTCATGCAAAACAGCACTAAACACTACAATACGCTGTACGCTGTGCGCCGAGTACTAAACAGCTGCCCACACTGGGCACATACAGTCTCTCTACAGCGCGGTTATATTCAGAGTAAGATCATACATGGTGTAGTCATATATGGTTGTTGATATGATATGACTGGCGATGTGACGGGCAATGTGATGGCTGATGAAGTGGTGTGATGGGTGATGGGATGGGTGATTAGCGATGTGGTGATGGGATTGGTGATATGATCGGTGATGTGATCGGTGATGGGACAGGTGATGTGACGGGCAATGAGACGGGCGACACAGTGATGGGATTGGTGACGTGACAGGCAATGAGACGGGCGACATAGTGATGGGATTGGTGACGTGACAGGCAATGTGATGGGCGATGCAGTGATGGGATGGGCAATGCAGTGATGGGTGATGTGATGGGTGGCGTGATGATGTGATTGGCAATGTGATTAGTGATGTGGTGATGGGATTGGTGATACAGTGATGGGATTGGTGATGTGGTGATGGGATTGGTGCTACGATGGGTGATGTGATTGGTGATGGGACGGGTGATGGGATGCATTTGTGGTTGTGATGCGATGTCATGTCTCATTTCTTTGTTGCTGTCCACAGTTTGATCCTTCCAGTGCGGTACTTGGTACAACCACACATCATTTTAATTAGTTTGCTTTTAATAAAAGAGTTGAAAGCTCTGTTTGTTCTTGTTCCTTTATCTATCACTGGCTCCATATTTCAAGGCCACGTGTAACTGACCCCACAGTGCCCTAGACAAAACGCCCTAGACAATTACTGAATAATATAATAAAGATGTTTTTTTTGTTTGTTTGTTTTTTATTTTATTTTAATAAAGCACAAATTCAAAGCAATGTATTTACATCACTCAAGCTGGAATAAGCACCTCTATCTAGTGTGCTCACACCAGGGCCAGGAATCTACACCTGCTAATCTGCTAGAAGATGCTAATATTCCACATTAGATTAACTGGCCTACATACATACTGCGTAAATGGTTTATGAAGGCACCATCCAACGATTGGCAACATGTAAGCTTTATGAAGTCTTGGTTAATCAAAACCACCTATATAACCTGGTTATGAATATGTCTGTTTACTTCTGACTGGTCACACAGTGAGTTCCCGTGTATTTGATAAAAGCTGCTCTTGTAAAAATCTGACATCAAGATAAGAGGCCATAAAAGAGTAGCAGTAAAACATTTCTGCTGCTTCCTGCAGCCGCTGACGTCCAATCCAGGCCCAACACGGAGTGACTGGTGTGTGTATATAGTTCAGGAGCACCTGTGTGATGACTGGGGGGCACGACTCTTTGGCCCAGTGTGCCGCACACTCTGATTCACAGCTGCAGCGTCCAGAGCACCATCCGCAGGCCATGAACGCGGGCGCGGTCAAACAGGCGGCGCATGTGAGGAAGTGACGGCACCCGGGACCTCTCTGAGGCACCCGAATCATCTGCCAACCATAGAAGCATGTCAAAACTGGTCAAACACTGATTAATGGGCTCGGCATTCTGCACACCGTGACTAAAGATGACTAAATGTTTTATCATTTCCACACAGAGACAGCACAAAAGCACAGCCATCAGACAGAAGTCCATATCAAGTAATGAGGCATGTGTTCCAAAGTGGCCTTTTTACAACGAACGGCTGACCACATGATTACACTAATGTTATTGTGTAGGTTATACTAAACATTGAAATACCTTGTCCCCCACTACAAAGAGCAGGTGGTCTGGGGGAAGAACGGCGGCGGTGGCAGAGACCCTCTGGTTCTCCACTAGAGAGTAGTTAGCAAAGATGATTGGGCTGGATCTGCGCAAGACAAGCTTAAACAAAGGCAGAATGGATGTAAACACACACATACAGAACCAATCAAAAGCTTCAGCACTCAGCTGATTTTAAATTAACTTCATTTCACATTTGAAGTCTCAGGAAACACAAAGTGAACTACTGATAATGTTTGTGTGACACTAAACTTTATATATATATGCTCAAACTTACATACTCATAAACTTATATGTTATATTAATACCAATGGGTCTGTGGGCCTATAGGCTTCATAGGCATGTGAAGCTAAGCAGGGCTAGCCATGGTCAGTCTTTGGATGGGGGACCATCCTTTAACTGAGGGGCAGTCCTGGGCTGGAGGTTAGGGAACCAGCCTTGTGACCGGAGGGTCGCTGGTTCGATTCCCTGTAACGACTGAGGTACCCTTGAGCAAAGCACCTAACCCCCAATTGCTCCCCGGGCGCTGTGGATAGGGCTGCCCATTGCTCCGGGCAAGTGTGCTCACTGCCCCCTAGTGTGTGTGTGTGTGTGTGTGTGTGTGTGTGTGTGTGTGTGTGTGTGTGTGTGTGTGTATGTTTTACTTCACAGATGGGTTAAATGCGGAAGACAAATTCCTTTGCGTGTAAAGCACAAATGGTCAGAAAACATTTGCTCAAATACTCTCAAAAAAACTCTACTCAGAGAATGACTGGCCTCACCGAAATCTGTTAAACATCCAGCAACGCTTGAATGAAAATATACAGATATAAACAAATATGATGAAACACAGACCTAGCTGAGAACTGTGTGGGTGTGGCTAATTAGCAGCTTGATTGACAGCTCTCTGTCCAACACTGGTGTACAGATAAATAATGAACGGATGAAGGAACAATGTTGGTGATGGATAAAGAAATGAAGGGATGAAGGAACAATGTTGATGATGAATGAACGGATGAAGGAACAATGTTGGTGATGGATAAAGNAGGAAATGCTCACGGAAGCGTTCCACGGAGAGGAGAGGAATATGGTGGAATGTATCTGTTATTTATGGGTCAGTGGATCACTATCTAAAAGGTGAACTTAGTACGTGTTCATTAGACTCAGCCCGTTAGAAAGAAGACTAGATTTAGGTTCTGGGGGAGAGAGAAGTACTTCAAATGAAGAAAACACAGTGAGAACGATCTTAAACTGTTTCCTCAATCCAATCCTGCAGGTCTAAAATTACAGCCTGAGAAACATCACACATTCATTTAACGACTTCCAACAGGAAACCACTCGACGTCTCTTCCAGCTCTTTTGCAATGGTTCCCAGAGATGCAGGCCATTGTGGGTAGCTTGGCTTTGACTCATCTGTCCAGTTTGTCCCAATCTACGGGAATGGAGACCGGGCAAAGGCAGGCCAGATCAGTACTTTCAGTGATCATTCCTTTCCCTATTGCTGGGTAATTCTTATACGACTTGTAGGATGTTAACTTCACTTTATTTACGGGCAGTTAATCGTCAGTTCTGGAAAATGGTTTACTTACTTCCCCCTCTGGTACTGAGGTCACCGCTGGCTAGCCCGAGGCCTTGTCCAGGTGTGACGGGTGTAAGATTTTAATCACACTGTTTGAATGTCTTGGCCAGAGAAGTAAAAGACCTTTACTTTCTAAAGTAACTGCTGACTGTTATTGTCCTCAGGTTAACTAAGCGTATTTTCCATTTTCTGGTACATGCATTGCACATGTTCTAAACTCCGAAAGGTCATGGAAAACTGCATTTTCCTCACAAGACTGAATCACACATGTAGCATGTAAATATCCCTCAGGTGTTACGACATCAGTCCGTACTGTCCATATATGAACTAAGCCACAAAAACTGGCCGATTTGAATTAAAGGTTTTTGTGATGTCATGCCAACCATCACATTAACACGAATCTATCTATTCAGAAGTTTAGCCTCGCCCACTCACATCAATGTTTCAACACAGACTGCTTTTAAAAAGATACAATACAGAGCGACCAATCAGAATAGAGGTCATTTACATTTACCAGTCTTAAAGGCACAGTAACACTCTTCATGTTTCATTCTAAGTGAAGTTGGGAAATGGCCACATAAAATTAATTATGACTAATTATGGTACATGAAACTACACAAACGCTTTAAGTGGCCCTCAAGGAAAAAACTATAAGGTAAATTTAGAATATGAGGAAACAGATGCCAGACAGTAATATGCTTTATTAACTGAGCGTTGTTATTCTAGTATATCTAAAATGCTTTATTCCTAGAAATGAGAAAGAACAACTTATTCATATATGCAGCTTAATTTACAAGCAACTTTAGCTGTGAACAGTTCATAAAATATTGTGCTGTGTCTATTTCAGGTGTGTTTCAACTGAACATGTTTTCTCTACTTGTTCTAGTACAAGGCCAGGTGTCACACTGAATTACCTAATGTGGAAATCAACCCTATGCTAATATAATATAATATAATATAATATAATATAATATAATATAATATATATTAGAAGGTAGTCTGAGCTTGCTGGTCAGGATGCATTTGGTTGTATACACAATAAAACCAGGGAGGGAGGATTATACCGCGAGATCTTGGCACTGGTGTGTTGCGGCTGTAGGCACGAGGCCAAAGGCCATGTAGATCAGCACACATGAATGCCAATATCTCATGGAACAGTACAACCTCCAGTGTGTTCCCCAGTTTCATTACTCGTTTCTAATAATACATTTTGACAGAATCCATCAAACCTGAACAAGAAGTTTATTTACTCCCTGCAAAGACACATATCTGAGATCGAACCCTGCTGCCTATAAAAGCACATAGAACCAACTTCAGAACGTTTACACTGGAAAGTCTGCTCATCAAGACGAAGATAGATTTACGAGCTAATAGCTTGTAGAAATACACATATTTGTAAAACTGTCAAAAGCAATATTACTAACTCACAACAGATGAAAAACATGAATTCATTCACAGCAGTGGACCAGAACGTTAATACTGCATGTGATGCTCAGCATTTTATGTTGTAGATACAGCATATGGCATGTTCTAGATAGCTAAGTAGGGTCCAGCTTCTTGAAAGCAGCCAAGAAGTGCGTCCTGCATGTTCAGGAATGATCAGAACCTCGAGTTCAGTGAAGACTGGCTGTGTGTTCTAGAATTGACCCGTACGGTATAAGGCCTACCTGCAGCAGTCTGCCATCCGCTGTACCTATGTGAGCCAGCGTCTTGTTATCGATCCTGGTGACCAGCAGAGAGGTCAGCAGCGTGTCCCTCATCTGCCTGTTGAAGAGGTCCACTCTGTAATACGGCTGGGCCACCAGTGTGGGCTGGTCTCTACAGCTGGCGTTGTGCTCCATGCTCTGCTTAAATACACAGGAGAATAAATGCGCCAGGTCAGAAAACATATGCAGCGTATATATATAACAAGACGACACAAACGTCCAAATACAGAAACCTTCATTTGTTCAGTATTCAGTGAAATAGCTCTCCCAATGATCTAGCAGTAGATATTTGCAAAGGTGCAAAAATGCAATTAGTCAAATATATGAATTACAGTAGGCGAAATGTCTCAGTGTGAAATGCAATAATTACTATATCAAAATACAGTATATCAGACACAGTCAAGCTGCAAGAAGCAGGGAGCCAAATGTTTGTGTGTGTGTGTCTGTCTGTCTGTCTGTGGGTGTGTCTGTGTGTGTGTGTGTGTGTGTGTGTGTCTGTCTGCCTGTGGGTGTGTCTGTGTGTGTGTGTGAGTGTGTGTGTGTGTGTGTGTGTGTGTGTCTGTCTGCCTGTGGGTGTGAGTGTGTGTGTGTGTGTGTGTCTGTCTGTGTGTGTCTGTCTGTCTGTGTGTGTGTGTGTGTGTGGGTGTATGTCTGTGTGTGTGTCTGTGTGTCTGTGTGTATGTGTATGTGTGTATGTCTGTCTGTCTGTGTGTGTGTGTGTGTGTGTGTGTGTGTGTGTGTGTATGTATGCGTGTGCGTGTGTGTGTGTCTGTCTGTCTGCCTGTGGGTGTGTCTGTGTGTGTGTGTGTGTGTGTGTGTGTGTCTCTGTCTGTCTGTCTGTCTGTGGGTGTGTCTGTGGGTGTGTCTGTGGGTGTGTCCACCAGTTCAGACTGAGGGAGCTGAGGAAACTGAAGGCTTGTGGAGAGAAGAAACCTGGCTGCAAAGGCCCGAACGGTGCTTGCTTCCAGAAGAGAGAACAATTTGTGTGTAGGGTCATGTAGGGTCATCTGCAACACTGGCGGCTGTTCGGATGCAGCGTGTGGTGTAGATGTCCGTGATGGAGGGAGAAGACACCCCAATGATCTTTTCAGCTGTCCTCGCTATTTGCTGTAGGGTTGACAGCAGTGCAATTCCCAAACCAGGCAGTAACACAGCTGCTCAGGATGCTCTCTACAGAGAAGGTGGTGAGGATGGTGGACGGAAGATGAGCTTTCCTGAACTTCCGTAGGGAATACAGATGCTCCTGGGTTTTCTTGGCTATGAAGCTGGCTTTTAGGGTCCAGGTGGGGTTCTCTGGTAGGCAACAACTTGGTTCTGGCAACAATCTCCACAGAGGAGTTGTTGATGATGAGTGGAGAGTGGCGACTCTGTCCTCTCCTGAGGTCAACAGCCATCTCCTTTGTCTTGTCTACATTCAGTTACAGGTTGTTGACTATGTACCAGCCTGTCAGTCGCCGCACATCGCTCTTGCTGCTGAGCCTAGTCACAGTTGTATCATCAGCATACTTTCTGATGTGGTTTGTACCGCACGCTGCTGCACAGTCGTGAGTCAGCAGAGTGAGTACGCAGCTCTGGGGGACTCCAGTTCTCAGTGTGATGGCGTTAGAGATGCTGCTTCTAATGTGGATCTGGAGCGGCTGAGGTCTCCCAGTGAGGAAGTCCAGGATCCAGCTACAGAGGGAGGTGTTCAGGCCCAGCAGGCTCAGCTTTCCAATCAGATGCTGAGGAATGATGGTACTGAGCGCCGAACTGATATCTATGAAGAGCATCCTACCATGAGTGTCCTTTCCCTCTAGATGAGGAAGGATCAGATGAAGAGGTGAGGAGTGGTAGCTATGGTGTCATCTGAGATGATACGCAGTGAGGAAGGAGCTTCATGTGCCTTATTACCAGCCTCTCGAAGCACTTCCTGATGGTGGGTGTGAGTGCAACACTCATAGAAGTAGTCTTCTATGAGACAAGACACTGAAGGCACAGGACGACGGTGGTGGCCTTGAAACATACCGGGACGACAGTGTTGCTTAGGGAGATGTTGAAGATGTCCGTGAAAACATCCGCTAGCTGATCTGCGCTTCCTATGAGCACTCGGGCAAGAATGTTATGTGGTCCAGCAGCTTTTCGCGGGTTGACTCTGGTCAGCTATTGTCAGACATAGGTCGCTGGGCGAAGGGGTGACCTTTCTCCATGTTGCATTGGTCTGCGCTTCAAACCCTGCATAGAAGTCATTCAGTGCATCTAGGAGGGAGGTTGCGCTGTTGCAGGAGAGTGAGGTGTTCCTATAGGTGCTGATGGACAGGACGTCCTGCCACACGCACCGTGAGTCGCCAGTGTTTCCGTACTCTGTGATAGCATGTGACAGTTTGGCCCTCTCTGTTCTTAGGGCCACTTTGTTACCTGCTCTGAAGGCTGAGGCAGGTGTTTCCGGCAGAGTGCGCACCTCAGCAGTCATCCACGACTTCTGATTTGTGGGTGCCCTTGCTGATATGGCCAGTCCCTGATGCTGTCATCGCCAGAGTCACCCTCTGGGGCAGCCTCCCTGAACATGCCCAATGCAGACTGCTCAAAACAATCCTGGAGAGATTTCAGCTGACCAGGTTTTCGCCTGCTTCTGCACTGGTGTGGAGCATCTGATGAGCGGTCTCTATGCAGGGATCAGACATGTGGTCTGAGGAGCCAGCGTGGGGGGGGGGCTCCGCCCACTATGCGTTGGATATGTTTGTGTAAACATGTTCATGTTGTCTCCTCTCGCTGTGAGTCCACATGCTGATGGAATTTGGGGACTGAACTGAGATGGACATGATTAAACTCTCCAGCCACTACAAACAGTCCGTCTAGATGCGTGTTCTGCACTTCAGTGATAGCTCCATACAGCTCACAGAGGCTCACAGAGACTCCTTAGCGTCCGCGTTGCTGGGGGATGTAGGCTGCTGCTGTGAACGCGGAGGTGAATTCTGGCGATCAATGAAAAGGTCCGTATCTGACAATCACAAACTCCACCAGCGGAGAACAGTACTTGGCAACAAGCACAGAGTTCTTGCACCATTTGGTGTTGAGGTAAACACACACACCTCCTCTGCGTGTTTTCCCCATCATGCTATCTTATAGCTATTGTGCTAAACTGCAGCTACTCAGTACTTAAATACAGTCAGTCCTTAAAGAACAACTAATACATGCATGTCCTACTATCAATAGAGCACAAATAGTCCTGTGTGTTAAACAGGTAACTGTGCTCCTTGTACCACAATGCTCTGGTGGTATTTTAAATCCATACCGGTGGGTTTTTGGTCAACCTCGGAAAAAAGTAAACACCACAGCATGTATCCCGTACTTCCCTAGGCCGGAATTTTATTAGAAATTAGTCCCCAGGCATCTGAGGGCGTTCAAAGCAGCTTGGTAGAGTGAAGGAATCTGCACCGTCACTTTCCTCTGTGGAAAATTACAGTGATGTCATCCAGCGCAGCGAGGCGTATTTGGCAGGGCGCTATGATTGCATGTCTGGTCAGAAAAACACATCCCATGTGGGTCAGCGGCATGTTTGGTTCACGTGACCAAAGTGTCCAGGCCTGAACTTATGACGCACACGGCTGCCGGTATGAATCCTCCCAAGAACAGGTCTGAGCATACTGAACATGAATGCATGATTGCTTTGGACTAATGATAATCAGATGATAAACAGCTCCGACAGTTTTCTCTTCAGAAAATCTCCCACAGCTTTATCTTACATTACCGTTATTCCCAATTCCAACCTTTCATCCGGGGAAAGACATGTGAAGTTACCCAGATTCACAAGCAGTCCTGAACTTCCCGGGATGTACTGCGGGGCATCCAACAATAAAGGCAGGCTCTTTTATCTGCAGTCAGATTTTAATCAAATAAAGGAGGCCAATGTTTTTCATACATACATTAAACACATTAAGCATGTATGAATATCCAGATCTGCTCGACTGAACACATGTGTAAACCTAAAAGTGTCTGTCGGTGTAGCGCCATCAGCAGACCCTAAAAAAAAGCATCCAGCAGCCTGACCATTAGCCAACATACGCTATTCCTGTAGAACCGCTCTGAATAATAATCACACCGTTTTTCCACAAGCTCCTTCTTTCCACATGCTCAGAGAGCGTCCTTACTTCTGACCTCCCAAACTCTGGATGTTACTTTCCAAGGAAACTAAAGCTTTCCGACTAAAAGTGGTGCACTTAAGGGCATTAGGGCCTTCACTGCTGTTTATACCAGTAACCACTAGCGTAACCACTGAGAGGGTTATGTATGTTTGTTTTCAGACTTTACACTAATATAATATACATGTAAATTCGATTTTTGAACACTTTCTGAATAAATCAACTCCAGAGATAACAAACAACAGCCCTACAGTACACTTGCATCATCTCAGCCTTCTTGGTCACACATTACCAGCTTCACGTGTTAAACTAAACCATGTGGAAGCGTACTGGCCAACACCGGTTTCAGAGATCCGTCGAGAGTTTGTTATGCACATACAGCAAATTATTATTCTTCTAAAACAAAGTCCACGAAAGTCTACAGAACTCGTCCTCTGAAGTTCATTTTGGGGGCATCCTTATAATTACTGAGACGAATATTCTACCTTGATTACTTATCAATCAATTAATCAATATTTGCTTGTATAGGGTTTTTTACAACTAACGTTGTCTCAGAGCAGCTTCACAGAAAGGCAGTTTATATAAGGGAAAAGAAAAACACGGAGTCCATGTACAGACGTAGGAAAGGAAATCCAGGTCCAAACCCCCCATGAGCAAGCCAGAGGCACAGTGGCGAGGAGAAACTCCCTTAGAGTAAGGAAGCACCCTCAAGAGGAACCAGGCTCAAGGGGTGAACCCATCCTCCTCAGGTCGATCCCGGGGGAGGAGAGAAAGACAGAGCTAACAGGAAAAGGAGCTTGGAACATCTATTAGATCCAGTCTGATTAATCCAGGAGGCAGTGATTGCAAAGGTGGAGCCGACCCATAGGTTCTCTGTTTCAGTGAGAGATAGAGCTCATGATCAGCGCCAGAAGCTGGCGGCTCTATTTCGGTCATTGTAGCCATGTCGGGTGATGAACTGGAGAAACCAGGGCAGGAGACTCACGGTGGAGATGATGCTCAGGTGACTCTACCCGCTCTGGGGGTTCTCATGTGATCACTCAGGAGAAACGTCACTCCTGGGCTCAACAAACTTGCTCCGAATAACTGGTCACTTTCTAGTTCTATATTTTATATAACATATACAATAACATTATATCATATATCCAGCAGCACTGCTGTGTCTGATCCACTCACACCAGCACAACACACACTAACACACCACCACCACGTCAGTGTCACTGCAGCCGCCCGCATAATACCTGCTCTGTGGTGGTCCTGTGGGGGTCCTGACCATTGAAGAACAGGGTAATACAGTATACAGAGAAACAGATGGACTACAGTCTGAAACTGTACAACTACAGAGTGTCCTATATGGTCAGTGGAGCTGATACACTGGACAGTGAGTGTAGATACAGGAAGGTGGTTTTAATGAAGTGACCAGTCGGTCTACGGGGTTGGTCTACGTGGACCATTAGTACCTGTAATTGTATCTTAATGCGCTTTTTGCGCTAATACATATACTGCTGTACTGACACACTGATATACTGCTGTTTTGAAGAATTTCTTTTCCCTGTATGAGGCAGAGGAGCAGGGGGTCGGGGGGGGGCAAGCAGATGGTCTATGGAGCCTAATAAAGACTGAGACATGCACTTACAGTATATTCACATACACATCTTCAGTATAAACACAAAGTACCATTCCTCTTCTACTCCCACCACATTCCACTAGCATGCACACACACTCACATACACACACACTCAAACATACACATACTTTTATACGTTTGTCTTACTATGCTTATGAGATTACCCATAGCGTTCGACTGATCTTTGTATTACTGTACAGAATTAACACCACACATACCCCTAAACCTAACCTCAACCTCAGTACCAAAAGACTAATTTTCTGCATTACTAGATTTTCCAAAGAAATGTGATTTATGGTGAAAATTTGATAAAGTGAAGACCAGTAAAATGTCCTCACTTTACTCCAAATCTCATACTACTATCCTATACTAGTGAGGACATGTGGTCCTCACAAATATTCCACTACAAGAACATACACACACAGACACACACACACAACACACTACACACTACACACACACACTACACACACTACACACACACACGCCAGCAACACATTCACTCCTCCTACATTCACCTCTTGAGTCCTATTGAGATCTATTTTGAGAAGATCAAAATAGTGTTTAATACAGCTGTACACACATGATGGAGCACCTCTGCTCAAAAGGCATGTTTGGTTGACCGTCTGTTTAAACCTCAGTAAACATATCCTCTACAGTAAACACACTGCTGCTCATCTGATACACAATTACGGCTTATTTGCTGAATTCAACAAACTGGCAAAAAAGAAAATGCAGCCTATAACTCAGTTCTAACACGCGTCCTAGTTTATTTTTTATTTGTCGTTTATTATATTCAACTAAATAAACTAATGTTTACAGGAATGCCATATTTAAACACACTCCCAGTAGAAGATCATCAGCAGAACATACGTAATGTGACCGGAGGTGTTAGAGTTTCTGCACACAGCTGTAATAAACGTGAAAGAAACACATTCAAATCTCAGAGCTGTGGTCCTAATGTTCTGATGAGCACACGTGTTTGACATCCAACATTTCCAGCTTGCTACATCCCTGAAACAGGAACGACGGACGAATTGCTCCACCGCATTCCAAGTATCACGCCAAGCAGCGCCAAGGAGACGGTAGGGCCAAGAAGCACCTTCCTCCTCCTCATCTCTTCAGTCAACACTACATGCTTAACCCTCATGTGTTCAGGGCTAGTCGGGGCCTTCTGAACACCTTTGGTTTTGCCGTTATACAGCACATTTAAAAAAAAAATAGAAACTCCAAACTCCACAAAGCTCCTGAATACAAGCACGGGACATCTCCGTCTCCGTCTTTCTCGTCCTGCTCTCCCTCACCCTTCACTCGGTTCGACCCTCCTACACCTCCCTGGAGCCGAGTCAGCAGAGGCTAACATTCTGTTACTTCATACGATGAAAGAATTATGACAAAGATGCAGGCAGTGTGAACCCCATCCCATCGTCTGCACTTTTACGCATGTGTGAATGATGATCTTCATATCAAATGTACATGATCCTATCTCTGGTACTGGGTCCATCATCGTCGACCCTAAACTAGCATAACATTTCAAGCCAGCAGTTTCAGTGGAAGTGGAGGGTAATGCGCTACGTGTTGTTGTTTTTATGCTGTGAGGTCTTTACGGTTGGATCATGCTGGCATAATCGCCGCCTCGAGAGAGTCGATCCTAATCTATATCTACACTCTAATCTACGACAGCACAGTAATCTCTAGAAACAGCTTTAATAAGCAGGAGAAGGTCTATTTTTCAGCTCTTTCTGTTTTTAACAGCTACGCAAAAAGTTATTGTCTCTTATCTCGACTCTTTGGTTCCACATGAGCTGAGGTTTACATAAAAACACATTCCTGGCTTCGTCCCCTTTGTGTCCATTTGTTTCATTATAGGTGGATCAAAACCACAACATGCTTTCCAAGAACAGAGCAATTGTACAGCCATTGTGCCAGGAGGCCACCCAGCTGCTTGTCCAGTCTCTGGTCATTTCAAGGCTAGACTACTGCAACTCGCTCCTGGCTGGTCTTCCTCTACGGGCCATCAGGCCAGAATGCAGCAGCTCGACTCGTCTTCAATCTTCCTAAGTTTACCCACTCCACTGCTGCGCTCCCTTCACTGGCTTCCTGTAGCTGCTCCCGCATCGGATTTAAAACTCTGATGCCTACAAAGCCAAGAACGGACCAGCGCCTCCCTACTTTATGGCAATGGTTAAGAGTCGATCTGTACCTCAAGCCATTCGGGTTTCAAGAACAGCTCGGCTCAACCCGTCTCTGTGTAAAGCACTTAAGTGAGTGAGCACTAGTAGATGTGTATGTTGAAATACTTTGTTTTTGCACTTACACTGACCATAACCTTCCTTCTCTCTAGGTATGAGCGCTGGGTTGGGTTGCCAGGTAGTGCACTTATGCTTATATATGTCTGTGTATCATTCTCTCTAGGTATCAGCACTGGCCCTTGTTTGGGCAGTGTCTGAGCTCAGGGCGAGTTTTAGACTCCTTGGGCAAGACTCCTAACACTGCACTGGCCTACCTGTAATACGAGTAACCTTGTAAGTTGTAAGAGCGTCAGCTAAATGCCTAAAATGTAAACGTAAATGGATGATGAATGCTCTGAACTGACCTCATGTGGACAGCTTTCGCAGGGTTGAAAGTGGCACAGTCCCCTTGAGAGCTGCTCTGGTCCGGACTTACAGCAGTCCTCCACGCCCTCATCTATGAACAAGTTCACCGAGTCCATGGGGAAGGCGCAGAGTGCCGAATCGTGCTCGGGAACCCCCGAGTCGTCTGTGACGGCGAAGACGCCATACAGGATGTCGTCCTGTTCTTCAGCACCCAGCTCGTCAGCCAATTCTCGGCCGGCCTTGCCGAAATGGGCCGCCTGCACCACGTTGTAGACGATGTCTTTGAAAGCCTCATTGGTGTTTCTCCTCCGCCTTCGTTTGGGCTCAAAACGGCACTCCAACACAACTTCCCTGTACCTTACAGCAGAGGTGGATGATATGTTACTATTATTGCGGTATGTATATAATAAGTCAATATATCATAAGTAGACACTGAAATAAAAAAACGATACGTTGTTCTTGTATTGATATTCTAGAGCGGACTGTCTGCAAAACTCGGAATAACAAGTACTGTGGAATCCTTGTGTCACATTTATGACATACAGCCGACACTTACCTCCTAGTCTCCCACTCGTGTCGAGGGAGGCGGCCCAATCTCGTTTGGTACGGCGAAGAATCCTGGTCTGCTTTTTCCCTCTGGACGGACAGAAAGTAGACAAACTCTGCCGTGGAGAAGCTATAGACGTATTCAACGCTGTACGCTCGCCGTAGCTTCGGCAGCACGGTCAGGCCCTGGAAATCTGGGTGGAAGCCGTCTTCTGTGGCCAAAGGTCGGCGAACCGACACGGACTTGCGGCCGTAGCGTTGTGTGACGCTGTCGTTGACTGTGGCAGCCACGTAGAAGTACACCGTTTGGCCTTCTTCCACCATGCTGACCTTAGTGCCCAAGGGGCTCGCAATGCAGTCTGGACAGAAGGCAGGAGAATTGAACTCCTTCCGGAAGAGACACCTAGAGGGTCCGGGTGGTCGACCGTTCTCATGGAGCTGGTGAAAGTAACATACTCCATACTGAGAGCTTCCACAAGAGTAAAGGTACATGAGGTACGGATCCAAAAGCAAGACCTCACTGTCCGTATCCTCCGGAAACGGATCCTCCTCAATGTCGCAGAGAGTGCACAACTGGCACTCGGGGCTGCCCACGGGTCCCGTGCGCAACTCCCACACTTTACTCAGAGTGCTGTTCACCGCCTCAATGAGGTTCTGAGACGCCACATAAATCTCGTGGTACGCAGGGTTGATCACGATGTTCTGGATAGGGTTCCGGGTCTGGAAGAACGGCATGGGGTAAGAGATGGAGAAGTTGACAGCAACAAGGGTGGCGGAAGGACAAGAGTCCGAAGTGACCATTACAATAGCCTGAACCCAGACACATGTCATCAGAGGAGCGGTCCAGAGGACCATGTCGAACCTTGAGCGGAAACAGCAGATGGGTCTTATGGTTACCTCCAGCGCAAGCCTTTTACTTCAGACATCCTGGGTTCTGGCTCGGGACCTCTGTGGGGGCAAAAAAAAAAGACTGGTCAGAGAAATCAGAACTTAACCCACAGTTTTAGCATAAGCACACAAGATTCATCTGATCAGTAAGCGTTTCTTTGAACCCTGTCGTTTATAATGCACTTATGAGGCGTTACATAAAATACATAACACATTATAATATGTGGCACCTGAATAACGTCTCTTAAATTGTCCTAACTCATCCGCAATACTTAATAAAGCAAGAGCACATGACTTCAGGCTATGACAGGTTAAAGTCAGGTTATGACACCTTATAATATCTGCCCATGAGAACAGTGCAGACACTAACGTTGAACCATAACACATTAGCCCTGCCCTACATTAGTCCTCTCTCGACCCACACCTAAAACATACTGTGAACACACATGGGTGACTCATAGGAAATGCATTAAGGAGGTCTTTATTTATGTGTTGGCCCAATCGAGACTGAACTGAACCCGCCTTTTCCGGCAGACCAGCAGCATAAAAGCATTCAAAAAAACAAGTGCTTGGGTCGAAATGACTAAGACTGAACTGTCGCCATACCTAGAGACAAAAATGGAAGTCTGTTTTGACTCACTGTAAGCAACAAAGTTGAGAAGACCGTCTTAGTAAATAACTTTATCGGGAAGTAAAAAAAAAAACCCAAAACCAAACCTTTTTTGTTTACTCCGGAGGTTCTATTCTGCCCTTTGTACCCCATAAAGAGGCCAACGAGTATGCCCAAAGCGGACGGCGAGCACTAGTAACAACAGCTCCTAAATATACATGCAACATCACTGGGACAGCAAAACTTCTGGCCCATCTGGCCGGTCCAGAGCTCCGGAGCCCGCCTATAAACTTACAGCCAAACACGGCGTTTACCTGCTATGTTGGGAATCAGTCCAAATAACCCCCATCCAAACAAACCAATCATGGCCCAAATGCCGGAAAACAGGGCTTCAGGTATTTCTAAAGAGGACAGACCCCATATACCATGCGTGTTGCTCATTAACCCGCGCGACCGGAGGGCCTCTCTGCTTGGCATTCTCCTCACAAACACTACGTGACTAACAAGCGAACTGCATACCGGTTGAGGCACGACCCGGGGAGCTGTGTGGACATCTGAATGAACTCAACTGCATTCTGACACACAGAACTTACCTCACCTAAATAAACCCACCCACTCTTTATCCATCAGTACTTTATGATGAGTGCAAAAGTGACTCGAAATTCAAGTTTATAGGCCAGAATGTGACGAAAGCAGCACGTCCTTCTTTCATTACATTTGATTTGGGTCTGTTACACTTGCCTACCTGAGCCTTAACGGCTGGTGAAACATGAGCTTACATACTAATAGTGCTTCCTGACCAGCTTTAAGCTCTAGCTTCATCAGTGCAAGCATTTAAACGGAGTTTCCACTGATTCAGTGTCAGAGCTGTTGCTCTTGTTTACTCTGCCAGTGTGGCAAGGTTACAGCCAGTAGAGATTGTACTGGTACTGGTACGTTCTTGGGTAGTGTAGCAGTCATAACACGTACAGGACATCAGCGTTAAAGCCCTCACACCGGCTTACTGGAAAACAAAACATCCACAAACGATCAAGGCTACATTGTATCATTCAGGACAGGACGGATAACCCTGCTATAATCCATGTTTGTAATTTGCCGAAGATAATGATTCCCAGAAGCAGATCACAGGCACCTCACATGTCCAACGACCATCAGGTTCGTATCGAAATCCAGAGAGGTCATGAGGTTGCTACAGTTTTCTGTCGGGGTCGATGGATCGTTGGGCCGACCAGCCTTCTTCCGATTCGTCGTTTGAACTTACTTTCTTGCTAATAAAAGCATTTTTTGTTATAATCATATCTGACAAAAACACGGCTGACAAAATACTGGGGAATATCAGTATCGAAAAGTTTTGGCCAAAGCCGAAACCAATCAAAACTAAACATTTGGAAGAAGGCCAAAGGTCAAATACGGTTTTTCACAGTCTTACATTAATTTTGCCACTTTTTCCCATCATTGCATACATTAAATATGCTAAGTGTATTTTTTGTCTTGGTTTAAATGACTAAACTGCAGTTGAAACATATTTATTCAACACTGAACATTTTAACATCCCAGCAGACACACCAACACAGCACAATATGATGTAAAAATATTAGCAATTAAAAAAAAAAAAAAAAAACATCTCAGCCGACAAGAGCGCCCCACTCCGCTCCGGCTGCGCTTTTATCGTGTTGTTGTAAAATTGGGGTTTGTGGGTCTTTAAGGGGGATGTAGACACGCGCAGCAACAACAAGAGAGAGAAAGAAAAGGCATGCTGAGAAGCTGCCGTCTCTCCGCCTCGCTGTAGCGGCTCTGTACCGGTCTTTACTCCGGAGCTCTGTTTGGCTCGAATTGATTGAAACTGAACAAGAGCTGGGACGTGTCAGCGTGCTCCGGTGTGACTCGCAGTGGAGAAATACGGCGTAAGCGTGGCTGTTACACTACCCCTGCAGCTAACGAGTAAAACTTCCACTCTGGGAACTAGAAAAAGGTAAAGGCATCATTAAAGACGTCACTGGTTGTATAAATTCTTCTGTCTTTTCACTTATTCAACATTTTTGGCCAAATCATTTCGGTTGCTGAACTTTTGGTGCACCTCTACAAAATACACTTCCGCAGTCTGGCCCAGGATCCCGCCCACAGCGTTACCTGGATCGGTTAAAATGTGGATGGTTCATCGAGTACAACCAACCAGCACTCCCGTAGAGTCTGTCTCCGCGTCCTGCCCACTGAGCTACACCTGCCTGTGCTGTTTGCTTTCACAGCCGTAGTGAGTAGTAACGTATCTTGGTTGAACCACGCAATTGGTAAAACGCGTGGTGCAGTCGGTCGTGCGATTTCACTCACTCTAGCCAAACAAACGTGACTCGTGCACGCGGTTCGAACCCCACCCAAAACTCATGTGTTTGGTAAGAGTGAGGTTTCTGTGTGCGGAACCCCACTGCTGGTTTAACGCGTTCAGAATGTGTGAATATATACTGCAGCTGCAGCGGATGGACACCTACTGGTTTCTGATCATTTTCATCTTCGCTTGTTGAAAGTACAGCTGCAGCTCACTACTTACAAAGATCTCACCCCTCTGCTCAACGAGCTGCTTCCATCAAATCGTGCAGCGCAGAAAACATTTTACACCAAATATCATTTATCTGTGTCCCTGATTACTATTGATATTTTTATCGGCCCTAACAAAACAACCGTATCGGTCGACCCCCGGGGGGGGGGGGGGTCCCATGTTGGCTGGCAACTCCAGCTAAGGCTGGCTGCTAACTCATTCGCCTACAAAATGTTTGGTTTTGTAACACTGGAGAGACAAACCTAACACTAGAAGGGAGTGTGTGAGGTTTTACAGTGTTAAACATTAACCAAGACACGATGACCAAGACGATCCAGCGGGCAGGGGATAGACCGGGCCGAAAAGCAGAAAGCAGGCAAGAGTCAAAACCAGAACAGTCAAACAGCCAGGCAACCAAAACACACAGACGAACCAAACGAAAACTTAATTAGACAAAGGAGAGTTTATCCACGGATCCAAACAGAATACCGAGAGAAACACTCCGAACGTAAAGAGTCCTGGGAACGCTTCGCGACTAACGGAACAAACTAAGCAGTGTATATACAAACAGGTAAACTGGAAACATGTGAATGCAGCTAGAGCGAGCCAGAACACAGTCCGTGGCTCAGTCCGTGGATTGAGGACATGTGGTGCTGATGTCATGGAAGGGTGCATCATGGGAGGTGTAGCTGGTGGATTCGACAGAGGCAGGAGGATAACCCGGAAGCGTGACAGGTTTATCAGTCCTTCTTCTGGAAACGCTTGTTATTTGTTTGGTAATGAGATCTTCCTCATCATCTCCCCTTCTTCTGTCTACAACAACAACTCACTCTTTACATTCACCGCTCACTCTTTACAATCACAGCTCACTCTTTACAGTCACAACACACTCTTTACATCCACAACTCACTCTTTACATTCACCGCTCACTCTTTACAATCACAGCTCACTTTTTACATTCACAACCCACTCTTTACACTCACAACTCACTCTTTACAGTCACAATTCACTCTTTACTCTTTCAATACACTCTTTACATTCACTCTTTACATTCACAATTCACTCTTTACACAGATCTCTTGGGACATTGGGAAAGCTGCTGTGGCATACTGTACAGTTTTACAGAGGTATTCCAGACAGTTACAGCTGCTAGGCTAGCCACCCTGAGGCAGATCAGTACTGCCTCGCTGGTTAGTCAAGAACACCAAAGACAGACCCTCGTGGGTGAGGCAGCTAAACATCGAGCCTTCCCTAAATTTAATTTTGCGCAGCATAATAAAAGAATAATTTGATTTCCAGGGACAAACCCAGAAATTGGATTTTGAGACATTCAAGGAATCCAAGAGGCTGATTAGAGGCTCCTAGACCCCACAGCACACCCTGTACTCTGCACCTTGAAATAAGAGTAAAAATATGCAACAATGTTTTCAGTAAAGTTTAATTCTAGTTTAAGACTGTTACCTTTACCATTGTGCCCCATATATTAGATACACTATGTGGCCATAAGTATTCACTCCCCCATCCAAATCATTGAATTCAGGTGTTCCCATCACTCCCATGGCCACAGGTGTATAAAACCAAGCACCTAGACATGCAGACTGCTCCTACAGACATTAGTGAGAGAATGGGTCGCTCTCAGGAGCTCAGTGAATTCCAGTGTGGTACCGTGATAGGATGCCACCTGTGCAACAAGTCCAGTCGTGAAATTTCCTCCCTACTAAATACACGTACACTGACCGAGCGGGGTCAGCGGATGCTGAGGTGTATAGTGTGCAGAGGTCACCAACTTTCTGCAGAGTCCATCACTACAGACCTCCAAACTCCATGTGGCCTTCAGATCAGCTCAAGAACAGTGTGTAGAGAGCTTCATGGAATGGGTTTCCATGGCTGAACAGCTGCATCCAAGCCTTACATCACCAAGTGCAATGCAGGGCATCGAATGCAGTGGTGTAAAGCGCCGCCACTGGACTCTAGAGCAGTGGAGACGTGTTCTCTGGAGTGACCAATCATGTTTCTCCGCCTGGCAATTTGGTTTGGTGGTTGCCAGGAGAACGGTACTTGTCTGACTGCACTGTGTCGAGTGTAAAGTTTGGTGGAGGGGGGATTATGGTGTGGGGGTGTTGTTCAGGAGTTGGGCTCGGCCCCTTAGTTCCAGTGAGAGGAACTCTTAATGCTTCAGTAGACCAAGAGATCCTGGACAACTTCATGCTCCCAACTTTGTGGGGACAGTTTGGGGACGGCCCCTTCCTGTTCCAACATGACTGCACACCAGTGCACAAAGCAAGATCCATAAAGACATGGAGGAGGGAGTTTGGTGTGGAGGAACTTCACTGGCCTGTACAGAGTCCTGACCTCAACCCGATAGAACACCTCTGGGATGAATTAGAGCGGAGACTGCGAGCCAGGCCTTCTCGTCCAACATCAGTGTCTGACCTCACAAATGCACTTCTGGAAGAATGGTCAGAAATTCCCATGAGCACATTCCTAA
>CM067494.1:16765847-16786543 GCA_034552555.1 Semaprochilodus insignis | reverse complement strand
TGAGAGAGAGAGAGAGAGAGAGAGAGAGAGAGAGAATGTAGGAGAATGTGGCTGAGGTGGAGAAAGAGTTCAGACTTACGGAGCTCATCGAAGTGTGTTTCAATCCCATCAGCCCCTGGGACAGAGCAGATCAGACGAGCCTTGAGGAACGTGCTCCACTTATTCACCAAACAGCAGTGACCACCATCATCATTCTGAAACACAGCACAAACACTTATTCACTACTACTCACACTGCTACTAACGCCGCTACTCACGCCGCTACTCACTACGCTACTCACTACGCTACTCACGACGCTACTCACTACGCTATTCACTACGCTATTCACTACGCTACTAACGCCGCTACTCACGCCGCTACTCACGCCGCTACTCACGCCGCTACTCACGACGCTACTCACGACGCTACTCGCACACTCCTACACGCATTAACACGGTATGTCCTGCATGTATGGCGTGTAGGGAAGTGCTGATATCCAACTGTCCACTTTCTGAACCTGACCTTTAACCTCAGGAACCGAACAGACATGGAAGAAATGAAACCTGGAGCTTTAATAAGAGGCACTTCACTGCAGGGCGTTCTGCCACACACGGTACGAGCTTAGACGTTCAGTATCAATCTCTGCTGAAACTAAACACCGGGTAGATGAAGTCACGCACGTCACATAAAGCGGTGAATAAAGCCCTCCAGCTCTGAGAGAAGGACAAACGGGGGAAGAGTAGTTAGCTGTGAATGAGACGCAGTGCTAAACATTCTGTCTGAACGAGAGAGAGAGGAGGGGATGAAGGAGAGAGGATGATTTAGCCGTGTTTTCTGGGTCGCTGTCGTTAATTTTCTGTTTTTAAGACTGAGGTTTTGAACTCTGAGGGCGCTGTCATAAATACACAGAAACACACACAGATCCTGACTGATAATCTTCCTCTGAGGACGTATTTCATCCTAACGGCTGGACGTGCTGGACTGCGCCGTGCCAAACAGTCACCACCGAAGTCCAGAGCACAAACATAAGCTAACGAAAGCTCAAAGCAAGACAGATACTACAGCTAATATTAGCCAGGCTGCTAACAGCTAGCAACACAAGCTCATGCTGCCTTCAACTTTCGGCCTTTGTGCATTCAAGTGGGCAAAACCATGGAAGCCCCTCGTTCGACTGCGCATGGCTAAGCACAGGCCAGCAGCTAATGCTAGTGAGAACGTAAATGTTCCTGATGTACTGACCTTCTGAAAGCAGTGTTGTAGTTTAACCAGCTACTGTGTTAGCAAGCTGACCGATCGATAGCAAATACTGTTAAAACGTAGAGTAGCGGTTCTTTATGCTAATTTGATGAGTTGGGAATGCCACCATCCTGACTTTCTTAGATGTTTCCTAGCCAGGAATGGGACTAGCTGCACACGAGTGCCAATAGCATAATGGAACAAAGCTAGCTAGCTAGCTACAGTCATTAGCCAGAACAGCCCTCCCTCCCTGCTCAAAACAACAGCATAGACCAGCATGCATTGTGTGCTGGTTTAGTACTGGTCACCACAGCATAGCCATGCCGGTTGACCAGCATACCAGCATCCCAAACAGAACATATGCTGGCTTTGGCTCTTGATGAGCAATGCTGGTCTATATGTGTTCTTTGCTCTCCTCCAGGGTTCTGGACAGCTGGTGGTCGCAATGTTATGATGGGCAGCTATAGTACCCATTATCGAGCATCAGCTAGGAAGGCTAGCACAAATTAGCACAAAAGTTCCCAGCTGGAAAAAAAGAAAACTGCACTGACTGGAATGGCTTTTGCTCTTGACCAGCAGTGCTACGGTCTATGTGGGTTATCTGCTGTCCTACAGGCTTATCTGGTCCTCACGATGTTATCATGAGTAGCTATCATGGCCATTACTGACCATCAGGGGCTTTATGCAGACAGTGAACTAAGTGACTAGACAATGACACAAGCTAGGAGGAAGGAGGAAACTTGTTAGGCCATGTCACCAACATAGCGGCCATCTTAAATGCCGCCATCTTGGAATTCGACTTCAGTTGTTTAGAAGTGAAGGTAGTGTGACGCATCAAACTGGTGGAGGATCTCACCAGAAACGCCGTGCTGTGCTTCATGTCAACGTAACTTTATTCATTCTCACGTCTGAACAGTGATTTTACGTGAAACCATAATTGCTACGAGATTGTGTTTGATAACTGTCACCAAAAAATCTGGCTGAAAAACTAAAGAGTCCAAGACGGTGGCATTCAAGATGGCCGCCATGTTGGTGACACGGCCTAACAGGTTTCCCCCTTCACCTATAGCTTGTGTCCAAACCGTTTTGTGTCCAAACCCTGTACTTCCTGGAATTTACAGCTGAAACCGACCAAGAATGGTGCTATCGTATCTGAAGGTATTAGAAAAGTGCCGTCTATATTCGTGTCGTACGTTTCTTGCTTTGGGAGTTTTGTGAATAGGCCCATAACCCGGGCAGACCTCTGGTCCGATGCCAGAGAAGTGTCTGAAAGGCCAGGTTTCCGGGGTGGTCACGGACTGAATCCCCCACTCGTAAACAAGAGTTGTGTAAACTGAGGGTCGCATACGCATACACATGCACCCACGTTCACATTTGTGTTATTATACACACTGAAACTATAATCCCGTGGATAAACACGAGGCTTTCAGGGTGAGTAAACTCGGCCCTTGGCCCCGCACCACGCCTCAACGTACTGTTTTCCGCTTTTTCCACTGTTTGTTTTCACTGTTCTGCTCAATTAGGCCCCACGCTCTGGCTCCGCTTTCATTAGGAAGCTGTGCTTTAGCTTCGCTTTTGGGACCACCAGCTCCAGCGGCGATAAATTAGCTTCATGAAGTCAGTAGATATTATATGATACAAGCGGGCTGTATTTTTAATGAAATTCAGAAACACAGATTCACCTCATCTACAGAATGAGTTCACACAGACTGTAGAACAGTTGCACAAATAGCTGCACGCAGAAGGAATCAACCGACAGGAATGAAACTTGGTGGGTAGGTTTGACATTGTGAGGCATGCGAGTGATTCAGGTTTAACACTCGACTGCACATGTGACATAAGCAAGGACGGGCTGTATCTCTGTATCTGACTGACCCAACAGCCACGATGATAGACATTCAGCGAGCAGTGATGTCCCCCATGAGTCATCCTGTTAGTGCCAGCACCATTGGCACACGGCTGCACCACGCAGGACTACATGCACACAGACCGTTACCACGACTGTCCTTAACACCACATCACCGTCAACAAAGACTGAATGGTGTCGTGCCAGACTATCATGGAGTGACTCAGAACGGCAGCGGGTCATCTTCAGTGACGAGTCCCGCTTTTGTCTTGGTGGAGACAACCAACGAATCCGTGTGTGGAGGCACCGTGGTCAGCACCAAAATGAACGGTTTGTTGTCACACGTCCAGAAGGACTGGTGTCCCTCCACCTCCACCACTACCGCACCCTCTGCAGGAACTGTGTGAGGATATTCAAGCTGCATGGGATGGATTATCACAGGACACCATTAGGAACCTCTACAGCTCCATGCCGAGACGTCTGGCATGTTGGGTTAGCTAACATGGTGGCCCGACGCCATACTGAGAGACAGACTTCTGTATGTGTAGCTCAATAAATATTGATCATATCAGTCTAAATTTATCATCATTTATTGGTCCTGGTAAAGTGCAATTACATTTAAATACTGCAGCAAAATGCCTCTTATAGCACATATCGTCGTTGTCCAAAGATAAACTCGTATCTCCATTTTTGTTGATGTTTAATCTTATGCATCGTTTGAACGCAGCAGCTGCTGTTTACACTGTGTGAAAATTGCATGATGAATGGACCAACAAAAACAGCCCCAAACTTACAATATAATGAATTAAAAAAAAAAAATTGCCCTCTCCTGTAAAGTTGCCCTTTTGGAGGTACTTGTTTTTCTTTGGACAGCGATGATATGTTTCCGTTGGTGGGCTGACATGCTCCTACTATCCAGTCCGTACTCTGAGGTATGTGGACAGGTTTAGGGTAGCCAACCTGAGAGGTCAAAAGGTCTTAAGGTCAGGATTCGGAAGCACAGAGAGAGCCATTGTGCATAGGAAGGTCAAACATCTCTGGATTTTGGCACTTGGGTGTCAAGTAAACAGCAAAGTCGCGGCACACAGAGTGGAGCATTCTCTTCTTCTAATGTGGACTGAAAAGGCTTTGGTTAAAATGCTCACCGTTTCCCTCAATTACCTCAAACGCAGTCGATCAATCAAGACACGTCTGCTGTCTGACGTTTGCTTCTTTAGCTTAAACTAGAGCTACCAGCTGATAGAGCTCATGCCTTTGTTCACTTTTACAGGAAAAAAAAAATTGTCGTTCAGAGATTACTGAAATAGTCCACATGGTTTGAGGCAAGTGTGTGATGATTTAGGCACAATGCTAACTGCTGTAAGTTTCCAATACTTCTTTTAGCTACATCGGCTACGCTGCAAACTTCAGACACCAAACCCTAAATGCCCTAAAATGCTCAATGATCAACTACATTTGCAGTAATTGGGAAAACTGAGTGTATTCCTGCTGTGCTGATATCAATGCTCTAGCAAGAATGTCCTGAACTGTGCGATGTTGTGCCATCCAGGCACAATCCGTAAACTGCTTTATAACACAGCATGCAATTGCAAACAACATACAAAACATGTGCCAACAGTGCCCTTTGTGGAGAACCTTCAGGCTGCTAAACGTGAATGAGTGCAAGACAAGCCAGGTCCCGGTACAGAAGGGATTTTAAAGAGGTTTGGACGAGGTTTGTTTCTACCGAGCAAGAATCTTGACGATGGATGTACTGAGGTCGAGAGATTAGGGCCATTTTTTGACATTTGTGCTGCAAACAGAGGAATTTGTCTTCCGCATTTAACCTCCCCCCTGAAGTGAAACACCCACATACACACACGCTAGTGAACACACACACTAGGGGACAGTGAGCACACTAGCTTGGAGCGGTGGGCAGCCCTATCCACGGCACCCGGGGAACAGTTGGGGGTTCGGTGCCCCCAACTGTTGGTTCAGGGAATCGAACTGGCGACCCTCCGGTCACAAGGCTGGTTCCCTAACCTCCACCTCCAGCCTGAAGCTCCATCTGAAGCTATAACAAAAGTGCCGTCTATATTCGTGTCGTATGTTTCTTGCTTTAGGCCCATAACCCGGGCAGACCTCTGGTCCGATGCAGAACTGGCCACCCTCCGGTCACAAGGCTGGTTCCTTAACCTCCACCTCCAGCCCACGACAGCCTGCGACTGTCCTAAGCCATATTAAGCAATGTAATGATATTTATTAGGACTGATCAAACTCACCAGGCGCCTCACCTGTTGTCTTCTCTGAGGTGCCCATGTCGTTAGTGTCATAATCATGTAATCACCGACTAGTCCAGTGGGAACATAGCCTTGGAAGACCAACAACTGCTGAGCCCGGTGCAGTTGAATGGATAAATCACTGCAGGAAATCGTTCTATAGCAACTTATTCATTCAGGTATACAGCCACGCACTGAAGCCCCTCATGGTACTCACTCAATATCGCAGGCTCCACAAGAGGGCGGCATCAGAAATCAATACAGCTTTTAATTCTCCATCCAGTCACTATTTTAGCTTCGAGCTTCTGACATCGGAACTGTGAACTTCCACCGTAATTCCCGCTCTTCACTCACCAAACAGATCCGTCCGATACGGGACTCCGATTTGGGACTCTGGCCCATTTCCAATGACTTCTCCCGGAAGAAGAAGTACAGCTTGTCATCATTCTTCTCTGCGCTGTCTGGGATGAGGTGCACGTGGACAAATGAGGGATCTAGACGAAAGAGAGAGAGAGAGAGAGAGAGAGAGAGAGAGAGAGAGAGAATGTGGGAGAAGTGAATTTACGACTATGGGTCCATGCTGACTCATTTGTGTGCACAACTATGCAGCAGTACATTTCGCACGAGGCTAAATGCACCAGTCTACAATCATTAGTGTTGGACTGGAACGAGGTTTGCTGTACCATTCAGCCATCTGGAGTTATACTGGTCCGTGCGCATGGCCGTGTTTTTCCCCAGCGTTCGGAAAATAGCTGAGTCTGTTCCCATGAAGTCGACGTAGACGCCTGCATAGAGTTCTCCATCTGAGAGAGAGAGAGAGAGAGAGAGAGAGAGAGACAGAGAGATTTATAGGTTGAGTCATGTTTGCTATCTCTGTGATATGATGCCAGCCACACCCGCTAGCAGTGAGCAGGTGGGTCATCTTCCCTCAGATGTCCCCCCCGCCCTGTCCCTCACCCTCCTGTCCAAGGACACAGACCCATGACCTTCACAATGCTCTTCCAGAAAGAAAAACAAGTATCTCCAAAATGGTAACTTCGGACAGGAGAGGCCAAAAACCTAATTTAATTATAATGGAAGTCAATGGCACCAGACGTCTTCCCAAGCAGTTTTGGGCTTTTCTGTTGTTTCTGTTGGTCCATTCATCATGAAATTTCCACACAGTGTAAAGGGCAGGTCATGTGATCAAACGATGCATAAAAGTAAAAATCGACAAAAATGGAGGTTCCTTTTTATTTCTTGGACAGCGATTATATATTTGTGTGCCTTCAGAGTTTGACCACAGACCTTTGGAAATGGATTCCATGCATCAATGGAATCATAAAATTCATCAATTTGTTTTAGAATTTGTTTCATTTGACTGAAATATGGAGAAATTTGGGAATATTGGGGGTAAAAATAGTGGAATTCCTCTTTAAGGCAGTAGCCAGCTGCTGTGAATTAGTGAGGTGCTCAATTCTGCTTCATTAAGCATTGACCAGAGATTTTCCAGCTTATTAAAATTTGTGTATTACGGATCATAACCTTTTGCACAATATTTGATGTACAGATGTCCAGCTGGTTCTTTACTAAGACTTGAACAGCTCATACATAGACTAGTTCTACTTGTTCAGCACAGTTCATGAAGACCCCTCAAATAAGCTCAAATAAGGCCCACCGTGTGTTAATCAGAAATCGTCTTGATCGAGGGTCTATTTATTTTTGGCTTTTAATAGGAATAAAAGGAAATGAGCACATTACTGATGCCATGTTTAGGTACTTGTAGATGAGATTATGATGTAAAATACACAAATAAAAGTGCTCTGGAAAATGATGTTGGGGGGGAGTAGGGGAGATTGGGGGGGGGGGGGGTTGCCAAGAAGCTGTCTGCCAGGCTCCAACGATTAACACTATCTCAAAGGAATCCTAAACATGAGCTATCCCCCTCCACGCTGGCCCGTCTGTGCGGCGAGGGTGAAACAGGGTTAATTCACAGTGTTTGTTGAGGAAGTGAGCGGGCGTAGGCGCCCTCTCTTTGGCACGGATGCTGTTCTTCCGATTGCGGATTAAGGTTGTTGATTCGGAACGGAAATCGCTAAACTGCCAAACTGTCAGACTCTGAAAAAGGTTCCATCAAACAACTCAAACATACGAGGTGGTGGTAGAAATCTACCTCCAGACGACGCTATTAAATCTAGCAGGCTAGCTTGTTTGCTTGGCTTTGAGTGCCCATATCCGCTAATTTGTCCAAGTTGTTTTGGAGCTTCCTGATGTCCGGCGTCCACACTTGGCTTTAGCTGGCCTGTCTGTGCTGTTGACCAGCATGGGGGAGGTTGGCACACTTTTGTAGCTTTACTAAACAAACATTTCAGCACATCGTGCTAACACGCTAGCGACAAATGAAAGTTAGTATGTCAGTTTAGTTGGCAACCACAGTTGCTAGCTTTCGCCATTAGCATCATAGCTAAAAAGGGTGAGGAGTGCGTCTGTGATGACTAATTCAAATTAAAAACTTGCTAGCTTGAAGCTGTTGGCGCCACTTGTTAGGACTTTGGTTAGCTACTTTGCTTTGTGGCATGAGGGTCAGTATTGGGAATCTTGCTAACCCAGGTGCACTAGCATTCAGCTGGTTAGCTTAGGGTCTGAGTTAGCTTCAGTGTATCTAATTAAAGCTAACTCCTTTGGATCTAACACCCCAGATAGCAAGTACATATCGGCCCGCTGGCTTAATATGGCCGCCACCCCGTTGACTATTTGCCACTACTGGTCACCTTGCCACCCTCTGACGAGCAATGAAAGTTGGCATTGCTTAATCTCCAATGGGACCCCAGCGGACCGCCACCTTTGGTGTTAGTGTTAGCGTTTGGTGGTCCGCTACTGCCTTGCAAGCTAGGCTAAAATTTCCATGCTATACCCCGCTGACTCACAGTTCCTTTGATTCCTGGACTCATATGATTACGACTGTGTCTCAGGCATTGTGATCTTAAGACTTTCAGAGAAGAAAACATCAATGGGATCAATGCTAGCACAATGCTAGCAGCCTCTTTTTAAAAGCCAGGTTGGAACGCAACTGCAAGAACTTCTAAATAAATAAAACCTGGGAGTAACTAGCCAAAGAGTTAGCACAGCTAAAGCACCTGAATGTGCTCCAAGACTGGAGCTTTGTGGCACCTGTGATTCATCGCTATTCAATTACATCCAAAAGAAATCCCCTGAATATTCGGTGTTCTGCCGATTACGGTCGTGACTCAGCTAACGAGTCCATAACTCTCAAGCACATACTTAAAGGACCCATAAAGCCTCGATCTGCTTCGTTGACTCCTCTGGTTTTAATGTTGAGCTCCTCCGGCATCTGCACTTCCAATCAGGAATCCCAGAGACATCTCGAAATGGATATTACACTGATAAAATATGCGAGCAGTAACCGTCCCGGGCCTTTGCTTCTTGCAGTCTCCAGTTGGCGAAAGGCTGTCGAATCTCATGAGAAAAACAGCCAGGGAAAAAAAAAAAAAAAGAGAGAGACCGCTGGGTCTTCCCAGGCCACAGATCAGCAATAAAACATTCGAACAAAGCGAGAGACGGCCAAGCGGGCCACTTAAATGAGCTCCGCAGGGACGCGGACGACCCCTTTTAGCATCTTGTTTGTGGAAACTAAATGCTGTCAGGGGTGGAAACCCAATCCTCCAGAGGAACCGCAGAAATCACATTAAGGCTATTTCACTTAGGCCATAGTAGGTTCTCTGGCAGAGGATACTTACTAATCAGGGCGGAGACGCTGTTCAGCTTGGGGTCATATGGGCACTTTCCTTTCCCAGAATCCTCTCTGCCTGGCTCCAAGTGGAAGATATACTCCTACGACGAGATTTGTGGCAAATATGAATCAGGGCAGAGTTAGCGTTAGCATACTAGCATTGTGTTAGCGCAGGAAAGGCTATAATCCATGCATGCTAATGAAAAGGAATCAAGGGGAAGATGACAAGACATTATTAAGCCAGACATACATGCAGCCATAACGATGTTTCTATGGAGCCATAATGATGTTGCTAGGTGTAATAACAGGACTGTATGGATACTGTATTCCTGCCATTTGCACAAGTTTCTGGATGTAGGTCACATCAGTGTTCAGACACTCTTGCATTAAAGAATTGGTCAGTTGGGCCAGATTTGGTGGATGCCTTCCCTGGTAAAATTCCGAGAAGGAAATTCCCTGTAGACTGGGATTTTAGTCAATGCTGGTAGACCCATATGACCGTACGCTTCCATACACCTGCAGATTCAGCTACTTCCTTCACACTATGGTCTTTGGCACGCCCAAATGCAGTCACTCCTTTTAGCCAATCATTAACATCTGCTTTGGAGCCATTTTCCACACATGGAACGAGACATTCCCTGCACTGCATCTATGGATCCTGTCACTCACACCCTGCAGGGATTTATAGCCCCGTCATCCTCGTGCAGCCCCACCTGCAGGAGTTACTACTACTATGTGACTCGTTGTTCTGAACTACAAACCACAGACACGTAAGTACGGAAGGTCCAGATGGTTCACCTCTTGCTATTATTCTAATTACCCAAGTATAAGCCTTTTGCTAATCGGAGAATAATAATATTTACTGCCATGGATATGGAATAACACATATGGTGATAAGACGTTTGCTCAGAGCCTTCGTTACAGGTGTGAAGAAAAGTTTTGTACTTCCAAACATCTTGAACCTAAACATTCGCGAAAGTTTCCATCAGCAGCGCGCCCACTTGGCAGCTGAATAATCCACTGCAGCGAAGGTGTTAGCACAGCGACTGGGGCTGTCCAATCCCAGCATGCTCCGGGCGTGTGTTTGACAGCTATGTGGATGCGGCGTTCTGGGGTTTGCCACCAGCTCGTACTGACATGCCCCGAAGCCTCACAATGAACCCGCGATACAGTCACCTCTCACGTCCCGTAGAGAGAAGGAGAGAGGGAGAGAGAGAGAGAGAGAGAGGCGTTGCTGATGCCATCCATCAACAGTGGAGACCAAGACTCCTGCCAAAATGTCCAGATAGGATAGGCTCCCCCTTAGCGTTGATTAAATTCAGTTATGCAAACGCAACTCAGAGCACTGGCAGATCCCTGACGCGCCTCGGGTCAGGAATACCAAATCTGGCATTAAGACACGGGGCCTCATATAGGACAGCTAACGTTGGGAGTCAGAGGCTAATCCCAAGCTGTTTGCAGCAGCCTTAGCCGTACGCGTTCCTCAACATGTTGGTGGAAACTTTACTTCTTATATATATAATTAATGCACTTTTAATTCATTATAGAAGATACGGAATTCATATATCGTCACTGTCCAAAGAAAAACATGTATCTCCATTTTTGTTGATTTTCACTGTTATGCATCGTTTGAACCCAGAAGCTGCCGTTTATGTTGTGTGAAAATGTCATGATGAACGGACCAACAGAAATGACCCAAAACTGCTTGGAAAAAAGTATGTTTCCATTGAATTACATTGAAATTAAATGAGGTTTTTGGCCTCTCCTGTAAAGTTGCCATTTTGGAGATACTTGTTTTTCTTTGGACAGCGACGATATGTATGTATATACACATACATATATGAATTAAGTATCTATAATGAATTAGAAGTGCATTAATAAAGATCTACAAGGCGTTCATAATGTTTTATAATGCTTGACATCAGCTTCTGCAAGAATACATAAATTTTAATATCACACAGTACAGGGCTTCATAGCACAAAGTGACATCACAGGTTAAAATGTGTAAATTATTTGGTAACATGGATCAGGCATCCATAATGCATTATAAGTGCATTCATAAAGCTCTATAAAGCCTTTATAATGCTTTATAATACTAGACATAAGACTTTGTAACTGTGCATAAATGTTCTCAATCACACACATAAACTGTTACAGCATGGCAGTATAAGGCTTCACAGCACAGTTATAATGCACTATCATACATACATTTTCCCTGTTATTAACATTATCGGCTAAAACATAAAGCGGTATTATAAAGATTAATAACTAATAACGTGATCATTCACATAATGCTTTATGAAGAGCCACAGTGATTTTGCAAGTGCATAAGTACATATAACACTTCATAACACGTTATAAGCTCTGTATGCATACTTCAGGTGTTATTAATCAGCTTATGATTCAAAGCATTATGTGTTTAGAACAGGAAAAATCGATATATTGTAACATATTATGCCACTTTGTTAATTATAAAAGCGTTATAAAGCCTTCATAGACCTTTATGAATGCACTTATAATGCATTATGGATACCTGGTTCATAGACAGTGTTGCAGTGTTTTCCTGTTCTTAACGTTATTGCTGAGACCTGTAATCATACAGCTCAATACATTCATTCCCATAATGCTTATGAGAGAGCTTATAAGTGTTCATTGGGTGTTATGTGCAAAACCATTTCATTTTGCAGATACTGAGGAACATTACAGAGTACGTGGAGGCCTCTCTGTGGATCGTTATAAAGCATCATGGTAATGAACACAATCTCAGTTATTAAGACTTATAATACCAGTTTCTTAGATAATGCTAATAACAGGATAAGCACATCGTCACTGTCCAGAGAAAAACAAGCATCTCCAAAATAGCAACTTTACAGGAGAGGCCTGAACCCAATTTAATTCTAATGTAAGTCAATGGAACCAGACTTTTTCCAAGCGATCTTTGGGCCATTTCTGTTGGTCCATTCATCATGAAATTCACACACAGTGTAAACAGCAGCCCATGTGATCAAATGATACATAAAAGTAAAAAACGTCAAAAATGGAGATACATGTTTTTCATTGGACAGCGACGATATGCATATTATGAACATTCATGCACAGTTACAGAGGCTTATGTCTAGAATTATAAAGCATTATAAAGCCTTCATAGACCTTTACGAATGCACTTATGTTGCATTATGGATACCTGGTTCAAGGGAAGTGCATGGGAATCATGCATGGCTCCCACATAACTTACTTAACTTTAATGTACATGATATTTCACATCAATAAAGAAGCACCTTGAACTGGACACTTCACTTTATGCTTGATCCGTGGAACCGTTCTCCAGCAGAAGCAAACGTGCTCAAAAGAACCCTGTTTGGCAGCTTCACTTTCAAGGGTGTAAGCAGTCTGTAAGACTAATCTGTGTTGATGGAACATGTTTTATCCATGAGGACATGATGGACAGATCACAATCAAGCCCATTCCATGCATCACCTTCGCTCCAGGGCGGAGACATTTGGGAGAACAGCCGGATTTGTATCTAGCATGAAACTGTCATGATGGGACCCCGTGAGGCTTGCAGCTCAAAGCTAAACCCTTCCAGATTAAAAGTCTGGCAACGAGGAACAGTCACACTGTCCGCTTGATTGTGGTATCACGTCCTCACTGGGACAGAGCCGACACACCTGCACTGGGCTCTTAAGAGCTGCAGCATGTTGCTAGCTCTGCTGGCCACGTGATTACTGATAGCCTCGGCTAGAAGCAGGCTAAACGTTTCCTCCTGTGATGTGAACAGCAGAATGCTTGGAACTATAACCGCTTTGCCGTCCTTCACAGAAACACCACTGCCCAGACACCTCGTGTTTGTCCTGGAACAAGGCAGTATGAGTCCACATTGAGGTTTTAGCTTAGCTTTGAAATTCCTGTGGCCGTGGCAAAGCTTGCCGATGTGGATCAGGCCTTAGCGGCATGAAGACAGCACTATTTCAGCAGGGCTTATCCAAAGACATCGTGCTGTCAGAACAAACAAAGACCAAAACTTTAGCTTGTTGACCCTGTTGGGGGAAAGTGGACCTTGTGCTGGTTTTGTTTGCTGGTCTGGTGCTGGTTGACCAGCATAACATGTGCTGGTTTCGCTGGTGAGCAGATATATGCTGTGTTTTTCTAGAAGGGATAGAATAGCTAATACTCGCTCAGTTATGAGTCAGCTAATACTCCCTATGAATTCATACTCCCTTAGCTATGTATTAGCTATTACTCCCAGTTATGAAACCCCTTGGCAATTAATTAGTTACTACTCCTATGAATGGTTATGAATTAGCCAAAAGTTCCTTAATTATTAATTAGCTAATGCTTTTAAGTTAATACTCCGCTGGCTATGAATGAACTAAAACTGCCTTAGCCATGATTACTTCCAATTACTTCGATTAGCTAGATCAAGGCTAGAGGAGTATTAGCTAATTCATAGCCAATGGAGTATTAGCTAATTCATAGTATAGATTGATTCATTTCTCCGTTGATTCATTCATTCATTATTAACTCATAGCTAAAAGAATTAGCTAGTACTCCCAATTATGAATTAGCTAATTCCTCTTAGCAATTAATTAGCTAATGCTCCTTGCACTATGAATTCACCAATGCTTCCTTAGGTATTAAAAGCTAATTATTTTAGCTATGAGCTACTCCGCTTGCTATTAATTAAGTGAATACTCCCTGAGTACTCTCAGTCGCATTAGCTAATTCCCCCCTACCAATTAATTACTTACTACTCCTTTACCTATAAATTAGCCAATTTTTAGCCAATTTTACTTAGTTATTAATTAGCTATAACTTTTAGCTATAATACTCCAATGGCTATTAATTAGCTAATACTCTCTTAACCATTAATTGGCTAGTATGCTCAATTATGCATTAGCTAACTCCCTACAGCAATTAATTAATTAATACTTCCTATGCATTAGTATTAGCTAGTACTCTCAGTTATTAATTAGGTAATGCTGATTAGAGGTTACTTAGTTAAACCTTCTTTAGCTATAAATTAGCCAAAACTTGCTTAGCTATAATTCTCTTAGCTGGGTATTAATACTCCATGGGCTATGAATTAGCTAATACTCCCTTAGTCCTGAATTAGCTAGCACTCAGTTATGAATAATCCGATGGGTTTGAACAGATGGACACAGTCAAGTACTACAGCCACACAAAATGGAGAATTGGCAGGAACCACCTGCTGTCATCTGACACAATGACAATAAATGACAATGACGGTATGCGCTAATGCAGAAATACAGATTAGCGCAGATCACTGACATGCAGTGGTTTAATTACAACAGCTGATAGAAATCGGCATGCTAGCCTACGCATTAGCATTAGCACAGACATCAAGAACATGCAACAATGGCCAATACAAGAAAGCAGAAGACACAAAGAGCCACCCAGGAGACAGAGTCATGCAACAGTGCTCAGCTCGAAAGCGAACCGCTCCTTGGATAGACGAGAAACGACAGACAGAAAGACGAACAAGACGAGAGAGGAAGCCCCGAACCCAGAAGCTGGGCCGGTAGACTACGGCCCTCTCCCCACCTGCAGTCCTGTCTCATCAGTCACAGTCTCGAGCTCGGCCGCCCGGCTCGCCCTCCCTCTGGCCAGGGGCGTCTGCAGGTGCAGTGGTGTCTAAAACAGAGCATATCCAGACGGTTCCTACATTAACGTCAACTCCTGACCTCTCTGAAACAGGTGGAGGAGCTTCCGCTCCATACCACCTCCCGTTCGTAGAGGAGGAGATACTTCTTTATGATTTAAAGCACTGTTAAAGGAATGCTTCAGCTCAGAAATCCTCGACTTCAGGTCTTTCAGAAGGATGGATGCATCACCAGGAGGGGGCTTCCCGGTCTTTAAAGGTGCCATAGAACGGAAAACTGTACCTACATTGTTCAATGCAGAGAGTTCAGAATCTAGAACTGACATGCTGTGAACCTCAAACACTGTTGATCTTCCTTCAAATCCACTTTCCAAATCCAAATTTCCAAAGGAGGACGGGAAAACTGGCCGATTCCAAAATCATAAACTGTTACGGAACAGACTCAAGAATATTTACACCCCCAACATTTACATACAACCACAACGGAGCTACAGAACCAAAATGGTGGACTACGTGGAGAGCTCTAGCGTTCCAGGCTGGGAAGGGGATGTCGGCACTTTTCATTCCCTTCCCAAGGAACCCAACTGTCAGCGGTACGTGGTTGATGTTCATCTTCGCTTTACGAGTTGCTTCTTATTTACCAGCTTCTTAATCCAATGTTCCGTTCCACCTTAAACACTGCAGCTTGTACAGGCACTGGAATGTAACTACAGCACCATTTAAGGTGGAATGGAAACTCACTGGTGAACATGTTTAACAGGATCCCAGACAACTTTAATCCTGCAGTTTCCACATTTCACTCCGGACAGTTTCCCAAACACTTGGACCATATGGGGCAGCTCCGCTCAGCATTTGACCCTGACGAGCAGCTCCACCTTTCTTAGCATCACAACCCCAACAGCAGCCTGTAAGTAGCAGCCATGCTGTGTGATTGTATCTGTGTTTGCTGGTTGAAGCAGATCATCTCAAACTGAGAGTTCCATAGTGAGGAACGACTTTAATCTACTGTGCGTTGACGTCCAGATGGAAAGCCAGGAGCTAGTACAGGGAACGTTAGCGACTAGCATTAGCTCCAAGTAACTAGCATAGCTAACTAAATAGTATGAGGGCGGAGCTTATTTACACTGAGGCTTATTTTATTTAGTCTGTTTCCACATGTTGGGTCTGTGTGATCATCGAGGGCGGCGTCTAGCCAGCCAATCAGAGTAGAGCTCATCAGATTATTCATGAGCTCACTGTAAAAGAGAAAACAGCTCGTTTCGTTCCGGATCATAGGATGGAAATGGGCGTGTAAAACTGCCTCTGGGCATTTTTCACCCCAAACAAAGTCATATACCTTCTATGTGGAACTTTAGAGAGCTATTTAGCTATTGTCTGTCTGTCTGTGTGTCTGCCTGTGCGTCTGTGTGTGCGTCTGTGTGTATGTGTCTGTCTGTGTGTGTGTGTGTCTGTCTGTGTGTGTCTGTCTGTGTGTGTGTGTGTGTCTGGGGGGTGTGGGGTGGTCGGCAGCTTGTCTGGTGTCGTGTGTTTGAGCAGATGGTAGGAACAGCAGCAGTGTTATGATAGCTTCCTGCAGCGGGACAGTCTGAGAGTGACCCAGCGTTAGTCCACACATCTGGACCCGAGCGAGCGTCCAGAGCCAACAGCATGAGTCAATACGTCTGCGATGGCCACATATGGTGTTTCAATATGTAGACCTGAACGGCACCGGCTGCTCTAACTGGAGGAGAAGCCAAACACGCAGATCCGCAGACGTTACTGCAGCGCCGGACCTGCACTTCCTTCAGCTCACAACACCTGACCACATAAACACCAACACCGACTGTCCTGCTAGTGAACCACCAACTCTTTTAGAAAAAGAGAGAGAGAGGGAACAGAGAGTGATAGTGAAGGAGAGAGTAGGGGAGAGAAAGAGAGAGAGAGAGAGGGAACAGAGAGTGATAGTGAAGGAGAGAGCGGGGAGAGAAAGAGAGAGAGAGAGAGAGGGAACAGAGAGTGATAGTGAAGGAGAGAGCGGGGAGAGAAAGAGAGAGAGAGGGAACAGAGAGTGATAGTGAAGGAGAGAGCAGGGGAGAGAAAGAGAGAGAGAGAGAGAGAGAGGGAACAGAGAGTGATAGTGAAGGAGAGAGCAGGGGAGAGAAAGAGAGAGAGAGAGAGAGAGAGAGAGGGAACAGAGAGTGATAGTGAAGGAGAGAGCGGGGAGAGAAAGAGAGAGAGAGAGAGGGAACAGAGAGTGATAGTGAAGGAGAGAGCGGGGAGAGAAAGAGAGAGAGAGAGAGGGAACAGAGAGTGATAGTGAAGGAGAGAGCGGGGAGAGAAAGAGAGAGAGAGAGAGGGAACAGAGAGTGATAGTGAAGGAGAGAGCGGGGAGAGAAAGAGAGAGAGCGCTGCGTGTTCAGGTGTGAGTAAGTACCATGGGCTTGCGTCCTCTGTTGATGTAGGTGCAGACGGGGTTATAGGCTCCGGTTCCACACACGTACAGGTGGGTTCGGTTCCACGGCTCGATCAGACGGATGAAGTTACCACACTCGCCCTGAGAGGAACCAACAAACAGAGAACAACAGAGAACAGCAGCTCAGTCAGCGTATACGACCAAGTGAACCTGCGGAGCTCTCTGGACCGAGAGGAGAAACCAGGAACACTCACATTAGTGTCTTTACCACTCAACACACACTCGGTCTTCCTCTGCAGAGAGACCGGCCAGTGGATCTGAGAGAGAGAGAGAGAGAGAGAGAGAGAGCAGGAGAGAGAAATAATAGGTTTATATTCGTCAATCATTCATAAACGTATATGTGGTTTATGAGCGAGCTATGATCCTAGTCTGCATCAGGTGAAGGTGTATGGTGTACGCCTGTGATCGTCAGGGCTCCTCTAGTGTTTGTGGGGTTGGTGTTCTTACGATGAGCGGCTCGTGGTTGATGTCGTGCAGGTCAAGGGACAGGATGTAGTCCTTGCTGCCCACGTACATGCGGTCATGGTCCTCATCCATCCGCAGGATCCGGTAATCAGACGTGTTGAGCAGGAAGGAGAAGTGATGAGCTGTACCTGTGGACCTCAGCTCTACGGAGAGAGAAGCGAGGGAGGAAAAAAGAGAGAACCCGTTATAAACCACCACTCTGACGGTCACCTCTCAGTGTAACAGCAGCTGATTGAACCGAGCTGGTTTGAACTCTGTGCAGAACTCAAACACTACTCATTCTCAAAGGACACGCCCACCAAAATACTGAGAAACTTTAGATCTGCCAGAAATGACATCACGAATAACAGCAGTGGCCTACCAGGACACTACAGTAACAGCCCAGCAACGCCGTAGCAACCACGTGAGATAACAAAGCATAAGTCCTTTGTAACCGTGAGGGATAGTACAGCAACAACTTAGCAACCACCTGTGATAACATAGCAACATCTTAGCAACCATCTGGGATGTTCTAGTAACTGCACAGCAAAACATTAGCAACCACCTAGGATAACATGCCAACACCATAGCAATGACCAGGGATAGCATAGGAAAACCTTAGCAACAAACTGGGATATCACAGCAACACCTTAGCAACCCCACCTGGGATGCCATAGTAACAGACTAGCAAAACATTAGCAACCACCTGGGATGACATAGTGACAGACTAGCAAAACATTAGCAACCACCTGGGATGACATAGTGACACCATACCAACCACCAGGGGTAGCAGAGCAACACCTTAGCAACGAACTGGGATAGCACAGTAACACCACAGCAACCATCTGGAATGCTACGGTAACAGCATAGCAACACCTTGGCATCCGCCTGGAATTTCACAGCAGCGCTAAACTTTAAGGTTTAAGACCTTCGGATCAGACCTGATCAGATCCTCTGATGATGTGATTCTCACACACACACACACACACACACACACACACACACACACACACACACACCTTCACTAAAACAGAAACAGTGTGTGTGTGTGTGTGTGTGTGTGTGTGTGTGTGTGTGTGTGTGTGTGTGTGTGTGTGTGTGTTTAGTTGTCTATTAACAGCTGTTTCCACAAATATGTCACAGTGTTTCAGTTCAAAGTCCAAGTGCTCAAAATTAGACCAGAACAGTAGAAAGTGTCTCATCACTCCGCACAAACACCTAAATATACCCACCAGAGGAGGAGGAGGAGGAGGAGGAGGAGGAGGAGGAGGAGCCAGCCTCATAAAATACACTTTAAACACAAAACCGTGAAGTATAAATATTGAAGTATCTCAAAACAACAAGCTTCTGAAACCGCAGAGCTGCTTCTATCATCAGCCACAGGAAGTGGTTCAGGTACGTGTCGGTTTAAGGGCCATTTATAAGAGCAATTATCATCAGCTCAGGTTAAAACAGACCACCACAACCTCTGGATCATTTACACACCGACACACGGCAGAGGACATCCCGGCTGAGCAGGCGGTCGGCAAGGGCTGCTCCTAAAACAAGCAGAACCCGAGGAGACGATGACCGATGGGAGACAGGGAAAGAGAGAGAGAGAGAGAGAGAGAGAGAGAGAGAGAGAGAGAGAGAGAGTGCAAGAGCAAGAGCGAGAGAGAGAGAGAGAGAGAGAGAGAGAGAGAGAGAGATCATTCAGCTCTCAAACACAAATAATGGAAATGAAAGACCCACCAACAGCTGTCCATCACAGCCTGACCTCCACACTGTGTAAATAAAGCAGGAACGGTGTTAATCAGTGTGTTCAGTGTCTATTCCGAGTCTCTGACTGTGGAACCGGGATAAACATAGATTCACCTTTTTAGGCTGCAGGTAACCAGAGACCACTTTATTTATAATCTTTATCTCGTGCTTGGTGACGACTGGGTGTGGCCAGTAGTGGAACGTTTGTGTGTGCGTCCGCACACGCGTGTGTGAGTGTGTGTTTTCATGTGGTGGTTTAGCTACTGGGTTGAATAGACAACAATACACTGGATCACTATCCAAGGCTGGGTCTATCCAACACTGAATTGGACCCCCTGAATTCATCCCACAATGCACTGGATCTTTGGACCCAACGGATTTGCCCAACAACATTCTGGATCGCATGATCCACTGATCACACACCAGTGGACCTGTCCAACAAAGTGTTGGATTGCTGGATCCATCCAATTCATTATACTAAATCCACACAGATGGATCATGTGATCCACTGGATCTACTGAAGAAAGCACTTGAAAATGGAATCCAATGCCTAAATCCACTAGATCTGCACAATGAATGAATCAGATCCATCCAAATGAAGCATCCACTTGATCCATCAAACAGAATGGGATACAGCTGAAATGCACTGACTCAGTGGATCCAGCGAAGAACGCATTGGATCATTGGATGCACTGGATTCATCTAGTTATTTCCCAAATCATTGGACCTAGTAGATTTATCCAATAAAGCACTGAATCTTTGGATCCGACCTCATTCAGGCTGGATTTATTACTTCGGTTAACAAACAACAGGACTCAAGTGGGCCTGCGGATGTGTTTGAGTACGCCTGCGGACTGTTCCTACTGGAGATAAATGCCTCTGACAGAACTCCAATCTCCAAAACAAACACGTCTCAGGAGAGGAGCTGAACATCAGGCCTTATCATTCATGTAGTGAGTCCAAAGTGCCAAAGATGGAGGAAAGCGGGATCTCCTACAGCGGCGCTGATAAGATAACCTGCTCTCAGAGGTACAGGGTGTGTGTGCAGCAGGAAACGTTACCCAATTCCTCTTTCACTCGGAGAAGATCAGCGGCCAGATCGCTCAGCAGAGCTCAAAACCGCATCTCCGCTCTTCTCACGTGAAGGGAATTATGGAGAGAAAGAAAGAAAGAATAAAGCAGGAAAGGAGCTGTCGTTCTGCAGCGAAAACAAACAGGCAGAAACAGCAGAGCGGGACCTGGCAACCACACCACCACTCTCCTCCGGTTTCAGAGCTGAGTACATTAAAAGAGCTAACTCTGCCAAACAGCACAGAGCAAGACACCGCACGACTGCCAGAGGAGCCTCAGGGAGAGAGAGAGAGAGAGAGAGAGAGAGAGAGAGAGAGAGA
>CM067494.1:16741833-16758283 GCA_034552555.1 Semaprochilodus insignis | reverse complement strand
CCCCAGCCCCCAAACCCCAACCCCCCCGGCCCCCAAACACCAACCACCACATGCATGCACACAGTCTTCACTACAACACTCACATACTAAAGCTGTCAGTGTGAGTACGCATCAGGCACGCACTGACAGGGGTCAGAGGGCGGAGATGCAGATTAATCTGGGATTAGCTCTCCGAGAAGTCAAAGGTCACCAGCCCAGGCCTGAGCAGAATCAGCACCATGGGATTTCCCAGTCAGAGAGGCATTACTGCGGAGAGCAGCGGAATCCAAATCAGACAGGGAGAGAGGCGGAGAGAGATTATCTGTCAGATAGTGAAAGTGAGAGAGCACATATGAGAGAAGGAGAGGCCGAGACAGAGGGGGCATATCTTCATAAACCCCGGGGGTCTAACCCCAGCCTAGCCTTGCCTGACCGTCTCCATAGAACCCGCAAGAAGCCGTCACCTCGGCACCAGCTGCACAGGGACCGCATGCACAGTCTAATGCAATCTAAGCTTGTAATAGATACGCACACACACACACATACACACATACACACATATATGCATATATATATATATACATACACACACACACACACACACACACACACGCTGACCATGATGCACATATATTTCAGATACAAGGAAATGCATGCATATATATTGTTATATGTTATATATTTTTCTAAATGAGCATTAGAACAATAATTCTAATAAAGCAAAATTATACTGTAACTGATCAAAGCTCTCTCAAATGTCTATATCCACGCCACTGTCAGACAACATGACAGGCAACAAACTTTTAGGCAACAAACATATTCATAGGGTTTCTCATGCACAAATATCATTAATATCACAAACATCAATGTGAATGTTCAAAATATGAGCTTTTGAGTCATATATATTTTTAAACTGAATAAATTTAGTAAATAGAGGTAAATAAACGCCCTGAGTCTGAGTTTCTCTACAGTTAACCATTTCATATTAGTTGCTGATTGATGTCGTGATTTGATATCGCTACTTCTGCGCAGCTCGAACAGGGAAACTGTGTGCAAAGTGCAGATTATAGACATTCAATCCAGACCATATCAGTGGTTAATGAAAAGCTGTGTCTTGTCATTTTAAAAAAAGTCAGATCAGATGTGAACCTGTCGATACACAATCCTGGTGAACTGTGAATATGACTCATTCTACTTAAACATGTAGAATTATATTACAGTACTCACTTCAATATAAAAGCATAACTCCACTTTCATGGGCTGTACAGGAGACCTGGAGGTGGAGGCCCTATTTCCTGAATCTCTACCCCTGAAAGGCTGCCCGACTCTGGGCGTGCAGCGGATCCGGAGCCCTGGGGCGGTCTGGAAGTGGACCAGAGAAAGCCAAACACTCCGACCATGATGAGAATGTATTCCCACTGTCAGCTGAAAGTGCATAATAGCTTTTACATGTAGTGAGCCAGTCCAAAAACCTACTCGGAATGGTCTTTGGATGAAGGAAACATGAATGTGAACGTTATTTTAATGGACTGACTTGCCTTTCACTTTCGCAATTTAACATGGACCATTTCCTGCAAATCAAAGGCTACGGGTCTCTATTTCCCCGAGGTTCTGTATTTCCTCTATATGCATATACACCATCCACTTGGGAATCGGTCCTACACATTTCTCCTCTATTCCCAGGAGCTGCTGGACAAGTTGTTTCTCCAGAGTGCGTTAAATCAAAAGCCTAACTTTCTATAAGAGGCCTTTTTATAGTGTACCCTTCTCTACCACAGCCATAATTTTATTTCCTATGCTTATTCAAAAAACAGCAAAGTCTGCAGAACGAAGCACCTGCCCATTGCTTTCTTTTATAAGTGTTTTCCAAGCTGGGTTTTCCGTTCTTGTTCTACAGAATTAAGGCTGAAAATGTTGCAGTAAAAACACTTTCAAATCAAACTGAGCTAGGTATTAAAATATAAAACAATATTACTAAAATTTTTGTTTCAAAAATTAGATGCGTTTAGCTGCTTTTGGGGTACGTTGCCCTGAGGCAACATTATGGGGCAATAAAAATAATATATATAATAAATAAGAATATATAAATAAAACACTAAGTGTTTCAAAAGCATGTTATCATGATGAAACATTGGGAATTAATGAATGAATAAAACAAGTGGCAGCTGTTTTCTGAAGTGGCTGCTATTGGCTACATTCGCTCCACTGTTCCACAATGTTGCTTTTAGGCAACATGCATATTTGAAGGAATTTCTCATGTGTAAATATGATTGATATGAATGTAAAAAATGAACTTGTCACTCGAACAGATGTACATTATATGTTTAGATTGAAGAAAAGAGCAAAAACAAAGTTTGAAACTGTTCAGATCACAGTAGGAATCTTAGCAGAAACAGGCTAAAAGGGCCCCGCAGGTGCTGGTTTGAACCAAACACTAGCTCCGTATTGGAGTATTAACACTCATCACTTCATTATTAAGGCTTTCATTGTTATTAGACATGCGATCCGTCACTAGAAACAAAAACAAATGAAACAAATTTGATTTGTTGCCCTCAGGCAACATCATGCCATATTTACAATACAGCAATAAAGTATTACTAGTGAATGATACCAATGCAGTTAGTTGATCTAAGCTCTTGCGTGTGGGAGTCCACTCCATTGGCACTCCGTTCGGAGGGAGGATGTCCGTGTACGCTTCCATAAAAAAAGCCCCCCTCCCCAAAAAAACTAATCTACCCAGGAAGCAATTGGCAGCATTGTTTAGCAGGATGAGGACAATACATCACTGTTAACATTCACACAATACGCTCCACGAATAACCAGCAGGGCGGCAAAAAAGAGAGGAAGCGGAGGAGATGGTGAGGAGAGATGCTAGAGCTGAGTCAGAGAGAGAGGGCTGGTGGGGAGGGGATGGGGGGGCTTGTACAAATGAGGGGGCTGCTGGGTTTTACAGGGGAAAGCAGCGGAGTCAGCAGATTTCCTTCCAAAAAGTCCTTTACCATATCCTGTGACATCCCTGGGGTGGCTATACAGAAGTCCTACGGACTCAGACCCCGTGCATTTGTCGTTTCCTGCTCCAGAATGACCTCTCGGCTCAGGGCGGCTTTGGCAACCGCACACGAGTTGTATCAGGTTTTGTTGCTAGCATAATAAGCACTGAATGGAAGGAACGGGAATGGGAATGGGCATTTAAAGGAACAGTTGGGTGAAAAATCACATATAGCTTTCCCTCGAGCTCAGATACAGTCAAATGGCCAGCACATGCTTGCTGTTTGAACTTCTTTAGTAGTGCGGTGGAGCTACATGGCTGATGTAGCCAATAAGCAATGGAAGATTAACAATTAGCATCGTTCAGTGCAGAACTAAAGCAGTGCACTCGCCTCAAAACTGTGCCAAATGGGAATTTCAGGAAAATTTCAAACCTTCTTCTGAGAAGTTTGATGTGAAATAGTCCATTGTAGAGCAACTGAGTGGTGGTGGTGGTGGGAACCAGGGGTCACCATGTCTACAGCACAAGTATAGCCAATTTATTTACTGTCTAAACCACCAGTGAACCTACACCTGTCCTCTGAGCATCTATATGGATTATTGATGATGGGGAAAAGGCAGAAAACGTGACAAACTATGTTTTCTTTGGGGACTATTACGCCCTACAGCACCCTCCATGTTCCCCTCCACCATATAATCAACACAACAAATACAGGTTTTAAGCCAAAACTATTTTAAACCAAAGTATCAGGTACCAGGAAGTGCATTTATAACAATCTGAGGCATCAAACTCTGGCTGACGTCTGGTTCCATTCACCTTCACTGTGAACAACTCTGGCTTTCACATCAAACCACTATAATTGAGCCTTTAATTATGTAGATGTGTTTGCCCCTTTAAGTAGTCTCTTACAGACTTGCTAATATGCTTTCAAACACTGTGTAACCTATAGTTAGCTAGTAGCCGCTAGTTGACTAAACGCTGTCCCCATTCTTGCCAAGCAGGACACTCAAGACCAGCTTTAATTTACAGCCATAGAGGACCAGGATGGTGACCTGAAGTGGCCCCGGAGGTGGGGAAAGCGTCCCTCCGTCCTTCCCAGCAAGGACTACGGAATGCTGCGTTATCTTTGCAGCGGCCCCGGAGGTCGCGACCCGGCCAAAGCGGCCGATAGATTGTTCTGCCACTTCCTGCCGTCCGCTCGAGAGAACACGGTTTGTGACAGCAGCAATTGTGCATGAAATCTTTCCGTCAACTGAAGGGGCTGCGTGGAAAGCACAGCATCAGCATTTCTCTCCCTGCCCTGTAGGCGGCCGCCGTGGGTGGCAGGCTTTGAGGCCCTTTGTGTGCGTGGCATTCTCAATTGGGGACAAATTCCTACTCCGATCACATCTAGCTGACCAATCAGGAACAACAGAGCCCAACCCCACCCTACCAGGGCAGAGCCAGGTGACCAATGACACATTGGCGCTATGCTAGCAGCTCCGTTCTGGACTCCCGGTGCCCTATTTCCCAGGCCGGGCGGGCAGGAAGGAAGTCGGATTACGGTATGAGGGCCCGTTTTTTTTCCCACGCTTGTGTCAACAGGGTCATCCATCCGAGCCTCATCGTTTTTGGGAGTCTCTTTCAGAAGGCGCTCGTCTGTGAGAAAGGCGATTAGCTGCTAACAAACAGAGGCGCAGTATTGTCCGACGGGACCCTCTCACCAACAGCCGCCTCGCCAAGGGCGCATGATCCCATGGGAAAGAAGACCCACGGGGTTGCTTTGAAGAATCGGACATGTTCTTCGGGGTTACTAATTATGGATTAGACTCTACACAGAACCCTTACAGAACCAGTGCCATATCTAAGAGTTTCACCACAGAACCAGTAACATCCTCGGAAGTTCATCATTACGGGGTTACCGATAAATCAATATTGCACAATTATTTTCCTTGCATTAATTGGAGCTAATCATGGAAGGCTTGAAAATGTATGGCAGGATGGTTTTGGGGCATGTTGCCTTGAGGCAACATGTTGCTTTCAGGCAACATAGGAAAGAAATCATGAGAGTAAAATGAAAAACAGGAAGAAGACCGGTTAACCATGTCCTCTTCCACTCACTCCACCCTGGAAGGAGTCCTGCGGCTCCAGACCCACTTAAGCCTAACCAATGATGAACAGTAGCCACCAGATCAATGCAACGATACAGTAAGCCTTAACCCTTGCGGAACCTTCCCAGGAGCACAGTGTAAAGATCAGAAGTTAGACCTTGCTAGAGGTGTCCTCCATAATCTCGTTTAGGACGTGTCAGCTTTAAAGAGCCTCCCGTTATCCACCACATGAGCCCGAAACAGGAGAATATGAACTCCGCGACACCGCCCCGCTGCAGGTGGAGGGAAAAAGTGCAGGGGCGGCTTACTCACCTGGAGACCAGTCTCCTTCCAAATCCTGCTTACAACGTCTTTACACAACACACAGCGGCTCTAATCGCAGGGGCATGAAAACACTTCTCACCACCAGAGCAAACCAAAGAGAAACCAAGAGCAAAGATGGAGAAGAGAAGATGGAGGGGAGCTGAAGATGGAGGGAAAGAATGAAAGAAAGAAAGAGTAGAAAGGTGGAAGTGATAATGCAGATAGGATAAGAAGGTCAGCGAGTTTCACTGAGCCGATTTAGCTTCTCCCTGTTTGCGGTCCGTAATCTCCTGAAGCCGGCATGACCACAGCAAAGACGAGAGGCCAAGTGAGGATGAGGAAGGGAGCGAGGAAGACAAACACATTAAACGAATGACCGATTGACTCTTCGACAGCGCCCCACGTTTGACCCTGGTCTGATTCTGAATCGGCTTCACTGAACTGAATTTGTTCTACAAAACACAGAATCATTTTCATCCAAATGATTCAACTCCATGTATCTGAATCAGCTTTCTACAATTGAATCAGCTTCACTCTAATGAATCTACTATATTCAACCGAATCAGCTTTACATAACTGAATCAGTTTCACCTGACTGAATCTGCCACACGTTCAGTATATATAACCGAATCAACTTTGGACAATTGAATCAACTTTACCCAACGGAACACACTCTTAATTAACTTGATCCATATGAATCAACTTTGAATGAGTCAATCAACCTAATTCGCTTTCACCATCTTTATCCTACTGAATCAAATTTACTCAACTAAACCAACTCTTAATCCGCTGGATTCGACCAAATCACCATCTTCCCACAAATGAATCATCATGTTGTACAAGAATCAGCTTCATTCAGCTGAATCAACTTTTTATAGCTACACCAATTTCGTAGAACTGAATCAACTGTTCAAAACTGAACGAATTCTTAATGAACTACATCCAATTGAATCAACTTTAAATGATTCAATCAACTTCATTCACCTTCACCATTTTTACTGAATCAAATTTATTGAAACCTATAGATTAACTCTAACCTAAGGAATAACTCTTGGAATTATTCCAACTCTTAATCAGCTTTATTCAGTGGAATCATCTTCCCACGAATGAATCATCTTTACGCACCTGAATCAGCATCATTTAGCTGAATCAACATTTTAGCTCAATCGATTTCATAAAATTGAATCAACTTTACAAAACTGAATCTGCCATATGTATAAACTAATCGACCTTCTACAAACGAACCACCTTTACACAACTGAACCACCTTTACTGAATCAGCTTCATTCAAATGAATTGACATTTTATTGCTTAATCGATTTCATTACAACTGAATCAACTTTACAAAACTCAATCTGCCACAAATAGAAACGAACAACAACTGAAACCATCTTCATGCTTAATAAATTTTATCCAACTGAAACAACTTTGAACAAGTTCATCACTTTCTTTCACCTGTATCAGCTTTTTCCGACCGAATCAAATTTACCCACCCAAACCAACTCTTAATCAGCTTCATTACAACTGAATCAAAACTTAAAACTGAATCAACTTCATGCAGCTGAATCTCTCTCACACAACTGAAGCAAAACTCAAAACTGAATCGACTGAATCAACGCTTACTTTAATTAATTCTGCCGAATGAACCTTAAACTGAATGAACTCTACATCAGCTTCAAACTAGCGAATCAGCAGCACCAGTATCACGTTCATTCAACTGAATCAAACTCTCTAATTGACTTTATTCAACTGAACAAAACCCAAAACCACTGAATCGGTTTCATTCAAGTGAGTCAACCTGTAAACAAGCGAACTGACACAGAGCTGAATCAAATCGATATGAATGAATCAGTTTTATCCGAATGAATCATCTTTAGACAAGTGACTCATTCATTATACAACGAACAGAACCTGATTCAACTGAATCTAATGAAGTAAATAAAATGAAGAAGCGTATACGGGTAAAGGGGTAACCTGAGGGCAGTTTACAACACGGCACCACACGACGCTCAGTGTGCAGTCAGTCTCTGCATGGGGCGCCATCAACAGCGATTTACGGGTCAGTCCCCTGCAGCTTGCTGTGTTGCATGTGTGTGTGCGAGATTAGGAGACGTAATGCAACAAGGCTGAACTTGCAAACATCTCCTAGAATCTGAGCAGAAACAAGGCTGTAAAGCATTTTGCTCGCTGCTTGATAGTTTACGCCTCACTCTGCAGGATCTATTACACGTACCATCATGAGCAATGGGCAGCAGATTGGCACCAAGCCCGCAGCGCATGCTTAACCTCTAAATGGGCCTTAGTACTGGGGTAATCTGTCAGAGCTCAGGCTGCGGCGCATGCCAAGGAACCCAGGTGATTCATCTAATTGGAGAACCAAGCAGTTTTCATTCTGGTTTGTGCTGGCGTGCTACCGTAAGGAAGAATTAGCATCAGCTCTTCAGTACTTCTGGTGCGGTCGGTCTCCGCAAAGAGACTGCTGAACTTTCAGACAATCCTAAAGCCGCCCTGAAGCCTGGAACCGGCCTTCAGCTCTCGGCTGTAGCCCCATAAACACAGCGGAGCGATTGATTCGCCCCAATTCAGCCCTGTTAAGTGATTCTCTTAAGTGGGCCATTAGTAATAATGATCAATAGCTACTCTGAGTTAGCCTAGCTTAGCCGGGCAGGAGGGTCCACTTCCAAGGTCCAGGGCGATGAGTGACTGAGAAATGTTTTCACGCCCGGGCTGCGGTTCGAAAAATGAGAATGGGGGGGGGAGGCTGGTGCTCTACAGGCATTCCGGCCTCCACGTCCAAGACACGGCATCTCGGGAGAGAGCAGAATTAGCCCTGCTGTTCAGGGAGGGGGTTGGGGAACAGGGTCAAACACAGTATCACGTTTGTTCTATCATGAGAAGTTTATGGGGAGAACATGAACAAGAAATGAATTCCGAATGCTCAGTCAAATCCTCACAGCAATGTTCCAACATCAGTAGCTGACCTCACTAATGCTCAATCAAATCCTCACAGCAATGTTGCAACATCAGTAGCTGACCTCACTAATGCGCAATCAGATCCTCACAGCAATGTTCCAACATCAGTACCTGACCTCACTAATGCTCAATCAAATCCTCACAGCAATTTTCCAGCATCAGTACCTGATGTCACTAATGCTCAATCAAATCCTCACAGCAATGTTCCAGCATCAGTACCTGACCTCACTAATGCTCAATCAAATCCTCACAGCAGTGTTCAGCATCAGTACCTGACCTCACTAATGCTCAATCAGATCCTCACAGCAATGTTCCAGCATCAGTACCTGACATCATTAATGCTCAGTCAGATCCTCACAGCAATGTTCAGCATCAGTACCTGACCTCACTAACACACAATCAAATCCTCACAGCAATGTTCTAACATCCGTACCTGACCTCACTAACACACAATCAAATCCTCACAGCAATGTTCCAACATTATGCCCAAAGAAACTCTGGATGAGTGGGAGACTACAGACACGTGTATTGTGCGCACCACCCAGACCGTGAAGACGTCCAGACTGAGGCCTGGAGTTAGCTGTAACAGGCTCTGGCTCCGCCGCTGTCACTGCCCTTTAAACTCCTTCTGATACAGTTCCAGTCCTGATACAGTTCCAGTCCTGATACAGTTCCAGTCCTGATACAGCAGCATCACGTTGTAAGACAGGTCAGGGGCTATCACTGCAGCGCTCAGGAGCCAGAGGCGGGGGGGTCAGAGACTGATCAAAACACACGCACGCCCATTAATACAGACTGTCTGCAGCAGATAATGAGGCTCCACAGCCGTCCGAGGCCCCAGAAAACAGGACACTGCCCACAGCTATCGGCAGACACCGGCCGCAAACGCCAAACAACACTGGAGACAAATGAACGCTCCGGCTCCGGCATCTCTTCGGCCGAATCCATCTCTGACACATTTGTGATGTTGCAATGCTCTCAGCACGGCTTTCACGGACACCCCTAGAGCCAACAGGGGGCTTTTGGCAAAGTGGATTTTCGATGAGCGAATGTTAGAAGAACAACTCCGATGTCCCGAGACAGTTAGACACAGAAAACACAATTTCTGACCCGCCCCGAAGCCCTTTATTACTGCTACATAAACACGGCACTCTGTAAATCAATAAATGCACTCCATTAAGGTGAATGAGTTCATGAACGAGTGGATCCGAAGTGCCAGAGGCGTTTAGCAATCACTGGAGAGCAGCATAATCTCCTTTTACACAAAAACGCTCATGCCAACTGAGCCAGACCCATTTCACTGAAACATTAAAGGGCCAATACCATGGAAAAAAAACGAATGCTTTTTAAAGGAGTAAACAGTAAACGAGTAAAGAGTAGACGCTGTATGTGGAAACAGACCTGCAAAAAATTGCCTGTTTTAAAGTCACCATGGCTGTGATGTCACAGCCATAGCTCCACCCACCGTAGCAATGTGTAGTGTGAAGACTGGATTGAAAGACGATTAAATGACTAAATGATGTCACAACCATGAACACATTTACATATGGCCGCCCATTCAGCCTACAGTAGTTTAGCCCCGCCCACTCCCACTGAAGCAATGCAGAGTCCTCCCTGCAGACAGCCTATAAGCAGAGCAATCCTAGTCTAAGACGCAGGGACAAAGACTAAATGATGTCACAACCATGAGCCTGCTCACATTCGACCGCCCCTTCAGCCTACTGTAGTTTAGCCCCGCCCACTTCCACTGAAGCAATGCAGTGTCCTTCCTGCAGAGAGCCTATGAGCAGAGCAATCGTAGTCTAAGACACAGAGACAGAGACTAAATGATGTCACAGCCATGAACCTGCTCACATACGACGGCCCCTTCAGCCTACAGTAGTTGTTGAAGCGATGGAGAGATCTTCCTGCAGACAGTTACTGGAGTTGAAGATATGGAGGGTAAAAAAATAAATAAATAAATCAATCTATGATGTCACAGCCATGAACCCATTTGCACATCCAATAAAAAAGCAGAGTATGGGCCCTTTATGTCCTGTAAAGAGACTACGGTTGAAAGAACCCATCAGGCCTACATCATTCATATGCAGTCCAATCCAGGCCTATAGCATGGCCCAATAGCACAGCACACATACCGAAACAGATAGGGTTCCAACTCTTCTGGGCTTATCTGAGCTCCTCCAGTGGGAGTTTAGGGAGACCTTTTGGGAGCCGGGGAGGAGAGTTTCAGGACACAAAGCCAAATGCCATTACCTCCTCGTTCACTCCCTTCTGACTGAGTGCACTCCCAAGTGCACTTAGAGTTCATCAGGCTCGTTCATGTAGGCCATAGGTGAGATAGCTGGAGCTCCATCCATCTTCCCAAACATCTGCCCAGTTTAGAAAGGCCTCATAACTCCAGGGCTTTTATTTTTTCACCTCGGGTTAAGCGTTGGCATGCAGTCGCGGCCCCCGCCAACAGCTCCATCACTTAAATCCCCAGCAACGTCCAAACTACAGCTGCTGGATCAGCCGCCGTTTGACCTCACGCTGGAGACGATTACTCCTGCATATGCATGCACACACTCACCCTGGCACAGGATTAAGCCTTCGGGTTATTGCTGCACTGTTAGTTACACCAACTACATAATGAGCTATATTTGCATACAACTGCTTTCAAAGTGGGTATTCTGAGACCTGCAGATCGCATGTACCACCACTGTGCAACCATACTAGCATTAGCATAGCATGCACGGCAATATCGGCTCTAGAGTGGAATCATGGAGCTAACCTTTCTCCACCAAAAACTAGCTGCACTGAGGAGGTCAAAAGCTGCAGATCTATGCAGTGATGCTACAATAATGCTAATTTCTGCTAGCACTCCTATAGGATTTCCTATAGTATGTTAGCGCTAAGCTAATAGAAGTGTACATGAACATGTACTTGGCCCTCCATGTGGTAGTTTCACACTGACAGTCAGCTGAGCTTGAACACCCAACCAACCATGAATAGAACAGTAGAACGCTCTGAGGGTTCCCCTCCAGTGTACTGTAGGTGGATGTTATTTTGGGAGGTTCCTGTAATAGGTTCCATCTGTTCACAATAGGTCATATGAACTGGTGGTTCCAATGAAACACTGCACGGTGTTGGTTCTAAGTTTAAACCGTTAACCCCTAAAACCAGCTGTGCTAATGCTTTACATGAGCTCTGCTACACAACACTAACAGCGCCGTGCCAGGAACACGCCACAGTCCTCCGACTAACACTCACTATGACCTGGGGGAGTAGCTCCAGCACCTGCCGAGCGGCGACTCAGTAAGTCCTGGTGATATCCGAGTAAACTCAGCGTGTGTCCAGTTTCCACGTCCAGGTCGAGGGTGATTGGCCACTTCCTTTCTGCCTCGACTCTTAATCCTCTGGCACGTTCCCCAAGAGCTCCAAAGCTGCTCTAATAGAATCAAACTCTTTCCTCTGCTTCGGGCCAGAGGCTGACATTAATCCACTGAGCCGGGGGGTGAACTTATCCCTCATACAAGACTGAACTCAGCCTGCCAGGCAGAGCTGCTCTCCACATCTGACGCCCGTCAGATCACCAGGAACGTTCAGGAATAAGAGAAAACACTAATCAGGAAAAAGCACTTCTTATGTGACCCACATTTCCATCCTGCGCTGACAGTGCAAATTCCTCACCAGTGACTGAAATGTGGTTCTAACGCCGGGGTGCTAAAACTTTGTGTCCTGTGGTGGACCAGAGAGCTATGTTTGTGGTTGACCAGAGAGTGAGGTTTGTTGCTAGGTTGTTGATCCCAGGGGGTTGCTAGTATGTTGCTTGTTGGTTGCTATGCTATCCCAGGTGGTTGCTAAATTGTTGCTTGATGTCGCTATGGTATCCTAGGTGGTTCCTAGGTTGTTGACCCCAGGTGATTGCTATGGTATCCCAAGTAGTTGTTAAGGTGGTGCACGATGATTGCTATGGTATCCCAGGTAGTTGTTAAGATGGTGCATGATGATGGTTAAGGTATCCTGGGTGGTTGCTAGGGTTGTTGCTATGCTACACCATGTGGTTCATAGGTTGTTGACCCCAGGTGATTGCTGAGGTGTTGCTAGCTGGTTGCCATGCTATCCCAGGGGATTGCTAGGTGGTTGATCACAGATGGTTGCTGGGATATTGTTATGAGGTTGCTATGGTATCAAAAGTGGTTGTAATGTATTGCTAAGCAGTGACCGGGGTATCCCAGGTAGTTGCTAAGGTGTTGGCTAGGTGGTTGCTATGGTATCCTACATGGTTAATAGGGTGTTGCTAATGGGCATGTATCTTTGCCCCACTCCAATTCATTCCTATGGAGGAAAAAATGTGTTTAATTATAATTGAATGAAAATCGTGTGGTACAGACGTTCTCCAGACCCCTCTGTGTTTCTCATGTGTTCCACTGTAACCTCAAAGAACCACTTCTTGCTTCCCAAAGAGATGTGCATGTGGGAAGAACCTTTTAAAGGTTGTATCATCCATTGAAAGGTTCTTTATAGAATGTCTTCTATGGCATCATGTCCTTTTGTTCTGTGCACAGAGCAAGACAGTGCTCTGATCCTGTCCAAGCCTAACGAGCCTAACGAAATTCAAGACCCAACCCAGCTCAGACCAACACCAACACTCCTCATGATGGTGCCCAAAGTTCAAATTGCACTTCTGTCAACTGGTACCTTCAATCAGCATCCCAAAAGGTTATATAACTTTAGCCATGTTGTTCTCAGGCTGGCCTTGTGGGCCAGAGTGGCAGATTCAAAACTGCTCCAGGTCATACAATGAGGGAAAAGTGGCAGACAAGCCGTGAGAACCCCAAATGTGACAGCTGAACCTGATTTGAGCCCAACAAACATGAGGGAAACAAGCTGAGGTTTACAGCAACAAGCTAGCAAGCAATCACCACATCAACCATCTCCATAACCATCAAGGGGATCTTGTAAACAGTCCTCTCTAACAGACGTGCAAGGAAGTAAACCATGTGCAGCATTTCCGTCCAGCAAGTCCTGCACCAAAATAAGCCAAAGGAAACTAGGAAGAGGATTCCAGTCCTGGAATTCCACTCCAGGTGGCCAATCAGCTACATCAACAAATCAATGAACTGAGGGTGATGACATAATCCAGGACTGACTAAAGACCCCGATGTGAAGACCTCTGGCCTGGATTGGTTTTGTTGGTGTTTGGAGAAGTCTGAAGAACGTTCAGACGATGTGCTCCAGGCTGGAGGCTCTTTTTTCCAGGTGAGAAGATAAACAGAGGAGGTCCAGAGTGACAGACCAATACGTTAACGTCCATCAAACCTGAGCTCTAATCTCCACCGCTCATAAAACCCGCTGCGCCCAAACCTGTCAGAGCTCGTTCTAGCCAGCTCTGACTGACAGACATGACATCCAATCGTGTTTGACTGACAGGGCAGACATCCTAAACTGTGACCTCCCGGTTGATCTCCGACCCCTAAGCTGTCAGGCCCATTGGGCAGAGCCATGCGAGACGAGGTGGGGCAGCCGAGTTTGAAAGCGGACGCCGTTTTCCCACAGAGCTCCCAGCGACTCCCCAAGATTCCTTCAGAGAGGAAAAACTCAGCCAGTGAGGGTCTCTGTGGAAAGCTTTAACATCCCGGTAATAACGTTTTATATTGTACATGGCTTAATAAGCATGTAATAAATGCATAACAACTATGTAATAAGTGTTCAATTGCATGTTCAATGCAAATGAAGTCACTTTTTCAGATAGAAACAGGTGTTGCCACAACACTGGTGTTAAACGGCAACCTAAAATAGGGATCTAAAAACAAGCTTAGCATATGCACTGAAAGTAGCGCTCGATTTAACTCTAAAAAATAGATAAATAGACGCAGAAATAGAAATATATGAAAATAGAAAAAGTATTAACCAAGAGTTATTTGTTTTCTTTACTAAGGTAGAAACAGGGCAAGTCAAGTATTGCACTAGTTATTAGTTTACTCTATTTAAATGATGTAATTACCTAAGAAAATGCATAATTACATAGTAATTACACTGTAATAACATGTATAATTGACACATTCTGTATTGACATTTTAGAATCTTATTTTTTGTTAGTTTCAATGACAAAAACATGGCAAACAATGTAAACAATAATAATATCATGGTCGACTGATAAAACATCACCTGTTAGTGACAAAATCTCAATTATATAAACCAAAATTTTAGAATCTGCACTTTCCACCAAATTTTTGCACTTGTTTAAATGAGTGACTGTTGAGCTGTATCGACACATAACGTACACATAAGGTGCTTCAAGACTTGTAGCCCATCACGGACCTAGCAGGGCTCAGCAGAATTGAAATTACACTGCATTAAGCTACAGAAAACCAGAAAACCAATGAATAAGTCATTTGGATCCACCGAAAGAGCAGAAATGTGTTTCCTCCAGCCTTTAACATGAAGATCTCTCTATCTGGGTCTCTGGTCACGCTCTGGAAAGATCAACCTCAGAAGAACCTCCCTCTTTCTCACACTCTTTTATACGTGTGGAGGTTTCGAGAATGAAGCATAAAATGGGTGGAACAGCGACCATTGAGAGCGCCCCCTTGTTCCGCACGCGAGATTAATGGATTCCCCACCCGGTGCCAAACGTGGACAAAACCCCGGCGTCAGAGAGTTAGCGATTAATATGCCGTGTTATTGTTGGCCCTGTTCGAGCAACCAAACACTGAAACCCTCATAAACTCTCATAGATATACAGTCACGCCAATAAAACAGCAGACCGCGCGGCTTGGGAGGGAAACGAGCTGCAGTGACAACTTCAGCCAAGCTTACATTATAAACGCCGCTTTCATATTTCAGAGCTGCAGAATGAGTTCTGACTGATCTAAATATGAATCGCTGCCATCGGAAGGAGCCGAACGCACTGCATAGACCGAGGACTGTTGGGAATTTATCATAATATTCCATAAATCAAACAGTTATGCAGTCAAAGGTTTATGGTTTATGAAAATTAACTATACTGATCTCTAGAAAAGCAATAAACGCTGCAATAAATTTGGAATAAAGATTTTAAATATTTAAATATATTCCAAAATACATAAATATGTAGACTGCAAAATATTCTAAAATAAATGTTTCTTTAATTACATTTATTTGTAAATATATACACTGCAATATATATATATATATAATACTGTATATTCACACTATAATACTGTATACACCACAATATATTTCAAAATGTATAGACACCAATATATATGTATTTTAATACATTCTATGACTCACATGCTTTAATATATTCCAAAATAGGAAAGAAGAAAGCGCCCCCTCTGTGACGTTCCAGGTGTGTGTTAGTCATGTGGAAACGGGTTCTTTGGTTGAGGTGACAGTAAGTTTGAACCACAGTGCTGCTACATTGAGCTGCTGGACAGCCAGGCTTTGCCTTGTGCTCATTATCTTACTGAGGAACATAACATTCCTACCCCGGTATTCCAAGATGACCGTTTTTGCATTCACATGGCTGCATGTGTGACTGATTGGCATGATGAACTTTCAGGAGCATTCACACATCTGGACTGGCCCACCACATCCCCAGACCGAATCCTCTTGGAAATCTGTGGGACTACCAGTAAAACGCCAGGGAAGGCATCCACCAAATCGGGCCCAACAGCTGTTGTTGGTGCTTGTGGAGGTATTACATGCTACAAGGTATGTTTCAGTCACAGGGGACTCATTTCTGAGCGAGTTATGTCAATGAATACGCTCCATAAGACTGTACGTGTGCGGGACGTCCTGCACAGGGGGTGATGTAACTCTTTGGTGTTTGCGTGTGAAAAGCTGGAAGAGGTTGGAGGTTTTATCACGTTACGGCATGCGATCTGCACTGATCTTTACATGTTAGTGTTGGCCACTTCCACCTGGAGCACTCCTATCTAGATCAAATCCAAGCTTCTGTCTCTCTCAACACTCAGAGCAACAGGCTAAACTGATCTGGGACAGTTCCAGCCTCCCGCTACCGCTCCGGGGGTGGGGGGCGTCGGGTTTGTTGTGTTTCGCTCATCAGTTTCCACCAGAGATAACCACCAACAGGTAGGTGCACTCGGGAGAGAGAGAGAGAGAGAGAGAGAGAGAGAGAGAGAGAGAG
>CM067494.1:16706348-16731949 GCA_034552555.1 Semaprochilodus insignis | reverse complement strand
CTCTCTCTCTCTCTCTCTCTCTCTCTCTCTCTCTCTCTCTGTGTCTCTGTGTCTCTCTCTCTCTCTCTCTCTCTTTCTCTCTCTCTCTCTCTCTCTCTCTCTCTCTCTCTCTCTCTCCGTCTCTCTGAAAGGAAATGCTAAAGAGGTGTGTGTAATACTCTGGGAAAAGTGGTGGGCTGTCTTAAGGGGGAAATTAAATACCCTCAGCGAGATACAAACAAGCAGCGCAGCTATAAACTATTCATTAAGCTCCATTCAGAGCGCCGAGCGGGGAAGCGGAGTTAAACAGAGCTAAACTCAGTCAAACAGAGGCTGCGGGCCTCGGGGCCATTTACACTTCAAAAGGGCCTCGCCGGCAGAATGGACAGCCGTATGCACATAACAGACACGGGGAAATGGACCAGGGAGAGGCGGTCACTCTGTCCGACGCGTCTTCATTACTCCGCTCTCACGGGAGACTGTAAGAACTCAGGGCCGTTCCAGTCCAGCACTCAATACACTCACCACCAACATTCCCCCCGGCCTACAATCAAATCCACCTGAACCTGAATCTGAGGTTCCATTCTAATGACGTTCTTCTTCTGGGCCATAATACACATGATCAAAGTCTTATGAATATCGTCCCAAAGTCAAACAACTCTCTGCTGTATTCCACCACTGTATTCCTCCCCTCTCGCTGTAAACTGGGTGGTCCTAACAGCGGGTAACACTCCTTAAGCTCCTCCTAACCAATCACAAGGCTGAAACGACTTCCAGCTATACATCTGTCCATGTACGTTCAAGCAGCTAACGTTATACCATGCATTCCCTGGATGCTCATCATCATGTGCCTTCATGTAACTGTCACAGTTATCGTCTGAGTCTGTGACAGAGTGTGAATCAGCGGTGGAGGGCAAGTTAGCGATGGAGGGCATGTCAGTCACAGTGGGTGAGTCAGCGATGGAGGGCGAGTCAGCGACAGAGGGCAGTCAGTGACGGAGGGCAGTCAGCGACAGAGGGCGAGTCAATGATGAGGATGTGTGAGTGACGGAGGGCAAGTCAGTGATGGAGGGCATATCAGTTACAGTGGGTGAGTCAGCGACGGAGGGCGAGTCAGCGACGGAGGGCGAGTCAATGATGAGGATGTGTGAGTGACGGAGGACGAGTCAGTGATGGAGGATGAGTCAGCGACGGAGGGCGAGTCAATGATGGAGGGCGAGTCAATGATGGAGGGCGAGTCAGCGACGGAGGGCGAGTCAATGATGAGGATGTGTGAGTGACGGAGGACGAGTCAGTGATGGAGGATGAGTCAATGATGAGGATGTGTGAGTGATGGCGGACGAGTCAGTGATGGAGGGCGAGTCAGTGATGGAGGGTGAGTCAGTGATGGAGGGCAAGTCGCTGATGGAGGGCTGCCAGTCATACATGCTGATGGGAATATGAAGGCCACGGCCCCAAAACATTCTCAGAAAGGTCTGATGAGCAAACTGTGTCTCTTTTGAAGAGTTTTCCATTTAAACTTGGCTGGACGTTTAACACAAATATTATGCCACCATATTCCACATGCTATGTGTTCCAGGGAGGAGGCTTTAAATGGCTAAGAACCACCGGTAGGTCCGACTTCTGTTGCAAGGCTCTGTAAATCAAGCATAACTCAAGCAGTTGGAACCGTAGACCATGTAACTACTGAATAATAAGTTAATAAGACGAAGCAACCCGGGCACTTGAAGGGGTTAAACCATAAGCCCACTCTTATCTGCAGTAATTAGATGTTTTCCCCACATCATTCATCCCAAGTATAAACTGTTGGGAACCTCTGAGGAGCTCTGTGTGTGTGGGGTGTGAGAGAGAGTGTGTGTGTGTGGGTGTGCGTCCGTATGAGCGCACCCTGCTGACAGAGCGCTCTATAGGATGCTATAGTTCCATTAATGAGAAAAGTTCCAATGCCACTTTCATGCACCCCCCCCCACCCCCCGCCTGCTTGCCCCCAGAATGAGAATGAACTTAAGTGAATGGGTGGTGTGTGGGTTGGGGAAGCGGGGGAAGGGGGCATCCACGAGCGAGGGGGCGACACTGACACCGCCAACAACAACAACGTCAACAAAAACAAAGGAGAAAGCAATGCCCCCCCCAACCCCTCACCCCCCCACTCTAAAAGCCCAGGAGGGCGGCTGAAAAAGCTGCATTGCAGAAGCCGCAGGGGGTGCGGAGTGGGCTGCGGGTTTGGCAGGGAGGTTGACGGCGGTCTCCATCTCCTCCCAAGAACAATCAGCACCTACTCAGCCCACTGAATGACAATCAGCGGCGCAAATAAAGGCATCAAAGCTGAGGAGCACTCCAGCACACGGACCGCCCTCCGAACACCACTCGAACACGGCGCGGCCGGCTGGAAGAGGGCAGTCCCGCTGCCGCCAGTGACCACTTCAAATATGGATAGGGGGAGGAATGAAAGACAGAAAGGAAAGAACAGATGTAGACTAAAAGAATGTTCGAGGTTTTATATAGAGGTGATATTCCAGGGCTCTATTACAGGATGAGATCCACAGACAGGGAAAACTATTCCATGAGATGAACACAGATAAGGTTACAGCCCAAATTGCAGTTTTTCATAAATAACATTGGCAAGGTTGAAACCTACGGAATTTCTTTGTTTTCCTGTTATCCATGAGTTTTCCATACCGTTATCTCTATTAGCTCTCACCAAGCAGTAAAAGCCAGTCCGAGACTTACTCTTGTCCAGTCTCTCGCTGACTCACTCTCTCTCTTTCGCTTCCTGGCTTCCTCCAACAACTCTACCTTCTTCCGTCTGCTGGGAATACCAAGCTTCCCTTTTCTAATAGCTAGCTGAAGACCCATAGTTGTTAGAGTGTGACATGGTACCATAAAGCATTATGCAGTTCTTATAAGAGGTCTTGAACACGCTCCTTCAGAGTTCCGTAGTTCAATAGCAGGTATTCCGGGTCCGGAATGGGAACAACAGGGATGCCATTTTCCCTATTATAAGTCATCGCGTGCCATCACTATGATTTAGAAGCTGTTACTGTACTTTAAGGTAAGATTGTGACTAATGTTTCTCTGACCTGTAGCTCTGTAGGTTGGGATATCTTTTCCATACTTCCGAAATGCTCTCCTTTGCGCAGAGGGAGGAAAACTCATATTAGCGCTTGGGTTACATTCCCTGCTTTCCTAACTAAACTGAAAGCAACCCACACAATTCCCTCATCAGCCTCAGTAATGAGGAATACTTGAACTTTCATCCTATAGAGTATGATCTATATACCATTTGTAGCGGAATGTTTTTAGGGCAAAAGTGAAGCGAATCCAGGAATAATCTCGGATCTAAAGGGCTCTCCAACTAGAAACTAGGAACTCCAAATCCATTCAGTTTGCTAAAGTGGCTTCAGCTCTATCAGAAAGGTCATGAAACGCCTTTAGAAGAGCTAGAAGGACAAATAACGGAAAACAAGCCAGTGGACCAACGGTTATATAAGCATCTCATCCAATTCCGCCCTGAAAGGAATGACTGCAAGTGTGTTTTACGTGTGGAATGTTGAGAAGCACTTTAGGGAATCATGAAGAAACTCAACTCATGAATCAATAGAAATTCATTTTCCTTTTCCTGTAGAGCTTCCATTTCAGAGATCCGATGCCTGCTTGCAACCAAAGCATCCAAAGAGACTTCGGAATGATTGACGGGAGGTTGATTAAACGTGCTGAGCTCGTTAGTTGAAGAGGGGTCCCTGCTCTTGACCCCCCATCTCCTGGAGGTCACGACCTCTTCACAAGCCCTGAAGAGAGTCTTCACCCACACGTTTCACAAGGCTGGAGAATTCTCAGAACCCAGCAGGACCTGAGCGCATACAGAGCCCTGCCATTTCATCTATAGCCGTCACGAAAACCTTGCATCACCGGAATATTCCGATATATTTCCCATATCAGGGAACACGGAATCTTACCATTTACTCGAGACCATATAAGCCCTGTGACTGAAACATACCTTATAGCATGTAATACCTCCACGAGCACCAACAACATCTGTGATTGGACTGGACATGGACTGGACAAGTTTCTGGATGTAGGCCACATCAAGGTTCAGACACTCTTGCATTTAGTGGATGCCTTCCCTGGCACAATTCCGAGAAGAATTCCCTGTAGACTGGGATTTTTGCCACTGCTGGTAGACCCTGTACACTTCCATACCACTGTACATTCAGCTACTTCCTTCACACTATGGCATTAATGAGGTTACCTACAATGTGTTCCTTTGCATTGAAAGACAGCGCATCTGCCGAATGCAGTTCATGTGTCAGATTAATGTTGGACAATCCAACCAATTCCAAGTCCGGAATCCACTAAATCACACAGTTCTGTAAACTGGAAATGCACCTTCGAGCCCTCGCACCACTGAAGCAGGCACTTTAACTAGTTATATACCAACAGACCTACGGGCAGCCGTCTCTCCCCGGCCCTGTGCTGGCTGTTTGTGGACCCTGAAAACAAGTCCAGGTCAGCGGCTAATTAATCCTCGGCAAAATGGCCCGGAGACCCCTGCTGGTTAATCTTAAAGCCTTCCTCATTCCGATACAGATATAGCCGCCACCGTAGACATCCTAACAAGCACACAGACAGGCTGAACCGGCTGAACCGCACTCAGAGGCCCATATCTCACAACTGCGGCACAGGGAGCTAAAAACACTCCGATGTTTATGTATATGGAAGTCACGTACACTTTACCATCGAACACACGGTGGGGGTTTCTGATAAAGTGGCCAGTGAGTGGAAGCACAAGGCTGGTGTTTCTGATAAAGTGGCCAGTGAGTGGAAGCACAAGGCTGGTGTTTCTAATAAAGTGGCCAGTGAGTGGTACCACAAGTCTGGTGTTTCCAATAAAGTGGCCAGTGTGTGGTACCACAAGTCTGGTGTTTCCAATAAAGTGGCCAGTGAGTGGAAGCACAGACTGGTGTTTCAAATAAATTGGCCAGTGAGTGGAAGCACAAGGCTGGTGTTTCCAATAAAGGGGCCAGTGAGTGGAAGCATAAGGCCGGTGTTTCTAATAAAGCGGCCAGTTAGTGGAACCACAGTGTTGGTGCTTCTAATAAATGGGCCAGTGAGTGGAAGCACAAGGCTGCTGTTTCTAATAAAGTGGCCAGTGAGTGGAAGCACAAGGCTGGTGTTTCTAATAAAGTGGCCAGTGAGTGCAAGCACAAGGCTGCTGTTTCTAATAAAATGGCCAGTGGCCAGTGAGTGGAAGCACAAGGCTGGTGTTTCCAATAAAGTGGCCAGGGAGTGTAAATGTGAAGACATTCTCCCGCAGACTCGTTGTCGGTGGGGAGAGAAAGAGAAAAGGGATAAGGAAGTCAGACCTCCAACAAGGAAGCGTGTCTGTGTGACATGGAAGTCCGTCGTAGCCAGGTGTTCACCACAACTTCCATTGTAAGCATCTGGACCCACATGAGCACAAACGTGTCATAAATCCTGCAGAATTCTCCATATGGTTCCAAACACACTTACACATACAGTCACACACACACACACACACACACACACACACTTCCAAATGACAAATGCAGACCACCCAAGCGCCTTCAGCTCCACTGAGGGCTTCAAGCTCCGATACGTTCTCTGAATGAAGAGGCACGCTAGCAGGAAAAACTCTTTTCCTTTTCAATGTCCACACTTCCGTGTCCTGCTGAGAACGTCCTCCACCACGTCTACATGCAAGACGCAAGCTGGTCTTTCTTGAGATTTGACAAAAAATATGTTTTAAACTTTTTGAGAGTCAAAATTCAGATCTTTAAAAAGTTCTAGCTTAACGTTGGGAAACTGACTTAACAACCACCTGGAACACTTAAATGTAATTACATGCCTGCACAATTAAGTCCATGATTGCATTATGTAATGGATTATAATTACACATGACTCACTGTGTCAGATTGTGCATGCACGTCTGACTTGTTTCTCGTGTGTTCCGAGCTCAAAAATATGGCAAAAATGCTAAGCTCAATTTTTAGGAATGCTCCGATGTGGGAATTGTGGGTCAAAGCTGCTCATAATACATTAATCTGGATACACTTTTCTTAGCCAGCCATCTCAATAACATCACGCTCAAACTATAAACCAGACATTCTCCTCGTCTGAAGGAAGTAATACACAACACCAAGACCAAATATTCACAATTTAGGCAAATGGATCCTATCGGATTATCCTTTCGATATCCGATCCAGTGATTTTGGCCGGTATCAGACCAATACAGATACTGAGTTTCGTCTTGGCACAGCCCTAGCGGGGAAACTGGAATAATAAGCCAGCTTTGGTACAAAAGGGCCTCAACGTTGTCCGTCAGGAAACTTCCCAGGCAGTGCAACCGCTCCGGTGGCAATTCCTTTATGCCCACTAGCCTTGAGAACAAAGTGGACTACTTCAGATATAACGGAGTTGACAGCGGCAGGTGATCCAGGGTCCGCAGTGTCTCTACTTTCATTTGAAACCTGACTCAAACATCCCTGACTCAGCCATTCAGCTAAACAGGCTAACGTTAGCGTGGTTTCCACTCTTTGTATGCCGTGTTATCTGCCCCTTACGGAATACCCGAGGAAAACAGGAATTTCAACACTGTTTTCTAGATGTTTCTCTTAAGGGACACGAACCATCAAAGCGGACGAGAACACAAAGTGCTTCCAAACAGGCACATTCCACCTCTGGAACCACAGTTACTGAAGACCGTTCACTCCAACATGAGGCTGCCCCGGTGCCGCCCCTTCACCACAAACATGGAAGCGTGGGAGCGCGTCTATCCGTAAGTTTGCAAGACGTTGACTTACGGCCCACCACTGAAGAGCACAGTGTGCCGGCCCTAAATCTCGATCCTGAACATTCATGCACACACATGCTCATAATTGGAACCCTGCCACCAAGCAAAAATGCCCCACCGCTGTGTGAGCCATTCAGAAAGAGTGAGTGGGAGTTATTAACCAAAAAAAACCCCAGACGGACCCACTCGAGTCATGGATAATTTGGTCCCCCAAAACCACATGCTATAACTGGCAGCCTTTACTGCACCATCCACTTCCTGCTCCATTCACAGCCAACCGCCACGTTACAAACGGCCTCCTCCATTCATAGACACGCTTGTTAGCTCAGAATAGCGTCCTCCACGCTTCAATATATCGGCCACGGTTACAAGCCATATTGTCAGCCCTTGTACTCAGCATAGCAGTAAGGAATGGATTCATATTCATCGGTTATGATTATACAACAGGTTATGCCATATAAACACAATTATTATTAGCAGTAGTAGCAGCAGGAGTAGTATTATTACTACATGTGGCCTAAACGCAGGCTAATTACAGCGTTCCTCGCCATGCACCTGCTCCTGTGCCAGCCAAGCGAAGACGAAGCCAGAGCGGTTTGTGGTTAGAGGCCTGGCTATGGGCTGGCGAGACGATATCTGCGGTTTGCAAGGCTGGTATTTGGGGAAGCCGATACCACATACCGCGGCACACCATAACAGACAGCGCACTGAAAACTTCACAGCCGCAGGGGAAGCACAAGCATGGATTAGACAGAAACGCTAAGACGGCCAACAAGACAAAGTGCACAGGCAAAGGCCTGAACGCAGAAAGCACAGGCAGTTAGCATGCCCAGACTGTCCAGTCACTGTTAGCCACTACAGAATGGCTGGACTAGCCATTGAACTGCTTAGAACTCTCAGTTAGCATAGCATCAGCTCACAGTTAGCTTGGATGAACTTTTGAAATGTCACACAGCTAGCAAAGGCCATGAGTTAAATCATATACACATACTCAGTTAGCATGACTATAGCATTGGATCCCACTTAGCCACATTAGCTTGGATTGAGTTTGAATTTCACATAGCTAGCAAAAATCACTTCCCCATCTCAGTTTGCGTGACTGCTCACAGTTGGCTACAGTATCTTGGATGAACTGTTTAAATATAATATAGCTAGCATAAACTATGGGTGAAATCACATACACATACTACATTAGCATGACTATAGCACCTGCTCCCAGTTAGCCACATTAGCATGGATAAACTCTTCAAATATAATATAGCTAGAGTGAAATCACATACACATACTCAGTTAGCATGGCTGCTCATAGTTAGCCACGTTAGCCTGACTGAACTAGCTATGAGCATTTCAGATTTGAAATGTTTTGAGAAGTAAACAGTCATTCGGACTGGGTTTGGTGTGAAATGGTTGATTGTAGAGATGGTCATTACAGTGGTGGTGATGGGAACCGGGGGTCTCCATGTCTACAACACACATATAGACATTTTATTTACTACGTGAACCACCAGTGGACCCACATGTACCTTCTAAATTCTATATAGAATGTAGATGAGGGCAAAATTGTGGAAAATTAAGATAATTTAGTTTTCTTCGGGGACTATTTTGCCTCATAACACAGTGTCTGTATCCCTCCACCATGGATTCTAATGTACATAAATGCTTAAATGGTATTTTAAGCCAAAACTCCACCACACAACTAATGTCTCAGACATCAGGCAGCGTACTCATAACCATCTCATGTAGTAACTTTCTGAGAGGGAGCTTTTAAGAGCTGGACGTCTGGTTACCTTCACCACCACTGTGAACAGTTCTGAATCTGCAAGTTTCTCTGCAATGGAGCATTTCACACCAAACCACTCTGAAAGACTCTGTTTACGTCTTAACTATTTAATTATGCAGTGATTTTGAAAAAATGGGCGGAGTTTAACTTAAATAAAAAAAAATATATGAACTATACTCTTATATAGTCGTTTTATTGACACTTTCACGGGGTGACATGTCATAAAACAAGCCAAAATGTCCAGAAATAAGCTGAATAACTGCATGACAGTCTTCCAGCCATCCCATAATGAGGTATATTAGATGTCGTGAGCAGCTTTAGGATTACTCCACTTGTTTAGTTATTGGTTCTTGCGGTGCGGACAGACATCCCCAGCGTCCGCTCGCTGTTACGGGACTCTGTATATATTTCACATACCCAGTAAAACCCACAAGCCAACTATCCAGTTTGAGCAGAACAGTTTCAGACTGAGTTTTCGTAGCAGCGTTCCGGTCAGACGCTGAAGGGTAACGGGATACTCGCTGGCAAAGCTGCGCCGCCACATAAAATCAGGTCATTTGAGCAGGAGCTAGCTCGGGATGATCCGCGGACTAATGTATCCTCCCGCAGAGGAGACACTGGACCCTTTGTGCTTGGAGGAGTGATAATCGCTTAAACATTGCGGCGCGCAGCAGGGGGGCCAGCAGGCCGAGGGACCTGCCGGAGTTTATGACCAACTGATGATAAGAGAAAGGGGTCTGTTTGAAAGAGAAGATGAGAGAAGATACACCTCAGTCTCTCTAAATCATCTCCTCGGTGGATATTTGGGTTTCACCAAAGCGGTTGCATGGCTGTTCATGTGAAACCGGCGACTCGGATCTTCTTCAAGGCTTCTGGCATTCCTTTATGGAGGGAGGCGGGGGGGCGGTTGTTAACCCTGTGAGGGTGTTCCCGACCCCTTGCGCCTAAAATAGGACCAGACCAAGCACTTACTGTAGTTGGTACAACAAGTGTGTTACATAACACCACTCATACCAACACAGGTATAAAGCCCTATACAAGTCCTATACAAACCTACAAAGGTTGTTCACAGTGGTGGTGAATGGAACCAGACGTCCACCTGTAAAAGCTCGCTCACAGGAAGTTACTATGGTTACTATGGCATGAAATGGTTATAAATATGCTGAATGAAATGTCTGAAACATTGTTTAATGCTAGTTTTATGCTAGTTTTAAGAAGATTTTGGCCTCCAATTTAGTATATATATATATATATATATATATATATATATATATAGAGAGAGAGAGAGAGAGAGAGAGAGAGACAGATAGATAGATAGATAGAATAGGTAGTGGAGGAGTACATGCAGGGTGCTGTGAGAAACTGTGAGACACTGTTTTACCGTCATCAACACTCCATATATAAACTCACCCTGATGGGTAGAGGATGGCGGACCCCCTGTTAGCCTGCAAACAGCAAAGCTAGCAGTCCACTAGGGTTTTGCTCAGCGTTTTTTGGGTGCCTCACCAGCAGAGTGTCACCCGTTATCTGGGTGTTCCCAGGGTGGACCAACAGGGGCAAACAGTTGACCTGATCAAGCAAGCAGGCCGACATATGCATGCTATCTGGTTAGGAGGTTCACTGGTGGTTTTGATAGTAAGTAAAATGGCTATGTGTGTGTTCTAGATACGGTGACCCCTGGTTCTCATCACCATTAGTGTAAAGACAACTGAAAATTGGCCATCTATTTTTTCCCATTTATATAAACAGCAGTACGTCTTTGAAGTTCCTCACCCAGACAGCATACGGATTTGGGACGCATCTGGCAAAGATATGGCACTGCTGGCCCAATATGGCCTGGATATTTACAACATGCATTTGGCCCACCTGTCCCAAAACAGATCTGGTCTACTTCTGGCACTGATACAGAAGTTCTGTCTAGCGGCAAACTGCACGTGAGCCAAAAGTGGCCCATATATATAAAAACCCATATGACCCACCAGTCCCAAAACAGATCTGGTCCACTTCTGGCAGATATATGGCAGAGTTACCTACTTTTGACTGAGGCGTGGCCCTAATCCGGTGTGCATGTGGCCCACAACTTGCAACTGGGAGCCCAAGTGCTGTTAACCCATGAGGCAAGTGGGCTAGATGAAAATCAGGAATTTGGGCCAGATTTGGGCCAGAACAGTTTTGCTTTCTGGGTAGTTTATTAAACTTTGATTGCTTGTTAGCTACATTAGCCTTGGAACTTCAGTGCGAAACTTTGTCTTTGCTGCTGTCAGCGTTACAACTGTTTGCTGCTTCTGACCCACATTCAGTCCGCCGTATCAGGCCCTGTGTGACAGAGTCGTCCGCTAATCTCAACTGATATCATTCTGCGGTAAAATGCCTCCGGCTTTATCTCTAACCCTGTCGCTAATCCCAACAGCTTTGCTAAAGAGCTAGCCTTTCCTCTCCCATCATCCCAGCACTGTGACTCTAATCACCCTCTTCCTCTGGAATAACGAGTATCCACTGCCTCTCTTTATCTCACACCTGTAGGCTAAATTCTTCCTGTTGAGGCTGCGCTATATAATATACAGTATATGTGCTAGCATTAGCCAACAGATCTCTTCCACCTGTTGATGGTTTGCAGGGAAGTAAAGCACCAAAATTCTTTACCCAATCCTGTTAAAATGCACTAGCTGGGAGATCAGTGGACCATCACATCCTTTTCTCAGAACTCCCAGCTAATTTGCCTAGCTATGGTACATGATTCCTGAGGTTGGGCAACGTTAGAGAGTTAGGTCACTGAAGGAGGCAGGTTCAGGGTCAGGGTGTCTGTCATATAACATTCAGGTGGTCAATCAGTCTCTAGCCCTAAGGTGGCCCAAAGGTAGCCTATATGCTCTACAGAGATTAGCTCCAATGCTAACCAAATAGGATTAGCTAGTCTTGAGGGCCTCTGGATCTCAATGTTAGTGAGTTAGACTGGGGATATTGATTTCAGTTGAAATATAGCAATTTAAGAGAGCGCAATTTTTAAATCACAAGAATTTTTTTTTTTAATTATGGTCTTAATTTTTAAAAAAACGGGTTAAGTTTTAAGTGAGGAAATTTATCTTAATAACACGGAGCTTGTGAACTGCCTATAGATGAGTTAGACCAATCAGATCCAACCAAATCTCCATATTTTGTGACATCACAACAACAACAACAAGTTACCGGCAGTCTGGCACACTATATTCAGGAATCTAAATTTAGAGAAAATAATCACAATTTCATAGATGCATTATTAGTCAGAAAAATCACAATTAGACATTTTCCTATCTATAAATGTGACTCTGTATGCAATTATCATCATTTTTAAAAAAGTGGAATAGCCTACTGAAACAACACGCCGGGGTCTTTAGTGAACGGTAGCAACTTGATTTCATAATTATTTTAATTATACCTGATTAGCCAGGCTCTAAACAAATACATACAACATCTGTGAACGTGGAAAACTGATTTCACTGCTCTTCTTATCAGACTTTATCAGACCTTACAACAAGATGGAAAACACCATTAAAAAGTCTGATAATTATGATATCATATGATATCATGTATCATATGGGTCTATACTGAACTGGATTCATCAGAAATCACCCCTTACAGGCATGCTCAACAGCAGTGGCTCCCTCACATTAAACAGGCTGAAGTCATTAGTGAGCAGCTTTTGGGGTTTATTAAAGGATTCACAGTAAAACTGCCTCAACAACTGCTAAACATGGGACTAAAGTATTCTTCAGACGTCCATGCCTAACGTAGAGTGGTGTTAAGCCCAGTGGAGTAAATGACTTTACACTACAATTAGCTTGCCATAGAGGTGCTAGCGGAGATTAGCATTGCTACAATGGCCAAAATGTGAAGCAGTCCCTTTCACTCCCAACTGCTCTTGTGGACACAGATATGAAGTATGGTAAAGTGTTGCTCCACCAGATAGAGCTGAGATAAGCGCCGACTCTCCAAGAATTCCAAGATTATCCTGAGATTTCATCCAGACACCATCACAATCTGATATCAAAGAAGAGGCACGCCTGCAATGTTAGCGTGCCTCTCAGCACGCATGTCCACCTACACTCTAACGCAACGGTGGCGGGATTAGCGTGAGTATTTTTAGGGCGGTAATCTCACGCAATTTTATCTCAGGACCCAAAAAGATGAGATAACGGGCCACAGCTGGGTCACGTAAGGCCACAGCTCACCTTCAAACCTGTTGGCTGAAGCCGTTCTTCACTCTGCTGTTCCCCAACCAGCCTTCCTGTTTATTTCCAATAATCGTTTAAAGTGGGTTCCGAGCAGATTAAACTGATCCCGGATCAGCAGCACGCGAGGAACAATTCGGGCCGATTAAACCGGCAGCGCCGGGCCGCTCCTGGGAAACAGACTGCAGCTTAACAATCCAATAAAACAGTCCTTTTCTTTCATCCTTTCCTGTTTTAATCGGCATTATGAAGCGCGATATGAAAAGCGGTAATCTGCGGGGAGGGAGTAAATCCATTGTCATTTCTAAATGGGTTTTACACCCTCAGGCAGCTTGAAAGCCCGGTGTGTGGCAGGGGGTCACGTTGAATGGCTTGGGGGTGGGTGGGGGGTTTATTTTGGCTAACTGCCTGCTTCTGACTACCTTCAGCCCACCACTGTTTTGGGGGTATTCCTGTTTTCCTTGAAACAGAAATGTTTTAACGAATGCACGACATGCCACAAGCACAAAAACATATCCGAGCTAGCCGGAAAACTTCATGAGAGTTAATTATCCTGAAACCGGAGTGCACAGTTTACGCTTTTTATAGCCTGCATTTAAGCTTTTTTACCTCCTGCAGTTTTAAAGTGCCTAGAGGGCAGATTCCAGTTCCAGACTGGCAGCAGCAGCAGCCCGACAGTCAGCTCTGGTCAGGTAACTGTATGGAATTAGTGCTGTCTGGATTCAAGCGTCCCCTTTCCACAGGCCCAGGTCTCACTCTAGTCCAAGGTCCGAGGAGTATGCATTGAGGTTTCCCAAGCTAATTTCTATCCGCGGTGTCTGTAGCACACAGCCGCTCATCACAGCTAGCAATAAAACCCCTATGACTCAAAACTAAGTTACAATAGAAGCCAGTGTGCAGTTGCTGATTTACGCCACAGCACCTTTTTTTCTTCAGCTGTAAATCCGTGATGATTCATTGCACACAAATCCTGGAGGACCCTGGAAAAAAAAAAAACTGAACTACTTTTTCACTGTTCCAGTAATTCAGCACCTGCCCATTGTCGTCTGGAATGCTGCAGCAGGATTGGAACCATCGCAGGAGACACCTCAATACCAGTCAGCAATCTCCAGTCTCTTCCCCCGCTCCAGATCTAAACAGGAGGGTCAGGACTCCCTGGAGACCTGCTGGCGACAACTTTGGGGCTCGTCTTGTGACTGAGCCCGAGTCCGTGTGCACTGACTCCTGCCTAAAACCCGTAACCAATTCTCCACACTGCTCGCTTTACATCTCCTCCGGCACCGCTATGAGAACAGACATGGGGAGGGGAGGGGGAGGGGGGTCCTGGTTACGCTGTTACTGTTGATAGAATCTGTTCAGATTTTGCACTCAACATCAAAAGAATAGCTGCACCCAGAAGGAGGTGTGGGATTGCAGTGCTGTTGGGAAGGAAGATAAAGATTACCAGGATCAATAAATGATGATAAATTTAGACTGATATGATCAATATTTATTGAGCTACACATACAGAAGTAGTGTCTCTCAGTATGGCATCGGGCCGCCGTGTTTGCTAACCCAACATGCCAGACGTCTCGGCATGGAGCTGTAGAGGTTCCTAATGGTGTCCTGTGATAATCCATCCCATGCAGCTTGAATATCCTCACACAGTTCCTGCAGATGGTGCGGTAGTGCAGTAGGGGTGGAGGTGGAGTGACACCAGGCCTTCTGGACAATCCGTTCATCTTAGGGCTAACCATGGTGTCTCCACACACGGATTCATTGGTTGCTGCCATTCTGAGTCACTCCATGACAGTCTGGCACGACACCATTGCAGTCTTTGGTGACGGTGACGTGGTGTTAAGGACAGTCGTTGTAACGGTCTGTGTGCATGTAGTCCTGCGTGGTGCAGCCGTCTGCCAATGGTGCTGCACTAACAGGATGACTCATGGAGGACATCACTGCTTTCTGAATGACCACAATCGTGGCAGTTGGGCCAGTCAGGTACAGCGATAAGACCCGGCCTTGCTTACGACACATGTGCGGTCGAGCGTGAAACTTGAATCATTTGCATGTCTCACAATGTCAAACCTACAAACCATGATTCCCCCTGGGTGCAGCTCCTACATAAAGTGAAGAATCATATAGAGCAAGATGACAATTCCCACATTCACAGGGCTGCAAATCTGTGGGACTACCTGGAACAACCAGTAAAATGCCAGGGAAGGCATCCACCAAATCTGGCCCAACTGCGGAATTCTTTGACGTAAGAGTGTCTGAACATTGACGTGGCCTCCATCCAGAAACTTGTCCAGTCCATGCCAAATCCAATCACAGTTGTTATTGGTGCGTGTGGAGGCATCGCACGCTATTAGGCACGTTTCAGTCACAGGGGACCCATTTTTTGTCCAGTGAGCTTCTAGTGTTGTTTTAGTGAGGCAGCCAAGTTGGGTTCAAAGCTTTGGTTCAAAGATTGGAAGGATGGAAGAGTTAAAGTGGCAGCAGAGCGTGGCAAAGTTGCGTAACAGAGGACAAATGAAGTACTGATTGATTTGATGTTGTACGTAGTGTTAAATATGTGTTTCCTGCTTTTCCTGCCTGAAAAAAAAAGGGTCTGGACAATAAACCAACAAAACGTCTGCACAGCACGGTAATTGATTCGTCTATTCATGGAAACTTGTCCAGCTTTCCACACAGGCTTATCAGCCAACGATTAAAGATATACGGACTCCGTGTCTCGGGAGACCTCAGCGAATTTCTCAAAACACCATTTTTTTTCACTTGTCCAATTGGCAATTACGGGTGATCACTCCGAAATGATTCCAGCTCTGCAATCAGAACGAGTTTTGGATGCTCTAAATGCTGGAATCTGGATACAATCAAACAGCTACAGCGGCAATGCTTATCGTCCTGATTTTAGCCGAGATAAAATGTCAGATTGTTCCCGTTCCAGACTAAATAATATTCCGTTTCTCCCTAAATCAGACACACGACACCAGCTCCACAGCTGCCTTTGATTTAGAACCTTCACCCTCAGCATCATGGGAGGCGTCCCTGTGGGGGAACGATTTTGACGAAGCGCAACAGGAGGGGAAGGAAGTCGCGGAGCTCAAAGAACAATTAAGGTGTTCCTGATTAACTCTCCGAGTGGGGCGGCGCTTTTTCATCGGGGGGACTCTGAGGCCCTAGCGCGTGGGGTCGTGCCCCCGGACCTGAAGGTGGGGCGACAGAGCAAATCGATTTGCGAAGGCGTCTCGTCTGGTCCGACTTGGCGCACCTCGTGTTACACAGTGGAAAATATCAACTTAACGTCTCTCAGGAGGGAGCAGTTTCATGAGACACCGTTCGGAATCGCTGTTCAGAAGTTTGGCACCACATTCAAATACCTGTGACCACTTTCAAGTTTTGGAATTTATTTGTTTACTACTTTGGAGTCCTTGTGCAAAAGTTTGGAATTATGTTCAGAAATCATGTGATCAGGCTGGAATCATGTTCAAAGGAATTCCACTCAAATGGCTGGAATCACTTTTAGAAGTTTGAAATTATGTCCATTACTGTTCAAAGATTTGGGACCACCATTTAAACATCTGAAATCCCACTCACAAGTTTGGAATCACAGTGAAAAGCTTGGAATTATGTTCAAATGTCAGGAATCATGTTCAATGGAATTGCACTCAAACACCTGGAATCACTTTCAAAAGTTTAAAGTTACATTCAAAGGTTCGGAAACAATCGCCATTCAAAAGTTTGGAATCAACATTCAAAAAATCCAAATCACTGTTCAAAAGTTTGGGACCATAATTTAAACATAAAATTCCGCTCACATGTTTGGAATCACCCTGAAAGTTTGGAATTACGGTCAGAAGTCTGGAATTATGTTCAAAACTATTATACGAACCGCCTGGAATCACTTTCAAAAGTTCAAAATTATGTTCAAAGGTTTAGAATCAATCGGCATTCAAATTTTGGAATCACTGTATAAAGTTTGGAATGATCAAAAATGTCTAATCACTGTTCAAAAGTTTGGGACCAGGTCAGTCACATGTTCGGAATGACACTAAAAAGTTTGGAATTACTGTTCAATTACTGCTAAAAATCCACAGTAATTGGGAATGTTCTACATGATCAACAATAAAGTTATCAAAAAAATCAACATAATAAAAAACGCATCCAAAAAAAAAAAGCACCCCCTAAAACCTGCTTTAGCGAATAACTGCATTTTAGGGGGAAACTAAAGCAGCTGTGATTAAATTGTAGGCAGCTGACAATAGCCTAGAAATTACATAAGTGGCTTCTGATTACAGCTCATCAAAATGTCAATACGCTTCTTTGATTAATGATTCATTAATTAGCAGTGATGCGCTTTGAAGCAAGCTAGCATGAGAAGAAAAGGCGATGTGAGGCGTGCAGGTGGTGTCTGGGTGATGAGCTGTGCAGTCGTTCTCCAGAAGCAATTAAAGCAGCTAATTCGGAGCCTGGCTGAACCGAAACGCGCTGGAGCTGCAGAAAATTGTTGAATAGTGCTGCATCCAGCTCCAGCAGGCCCAGGAACAAACAGGCTAACTCATCAGCTTTTCGTTCCTACACTGGAAAGTATTGACAACAGACCCAAACGGACAACAGAAAAACACTGCGTCTGTTTTAACCCACACAGGTGCCCAGAGTTCCGCCCAGCGGTGGTATGACTATGATACCACTGAACTACAGCTCAATGAAGGGACATAACGTAACTGTCCAGCTTTAAAACAACCAGCTTTTTGTGCTCATCTGGGGAATAAAGTGTAATTGTTAGTATCTGGTGTTTGTGTGACCTTTTCAGTGGTTAGCATTAGCCTGTTAGCCAGATCTGGGCAAACAAACACCTGTAAACAGCTTAGCAAGCTAACTCAGCTAGCAATGTTAGCAGCTTTTGTGTTGATTATTAGCGAAAGGCTTAACATAACCATCCCCCAGGCGTATCAGATACATGATTAGACACCTAGAACGACCACTACACTACTTCACTAATGCTTGTTTGTTCTTGTTCCCGGGTACTAAGTGTGTTTTCTTAATTCCTTAGGCCTAATATGTACAGAACATGGCTAGTGGTCCCCATAAACCCTGTTTTCGTGGTCAGGACAGTGATGTTCTGAGATGTACTAAATCTATTACCTAGAACATTCAGTGCTGAGTAGATGTTAAGTAGCTTCTGGAACTGTGAGAACTCACAAGAAGTTTATAAAACTGTCTGGAACGTTCTAGAACTTTGGAAGGTTCTTTAGAACCTTCTAGAACTGTCTGGGTCTGTCCAGTATAAATACAGGTGTGTTAAAACAGCCATTGCACCACTTCACTAATGCTTGTTTGTTCTTGTTCCCGGGTACTGAGTGTGTTTTCTTAATTCCTTAGGCCTAAAATTTACAGAACACGGCTAGTGGTCCCCATAAACTCTGTTTTTGTGGTCAGGACAGTGATGTTCTGAGATGTCATCTATTTCCTAGTACATTCAGTGCTGAGTAGACGTTAAGCAGCTTCTGGAACTATTTTCTAGAACTTTGGAGAACTGTTTAGAACTTTCTAGAACTGTCTGAGACTGTCCAGTGCTCTACATAGCAGAGTACAGGCATGTTAAACAGCCGTTTCAGCTAACACTTCAGAGTGGATAGTGGATACAGAGCTACAGGTAGTTTAGAGGCATCAAGAGGCTACAGCATCCGGCAGACGCGTTCTGCTCCGTCTGTGGACCAATTTATCAAGACCATGCCTGTCAGGGGTCAAGACAAACCGTGGGCACCTCATTTCACGTGCGAGCACTGCAGGAGAACTCTTGAAGGTGAGGTGGACAATTGCTGCTCGCTTAGATGGCAGAATTTTATTCTGTAGAGTTTTTTTAAGGTTCATTGAAAAACTGTTATTACAGTTTAAAAGCTGGTATTAGGAAATTTGTCACAACTTTCTGATGTTTTAGTCAAATATATTACAATATACATGTTTTATACACTGTGTTAATCTCTCACACATGACCAAGTACATAAAATACATAACTTTCAATTTCATCGCTCCCAGATACCAAAACAGCTGTCTTTGTTTACGTTTTACACATAAGCAATTGGAATAAAACACATAGAAGCCGGGAACAAAAAAAAAAAAAAAAAACCTGTTACATGGTGTTATTAATGGACCTAGCATCAGTTTATGCCTCAACAATCACCTACAGTCAGCTACATGGACATGGCTAATGCTAGCTCCCAGTTTTCCTCTAATATGCTAATATCAAACAGATCTTAATTTCATGTTTCTGCTTGAGAAAGCACAATCTTAGGAAAACATTGATCTGGGAGAAAGGTGGCCTGCCTAGCATAGGCTAATCCAGCTCTGGGAAAATTAGCGATTTGGGAACGGAGCAGCAAACACAGTCAGTGGTGTGTTAAATCCGACTTGATTAAAGAAAGAAAAAGCTCTAATAATGGACCACGCCGGCCCGAGTAATTAAGGCAACAGGCTCTCTCCAGGTTGATTTGGGACGGGGCTAGAGAAAAACGGGGGAATAGCCGCTCGCTCGAGCTAATCACAGGCCTGATCTGCTCCAGCGCCGCGATCTGCTTGGCTGCTCTAGACAATTTAAGCCTGAGAAATACCTTTAACTCCCCAGGCACGGTCCTGCCTAATCAAGGAGGGAAGTCTCATGGCGAGGGGCTGCATGGATCTCTGTATAGTGTTGAGCTAGCATAATAGCAATAATCACCACAAAGGCAAACGGGATGTCACTGATACGCGCTCGCCATTGATTATTCCGGAAAGCGTGATCCTAAACAGGAGAAAACAAGTGAAACCCAAGCTGTGTTAAGTCTTCTCAGAGTGGGTGTCGACCAAGGGTTTGGGTTTGTTGGTGGTTTTTCTTCTTCAGCCTTTGTTTGTGTTTTTAATTACGCTGACACAGTGCGCAAGTAGAAGCAGCTGTTTGGTAGAGCGCAGCCAGGATGCTGGAAGGAGCAAAACCATTTAGAAACTGCCTGATTGGTATCTGCGGTCAAACTGGAGATTCTGCCTGTGCTGTAACTTCTTCCACTGAACACTTCAGCGTTCAGCGCGAAGCAAGGATCCGCCGATTAGCCTCTCATCAGCTTTGTCACGACAGCAGCAAAGTGGTTGATGCGGGGAACGCTCAGTAAATACGTCCTAGGTGGAAGTAAGGTCCAGGGAAGCAGAGTGAGCTAACTAGCAACTGAGCTAACTAGCAGCAAGGCTTGGGTTTCACTTGTTTTCTCCTGTTTAGGATCACGCTTTCTGGAATAATAGATGGCGAGCGCGTATCAGTGACATCCCGTTTGCCTTTGTGGGAAGCCTTGTGGGAAAAGCCTTTGTGGGAAGACTGCTGGTAGACCCGTATGACCATACGCTGCTTCCATGCACCTGCAGATTCAGCTACTTCCTTCACACTATGGTCTTTGGCACGTCCAAATGCAGTCACTCCTTTTAGCCAATCATTAACATCTGCTTTGGAGCCATTTTCCACACATGGAACGAGACATTCCCTGCACTGTACCACCTCTTCCCCATCTATGGATCCCGTCACTCACAACCCGCAGGTATTTATAGCCCCGTCATCCTTGTGCAGCGCCATCTGGAGGAGCCTGAAGGTACTACCACCTCAAACACACACGCTGACTCAGTTTTTGTCCCCTATATATATATATATATATCTTGGTATCAAAACATGGCACTAGTGTTGTAGGCTCATAAAATAAGGAGGAGAAATCGTAGCTCACAATATCAGTGATTACAAGCCACACAAAGCTGAAGCTGTGCCTTGAGGAAGACCAGTGTGGTATTTAGATAAGCACCCAGATAAGTAAGTGTCCACTAGATGTATATACATGTCCTCTAACCCAAACCGAATCGTCATATGGCTCAATGATGTGGAGCTTCTTAGATGCCCAGACCACACATATAGTTCAAAACCCTCAAGCAGACGAAAGCCAGAAGCGGGTCGGGGGGGCGGCATAAGTGACCAAAGTGTGCACTTTCTTACCTTTAAAGGAGAGGAAGACGCGGGGGGCTGAGAGCAGGTCGTTGGCCGAACTCGGAGCCAGCATGCAGAGCAGGAGAAGGGTCCGGACCGCCCAGAGACCGTCCGACAGCATGGTGCACCAACTTCAGCTCCACCAATGTCCAGAAAGCGAACTCCTGGGAATGCTGCAGAAACGAGGAAACGTGTCCAGAGTGAGCTGATACTATAGTTTGATCACTGGTCTTTATGGAATTCAATGCATCATGAAATCTCAAATCTCACCAACCAAATTTCACCAATTTCAATTCGGAATTTTTGGGATGGTTCACAATGAATTTGGGAAAAGGCACCTAATACATGAATGCTATAGAATGTTATAGAATGCAGACAACAAAATAATCCAAATATAGAATTAGGCCTGAAAACAGGGCGGAATGATGCACCAATTTTCATATCGAAACTGGAATTTAAAAAATTTTAAATTGCAAGAGCTGCAAATTTTAGATCCTACGTTAATGCCAAACTAGGAGTAGGGAAATTTGACTTAGACACAGCATGTGAACAAGCATTCCGGCACACTACATACACTTAGTGTTTAAGCCTCATATCCGAGAAAACGGCTTCATCTCAAGAAACGAAATTGCGGTCGCGATACCGGTCAGGAAAATCATAATTAGACCTTTTTCCACAAAATCGCTAAAATCTAAAAATCAAATTTCAGCCAAAAGCTGAATGCATACCTTGATTACTACTGTAATACGCTAATCGATCCCAACAGTCCAGAATTACTGCATCACATGCACTAATGCATTTCTCCACTCCTCATGTATACAGTATCCCTCTATGTCTCAACACGAACATCAATAACATGAGAGCCAATTGTTGCAAAAGTAGTTGCTTGCATCAGCCACAGTTATAAGCCTGTGGTGCAACAGTTCAGACCAAAACAAAGTGGAGCTGTCATAACGCCCGGCTGAAGCCGTCCAACTGCACGCACAGCTGTCGAGTGGAGGAGCCTCATCTGACCCTCTCACCTCTAAACCTTCCTTATCCTTTAAATCTGCACTCCTGCGCTTGGCTGCTGTCGGGCCCTTCGCGAAAACGAAGCCCCTTCCGAATATAAGTGGCTCGCTGTTCTAAGACAATGCTCATATCACATTCGAACATTACGAATACTTTTGTGACGGCGGCAAAAGAAAGCTGATACCGCACTTTCTTTCTCAATGTATCTGCTTTGTAGCCAAAACAGTCGTCTGTGGATATCCCGTGGCTTCATGATGTTTGCCCCATAGCAGAGTGGAATCCCTGCTTTTCATTTCCGTCTCACGCCAAAAAAAAAAAAAAAAAGTTTTTTTCCGGAGCCATAAGCTTTTCTTCTAACTTCAAAAGGCTTTCAGCTGGCTTACCTTTAGGCCTCTGTTAAGACGAGAAAGCCAGTGTGAACCTCTCTTGTGCACTACCTGAGATGTTTTGTACACATGGTGAAATATTCCCATGAAATGTGCATATAGATTTCTGATTACATCACACATCTCAAAAATCTGTTTCAACCATATGACTACAGATGTGTTTGGACAGAAGTGACTATAAGGAACAGCAGAACCTGCACTTAAAAGCAGTTGCCAAGACAGGTTCCTTGGAGAGACGCCACAGATTTAAGAGCGTGAATTCTTGAGAACATCACTCCATTGTCCTGAGGGTACCACCACGCTGACCTGTGGCTACTAACCCACTAACCTGAGGGAACTACCCCAATGACTAGAGGGAACCACCCTACTGACATGAGAGTACCACCGCTCTGGCTCGAGGGTGCCACCCTGCTGACCTGAGGGTACCACCCTGCTGACCTGAGGGTAAAACCCCAATGACTAGAGGGAACCACCATACTGACCGGAGGGTACCACTCCACTCTCCTGAGGGTACCACCCCATTGACTATAGTGACCTGAGGGCACCACCCCGCTGACCTGAGGGTACCACGCTAGTTACTTGAGGGTACCACTTGAGTGACTTTAGGGTACCATTCCAGTGACCTGAGGGAGGGGATTTACCAGAGGGAACCACCCCAATGACTCGGGGGTCCCTAAGGGTAACTTGAGGATGTCACTTAAGTAAACCCAATGACCAGAGGCACCAACCCCACTGCCTTGAGAGTATTGCCCTATTGACCTGAGGGTACCTTGGAGCGACCACCCCTCTGACATGAGGATACCCTGGCAGGACCTCCCTACTCACACAAGCAAACCACCTCACCAACCTGAGGGTACCACTCCACTGACCAGACAGGAACCACACCACTGTCCTGAAGCTACCACACCACAGACTAGAAGACACCACGCCACTGTCCTGAAGGTACCACACCACAGACTAGAAGACACCACACCACTGTCCTGAAGGTACGACTCCACTGATTGAGAGTATTTGAGAACAGTACAACATAAATATTGCCATTAAAAAGAACTTTTAGAATTATTAACCGATTTTTGAATGGAAATCATGCTCGGTTCCTCATACCAGTGTGCTGACACCACATCACATTACACAGACAGTGGCTTTTGTGGGTAAGGAAACTTAAATAATCACAATGAAGTCTCGAGCAGAAGCAAATGTTGTTGCCAAAAAACAACTGGTGTATCAGATCCAAAGGTTACATCCAGCATCTACCAGCAAAGGAACTGAAGATTGGTTAGGCTTGTTCTTCTCTTCCTGGTCTTAAAGTCTAAAGTCTTAAAGTTTCAGGTTTATGTGTCATTTGCACAACACGTCAGGACATTTATGCATTGAAATGCTTGTGGTGAGGCTCAGGTTGATACTCTACAGCAGGGCTTGTGTTTAAAGTGACTCAGTGATATTGTCCATAGCAGTGATATATTAATAATAATAATAATAATAATAATAATAATAATAATAATAATAATAATAATAATATAAAGTATCAGAGTGCAGTGGTATTGGTGGTATTGGTGAAAGGCTCACAGCTTGTTCAGGAACCTGATGGCCTGTGGGTAGAAACTGTTCCGGCTTAGCCGGTTTGTTCTGGCTTGGATGCTGCGGTACCTCCTGCCTGATGGCAGTAAGGTGAACAGGCCGTGTACTGGGTGGCTACAAAAACAAGACATGAAGAGTGATGCACTGAAATGATGAAATATCTGAAAGGTACAAATCCGTCCGAGTTGTGCCGAAGCGAATGGAACCAAGTAAATGGAACTCGTTCAGTGGAAACCGGCCTTTGTCCAGGATAGTTTTAGAACTGGAGCAGCGTGATGGACTAATAAACAACATATTGTGGGGTTTATTTCCTCGTTTAGTCGATTATGCTCTTAAACACCCAGCTGTGTTGATCTACATGGCTTTTGGCAGATTGAGATTGGACTCTAGTTTTGGTTCCGTTTGGAACGCTGCAATAAACAACCACAAAAAGGTTCTATGGCACATATTTAATTGTTTTTAAACAGTTCTGTACAGGACTATAGAGCACAGGTTCTAAACAGGTTCTATAACCAATAGCTGAACCCAGAAGGAATCAGGCAGGGGGAAAGAAACCTGGTGGGTAGGTTTGACATCGTGAGACATGCGAATGACTCGGTTTCATGGTCGGCCTTGCATGTGACGTAAGATGGGGTAGGCCTTGTCACTGTACCTAAATGCAGTGTGATGCCCACACAGCAGTGATGCCCTCCATGAGTCATCCTGTTAGTGCAGCACCATTGGCAGACGGCTGCACCACGCAGGACTACATGCACACAGACCGTTACCACGACTGTCCTTAACACCATGTCACCGTCACCGAAGACTGCAATGGTGTCGTGCCAGACTGTCATGGAGTGACTCAGAATGGCAGCGGGTCATCTTCAGTGACGAGTCCCGCTTTTGTCTTGGTGGAGACGACCAACGAACCCGTGTGTGGAGGCTCCGTGGTCAGCACCAAGATGAACGGTTTGTTGTCACGCGTCACACATCCAGAAGGCCTGGTGTCACTCCACCTCCACCCCTACCGCACCATCTGCAGGAACTGTGTGGGGATATTCAAGCTGCATGGGATGGATTATCACAGGACACCATTAGGAACCTCTACAGCTCCATGCCGAGACGTCTGGCATGTTGGGTTAGCAAACACGGCGGCCCGACACCATACTGAGAGACAGACTTCTGTATGTGTAGCTTAATAAATATTGATCATATCAGTCTAAATTGATCATCATTTATTGATCCTGGTAACCTTTATCTTCCTTCCCAACAGCACTGCAATCCCACACCTCCTTCTGGGTGCAGCTGTTCTTTGATGATGAGTGTGGATACTGTATATATACACACACAAGTTGCGCCCAAACTTTGACACATGGCTGTGTAGAGAAGTGTCCCTAGAAGCGACATATGCTCCGGGAGCATCTTCAGCTGGACCAAGAAAGCTCCAGGAGGAGAGTGAGTGGTGCAGAAGCAGAAGCGCTGCCTGGCAGGCTGTGGAGGCTTCAGCAGAGTGGAAACAGCTGTTCAAACCTCAGCTATTTGCAGGCAATTTGTTAAGTGTCCCACTGTTTATCCACATATACTGCCTTTCTGCTTCACACGAGCGAGAGAAAATTAAACAACAATTATACACCACTAAACTACACACACAGAGAGAGAGAGAGAGAGAGAGAGAGAGAGAGAGAGAGAGGGGAGTGAGGGTGAGAGATACAGAGAGAGAGGGAGAGAAAGGGAGAGAGCTACAGAGCGACACAGAGATACAGAGAGAGAGAGAGAGAGAGAGAGAGAGAGAGAGAGAGAGAAAGAGGGGGAGAGAGAGAGACACAGAGGGGAAGAGAGAAAGAGTGACAGAGAGGGGGGAGAGATACAGAGAGAGAGAGAGACAGAGAGA
>CM067494.1:16695101-16706327 GCA_034552555.1 Semaprochilodus insignis | reverse complement strand
GAGAGAGAGAGAGACAGAGAGAGGGGAAGAGAGAGACAAACAAAGAGAGAGGGAGAGGGATACAGAGAGAGAGAGACAGAGGGGGAGAGGGGTGACAAAGACAGGAAGAGAAAGAGATAGCAAGAAAAAGACAGAGAGAGCGACATACAGAGAGACAGAGTGAGAGAAAGACAGAGATAGGAAGAGAAAGAGAGAGCAAGAGAAAAAGTAAGAGAGAGACAGAGCGAAAGAGAGGAAGAAAGAGAGACAGAGAGAGGGAGGGAAAGAGACAGAGAGGGAGGGAAAGAGACAGAGAGGGAGGGAAAGAGACACAGAGAGAGGGAGGGAAAGAGACAGAGAGAGGAGGGAAAGAGAGAGAGAGAGGGAAGGAAAGAGAGACAGAGAGGGAGGGAAAGAGACAGAGAGAGGGAGGGAAAGAGAGCCAGAGAGAGGGAGGGAAAGAGAGACAGAGAGGACGGAAAGAGAGACAGAGACAGATAGACAGACAGAGAGGGGAGTCTGAGAGATGAAAGAAAGGGAGGGAAAGAGAGACAGAGAGAAAGAGAGAGAGAGAATATCAGACCGGAATAAGAGAGAGAATCAGGTAGGATGTATGAAGGAAGTCACTCCGCTCCTTTCAGTCTTCCCTCAAACACTAACCTGCAGTTTATTATTCACCATGAAAGAATAACCTGTCCTCCTCACTCGCTCTCACCTTCCCTCTCTCCGCCCGCTCTGTGTGCCGCTTCGCACAGGCCGACACGTTTCCATGTCGACATACAGAAACAGATACAGCTCCAATTCTGGTACAGCCTAATCCCACTGACGGGCTAAGACTAGGAGAACCGTTACGAGTTCGACGTTCTCTGGATACACAATAACGGGGCTAATGACATCGCAGGTGAAGCTCAGCCCATCTGCACCTCCGATTCCGTTAATACACACCTATCAGTCAGGAAGTTCTTCCAGAGCTCTGTATGACTGAACAGCTGAGACCAGAGTCAGTCAGAGCGGTTTGGTCTAGCAGAACTGGAGAGCTCTTCACAGTGGTGGTGAATGGAACCAGACGTCCACCTCCACAAGCTCTCTTACAGAAAGTCACTACAGGAAATGGTTATGAACGTGATGCCTGAGACACTGTTATATGACAGTTTTGGCCTAATGCATAATGAATTGTGGAGGGATACATGCAGGGCGTTGTGAGGCAAATTAGTCCCCACGACTGTTTCAAATTTTATACCATCATCAACATTCCATATATACACACTCAGAAGACTTGTGTAGGGTCACTGGTGGTTTGAAGAGCAAATAATATGTCCATGTTTGTGTTGTAGACATAGTGACCCCATAGTGACACGTATTATTATTATTATTACCCTTATTATTATGATCCAGTTCAGATGTTCTTTACAGGGATGGTGATGGGAACCATACACATATATATGGCATATCCATATATAAACAAACACACACATATATACATATACATATATGTACATATATCTCATCACTGTCCAATGAAAAACAAAAAGGTCTCCAAAATGCAAAATGGCAACTTTACAGGAGAGGCCAAAAACCTCATTCAATTCTAATGTAAGTCAATGGAACCAGACTTCTTTCCAAGCAGTTTTGCGCCATTTCTGTTGGTCCATTCAGCATGAAATTTTCCCATAATGTACACAGTGGCTCGTGTGATCAAAGGATGCATAAAAGTAAAAATCTTCAAAATGGAGATGCATGTTTTTCATTGGACAGCGACTAATATATATATATAATCTTATCTTATATGGTTTTAAAGTGACATGGCAAAAATATAATACTGCAACACATCAATTTCATGCTAATTTTCATCACACACGATATGTCAAAACATGTACAGTTTAAATACACTGCTGCAGTAAATCCAGTTCTGTGGGACCAGTTTGGCTCGGGTTATAATGAGAGATGCAGTCGGTCAGTGTTTTACACGTACTGACCATATACAGCATATGTTCAGAACTGCATATTGTATTATACTGTGACATAATTGATCAGGATAATGGTATATAGGGTATTGTTATATTGTCCAGCCCTAGACAACGTACGTACGGACAATTCAGGCCAATTCAGTGCCAATATATACAGTAGTATAAGTCATGGCTGCATGGTATATCATTTGCTGGCGGGTATCTCAATACTGATATCACAAAAGGCCACAAGCCTCTAGCAAACTGCTAACTCCTACACACAGATGCACGTTTCCACGAATCAGTGCATCCAAATGTTCCACCAAACGTGAACCAACATTAAGCATGTGTTGACCTGTAATCGCACTAATGCACCGTGCAGTCACAACAGGTAGCAATGCATAATCACCATAGGAAGCCATTTCGTCCGAACCCTGCAACCTGCACACTTGGTTACCCACACCCAGATTAAGCCTAAATCCAGACTAAACAGGACTTTGAACTAGGAAAACACCACTGGCACCGCAGTTTAGACCAAGACTGAACTGAATTAATGTCCCAGGAACCCAAAGAGAGCTTCTAGATAACACCCCCCCACCAACCAGTCTCTGTACCAGGGCTGTTAGAGACCCATCCCGAAGCTGACTTCTGCAGGTCCACAGCGAGAGCTTGCACAGATCCCCCCCTGAATGCCTAAAGCTCAGTGCCAAAAGCTCCTGCTGTGCTTGGTTGCAGACCGAGCACCCATCTCCTGCTTTTAGACTCCACTAAAACACGCTTTCCAGGGTCAGGCTCTCTACTCCCACTGGTCACTTTAGAGTTTGCCAAGCTCGGAGAATGGGAGATCTATGCCAAAAGCACCAAGAAGGAATGCACTAAAGCAGCTGGAGATGGATATAAGACATGCAACACCCTAAAGATCATCTGATCAGAGCCCAAACTGCACGTCCAGCTTCTCGCTGAACCAGCTGCTACAGTTTACATGCATGCAGAAGAAGCAGAAGAAGTTCAGCTTAGCTCTTGATCCAAAGCCTTCACAGCAGCTCAGTGTAGGAGCAGCAGTCAAGCTAAGTTTCTGAACTGACAGCACAGCAGATTAAAGTTCTCCTGTACTTTCAGAAGCTGGGTCACTGAGGGATCTATGCAGGCTTTAGGTAGATCCATAAGATCTGGATGGGCACGTTTTAGCCTCCCAGTTGGTGACTGAGCAGGAGGAACAAAAACCCTTATAGACCCACACGCAACCTTCTCCCATTCCGGGCGCTGGAGTGTCTTACCTGAGAGCTCCTCTGCTGGAAGCCCGGTGAGTCCAAAGGCGAGAAGAAGTTAAGCCAAATCCGGTCAGGTGTCTCTCTCTTTCTCTCCCTCTCTCCTCGCTCTCCCTTCTTCTTCTCTTTCGCTCTGTTTCTCCTCCTTCTACGTGTGGCAGGAGCACCTGAGCTTCTTCTGCTGGTGCGCTGCTGCCTGCTTCTGGACTGCCGTCCAGCTCATGTGGCGGCGCGTGTCCAAAAATCCAGTCCCGGTGAAACGTGGCGCTCGAGACGCGCGAAAGTTGGCGCGTGAGTGAGAGCTAAAGTTGGGAGTTGAAGAGAGTTGTGCGGCAATCGGACGCTCCCCGTTCGCTGAGCGCGCGCGCGCTGCTCCGTGAGAAAGTGAAGCGAAGCTGCTCAGGGCACGAGCTCCTGACTGCGGGGGGAAAAAACGCCTGGCAGGTGGACGCCGTCGACTCATTTGCATGCGGCACGCCCACCAGGCGGAGCCTGCCATATATGGCCTGCTCTTTTGCATGGGACACGCGTGGGAGGAGGAACGGGTGTTTGGCCACGCCCATTACGTCTAAGACTGCTTTTGCATGTGGAACGCCCGGCGCGGGGCTTATTTAAATAGGCCACGCCCACTTTCTCTCTCGCTCTCTTGCTCTCTCTCGCTCTCTCACTTTCTCCCTCACTCTCTCATACGGGCTCCTGCAGAAAACTTTACTTCTTCAGTTTGGAATCAATTGATCTAAAAGAACAGGTATCTATTCTGATCTATGGTTCTATTATGAAGCAATAAAGAAGTTGGTGTTTATAACAGCATAAATGTATTTAAAAGTATTTATTTATTCTATAATTTGGTCACTTTGCTGACTTTGTTTGAAGGCTACCTATATAAGTACGGCATTCTGGGATGTGACAGCAACAGGAACCTAATGAGGTGAATTTTGTTATTGCAGGTAAACAGTAAAGACGTACTAAGTAAGCCCTTTGAATAATGCTCCCTTGACCAATAAATGTTTCCCCATATTTCTCTCCTCTTCATGTAAACTGGGCAGAGCTTCTTTTGTTTAACACTTATGTAAGCATTCCCCTGACCAATCACAAGGCTGGCATCACGGGCCCCACCCATACAGAACAGTTTTAGAGTCAAAGAAACTTTAAGATAAGTTTGGTTATGCTGCGAGTTAAGATAACCAGCATAACCAAAAGCTAGCAAGCTAGACCTCCTGTCTATAGCTGCCCGTCACCCCTTCATCCCTTCATACATTAATCCATACCCCAACATTGTTCCTTCATCTGAAGATCAGCATGAAACAGTAAGAACTTTTTCTGCAGTTCAGGAACTTCTTTGTGTTTTAATGTAAAAATATGATGATGATGATTTTATATGTGTCAAACTCAACTGTTCAAAGCTGTGTTTGCTGGTCATGTACTGGCTAGCATTTTTGGGTTCCGCCCAAAATGAGCTAAAATTGTTAGTCACAACCGAAACAGTCACTACGGAAACAGTCACTACGGAAACAGTCACTACGGAAACAGTTACAACCAAAACAGTCACTACCGAAACACTCACTACCGAAACACTCACTACTGAAAGTCACAACCAAAACAGTCGCTACTGAAACAGTCACAACCGAAACAGTCACAACCGAAACAGTGACAACCGAAACAGTCATTACCAAAACAGTCACTACCGAAACAGTTACAACCGAAACACTCACTACCGAAACACTCACTACCGAAACACTCACTACTGAAAGTCACAACCGAAACAGTGACAACCGAAACAGTCACTACCAAAACAGTCACTACCGAAACAGTCACTACTGAAACAGTCACTACTAACCCAGTCACTACTGAAACAGTCACCACTAAAACAGTGACTACTGACACAGTCACTACCGAATCAGTCACTACTGACACAGTCACTACCGAATCAGTCACTACTGACACAGTCACAACCGAAAGAGTCACTACTGACACAGTCACTACTGAAACAGTCACCACTAAAACAGTGACTACTGACACAGTCACTACCGAATCAGTCGCTACTGACACAGTCACAACCAAAACAGTCACTACTGACACAGTCACTACTGAAACAGTCACTACTAAAACAGTGACTACTGACAGTCACAACCGAATCAGTCACTACTGACACAGTCACAACCGAAACAGGCACTACTGACACAGTCAGTACTGAAACAGTCACTACTGACACAGTCACAACCAAAACAGTCACTACTGACACAGTCACTACTGACACAGTCACAACTGAAACAGTCACTACTAACCCAGTCACTACTGAAACAGTCACCACTGAAACAGTCACTACTGAAACAGTCACTACTGACACAGTCACTACCGAAACAGTCACTACTGAAACAGTCACAACCAAAACAGTCACTACTGACACAGTCACAACCAAAACAGTCACTACTGACACAGTCAGTACTGAAACAGTCACTACTGACACAGTCACTACTGAAACAGTCACTACTGACACAGTCACTACCGATTCAATCACTACTGACACAGTCACTACTGACACAGTCACTACTGAAACAGCCACTACTGACACAGTCACTACCGAAACAGTCACTACTGACACAGTCACTACTGACACAGTCACAACCGAAACAGTCACTACCAAAACAGTCACTACCGAATCAGTCACTACTGACACAGTCACTACTGAAACAGTCACTACTGACACAGTCACTACTAAATCAGTCACTACTAAATCAGTCACTACTGACACAGTCACTACCGAATCAGTCACTACCGATACAGTCACAACCAAAACAGTCACTACTGAGACAGTCACTACTGACACAGTCACTACCGAAACAGTCACTACCGAAACAGTCACTACCGAAACAGTCACAACCGAAACAGTCACTACTGAAGCAGTCACTACCGAATCAGTCACAACCAAAACAGTCACTACTGACACAGTCACAATCGAAACAGTCACAATCGAAACAGTCACAACCAAAACAGTCACTACTGAAACAGTCAATAACAAAACAGGCACTACCGAATCAGTCAGAACCGAAATGGTCAATACTGAAACAGCCACTACCGAAACAACCAACTACCGAAACAACCACTACCGAAACAGTCACTACTGAAACAGTCACTACCGAAACAGTCACTACTGACAGTCACCACTGAAACAGTCACTACTGACACAGTCACAACTGGTTTTGGTGTGGTGTTATGACACAACACATGAAGCCAAAGGTTAAAGCTGTAGAAGGTAAAGCACTCGTTGTTAATGGTGTGATTCACGTTTAAAGAGACAAACTCTGAAGACACAGAACAGAATAAGACCAGGTATGTAACACATCCTGCACGTCCACTCATCCACCCACACCAAATCCTTACTGTGTGACAGCAGCAGCGAATGGACTGTCCAGTGTTCCGGTCACTGTCAGACGTGTCTCTGTGGGAAAGTCTCCTGCAGATGGTTAAAGCAGAATCATCCTGCAGTGTGTCTGCAGCGGGAATCTCGTAAATACATCAACACGTGCAGTGACAAGACAGAGACAGAGCATTCCAATACTGACATAAATCTAATCTGGTTATGTATTGATTTACATACAGGAAAGGCTTTCTGTTTATAATATACTGAGCCATATGTTTGCAGTTAGACATTAATCCGTACTGTTATATCCCTATACATGTGCTCCATCACCGGAGAACTCTCAGAACCTTCTGGGCCTTTATAGGAGGCCTTTCACATTAGATTAGCTACTGGCATAATTAGGATCATGTTCTGATTTGCAATAGGTGGGAACAATTTTATGAAAAAAAAAACACCAATTTTTCGGAATGCTGTAGCAGTGTATTCCGTGTAAGGGAAATTCAGAGGCTACAGGATGCTACTTCTCCATTAGCTTACCCATTGCCATTCCGTTTCAGACTGAGAGGAGCACGGCTGATTCCTGAGTTCTTCTGGCTCTGAATTGGTTTCTGGCTCTGGTGGCTGTATGTCCTCTAAAGCTGCTGGAACCATATAGAACCATTTGAACCATTTGAAGCTTGTTACAATAGAAGATTTCTTGGTGCTATAAAGAACCATTTTCTGAACTCCTTCAGTTGGAAGAACCATATCATCATGCTAATGCAAACGGTTCTTTAAGTTCTGTATGGAATCATTGTCTTTACTATGGAACCCTTGACGGCGTCTAAACGTTGGCTTGACGTCAACCTACAACGTTGTGGGGTTTTGACGTCCAATGTCTTCCTGATGTCAAACTGACGTCTGGTGCCCGTTGGGAATAGGTAGGAACAATTTTTTGAGGAAGACCACCACTAAGTTGGGAGCACACAGTTGTCTAGAACATTTCGGAATGCTGTATCATTATACTCAGCGTACAGGGAATTCAGAGATTGCTGGCATAGTACATTCTGTACCAAACTGAGAGGAACAAGGTTGGTTCTTGGGTTCCTCTGTCTCTGAATTGGTCTCTGGCTCTGATGGTGCAAACATGAGTGAATGTAGCAGCTAGAACCATAGAGAACCATGAGTTGTACGTGTATATATATATATAACCAGTTCATGTTTCTTCTGGGAATTATGGAGGATGTGTTCCACATGGTTCCATGTAGCACCAACAAAATAAACAAAAATTGTCACGCATGTAACAACCATTTTCTAAACTCCATCAATCTGGAGAACCCTCTCATCATGTAAGCGTACAAATGTTTCTTTGAGCTGTATTTGGAATCGTTGTCTAAAGTTCCAAAGAACTTTTAAAGGCCTCTAAATGTTGGCTTGGAGTCAACCTACAACGTCAGACAGATGTTGGAGGTCCAACTTCTGTCCAGTGTTGGAGTCCAATGTCTTGCTGACGTCAAAAGGACTACTACTTCTCCATTAGCTTCCCATTAACCATTCTGTTCCAGACTGAGAGGAACAGGGTTGATTCTTGGGTTCCTCTGGCTCTGAATTGGTTTCTGGCTCTGGGGTGCGAACATGTGTGGCTGTATGTCCAGTAAAACTGATGGCACCATACAGAACCACTTTTTTAAGAGTGTTAGGGTTAGGGTTCTCCGAGTACAGAAGATTGTAGGTCTTGTTTCGTGAGTTTGGGTGGCCCACCAGTTCACAGCTGAGCTGTTGTTGCTCCAAGACATTTCCGCTTCACATTAAGAGCACTTACAGATGGCTGGGTCAACTCTAATAGGGTGTAAAACAGGCCCGTCGGACAGGTAGCACCCTTCGACAGTGCCCCGGAATCTTCAGTATGGGCAGTTGAAGCTCCTGTCCAGACTGGATGTGGTTAAATTTGATGGCCACTATGTTTGAAACCATAAAGTCTAAATGAAGCAATGGTGGAATATCAGTCCAGATGTTTTCCAGATCGTCATTCAGTCAAACTTCCAACGAAGGCTTTTTAATTTGTGTCCTTCCAAGGACGTCCCATGCCGGAGAACCCAGAAGGAGCTTGTGAAGGTGCTCCACTGTACTATCCACACCTTTATCTCACAGCACATATTCAGAACTGTAAGAAAGCGTCCATAGCGGGGAGTAAAAGTCATTCCTCTCTCCGCTCCGAGGCTTTCTAAAAGCTAATCTGAGTGCGGCCGGAGCCGTGCCTTCTGTCATTCAGCCTGCGTGCCCTACATTCTCCATCAGCTCTCTATTTAACTCTCCATTCTGTGAGCTGACGGAACAGGGCAGCGGAGGAGACAGAGAGCGAGTCCTTTTCAGGGTCTGTGCGGCTCCACTCCAGCCGCTCTCCTGGCTCTATTCGGGCCTGTGGTGAAAAGTGTGCGTTCTGAAAAGGGGCTGACTCGGCAGGGGTCAGCTGAAAGAGCGGTCCGGTGAAAGCCGGCTGACTTTCTTCCTCCTCCGGCCCGAACTCTGACACTTTCGACAAGCTCTCCTTTGAGCCGGGGGCACAGAGAGAGATGGAGCGGGACAGCGCGGCCTTCAGCCGGAGCTTTATATACCCTCAGTGTTATAGACTTCCACTCTCTCCGAGGAAACGCTCCGGAGCGCCGAGCAGGCGACGCCTTCAGCTTCCGCTGATAGACCTGGCAGCCTTAGAGAGTACAGACAGAGAGAGAGAGAGAGAGAGAGAGAGAGAGAGAGAGCTCAACAGTGTTTTCACTCTTTCTTTTCTTTCTTCTTTCTCTCTGTTCTCCATCTCATTCTTTCTTTTCCCTCTATTTTTCCTTTCTCCTGTCTCCTCTATCTCTCCCTCTTTCCTTCACTGCTGACTCTTTCTTGCTATGCTTCTCTTTTTTCTGTGTATCTCTCTCATTCTCTTTCCCCTCTTTCTTTCTTTCTTTCTTTCTTTCTTTCTTTTTTCCCTTCTTTATCATCCTCTTCTTTTTCTTTCTTTCTTTCTTTCTTTCTCTGCTGTCACCTCAGTTTTCCTCCCTTTCTTTCTACTGTGTATCTCTCTCCTTTTCCCTCTCCCATGTCCTCCTCTTTCTTTCTTTCCCTTTCCTTCATTCTTTATCTCTTTCTCCCTTGTGTCTGCTTCCTCTCTTTTACTCTACCTATCTTTCTTTTTCTTCTCTCTTCTCTGCCTCTCTTCTTCTCTCATTTTTGTGTCTGCCTGTTTCTCTCTCTCTTTCTCTTTTATATCGTCTTTTCTTTCAATTATTCTGTTGCTCTTGTTTTTCGTTTCTCTCTTTTCTCCATCTGTCTTTCTCCCTCTCCCTTTCTCTCTCCCTTTCTCTGTCCCTTTCTCTCTCGCTTTGCATCACATTCTCTGTTATAGTCTCTCTCTCTCTCTCTCTCTCTCTCTCTCTCTCTCTCTCTTCTCTCTCTCTGTGTTATAGTCTCTCTCTCTGTCTCTCTCTCTCTGGAGTGTCATGTGTCCAGACCACTCTCTTTCACAGACACTCGAACCTGCTGATTGTTCTCTGCAGTCTTTATTACAGGTCTTGCTGTTCTCTCTCAGGTCAGTGTTTGGGGGATTGGGCGTCTATACCCAGCACTCTTTACTCTTTCTCTTTTTCTCTTCCTCTTTTCTCCGATTCCTGGAGGTCTCAGTGTCTCCGGCGTCCCAGCGCCTGCGTGCCTTTAGTGGCTCGGGGCTGAATAGAGCTCTATTTGTTCCGCACTAAAAACGCGGCGTATCACTTCAGCTACCCAAGCCGCTCGGGAGGCACTGGCGCTTGTAAATAAACGCCGCAGCCTTCAGTGGTGTTTCCGTAGGGAATACCTGTTTTCCGAGCCTTTCGCTTGCTGGAAAATGCAACCCAGTCAGCCGGAGAGCCATTGTGAGTGGGTGGGTGGGTTAGGGTTGTGGGGGGGGGCATGTGTTCCGAAACCTCCCTGAAAGCTTTGGATTTTAAGAAAGCCAAAGCCTCCGGGTCAATACCGGCCCGGCTCGATTCTAATAACAATAGGAATCAGGAACAGAACGGCCTTTGTCTCAGTAAAAGCAGTCTTCATTCCGACTGGGAAAAACTAATAAATAACCCGGTTTAGGAACACACAGTACTGCTCAGAAGTTTGGTATCACAGCTTAAAAGCTTGAAATCACTGTTTTCAGAAATACAAAACCGATTTCTCACATTTGTGGATGCTTTTATGGAGTACATGCAGCTTGGTGGCTGTAGGTTAAAGGAATCAATAGGGCCAAAAATGAATAAGATTCTGAGAGAAGGAATGAGGGACAGAAAAAAAGACAAACGGACGAGCGCAGGTGAGACCAACATTGAATTTGTGCTCGGGGGTCTGCCCTGAGATGTGTATGAGAAACGGTGTATGTCGGTCGAGCAGAAGTACAGTAAATAGGAGTGTACTTTTACAGCCCATTCATTCCTAATGGGAAAAAATTCCAATTTTGTTGCTTCGCGGAAACCACTGCATCCGTTAAAAAAAGTTCTGTACGGGCACACCATTCCAAATCGGACCGAACATTTTGGAGTGGTGTCGATATCTCAAATATCATGGGACTGGTTAGTAGACAAAAATGGGCACGATGAAGAAGAAGAAGAAGAAGAAGAAGAAAAAGGAAAACTGAAGAAGAAGAAGAAGAAGGAAAACTGAGGAAGAAGAAGAAGAAGGA
>CM067494.1:16680752-16694601 GCA_034552555.1 Semaprochilodus insignis | reverse complement strand
TCTCCATCAGACTTACCGATTTGAATGCCACTCTGCAGAGAGATGATCTGTTGCTGCTGCTGCTCCAGAAGGCTGTTGAGCGCCTTCACATGCTTTAGCGTGAGCTCCAGCACCACGGCCTTCTCCAAATGGCCCAGCGTCTAAAAGAGGAAGCACTCCGATAAGCATGTTGATCTTTCTTACATAACGCTCTCAGCTGCCTCGCTCGCCGAGGACGAACCCTGTCTAGCGCGCGGACAAACACAGACTCAACGGGCATGCAAAAAAAAACAGTGATCTGTAAAAGAGAAAATCCCCCCTCCCTAACTCTTCACCCTGAACTCATAATTACTCATAAACACACAAATAACGTCGGCTATGCAAACCATCCCCTGCACGGCACCATATAAAGGTCTGGTAAAGCTGGAGGCGCCACAAATACGGGGGCAGAGCGAATAAACACACTAACTTAGAATGTCTAGCATAATAATGTCACAGCACAATAATAAGGGGAACAAATACAGTAAATAGAGGGAAAAGGAATTAGCACGCCTGCTCTGCTCTGCAGCAACCACCAGGTGGCGCCTAAGAGCTCTCCAGTGCCCCACTCCCATATACTTACAGTGAGTTTAAGGTGCTCAGGCAGCAAATCCTTCAACTGCGCGATGCACTCGTTTATTCTGTCACGTCTCTTCTTCTCAATCAAACGGTGAGGCAGCTTATATGTGTCCTGCGTTCGAGGCACAACAAAACAAAGTACATTACTACCACCATAAACTTGAGACCCCAAGTGATAGAAACTTTCAGGAGCCCATCTACAGCATGCACAGTGATCTGGAGGCAGACACTGAACTCGCACTGTATTAAAAGCTCTAGAAAAGCCAAGCCAGATCTCTTTTAAGGTGCACAGAAGAGGTAAAGCACTGTACCTTGCTGTCCTCTCCTCGTTTCATCCCTCGGCGAGGTTTGTACACATACATGGGGAAATCCATTCTGAATTACGGAGGGGAAAAGAGAGGAAGGGAGCGTGTAAGTAAATGCTATACTGAGGCCATTTAGAGTACTGTTTATTCGAATTGTCCCGTTCCACCTTAAATGGTGCAAGAGTTACATTGTAACTGCTGCACTATTTAAGGTGGACCGGCAGAATTCCACCTGAGGAGCCACAACCCAACTGCTGCACCGTTTAAGGTGGAACTGGCACAATTCCACCTGAGGCGCCAGAACGTAACTGATGCAGCATTTAAGGTGGAACGGGGAAATTCGAACTGGCGAGCTCCGGCGTGCTTACCCCGGCATGTCGGCGATATCCAGCGATGGGTGCTTGACCACACATGGAGGAGGCTGTGCGCTTGTAATCCTTTCCATTTCTCCGCCGCTTTAGCCCAAGTCGCGCTGAAGTTTACGGCTGTTTTCTCGAACAGTCGACGCCTGGGAAGAAGCCGGCTACCTTCCTCGACTACCCAGACAGTATTCCCTTAAGGAAAAAAAGGCTTATATCTGGGAAAAAAAAGTAGGAAAAGTGTCTTAACTGTCGTCCGCTCGGACAGCTCTGTAGCTCCGCTCTAGTTTAAATGTGTTGTGTGTGCGGGTTTGTGTGTGTATGTGGGAGGGCGGACCGGACTACGTGTTAAATAAAACCCTGTGACTACAGACACGTCCCTCTCTCTCTCTCTCTCTTTCCCTCCCTCCCTCCCTCTCTCTCTCTCTATCTCTCTCTCAACTGACCTACCTCCGTCACATGAGCCTCACGTGTTGGACGGCGCTGTCGGGTCCACCCGTTTTCAGAGCCTCCCCTAGTTCCCCGCACGCCTCTATTCGGGCAAGTCCCGCCTCTGGCGTGTACTGATTGGCTGGAGCTCCGCTGACGCTCGCGCTGCCGGCCCATCAGAACGCAGGAGCCGAGCGGGCCGCGAGCCAATCGGTTCGCGCCGTGGGCGGGGCTTGTGTCAGAACGCTGGAGGGGGCGGACAGAAAAAAAATAGAAGCGTTCCAGAACGTCCCCTCTCTCGCGTGTACCACCACGCGCTCGCGCTGCGCGAGCCCGCGCGCGCGACGACAACAACACCAGCACCACCACCGAATATGCACTGTGTTAACGTGTCTATGCACGTTTTGTCCGCGCTAACGCGCTAGTCTGGGTGCACGAGACTATCGATACGATAAACATAAATATGGAAACGCAGCAATACACAGATTATTGATTAGTTCACCAACACGACGAGCGATTCTTACTTTTCAATGAGAGCTGCTTATAAAACAGATTATTAGGTCTTATAGCAATAAGGGAGGAATCATTAAACCTTCTATAATAATAATAATAATAATAATCCTCACAGCAACGTTTTAGCTTCAATGACTGTCCTCACAAATGCTCAATCAAATCCTCACAGCAATGTTCCAACATCAGTACCTGAGCTCACTAATGCTCACTAAGTTGAATCATCAAACCTTCTATATAATAATAATAATAATAATAATACTAATAATAATAATAAACACATATAGACTAAATATGCACATGCATTCCTAGGTAGTTATTTATCAGGCACTGCTCAGATTGTCGTGGCTTTATTTGGGGCTGTGCATGAAAGCTGATCGCTATCCAGTGTCCTGCTGCTGCGTGCGAAGTGCTGGTTTAAAGGGGAACTCCGCCACTGGCTGTATACTTCGGTGGCTGGGATGTAAACAGAGGCATTCAAAGTGGTTTAATGTGAGCCGGCTCAACGTAGAGACTCTTTACAGTGGTGGTGATGGGAACCAGGGGGCACCATGTCTCCAACACACATATAGACACTAAACCACCAGTGAACCTACACGTGTCTACACGTGAAAATCTGAACTGAATCTTTTAGAGGTGGACGTCTGGTTCCATTCACCACCACTGTGAACGATTCTGACTCTCTGACCATTTCACACCAAACCACTCTGAATGACTCTGTTTACATCTCAGCTATTTCATTATGAGGAGTATTTTGAAAAATAGGTGGAGTTCCCCTTTAACCCGAGACTCATCCAGTCAGTCTGAGGAGCAGCTACAGGGTCAGATCGGTTTACTCAGTCTGCTCTGTTGTAAACACCGTAGAAAACGTGCTGCAGTGTCAAGTTAATGAGCTCTTGGGCTTAAACGCCGATGTGACTGAAACGGTAGATAGTGACGTCAGCAGTACCCCCTCTTTTTGGTGAAACATTTAAGGTGCACTAGAATCAGACACCCTGGAGTTGCTGCACATGAGCTTAAGGTCGCCATGCCCAGTGCCTTTTGTGGGCAAAAGGGTATAAAGCCCACCAGCTTTAGACGAAGCTCCATTTTTGGAATCCAGATCTGATCATCCAAATTCAGTACCTGGCCTCAATTACCCAATCAAATCCTCACAGCAATGTTTCAACATCAGAACCTGACCTCCATAATACTCAATAAAATCCTCAAAGCAGTGTTCCAGCATCAGTACCTGACCTCACTAATACTCAATCAAATCCTCACAGCAATGTTCCATCATATGTGCAGATAATAATAATGAACAGGTTAAATTGTTTGTTTGTTTGTACGTGATAAACGTTTTGTTTTCCAGCGTGTTTACAAACACCGGACTAAATCTCGCTGATGTTATTCAAGTGCAAGCGCGTGCACTCCCCGTATCACCGACACCGTTCTCGAGCACGTGCGCCACCACCTCTCTCCCTCTCGCGCGCTTGCTTGCTCCCTCGCTCTCTCCAGTCACGTTGATCTCCTCATGGCGAGCACTGAAATCCCGCCGCTGACGTCATGCATCTATTCCCGCGGAGAGCAGCGCGAGGCTGAGGGGGTTGCAGACAGCGCGCGCGGCCTTTTATTTTTTTTCACCGGAGCGGGAGAGCAGGACACTCGCGTGCTTTCAGAAACTGGGGGGCCGGGGAGGGGGCGTGGCGGGTTCATTTTTTTTGTCGGTCCCGTACGAGATGCGGTGCGCTGATCGAGCACAGATCACGTGACCCATACGGGAGCTTTCGCGCGCTTTTTTTTTTTCTTTTGCAAGATAACAGCGGTCGCGTGATGTTTGTTTTTTAGGAGGCGCGCGCTCACTGCTGATGATGAAAGGCTCCAGGGGCTTCACACGCACGGGCGCACATAAACAGATATTGACCAGTATCTACAGTATGGTCTCCCTCTCTCTCCTTCTACCTACGTATACACAATCAGGACACACACTTTATTCAGGTCACTTCATTAGGTACACCTCCTTGTATCTACACTCACTGTCCATAATATCAGCTCCACTGACCATATAGGAGCACTCTGTAGTTCTACAGGTACAGACTGTAGTCCATCTGTTTCTCTGTATACTCTATTACCCTGTTCATCAATGGTCAGGACCCCCACAGGACCACCACAGAGCAGGTGTTGTGAAAATCGGCCACCGATCAAAACTATCCAGCCAACAGCGTTGTGTGGGCAGCGTCCTGCGTCCTGCGGTGTGTTAAGGAGACATACCGCAGCTCTTTTCTCCCTACTGCTGTTAGGCTCTACAACCGGCACCTCCCCAAGCAGAGCGTCAGACACTCACTACTGTAGACACACTATATGGACCCGTTCTATCTATATATTCAATGTGACTTAGTTATTGACCAATATTTGTTGCCACACCTTATTACCTGTACATCACCTGTATACATCTTGTACCGACTGCCAACATCACTATAATTCATGCACTCTGACTCCCTATACCCTCAGTATTTAGGTGACTGCTGGATTATCAGTATCTGTGCAATATCTTTCAGTAACAGTGCAATATATAGCTGTGAAATTACAATGTAAATTTGTTTCTTATTGTATTTTATTGTATTTTAAACTAACAGCAGAGATTTATTTATTTTCTGTACTTTCTTATTTTGTATTCTGTAAACCTGCACTTTAGTCTACCTCTTGTTCTGTATCTGTTCTGCTGCTGTAACAATTCAAATTTCCCCATGTGGGATAATAAAGGTTATCTTATCTCTCTATCCTCTCTCCCTCTCTCAATCTCTCTATCCTCTCTCTCTCCCTCTATCCTCTCTCCCTCTCTCAATCTCTCTATCCTCTCTCCCTCTTACGCTATCCTTTCTGTCTCTCAATCTCTCTAACCTCTCTCTCTCTATCCTTTCTGTCTCTCCCTCTTACTCTATTCTTTCTGTCTCTCAATCTCTCTAACCTCTCTCTCTCTGTCCTTTCTGTCTCTCTCTCTCTCAATCTCTCTAACCTCTCTCTCTCTCTCACTCTATCCATTCTCTCTCTCAATCTCTCTATCCTCACACTCTATCCTTTCTCTCTCCCCCTTAATCTCTCTATTCTCTCCCTCTATCTATATATCCCCTCCCTCCCTCCCTCTAACCTCACTCTGTCCTGTCTCTTTCCCTCAATCTCCCTATCCTCTCTCTCTCACTTCTCTTACTCACTATCCGTATCCTCTCTCAATCGTCTCACTCTTCCTTATCCTCTCTCTCTACAGTCTCTCACTCACTCTCACTATCTCTCTTTCACTCTCTCTCTCCCTCCGTCACTCACACTTCTCTCCCTCACTCTCTCTCTCAGCCACAGAAAGGACCATAAAAGACGCTGTAAAAGTCTGACCTCCTGAACTCAGCACTCGCTTTTGGTTGATTCACTAAGCTGTTTACTCAGAGCTCCAGTCAGTGTGGCGGAGACACTGCAGGAGAGCCACAGCGCTGATATGGATCTTCGGGGCTGTGATGATTAATAAAGGTGTTTCTGAGACTTGTATCGAAATCAGCCTCTGAAGTCGCAGTGTGGCGGCTCCTCCTGCACTGAGAACAGAGAGCGTGCTGGAGCTCATCATGTGATAACAATCAGGCTTTATACAAACCGTTTCAAGTCTGAACCGATGCAAAGCACACAGATGGATGTGTTTTTTCCTCTCTGTCTTGTTTTTTTTGGGGGGGTGGGGGGTGGGGGGTGAGGGGTATCTACACAATCTTCTCCTTGTTGCATCGCTAAACTGCATTTAGGAAATGCTCTGATCTGCTGAGTTAATAAAGCCCGTGGAATAAATAAGGCGACCAAGAGGAAAGTCCCAGCAATTACGGCCGAATGCTTTTACTCCGCTTCAAATTCTTGGTAATTAATTTATTTCTTTTTTCTGGGCCGTTGAACGTATGTGAGAGACAGTGGATCCTGTTTCGTGTTCAGTTTCTGTTCTCTTCCTATTTGCTGTTAGAATAGATATAATCGTGTTAGCACTCGAGCTTTAAATAAAGCATCAAAAATCCCCTCCGCTGACATCCGGAGTGCCATGGAACTACAGAAACAGTCCACCGGTTGAGTGCCTGCTCAGCAGTATATGGGCACACAGCAGTGTGAATTTACACGCTGTACAGGTTACCCTCAAAACACATGACAAATACCGGGACCAGACTTCAGTGAACTGAACTGAAGGGGAATTCCACCCGATTCTCAAAATTTCTGCGTATATAAACGGTTCAGATGTGAACGACGTCCTTTAGAGTGGTTTGATGTGAAACGCTCCGTTCCAGTGGAACTCACAGAATGGAACCAGATGTCCACTTCTAAAGGCTCTCTCACAGCTACCCTAGACTACGCCACTCATTCATTCATTACTCTGGCCAATCGCAACGTGCCACCTGTCTTTAAAAGGATTCAACTTACGCTCATGTTTTGCTGCTTTCAGGTGCCGACGTTTCACGTTCTCCTACTTCCTCCTCCACGCCATCAGTTTGGCCCCGGTCCTGTTGTCCAGGAAGCAGGCTCCACCACGCCAAAGGCTCCTTAGTTGTTTGAAAATTGTCATCCTTCAAATTGTGCATCTTATAGAAGATTAAATATCATTTTCCATCACTTTTGCTTTTGTGTCTTTCGGGCAGAACTGATTATTACCCGTGGTGGATGAAGTACACAAAGCATGTAGTCATGGAGTTATAGTAGAGATCCCCTAAGGTGCAGTACTCCTCCAGTAAGAGTAGAAGTTCCTCCGTTTAGACCTTCACTGGAGTAAAGTACTAAAGTATTGTGAAGCATAAACAGACAGTACGTTTCAATGCCTATAACATCCTAACCTAGGGTGGCCACATGTCCGGTTTTAGGCCAGACAGTCCAGTTCTTCAACTCCCAGTCCTCCGTCTGGCGCAGTATCTGGACGGACGCTTATTAGTCCTCTTTTCGGGATGAACTATTTAAAACGTTCACTCGCCAACAGTTTTATGTGGGCCATTGGCTCACGTCCATGTCAAAAGACTGAATGTTTTGAATTTCATTGGTTTGACAACGTCATGTAACATCGTGCCTCACCTACCGGCCAACCGCAGGTCAGATGTGGCTCTTATTTACAGCCTACATGGGTTATTCAGGCTAATGAAGCCATTTCATTTAAACTGTTTCACTGAGACATAGAGATCTGTCTTTAAACCAGTGCTCCGTAACACTGATCGTGTCTTTGGCATGGTGGTTAGCTGTGTTACCGTCAAGCTAGCAGAGTTAGCTCAGACCCGTTCAGGATTTGTACTGTAAATCAACTCTAGTTTTAGCATAGCAGTCAGAATGGCTCACAACAGCCATATACGCAATCAAGTGACATTATTATGAGCTCATATCCAGAGTAACCGCCATGTGCTGCGCGGGCAGCAGCTAGACAGGCTGGGAGTGACTCAGTAAGGTCCTTGTATGTTGTCATAGGTATCTGGAACCATGCTGACTGTAGTGCATCCCACAGCTGCTGGAGGGGGCGTAGGGGAGGATCCATAGAGCGAACCTGACAAACAAGATGGTCCCACAGATGCTCAGTTGGGTCCAAGTCTGGGGAACTCAGGGTAGTCGGGGTACTACTTGGAGGTCTTGGTCATGCTCTTCCACTGTCAGCCATTTCTAGCCATGTGATGGTGTCTTGCTGGAAGATCCCATCCGGCCCTCAGAGAACGCCACGGAAACGTGACTTGTTTTATGAGCTACGTGCTGCTGCCGTTGAAAGAAGGAAGTGGCTGTGACTCGACATTCTTTAGAAACATTCTTTACTGTATGTGTCTCAGCTTTTAAGTAAGGCTTTATAGGCTTAGACTTAAAGTCTGTCTTTTATTGTTGTAGCGTTAGCCTGATAGCTAGCTAGCTTTCTGCTACCTGCCCGGCCTGCTAGTAAAGGCAGAGTACATCCAGGTAGAAAGAGGATATAACATGTTAGAACAGCTAAAGTGAGTCTGTTAGGAGGGAACAGTGATGTTCAACTGACAGTTTATCATCTAGTTGCATTTTACAGACTCAGATTTTAAGGCTAACAACTGGGCTTTTTCAGTGAGTCAAAACGAAGCCACAGTTTCATGTCTGGTGAAGCTCTGCGCTCGTAGTATTGCTGCTCTTGCCGTAAATTCATACTCACTCAGCTTTACTGAGAGCCACAAACGGCAGGCTGTCCCAGGAACAGCTCAGAGCCATTTACAGCTAAATCTAAAGTCTGTCTAATTAAGTTGAGTAATCTTCAGTATGTCTGATGAACATCATCCTAAGGTCTAATTAACGTCTGCTGTAGTTCACCATGTTTCTCTCCTCTCCAGGTAAATCTTGGGTAAAACGATTCCTGACCAATCACGAGGCTGACGTCTCTGGCCACGCCCACACAAAACAGTTTCAGAGTCAGTTAAACTTTGTGAGCTGAAAGTATAGCATAACCAAAAGCCAGCCCTCCTGACTGCAGCCGCCTGCTGCTCACTCATCCTTTACCCATCACCAACACTGTCCCTTCATCCGTTCATTCCTTTACCCATCACCAACACTGTCCCTTCATCCGTTCATTCCTTTACCCATCACCAACACTGTTCCTTCATCCGTTCATTCCTTTATCTATCACCAACATTGTTCCTTCATCCGTTCATTCCTTTATCCATCACCAACATTATTCCTACATCCATTCATTCTTTCATCCATACACCAACACTGTTCCTTCATCCGTTCATTCCTTTATCTATCACCAACATTGTTCCTTCATCCGTTCATTCCTTTATCCATACACCAACATTATTCCTTCATCCATTCATTGTTCCTTCATCCGTTCATTCCTTTATCCATCACCAACACTGTTCCTTCATCCGTTCATTCCTTTATCCATCACCAACACTGTTCCTTCATCTGTTCATTCCTTTATCTATCACATTGTTCCTTCATCCGTTCATTCCTTTATCTATCACCAACATAGATCCTTCATCCGTTCATTCCTTTATCCATCACCAACATTGTTCCTTCATCTGTTCATTCCTTTATCCATCCCCAACATTGTTCCTTCATCCGTTCATTCCTTTACCCATCACCAATATGCACTTATTAATTTGACAGCTGCAGAAGTCTGATTCGGATCAGATTATGAAGAAGTGTATGTAAACGCAATCATTGTTCATTCATCCATTCCTTCACTCATGTGCTGCTTCGTCCATCCGTCTGTTTGTCTTTCCGTTTTCTTTGGGATTTTAACTTTTATGCATCATTTGAACACAGCAGCTGCTCTTTACACTGTGGGTAAATTTCATGATGAATGCCCCCTAGTGTGTGTGTGTGTGTAGGTGGATGCTTTACTTCATGGACGGGTTGAATGTGGTAGACAAGTTCTGGAAGTCTAATTCTAAGTCTGTTCCCCAGCTGGATATTTCAGTCATAAACACGGGGGTCAGGTGTAAACAAGGTGCATAAGGCAGAGAGTCTCTCAGAAAGGATCTCAGTGGGGGTCTGTGGGTAAAGCTTGCTAGTATGCAAGAACATGTTTGTGGGCACAGTCAAGTCAAGAGGCTTTTATTGTCATTCCATCCATGTACAAGCACACAGTGGAGTGAAATTACCTTCTCCCAGCAACAAAGCGCAACATGGAGTACAAAGTGCAAACGATCAATCTGATCACCTTTTATTGATGATGTAAAAATGCCACTTTCTAACAGACAGTTCTACTACAGATCTCATATACTAGAACTACACTAGAGATCCATGGGACGTCCCAGAATCCACCAATGTTAATGAAGGTAGACGCGCTGGTACAGATATCTGCCGTTGACTCATGATCATGCTCTGCCTTTATTTTTTTTATCGCTGCTGTGTTAAATCAAAGCCATACCAAGACCACAGTAAGCCACAGCAGATCACATGTGGCTTGAAACTTACACAGAGAAAGGCAGTCAGTCTTTTAGATAAACAGACGAATGTCAATGTTCCGTTACCTCCGCTAACGCGACCGGCCTAGGCCTTTACCCTGATATCTGTCAGGTTTCAGAGTTAGTGAAGGGGCAGTACACTGGTACCAGATGTGATAAATGATGCCCACAGTTCATTTCAATAAATGTATGCGGGTAGAGTGTAAAAATGAACTCACACAAGCTCCGTAGTACAGCGACGTGCTGTAAGGTTCCCGTGATATGACACAATACGCTTGGTATGCACTCTTTCACCAACAGAAATCCTGAACTTGAACAGCTTCACCACTTGAAAAGAACTGCCTCAGCACTGCAAGCTTTGATACAAGCAGACGGTTATGGTTACATCTTCAGTGATCCCTGAAAAGGGGAATTTGGATCATCACCTCAGCCAACAACGGCATTGCTCACTAAGGTAGCTGTCCCCGTCATGCCTTACTTCATCTGCCTTTGTTCTGATGAGTGCTAAATGTCAGTGGAGCAGCATCAGCACCAGGACTCGGCCTGCTTCTCGTTCTCCACCACAGAAGGGGATTTCAGGCTGTGACGACTGGTGAACCTTGTAGTGTCTGAGTCTGACACGTTTACCACAGGGAACAGAAGTTCACTAAGTCACTGACACCTTACAGTACATGCCTCTCACTCCTCACGTCTGAAGTGGCCTCATTTGAACCGTTCTCCTGCTCTTAGATCGTACCGTTCCGTTATCCATTCCACGGCTTCTTGTCCAGTCACAACTACCACTTACTCAGTACCTGGTATGAAGCGATACCGTAAGGCACCGTAGGAGTGCATGATGTGATGATATGTGAATTAGGTCACATGGGCTTCTCTGAGTGCATGTGTGGGGATCGTCAGGACCTCTGGAACCTTCACTCATTCAATCATCTTCTAAGCTGCTTTATCCTTCTAGGTCGTGCTGGAGCCTATCCTAGCCTTCATTGGGCAGAAGCCAGGAAACACCCTGGACACTTTAGTATCTCCAGTTCACCTGACTGCATGTCTTTGGACTATGGGTGGAAACCAGAGCACCCAGAGGAAACCCACACGGACACGGGGAGAACATGCATGCTCTACACAGAAAGGACCCCGGACACCTCGCCCGGGAATCAAACCCAGGCCCTTCTTGCTGTGAGGTAACAGTGCTACCTACTGTGCCACCATGCCATCCACACCTCTGGAAGCTCTGGAACATTAAACAACTGTGAACACAGCCACTGTACAAACTGCATAAACCACCCTACTAGGGTGGCCAGACATCCGGTTTTAGGCTGGACAGTCCGGTTTTTCGACTTCAGTGCCGTACCTGGACGGACGCCTATTAGTCCTCTTTTCGGGACGAACTATTTAAGACATTCAGCCAGCAATATTATGTGGGCCATTGACTCACGTTTGTGTCAAAAGACATGCCTTGCATTTCATTGGTTTAACAAGGTCATGTGACATTGTGACTCACCTACCGACTAACCATAGGTCAGCCCTCTAAATGCTAGTCAGTTAGTAAGCTTCTGTCTGACACAGGAATGTCATCCATTCCACCCAGTTAGGTGAGTAAAGCATCATGTATGTGTTATATAGGTTATGATTTTAATTCTGTTCTAGTATCGTGCCTGACCATTCTGACCAATTATCCCACTAGGTCGCCTAAGTTTGCTTGTTGTGTGTGTGTTCGGGGCCGCTCACACTGTTGTGTGTGGGTGTGTACAAGGTCAAGGAGAGCTAGCTAGTTAGCATGCTGGCTAACCTAGCTAGCTATCGAGTGGCCTAACTCAACAGAGACACCAACAATATCTTCAAATGTATATGTACAAAGACGCATCATATAAACTGGTTATAAACGGTTATGATCGTCTCCATGTTCACCACCACCCCGCTGAGAACTGGAACCAAATGCTGGTAGGAACTAAAGTTCAGAGAGCAGAAGCTGGTGGGGGGGGCCTCGGGACCCATGTATCTAAGATTGGTGTGAATAATTTGTTCTAGCCAATCGATTACAAAGTCGCTTCACTGCATCACAATTCATTTGCATAAAGTTCAGAAAGCGGTTTGGTCCCGGTCCTGTTGTCCACCGAGTAGGCTCCGCCCATGCTGTCTATATCTGCCAGGATCCGCGAGGGTCCGAACTGTGATTGTTAATGCCGAGTAAACACTGTAGCTACACATCTTCTTACACAAGGCTGAAGTCAGCTTCTTATTCACTAGCTTCTTGTTCATATCGTCCTATTCCACCTTAAAAGGAACAGGTTTAGGTGCCAGAATGTAACTGCTGCACCATTTAAGGTGGAACGGGAAAGTTTGAATAAGAAACTGACTTCAGCTTAATCCTTCTCACGCTGGTTTGGGGGTTTTACTGCATTGTTAGGAGTGATTCACACAGTGACGGATTAGCTGACGTTTGTGATTGTGATTCTACTGGAGCCTAAACGATCTAAACTTGGTTTTAACATGAGGTGATCGTGGGTAAAACTGCTCCTCCAGACGAGCCTTACTGACTATAACGATCACAGTTACAAAACAGAAATGGAAGCTACTTCTGCCGTCCATGCATTTAACTTAACTTGTGTCTAAGTGACGGGCGATTTAATCATGAGAACTCAGGGTATCACCCGTGTTGTCTCTGTGTCTGACACGTTTACCACAGCGAACAGTGAAGCCACTGCAGCTTCACAGCACATGGTTCTCGCTTCCTGCTTCTGAAGGCCCTCGTTTAAACGGTTCTCCTGCTTTTAGATCTTATTATTCCGTTATTAATGTTACAGCTTATTGTCCTATATCAACTACAACTTACTCACTGCCTGGTATGAAGCTATAATGTAAGGTATTGTGGGGGTAGATGATTTGATGATATGTAAATTAGATCAGATATGCTTTTCTGAGAACATTGTGAGGATCATCAGCACCTCTGGAACCTTCAGTCATTCATTCATTCATCCTTCTGGGTCCCGGGGAGTGCTGGAGCCCATCCCAGCACTGTTTGGGCGGAATGCAGGAAACACCCTGGACAAGCCGCCAGTCCATCACAGGGCAGACGCAGAGTCCCATCCATCCATCCATCCATCCATCATCCATCCTTCCTTCCTTCTTTTTTGTAAGCCACTTATCCTTCTGGGTCACAGGAGGTGCTGGGGCCTATCCCAGCAGTCTTTGGGTGGAAGGCACCCTGGATGATATGATGATATGTAAATTAGGTCAGATATGCTTTCCTGAGTACATTGTGGGGATCTTCAGCACCTCTGGAACCTCTGGAACCTTAAACAACTGTACGTAAAATGTAAAAAGACAGATTAAGATCATAGCGAGTCTGTGAACAACCACCACTGTACCCCACTAGCACCACTAACAGGTAGCTGACTGGAACTTGGCCAAGCGAATTTCGACTGCTTCAGCATGGTGGTCACGCAGTCACCTCACCTTAAATAGAGAACAACTGACAACATGGCATCTATGTATTTATATCGATACAGGCTCACTGGTCAAAAACTGAGTCACCTTCCATGTTTAAGGTGGTAGTAACTTCAGGCTCCTGCTGATGGCACTGCACGAGGATGATGGGGCTATAAATACCTGCGGGGTGTGAGTGACGGGATCCATAGATTGGGAAGAGGTGGTACAGTGCAGGGAATGTCTCGTTCCATGTGTGGAAAATGGCTCCAAAGCAGATGTTAATGATTGGCTAAAAGGAGTGACTGCATTTGGGCGTGCCAAAGACCATAGTGTGAAG
>CM067494.1:16654301-16680442 GCA_034552555.1 Semaprochilodus insignis | reverse complement strand
CCTCACATTTTTATATTTTGTAAAATAAATAAATATATTAAATACAAATATAAATTAATTAAATATTTATAAATATATGTATATAAAATAATGATAAATAAATAAATTTACACAATATATTACTTAAACATTATTAATTAATATGTTTTAAGTCTTAACTAAACTCTCACTGTAACTGTAAGCTGTAGTGAGGTCTCTAATAACAGCTAACCTAACATTAAAATAAAAAATAAAAAAAAATCCTTTAATGATCTGTTCAAAATTCTTTGGGGCATTCACATGACAAAAGTCATGGGACAGTATGTACATCGGTTATGAAGTGGTGTTACCTCAGGGGACGGCTTGGGAACGCCCACACCTGGATAAGTTGTGAGATGTTATCTTGCGAGTGAGGCTGAACACTGGTCGGTGTGCTCATGGTAAGGCGACATGAATTGCTGGACTTTGAATCAGGCATGACAGTAGGTGCCAAGAGACCAAGAGACACGCCACTTCCGAAGTTGTGCGAGCATATAACATTGCTTGATCCACAGTGTCACATGTTTACCGGGAATATGTCACAGGTGGCATTACCACCCACTGTGGACCGGATCGTGACCCGGCGGCATCTGGCTAGAATTGTTTGTATTAACAGAATGCAGAAGGCCCTGTACGCATATCCCACAGGTCAGGGCAGCTTTCTATAGCTTCCATGGGATATGAGAGCAGAAGACCCACCAGACTGGAAACTGGGCAAACTGGACCCTAGAGGACCGGCAACGTGGCGTGGTCCGACAAGTCACGGTATCAGTTGTTTAATGTACTGGTGTGGGTTTGTTCTTATGGCATGGGTTGGGTCCATAGGTCTGCCTAAACATGTCATTGACTGGTGGCGTCACATCATCGACTGATGTTTCACTGCTTGGTGACCCCTTCATGGACTCCATGTAGCCCCATAAAGACAGGATATTCCAGCAGGATAATGCACTGCATCATCGGACCCAAGTTGTCCAGAATTGGTTCGAGGAGCGTTGTGGCGAGTTCCAACAAATTGTGTGGCCTGCACGTTTGCTGGACATGAGCCCAATAGAGGCATTCCACCATCATACCTTGTTTTAAGTCCAATAACGCAAGTCGCCTTGCCATGAGCATGCTGGCCAGTGTTCAACGTCACTCAACGAAAACACCGCACAGCTTATACAGGTGTGGGCGTTCCCAAGCCGTCCCGTGAGGGAACACCACTCCACAACCAATATACATGCTGCTATCCCATGACTTGGGATATACAATAATGCAGCTTCTACTTGTCTCAGATGGAGACGCTGCACTAGGTTGGTCTCAAAAACAGTTTCCGAACCCCGAGGCTATCGCTGCTTTATGCTGTTGAGTCTAGAGTATATATTCATGTTTATCTGCCTATTCGGCCTACAGCAGTTTAGCTCCACTCACTCATGTTGAAGTTATAAAAGCAGTGTTGTTTATCCCAAAACACTTTATGTAGGCTGCCAAAAGTGCCCAACACACATGCTCACATATAGCATTTGGCCCGATCCATTGACATTGAAGTTATGAGTAGTATGGAGTGCAGGCAGAATACAGGGCAATAGGAACAGAGATCATGTACATATGCCAGTCCTAAAGACACATGAAGTATTTAATTCTAAAGGACAAAGAGAGGATACGAAAATAGGGGGTGGGGGTGCAGAATATGGACACATGACACATGCATAACACTGGCCATCACGCAGTCCCAGTGGATGAACTTTCTACTTCTAATAAAACCTTTTACTAGAACCGCCTTTCTGCATCACAAATTCACAGACTCACCTCTCTCTCACCTTTATTTGTCTACATGATAGAGCTGATAAGAAGATAGGACAGCTTATTTTTTCCGTCATACACAGGGGCTTGTAAGCGTCTCTCTGTCGTGCTCCTTTAACCGCATAGCAGAACCGTCCGTTGTCAGCAAAGTGCAAAAAAAAGGCATCTGTCACCCAAGCTCTGACCTGAGAGGTCAACGAAAGTGCACTTCCCCAGAATGACATGCAAAAGTAACCAGTTTCTCCAAGTGATGAATCTGCTGACTGATAAACACTTTCTTCTCAAGGCAGAAGGCACTCTGTGACTTGTGCTACATCGCTACATTTCACACTGTACGTCTAACGTTTGAAGACACCAAGCTTCTTCCATAAAGATTCTCCACAGCTTGCTTTTAAGAGTAATCTCTTTTTTCAGGTATCCAACGTGTTAATTTCAGTGGCAGTGCTACTTTGGGAATACAGTCCTCTCTTCTGATGTCAACAGTCAAACCTTTCTGATGTTTAAACCATGTTTGGGCCAAAAGAGTTTTTGGGCCACAGGCTTTTAACAGTGACGTGGAAAAAAAAAAAAAGCTGAACATTGAAAACAAACATATACACAATAATACACTCAAAGTATGACACGTCAGCACACAGCTGCTACAGGCTACCCAAACGGTGGCTAAGTCTAACTGCAAGAGTATCAACACTGCTGTTACTGTGAATAGTTAAGTAGAAAGTAAACTGACCTTCTAAAGTCATAAAGTTAAAGATGAAATATCCAAACACAGAAGTGTCTCCACATTTTAAGCAAGATTGGACAATTTAAGAGTGGGGGAAAAAAAGGAACGGAGCACAGTGTAGTTTTTTACCAAGATCTCATACCCTAATTAGCCTGTTAGGGCTATGGCTTATTCACACTCATGGTTAGGAAAGGCTAAAGCTCCCTCTGACTCCTCAAACCTCGTCCTATCAATCAGCAGCCATAGGCTATTCGTGCCAGCGGCCCAGCACTCTGAACATTAAAATAGCCGATGCTCACAAAGCAGGAAAAGCTGTAAGAAGATAGCAGAACGTTCGTAAGTAGCTGTTTCCTCAGCTCGTAATGTATTCAAGAAATAGCAGTTAACAGGAACAGTGGAGGTCAAGCTGAGGTCTGGAGGACCAAGAAACGTTCAGAGAGAACTGCTCATAAGACTCCTAGAAAGGCAGTGTCCTACAGTACAGTGACACCTGCACAAATACGACCTTCATGGAAGAATCATCAGAAGAAAACCCTTTCCTGCGTCCTCACCACAAAAATTCGGTGTCAGAAATTTGCAACGGAACATCTGAACAAGGCTGACGCATTTTGGAAACAAGTCCTGTGGACTGATGAAGTTATAACAGAACTTTTGGCTGCGGTGAGTAAAGATATATTTGGAGAGAAAAAAATGTGCTGAATTTCATGAAAAGAACACCTTTTCCACTGTCAGACACAGGAGGTGGATCGATCATGCGTTGGGCTTGTGCTGCAGCCAGTGGCAGTGAGAATGATTCAGAAGAATGTATTCGGCTAGATGCCAGCAAATTCTGGAAGCAAACATCATACCGTGAGAGGACGGCTTCTACAACAGGATAATGATCCTAGACACACCTATAATCCACAATGGATGACCTCAAGAGGGGCAAGCTGAAGGTTTTGTCATGGCCCTCACAGACCCTGGGCCTGAACATCATCAACAACATGTGGACAGCTCTGGAAAGAGCAGTGCATGCAAGACGGTCCAAGAACCTCACAAAACTAGATGACTTTTGCGAGAAAGAACCCCACAAAAAGACCTTCAAAGACTCTTAGCTGCTACAAAAAGCATTTAAAGGTTGTGATACTCGCCAGAGTGCCCATTTTAAAACTGTAAAAAATGGAAATAAGAAAAATAATCTTCTTTAAAATATTAAAGACATGTCTGCTATAACTTTATGCCTTTTGGAGATTAGGCCCATCTTCTACTCACTTCACTATTCTTTAGTAGTTGCTTAATGACTTCACTGAGCACATCATACATTTGACTACTGTGTAATGCACTGAGAAGATGCACTGTTACTGTTTAATTTATAATAATGTTGCACTCAGTATCATTTTACAAAATTGACTATTCTACTATTATATAAAATGACTTTTATTATTCATATATTTAGGCATGCTTTCATTTGTATATGTGACCCACCCACTGTCCGATGAAAAAATAGCTGAAACAAGGACTTCAACAGCAGCATATAAACACATCGCAAGTAACAAAACAAGAAAAAAAACTCTTTTTTTAAGGTGAATTACAGATTTTATTAAATATTGCTAAATTAATTTACAATCTCAACAGGTCAGATATTCCTTAAAGCAGAATTAAGTATTTTTCAGTAACACTGCTATTCATTTTCTAATATGCCTCTATGAAAAGTTATATCTCTATACAAAAGCAAGGGCTTGGCAGACATATATACATCTTTTAAAACAGGAGAGAGAGAGAGAGACAGACTGAGAGAGAGAGAGACAGAGAGTCGAGTTGACCCGGGTTTGGTTTCCGATAAGCTTCAGTGAACAGCAGTCGTGGTTATATGGCAGTGCGAGTATCGTTCTGAACACTCACTCTCTCCTGTATAGATATTACACTGCGAAGCTTCTGCACAAACACCTTGCTCTGATAATATGAAAGAAAGTACTGAGGGAGACCTTCTGCTCCAACGTTAATGCAGCCCCCCCAGAGCAGCTCCTCAAAAACCCGCATCACAGCAGGCACCGATGACCTTGACCAGATTAATGAGTCATACCATAGTGTTCTATGAAGTAGCATCCATTAGAATTAAGACATAAAAGCAAAGCTTACCGTTCTAAATAGTTTAAATGCTAATCTTATACTTGTACCGCACCGTAAACAAAATGACCCTTAAGCCAGAGTTATTTTCCCAACAACAGAAAACAAAAGGAAAAGAAAAAAAAAAAAGCTAAACATATATAATAAAATAAAATACAAAGGTCTAGAACGTAACATAAAACTTTTTCTGTGCCATGACAATCTTTTAAACTTCATTTATTTTTTTAGTTTTGAAATAAATAAATAAATAAGATGAGAAAAAAAAGAAAGACCCACAACAAGACTGCTATTAGAATTCTTACTGAACTGACCCTATGAACCTATGCCTCTACAGCATCCTATAAAGCCAAAGAGAGGGAAATAACAGAGAAAAGAAAACTCCTTCAACATGGGAGATGACCATCATCCCTTTAAGACACATTGTACAGCTCAATGAGGTTGCATATTAAATTATTAATATTGCACAAAATACAAAAATAAGACATAAAATACTGCTTGCTATACTGGTTTGTAAATACAAAAAAAGATGCTTTTGCAGCACGTTTCCAAGCAGCATCTAACTAGTCATGTCGTCCAGTATAGCCCCTCTATTCAAATCCCCCCGTATGATCCAATTCACTGCCATGCAGAAAACATTTGGCACCCAACTTGACAGAGGAAGGGAGAAAAGGGCTGATAAGAAGGTCCTTCCAGTGGCCTAAACCTCTTTTCTAAATGTATTTTCTTTATTATAATTTTTTTTTTTTTTTTTGGCAGATAATGTGTTTCTCTACGGGAACGCCACTCACCCACTCACCCATCTCTCTCACACACACACACACACACACACACACACACACACACACACACACACACACACACACACACACACACACAGGGAAGTTAACAGTGGTCTGTGTATACAGACGAGAGCGGTGCAGGTCAGTGAGCAGTGCGGTTCAAGGCCAGTGCATGAGCTCACACACATGCGCGCTTAGGCAGGCTGCTGGGGGTTCACGTTCATGTGCTGGGGATGTCCCAGGAGCCCGATCCTCTGCTTCTGTTTTCGCTGCTCCGTCATCTGTTAGGACATACACACAAATTTTAGCTTTTGTTCCCTTCCTCTGTCTCACTGCCACCCCAGCACACCAGGCATTTCCTGTGATGATGTATGTGCTATATCCATTCTTGTTGCCTTGGTGTGAATCCAAAAACAATGTGTGCTTGTTTGAGCCCTTGTTTGAATGACTGTTCCAGTGTTAGCAAGCACTTCTAGAATGTGGAGTTATATCTCAAAAAAGCAACATTACAAGAAAAAGACAAATGTACAGCTAACAACAACAACAACAACAATAATAATAATAATAATAGTAAAAATAATGTATTATTTATTACAATATAATAATATAATATAATTTACAATATAGTTGTAATTTAAAAAGAATAACTATAATAACAATAATAAAAAAAAGAAAAACAAAATCCATCCTTATTAATTTCCAGTCAAACGGCTATCAAGTACAATTTCTGAATTTTTCAGGAGACATTTTTGAGGAGATCAGATACAAGATAATCCAACTGTATAATAAAGGAGAAATTACAAGTAAACAGGAACTTGACTTAAAAAATAATTAAAGGATGTAAATCGTCTCTGACTGCACATCTACATGGTGGACCAGCAAGGTAGGAGTGTCTAATAGAGTAGACAGTGAGTGGACACAGTGTTTAAACACTCCAGCAGCACTGCTGTGTCTGATCCACTCACACCAGCACAACACACACTAACACACCACCACCACGTCAGTGTCACTGCAGTGCTGAGAATGATCCAACACCCACATAATACCTGCTCTGTGGTGGTCCTGTGGGGGTCCTGACCATTGAAGAACAGGGTAATACAGTATACAGAGAAACAGATGGACTACAGTCTGGAACTGTACAACTACAGAGTGTCCTATATGGTCAGTGGAGCTGATTACATGTACAATGATATGACCATGTACGTACATACATACAGTGGTACTTGTAAGTTTGTGAACACTTTGGAATTTTCTTTATTTCTGCATACATATGACCCAAAACTCCTAAAAGTAGGAAGCAGAACCAAGAACCAGTAAGAAGAACCAAATCAAATGAGACAAAAATATTAGACTTGGTTCTTTATTAAGGATAATTATCCAATATTACAGATCTGTGAGTGGCAAAAGTTTGTAAACCTTTGCTTTCTGGTGTGACCCCCAGCAATAACTGCAACTAAATGGTTCTGGGAACTGCTGATTACTCCAGCCTATCAGGTTGGAGGAATTTTAGCCCGTTCTGCCACATAAAACAGCTTTAACTCTGATATACTGGTGGATTTCTTTCCATGAACTGCTTGTTTTAGGTCCTTCCACAACATGTCTATTGGATTATGGTCAGGACTTTGACTTGGCCATTCCAAAACAGTAACCCTATTCTTCTGTAACTGTCTCTGGTAGGACGACTTGTGTGCTTGTTGTCTTGCTGCATGAGCCATGTTTTCTTGAGATTCAGCTCACAGACAGATGTCCTGACATTTCCCTTTAGAATTTGCTGGTATAATTCAGAATTCATTGTTCCATCAATCAAATGCTGTCCTGACCCAGATACAGCAAACAGGTCCAAACCATGATACTACCACCACCACCGTGTTCAACAGATGGGAGAAGGTTTTTATGCTGGAATGGGGTGTTTTTTCTCCAAACATTGCTTCTCATTGAAACCAAAAAGTTAAATTTTCGTTACATCCGTCCATAAAATACTGTTCCAATACCTTTCTGGCTTGTCCATGTGATCTGTAGCAAACTGTAGATGGGCAGCAATGGTCCTTTTGGAGAGCAGTGAGTTTCTCCTTGCAGCCCTGCCATGCACACCATTGTTGTTCAGTGTTCTTCTGATGGTAGACTCATGACCATTAACATGAGCCAATGTCAGAAAAGCCTAGCTGCTTAAAAGCTACCCTGGGTTCCTTTGTGACCTCGCAGACTGTTACATATTTTGCTCTTGGCAGGATCTTTGTTGGTTGACCACTCCTGGGGAGGGTAATGGTGGTCTTGAATCCCCTCCATTTGTACACAGTGTGTCTGACTACTGGAATGGTGGCATCCAAACTCTTTGGAGACTCTTCTTCTGAGGCTCCTCAGAAATCTCTTTTGTTGGTGCCATGATACACTTCCACGAACATGTGTTGTGAAAATCTGACTTTGATGGATTCTGGTTCTTTAAATAAAATAGGTCGCCCATTCACACCTGACTGTCATCCGATTGACTGAAAACACCTGATTCAAATTTAAGCTTCAAATTATATGCTAATCCTAAAGGTTCAAATCCTTTCGCGTTCACAGATATATAATATTGGTCAGATTATATTATTTAGGTCAGATTTATCCAGAAAAAGAGAAAATTCTAAAGGGCTCACAAACTTGTAAGCACCACGGTACATGTAAATAGTAGCACAATATTTAAGTAACACAGTCATTCGGTTTTTAAAAATATTACACTTTTGTAAAATACAGCATACAGACTCAAAACTCTTCCTGTGGGTTAGTCTTATTCTTTCTCAGAATGCTGCTGTCCTGAAAATGTACAGAAACACTAACTGACAGACAGACAGACAGACAGACAGACACACACACATACACACACAGTTCCAGCGAAATTCAGCCTCCTGTCACTAAAATCCCCTGAACTGACTCAACAACAGTTGCAAAAATATGCCAAAAGCTAACACAACCACAGATCACACACGTTAAAGTTAACATCTACAGGAAGTAAGCGCTCTCATGTCACAAAATAAAGAGACGGTCATTAAAAACACGAACAAACACCCAATGTTTGACATTTGACGTTATCAGCTGTTAAAGATCCTGAAAGAACATAGTCCAAGCCTAGTTTCACCAAACTACAAACTACAACAGAGAGGCTGGTTTAACAGTTTTATGAACTGGAACAAACGTCTGAACACACATGAAGTTGACCTGACCAGCAGAAGAGAGGATGGTGACCAAGACAAAGTTTCAGACCAGGGCTCCAACAACGGCTCTAGACATGATTCTGCAATGATAATGAACAGATCCACTAGGAGGACTAGGGCATTTACAGCCCTTTAGAGCAAAAAGTGCCACAGCAAATATGACTTCTATGATATTTTGTAACATTAAGAGGCTGTGAAACGATGTAACTGTGAAAAATAAGGTCTTAACAAGACTGCATCAAGAAACAACGATGGACAAACGTTCAGGGCTGTTAATAATGTTAGTGAGGTGAGGTATGTAGGCTGAGGGAATGTTTCGAAAATTCAAAGCTGCAATCAGGGATTTAAAAAACAGCAAAGGGACAGGCCTGGCCGCCTAAAGATCCCTAAATATCACTCGGACATGGTTACTGAAGGCTATAAACAACAATCAGTAACCTTTCAAACGAGATGACATTTTAGGTGATGTGAAAAACAAAATCATTCATAGTCTGGACTTGCTCATGTGTAGGAGTAAATCCTTTCAGGCATGGTTTTTAACCAGTGGTAGTTATAATGCACTGTTCATAGGCCTTCAGCATATTAAAACTTTATAGGATTTTAGGATGAATAATCTGCTAGGGGGAGATAATACACATCAGTGTGCCTTTTAAATGGGCCATAGAATGGAAAACTGTTTTTACTGTATTGTCATTGTTGAATAAGGGGAGTTCAGCACATAGAACTGACATACTGTGAAGCTTAAACACTGTTGTTCCTCCTTCAAATACAAATCCCTCACTTACAAAAGAGGACAGTACAACGGGCCGATTCCAAAATAAGAACTGTTACATAACAGACTCATTAATATTTACACCCCCAACATTACATACAACCACAACGAAGCTACAGAACCAAAATGGTGGACTATGTGAAGAAATCTAGTGTTCCAGGCTGGGAAGGGGATGTTGGCACTTTTCATTTCCTTCCCAAGGAACCCAACTGTCAGCGGTACATGGTTGATGTACATCTTTAAACCAGGCTTAAGTTGCTTCATAGCCACCAGCTTCTTAATCAAATGTTCCACCTTAAATGCTACAGCTTGAACAGGCACCAGAATGTAACTGCGGCATCCTTTGAAGGTGGAACAGAAATTTCACAAAACAAGCCAGAAAAGAGAAAGCCAATTTCAGCTCCCGCATCTTTAACAGGATCCTGGACAACTTTAATCCTGCAGTCTGCACATTTCACTCCTGACAGTTTCTCAAACTCTTGGACAATATGGAGCAGCTCCGCTCAGCGTTTGACCCTGAAGAGACTGAAGAGAGGAGCAGCTACAACTTTATTAGCATCACAACCCCAACAGCAGCCTGTAAGTAGCAGCCATGTTGTGTGATTGTATCCATGTTTGCCGGTTGAAGCAGATCATCTTAAACTGAGAGTTCCATAGTGAGGAACAACTTTAATCTACTGTGTGTTGATGTCCAGATGGAAAGCGAATAGCTAGTATAGGTAACGTTAGCTACTAGCATTAGCTCCTCTCTGTGTCTATATTAACATGTTTCTTCTGTGTGATCATTGCAGTGCCTCGCTGTAAACCAGCCAATCAGAAAAGAGCTCATCAAATCATTCATGAGCTCCCCAAAAAAGGGGAAACAGCTGGTTTCATTCTAGAACTCAATCACAGGGTGTATCATGGGCGTGTAAAACTGCATCTGGGTATTTTTCAACCCAACCAAAGTCATCAGAGAACAATTAAGACGTTAAATAAACACATTCTATGGCACCTTTAATCTAGTTTAAGATTATTTATAACTAGTGTCTAAAACTACTAATGCACAGGCTTATATTCCAGATCTCTATACATTTGGTACACAATGAGTAACATACCTAAACCGGGCCTGTTTTTCTCACTCCAGTTTAAAACATGCTCAAACTGATTTGTAACTAAAGCATACTTTACATGCCTACACCTCCAAGAAAGCTGAACACACATGTTAATGTAGAATATTTGGTAGAATGTCGTCGTATTTGTGCAAAAGTGAAAGGTGGTGGTTTTTGGACTGTTACTTCACCTTCTTTCAGGAACCCGAACGGTCATTTCCCCGTCTGGGACCGAGTCAAAAGAAGTTCTAGTTCCTCTTAGACACTTCTCATTTACAAGTCTCCTGATCACCAGATATATACACACACAGAGAGACTGTTTTTTTTTTGTTTTTTTTTTTACAAGAAACTTTCACATTTCCCCTGTATTTTAGTTGAATAAAAACATCACTCTCGTCACCGGATCACCTGTAGCATTCATTCAGATTCAAATCATCTCCGCCTGTGATGCTATTTATGTGTGGAAACAAACCGAGCTGGTTCGGAGAATTTTGTCTGGACTACAATAAGAGCTGATTCAGAATGAAACAACACTTGGCCTCGTGACGCAGGTGAAAGATCATCTTAGTACCACATGGGTTTGTTGCGCTGATCACAGATATGATCACAGACAGATGAAAGAGAGAGAGAAAGAGAGAGAGAGAGAGAGAGAGAGAGAGAGAGAGAGAGAGAGAGAGAGAGAGTGAAAGATGACTCACTGCCCTTTGCTCTAATTAATCTTCTTTCTAAAAAAAAAAAAAAAAAAAAAAAATCAACAACCTTCAAGGTTCTGTCTTAAACCAGTCTTAAACTTCCATCAGTCATTGACCCGAAAATGCCTGACCACATGTACCATGCCTGCGATATGCGTCAGTGTTATATGTGCAGTAAGTTTGACTTTTAGTGTCAGCTCAAAAGGAAACTCAGCCCAGGACCTCAGAGCCTGAGTGAACATGAAACAATTTAAATAACACAGCTGTTCATTTCTGGCTCAGGTCATATTCTTACATTCTGTTCAGTTCCGAGTCGTACAGGGTTCCACTACTGTTACATACATTTGATGTATGCATTTGTGCGCTGCTGATGATCAGACGGCATTTATCCTGACACGTGCGAGATGACTCTGATGATTCTTTTCTCAGTCTAAATGAAAGGCGGTGTTAAGGTTTTGCCTTTTTGGTGTAAGACCTACAATAATAGGTGGTGTTGAAATAGGAATAGCTCATGAAGGCAGTATTAAGTATGTTGTTATATGTTTAATCAGCTGTCCCCAAAAACATCAGTTCACTCGACATGCCAGCTAATTTTCCCGGCTGCTGTACCAAACTAGCATTTTACTTGCATCAGGCAGGCAAACATCATTGTTAAAGCCTGGCAACAGGGATGTGTATATACAGCTTGTCAATACTAATATTTATCAACACTCTTCTATAATTATTGATACTACTCTCCATAATTTGGTGCACAACACAAAGACATGATATGAAAAGATGTGAACAGATTCCAAACGAAACAGGCAGTGATCATCTGAATCTGACTTCGGATTCATAGTTTTAATACTGGTAGCATTTTAAAGGATTTAAGCTATCAAAATATCCTGCCTAGAGTTTAAGTGTAGAAAACTACCTTAAATACGTGTTACGGTTGGACAGGTAGCACACAAGTCCATCACAACGCTGGAAGGCTGCACTGAAGACCTAGATGGAGCAGCTGCTTTGCATTTGCTTTGATCAGATGCTTAACCTGTTCTCTCACCTGTTCCTTCAGTTCGGTCAGCTGGCTGGACAAGTTAGAGACCAGTTTCATGGTGGACTCCAGCTTCTCCTGCAGATTCCTGATCTCGTTTTGCTCGCCCTCCGCATCGCTGCTCACCAGCGACATTGCCCGCATCCTTGGGAACCAGTCGAGGTTGTGCTCCTGTTGACCAATTAGAACAGAACACCTTTAAAATCTCACACATCCATTTCACATGAACACAAAACCAACAACCGGCAGGACTGCACCGAGGCACTACACTTACATGCACACAGTAGCTTGACTAAGCTCGACTAAGTTGACAACATGGAATCAGTAAGCAGAGAAAACATTTTCCCTCTGTTTCAAAATATCAGCGTTCTTTTTTTATATCCCTCCATCTAAATATCTCATGATGTATATCATCATGTCATCATATTTTGTTTCCAAAAAGAACAAACCGTTTCATCCTTTATCACTCATGTTTGGCACAAAGTGGCATAAGGCTGCTGTCCCACATATGAGACTGCAGTCTGTGGAGCCGTTAAACGCAATTCTATTTACAGTTTGGTCAATATCAATCCACATACTTTTGTCAACTAAGACCTAAACTGGATCACGGCATTCAAAACCTGCTGTTCACATGTTCGTATCCTAGTTAAAATGGCGTTCCTAGACTGTCAGACTAATACCTGTCTGTTGGTGTGCACGTAAACATAGTGTAATCGGAGTACCTAAGAACAAACCTATCATTTCTGGCAATAGCAAATGATCACCTTATTCGCTAAAATGGGTTTTTGTCTTCTAGGGACTTTCAGCTTTACTCAACTACGACTATCCACTCTTGAGCCAAGTTTCACCAACAGCTTTCTTTTGAACTCAAATGAATGTGATGCCAAGTGGCACTCTTGCTGATTACTTTTAATTGCTTTCTTTTTTTGCTAATTAAGTTATCCTTGTCTTTCTGTCTGCAAGTGTGTCCCCCCCCTCTGACATCAAATTCTGTCGTGTAATTTAATCATGGCACAGGAAATGACCCTTCAACAGTCACATGAGTCTTTGGAAATCGTCCCCTAACACAGCCTGCAGTGTCTACTTCGCCTCCTATCCGAGGGGAAAAACTGTTCTGTTCCATCCTGCAGAGGAATTTCACAGATTACCCATCCTAATTTCATCAACTTAAACATCCAGGAAAACACTTTGTTGTGTCCCTGCCTCGCCTCTAGATGAAATCAAGCATGCAGTCTGCCCTCGTGGACTCTTCGGGTCATAATGTGACAGAGATACGGTTCTCCTTTGGGAAATCACCGTCTCTTAAGAGAGGGGCCAAAACACAAAACAATGTGGCTCATTTATGAGACTTGTGAGGCTTGGCAACCGTACTTCCTGTTGATCTCTTAACAGAGTGAGTGAATGACTCTCTCTTTCCAGCAGTGACCTTCCTACTGCCAAGTACCCAATAAAATGCCATCCGCTTTCAAGAATTTTATCTATGTAATGGAATTACAGGCATCTTTAAAGAACTCATAAAAGATTTCCGGCTTATAGGAGCAACAGGACGTGGCAGCTGATGGTGCAGGGCCCGAAAAGAATCTAGGATCTGCTCATGATACAAATGGCACACGTCATTAGTATCGCTGCTCTGGTTCACCTGAGTTATGCTACATGACCGCATAGCAGACCAGGTGTGGGCAATTCTGGTCAGCCTGTAACCTGGACTGGAGAGTTTTTGATATTAATGGAATACACGTTGATGGAAAAAGGACTTTAATAATGAATTTACTGAGGACATCAGGAAGGAAGCAATCAAAACCCATGTAACATATTTCTCTATGTAACAGAACAGAATCCAGCATAACATATGCCCAGTATGCTCACATATGTTATATATAACTTGGCCCATCATAAACAAGACCAATAAACAGGTAACACCACTGTGCAGCTATGCAATTTGGACTGAAAACCAGATTAATCCTGAAAGTGATTTACTACAAATATTCATTAGTTGAACACAATATGAATCATCCGAAAAGCTGCTATGTGTTGCAATAAGGTGTATTATCAAGCAGCAGGGATCCACAAACGTCTGTAATATGTTTTACTACTACAGAGAGGAACTCGAATACTGAAAGGGAAATAATACTGTTTTTGAAATGTTCAATCATCAGTGCTCGATTATCTGCCTGACAGGCTACAGACAGGGTGAGGTCATCTTGTGCAGTCACAGTAAATCAATAAATTAGTTACCCTCATTGCTTTTCACTTCTCACTTTTCCTTCCGCTCAGTATCTCTCCAACTCCCGTTTTGCTATTATTATTATTATTATTATTGTTGTTGTTGTTGTTATTATTGTTATTAATTTTTGGGAAAATGATCTTGTAGTTTTGTGCAAGTCACTTCAGACACACAGCTAGAGCCATGAAAGCTTTATGCCAATAATACAGACCAGCTTTCAGATTTGGCGCCATGAGGAGCTACGAGCTGAGAGACAGCTAATGCAAAGATACGTATTAGCATGGAAATGTGGCTGATTTTTCCAGTCTAATATTACATGCCATGACTAAAACACTTGCTGACTACATGAGAGCCTATTACTCAATAACCAGTATTTGGTAACATTTTACTGTAGTGTCCTTTTTTATAGTGCTACATAACACCTATATAAGCATGTCATGAGAACTGACATAACCCTACATAAATGTTTCTATATGATTATTCTAATAGGCATCATCAAACCTACTTTATTTAACTTTGATCAAAACCTTTATAATGGATGACATCAACTGGAATAACATATACAAACATATATAACAAACTATATATATATATTTACACACACACACATACATGTAGATAGGGATACAGAGTTCAGTTCTCATGATAAGCTAAGCTTTATGAAAAGACCACAGTGTGAAGGAAGTAGCTGAATCTGCAGGTGTATGGAAGTGTACTGTCATACGGGTCTACCAACAGCGGCTAAAATCCCAGTCTACAGGGACTTCTCCTTGGAATTGTGCCAGGGAAGGCATTCACCAAATATGGACCAACTTCACTGATGCAGGGGAGCTGAACACTGATGTGGCCTACATCCAGAAACTTGTCCAGTCCATGCCAAATCCAGTCACAGCTGTTATTGGTACTTATATGTGGTTAGGTATTATATGTGATTAAGAACGTTTCAGTCACAGGGGATTCATTTTTTTTGTCTGGTGAGCTTAATATTAAATTATAACATTATTACAACATTAAAAAACAAAATCAAACAATATTACTAAAATATGCTTTTGTCATGTATTCAGTATACTCAGTACAGCAATTTTATTTCCACTGCCTCACTGAAATTCTGCATTTTGCATATTCTGCACATATTGTAGCAATACACCTCAGTAGTGGCACATGATGACTATTAAGCAGAAATAAGGTTAACAATTAAGGAAACAATTTAGTAAACAAGTGTTGAAAAAGACTGCATTTGTAACTGGCATGGCGAAGCGAACTCTTGTCAGTGAACACTGAAGTGATGAAGGCTTCAGTGGGACAGTCTGAATAACTGTCCTACAGCTCTGAACCGCTCACTCGCTGGCAAGCTCTCGTTTACTTCCGGTAGGCTATCTAGCCAGTTCGCGGTCTGAGGCAGTAGGAAACTTATTTTACTGAGCCTGGAGTCAAAACCGACACTGTTACCAGGAACTCGCGTGAGTCTCGTAACGTACGCCAAATCACCCAAAACTGCATGTTAACTGTGAGAAGCCCGAATTTGGCTTGATAAGCATTTCTTTCCACACAGAAGCGAGTGAGTTTATAAACACGGTAAATGTATCAGTAATTCAATTTTTTTTCTGCTTTTGAATATTTTAATGTCCAAACACGATCAGAAATTTGCTGCTCTTACTGGACGTAAGCAGTGAAAACAGGTGAACCTTGCGTTCACACGCCAAAATCACGGCTTTTTAAAAGTAAGAAATCTTCTCTTAGGGTCCAATTTGAGCTCATTTATTTATGGCTTTAATTATTTTGCAGCTAAAACTGATCTGAAGATGTCCTGACCTTTTTTAGGGTCCACGTTGAACCAACTACAATTAACCACAATCATTAGTCAACAAGCAATTATTTGAATTGTTTTACCGCCCCAATTACAACACTGCTTAAAATAATCTAAATGATCTTCGGTGTGATCGGGGTACAAAAAGGTGCATCTGCAGAGAAGTCCCCTTCTCTCGACGTGCACACACACGCACTCGCGCACACACAGGGAAATCACGCAGCCAGTGATGCATAGTCGCTTACACTAATTCTGAGAATAGAAGAGGAGTGTGTGCGCATGTGTCTGTGTGTTTTTGTTCACTTCCTGTGCATGCACACACACACACACACGCACGCACACTCCCTCACCCAGTAGTTTGTGTTTATTGCCACCCACTGATGTGTCTGGCTACGTCCAGCTGTCAGCTAGCCTAGTCATCTCAACCACAGTCACCCACATCGCCATCCTTATCAGCTCTGCTCCACCACACCTTCAAACAAACCTTCACTCCTCTACCATTTCTCAATTATACATTCATTCATTCCATTCAACTCATTTTATCCATTACGAGTCAATCAAGCGCTTTTACATGTCATGTGTGTGTGTGTGTGGACACAACTGCTAACTATGGACCTCACAAGGTAAACATTTTGTCTGTTGAGGCTTTAAAGGTTTTGATGCTTCCTACATAGAAGCCGTCGGCGACAGCGCTTTCCTTTTGACTTTGTACAGCTTGCAGCGTATTCCTTATGACGCGGCTACAATACTGAATTATGTAAAACGACTAACATTGTTTCAAAAGCAGTTTCAAAAAAGCTACAGACGTCTTCAGTACTATAAACCTGAGTGATGTAATGATTAAACATGAATTTATCATCTTTAGCTACCTGAACACTTGTAACAGACTTCTTTCCAGTACGGTTATGGCTAACACAAGGCATATTTGTGTAAAAGCGGTTGCAGAGCATATTAGATGACAGCAAACTGGGCCTTGGGCAAAACCCCCATTCATGCTACTTTCATGTGTCAATGGAAGTTGCTCTAAATAAATCTGTCAAAGTAAATGTAAAATGTCATTGGCATAAACATTTCATGTTAAGCCTAAAATTAGAAGCATTTAGGTCATATCGTTTGCAGCTAAACTTTCTGCCACTCTTTCATCCGAATTATGATGACGTATGGCTCTGTTTTCACTGTTCTAAAACAGGTAATTTGCACATGGGGCTTTTCTGACTGCTAGTAAATTAAGTACAAATCTTTGTCTCGCTAAAGACTACAGCTCGCTGATGCTCTAAAGTCAGTGGAGTGTGATAACTGTGTAAAATATTTTTTTTTGTTATTGTTTACAGATGGCCATGGTCATCCATCTTTACCAAGACACAGGTGGGGACACGCTTCCAGCACATAGGTGGGGGACAGGCTACATTCTTGAAATGGCCAACAAAATTTGTCCATTAAATTTTGTCTATGTAGATACAACCAAGCAAACACACCACCCCCTCCCCCAACCCACTGGTTAGGACCTCAAGAGCTTAACCACCAACATAATTCAGAACAGACAGAGGAATCGACATTTTACAAAATTACATTTTGGGAAGGAAAACAAAATGTCACTTTAGACCTTCTGGATGTTCCGGATACGTTACTGACTGTAAATATGTGCCACAGTCTAATCAGGTATAACATCAGTGCACAGTCACAGCAGCAGCTCTATGCCAGGAGTCGTTACTAAAACATACAGCTATAAGGTAAAACGCATCTTAATGACTGTCAGAAGCTTTTTCACAGCGTGAGGTTTAACAAAAAAAGGCCCATTCATATGAACTACCATTATCTTAGATTTATCACACTATTAGAATTCCATACGTGCGTTAGAATAAATCAACATAATCGTAAAGGTGCTTTTTTGGTTTTTGACTAAAGTTTAGATCTGGCACTAATAGGTAATCTCTATTTGCTGTATCTGTAGCACAGATACCACAGACAGGTATCTGTGCAATAAAGTGAAGCTTGAAAACACATTTATAAGAGAAGTCCATGGGCAGGTGACATTAGGAGAAAACTCTAAAGAATTCCATTACTTATCCCAAAAAAATGTTTACCATTCCAATTTTTTCCATTTAGACACAGTGCGAGTTCAGAGTGCTGTTCACTTCTGTCTGAAAATCAGTCATAACCTAATAACTATTCCATTGTGTGGTGTTGCCTACACATGTTCCTTCAAGTGTCTCAGACTGTTGTTGTTCCAGTCTGTGATACTGTAGCTAAATTGAGGAAAACGTACAGTAATACACTTGCTTCGTGAGTCATACTGCAATCCTCACTTCCTCTACTTTCAGTTCTACAGAAAAGAGAACTAATGCTATTTCTATGAAGAAAAAAAAAATCCCTCCAAACGTGAATATAGAGATTACTCAAATCCACATCCGTTTTCAGTGGGGTCTAACATGGAAACAAGGCTGCTGATGAAATTGTCACCAGCTAGTGGTATTTCTGGATAAAATTTCAGGAGTAAAAAAATTGGAAAGGTTTTTATTAAATGTGGGATATGGCAAGCAACTGCACCTCCATCTGTGTGTGTGTGCACGCATGTCATAGTGAACACCTCCAATTGTTCTGTTCCGTGACTTTGTTTACACTTGACAGCATTGCCAGTAAGTCTGTGTGTATGTGTGTGTGTGAGAGAGCAAGAGAGAAAGAGATAGAGACCTCCTGCCACAACAAATTCAACTGCATCTGCTGCTTCAATGGAAATGAAGGAAGTGTGAATTTCATTACTAATACCACTGGCACACACATTAACACACGCACGCACACATACTAACACACGCTCACGCTCACGCACACACACAGGATGCTCTGTGGTCTGAACAGCAACAATGACGTCAGACCTAAAACCAGCCCCTTGATCCTGCCTACACAAATCTCCCGTAGAGCAATATTTCTGGTGTCATGAGAGTCGTGCATAATATAGGAGAGGAATATAGGTCAACTTCCCATCATCTACCGGCGTCTGAACGACAGGGCACACTCGACTTATCCGGCACCCCTCCTGTGATGCCTCTCCTAAAAGAAACCTTCGAAATACCCACTTCAAAAATATGCTGAGGTGTATTAATACGGCAAATACTGCAGACCTGCCGCGAAGCCACACAAATTAACACCTACAAGTTTTATCGGAAGCCCTCTTCCACTACGTCATCATCACTTCGGTGGTCGTGTGTGGCAGATTTGTAAACCCTCAGTTTATCTCGTCATCTCTCCCTTTACTTCTACTTTCTTCTAATGCTCTGAGAGCGGAAAGCTGAGAAGCCTGTTCTCTGTTTACCACAAAATATGTGTGTTTTGTGCGTAGGTTTACTGCTCTCTGTGTATGTACGTGTGTTGGCAGCATGAAGTTTCAGTGGTACTTTGGTTTTTATTGAGAAAGAGGAAGGGACTAATGCGACGAAATCAATCACTATGCTCCGTCGCTATCCTAAGTATCTCACTTGAAAAGGTTTTCTTGTTATATGCTTAGAAGGGAACGGCAATTTGATGAACTAAATGAACTTCTGCATAATTCAGTATATTTCAGGATCTGAAATGCTCCATTCTAGAGAAACGTACTGAGACAGAATCTTTCACTGTGGTGGCGTTTGGAATCATGACATTTGAAGTGCCTCGGCGAGCTCCCTCACAGAAAATCACTAAACCAAAGGCATATTTCTGATGCTTGTGACATTGTTTAACAATACTCTCCAGACAAGGTAGGACGACATCTAAAGTAAACTAGTTACTTGCATCTGCAACGACTGCTCCATTTTCATTGTACACAACATTACATACAAAACTTTTTTTTTTTTTGGTAAAATAAATAAAATGTCTATTTTATCCCGTATCCCCATCAGAGCCAATAAGCTCCTCCATTACTCCATGCCACATCAAATTACTCCATGGGTGTCAAATTTGAACTGAAGAGTTGAAACAAACCACCCAGTAATTAGTGTGGCTCATAAATCCTCTGCCACAGACTTCAGGGCGGTGCACATGTATATGCAACAGCCACCTCAGGGAGCGCAAGTACGTGTGCGTTTGTGTTCGGGTGGCATGAAGGGCAGCTAATCTTCAGTCAGGTGCTTCCTCATGAGACCGCTCGGTGCCCCTCACACAGAGGCCGGGAACGGGGCCAGTGGCCAGCGGATCAGAAACTGTGTCACCAACCAAAGTGCGATGACTGCGTCAAGAGAGTAACCACCTGTGAAACAGGGGCTTTCCTCTGCACTTCTTCTTCCATAAACGCCCTTACAACGTTACAGCTCCATACTGCTCAGATCAGAACGCTACTTCAGTGGAGGCACGCAAGGAGTGGCTGATTAAACTGATTAAATAAAAATCTAATGTACTGTTTTGACCAATCACCGACGGTTCATTGGAATCATGATAATGCATATTTTTAAACTTATCTCCTGCTCCCTTATACAGCAAGAAACATACACATGCATGATTTGCCACAGTGTTTTCATACAAAGTGTTCGTAGTTGGAAAGTGTAGCTCAGTTAAGCCCATTTTTAGGCCTGTGCCAGTAACTTATTTGGGTAACGGTCTAGAACATAACCATGGTAAGCGATTAAACGGGGTTTCTGAGGGGGGTATTTTGGGGGTATGTGATGTCATATTTCATTTGGAAAGAACGAACAGAAAAGTGAATGTCACATCATTTAGGGCTGCTTAGCTTAGCATGATGCCATCTTTTCTAAAGCAATTGAACATGAAATTGATGTCTTTAGTTTTTCGAGAGAACTCATGTTGTCTGTTACGTCTGAAACCTGATGCTGTGGTCTGAGAATGTTGTAAAATGAACATCACAACACAGAAGGCTTTTGTACTGCGTTAAGCAGCGTAGGCCCATGTACAGAGCAATTTTATCTACGCTAGGTACAATAAATGTGCTATTATATGTTCAGCTCCGGGAATCTGGGAATACTAGCATCTTGCTACAGATGGCCTGAAATACAACAATAAATGAATGACCCTTTTTTTTTTTTTTAAACACATCATTGGTATGGATGTGCATTCTGAATAATTTTGATATTCATTAGAGATAATGAACGAAAAATAGGTTAAAAAAATCTAAGACTTTGGCCAAAATACCTTTTCTTTGGGTGACAGTACTGGTGAACAAGCATGAAAAGGAATATACTGTTGTACATTTAATGACTTTTAAAAAAGCCTCAAGAAATCAGCAGGCATTTGTGCCTGATGAGACTACTTCAGATGAGCTAATGAGCTAAATGAACTAAAATGCACAACAGTTGATACTGACGGAGGCGTGTTGTGTACACAAGGTCTTTTTGTTATGTGCCGAAATGTTGATTTGTTAGAGAAATATATTTACATTGTTTCTGGGCCTAGCTAACATCAGAATAACAGATACCGGAACATCAGTAGGACCCGAATACTGCCACCTTGAACAGTTAACAGAAAATCTGTACACTATCCGGTTAACAGAGCACTTGTATCCAATCCTAGTCACTGGGGACTGCTGCTGGGCTACCTCGGTTAATAATTACCAGGCACAGTAATAATAATGCTCATTATTCATTCAATTAATTGGAAGATTATTTGATTACTAATATAAGTGATGGTGGCAGCACTACGTCAGCACTGTGAAAAGGGACATTAAAGGACAGATTGGATAATTAAATCGAGCACACAAGACCATTTCTAAGACATTTTCAGGGGTTAATCCTTCCCAGGAGCTGTTCTGTCACGGAGTCACATCCACTGACCGATTCGTCGAAGTCATTAGAATAAAGAGTTTTTCCAGGGAAGTTGAGGTCATCTTAGTTAAAGGTCATTATTATTACTTGCGGAGCGGGACGCACAAACATTCAACACAGGCATTCCCACACAGCTTAGCTGCAATCATGAGGCTAACGCCAGCTCCTCTGGCTATCTTACTGGAGTTGTGCATTCAGCAGTCAAGCATTAGATGGCTTCTCTTGTGGATTAACACATTCCAAGCTGCTGCCAAAGCTGCTCTGAGTCTTAATGCAGACAGACAGTTTCGGTAATAGTGCTCCAATCTGGGGCTAAAACACGAGTTCTGCTACCCTTATTACATAACTCAGCCGGGGCGGGATGGGGTCAGTTGACGGATTTGCTGGCTAGGAATGTGGTGGAAAATACCCAGCTAAAGCAGTCCGCTCTGTCTAAAGACCCCCACTTCGCTTCCCCACCCAAACGAGCAAGGGTCATATGAGTTCACTAGAATGATTCAGAATCATTAGTGTTTCTTGGCTCTTTCATTTTCTCTTCCAACAGGATCAGCCTACTCCAAAATAAAGGGGGGGGGTATGACATCATTATATGTTTGTTGTAAACAGATTTTAGCAAATGTCCTCAAACTTACGGATCAACTATTATAACAGCAAAATAAAGAAAAAAAAAATCTGGTAATTTGTCAAAATGGGACCGAATCACTGCCAAAAAGGGAGCTCTATCTGCCTGCGCTTAGCAGAGTTACTGAAAGTTTCTGAATGAATGTGTCTGAGTAGGCACTGATGCTGATTTTGCTATCAAAGGCTTTGCCGTCATTTCAAACGGGCCACATTACATATGTGTATTCCGAAGAAAAACTGCATCAGAGAATTGATCTACAGCTGCGAAGCTTACGCAGAACTGCAGGCGTGCACGCGCACACACATACTATTTTCTCATGTGAAACAGTTTAACACACCATTATTCTATGATTCAGTCTGACAAAGTATGCGACCCACCACTCTCACAACCTTGCGCAGCCCAGTGTCCATAAAATGCACAGCTGCAAACAACACTGTAGCATTCAAGCACACATTTGATTACACACAAATACCTCAAAGGCAAGGTCTGTAAAGTGTAAAGTGGTCAGAGGTGTTCACCCGTCATTTGCTCCCAAATGCTTTGCATTGTGCCAGGAGCTCCATGGCAAGTCTTCTTAGTTGTGGCAGTTTCATTTTCATTCATACACAGGCTAGATTATCAGGCTCACATTTGCCCAACTTCTAAGAAAGAGACAGTATGGCTGACACTGATTAAGAGGACTGGAGTGCATGCCTGACCACATGGCTTTGACTGAAAATAAAATCTGTTCATCTTCAACACTGACAGGCTTTGCCCCTTAAATGGTGAAGTTTTAGTTTTGGTTCCCAGCCTGTTTTTTTTTTTTTTTATCTGCCAGTTAGCTTCACATGCTTCTTAAAATAATCATCTAATTCTAAGTTTGGGGATTAGTTTTGGACCAATCTTCAGCAGGAAGATAGATCTAGATCTCCAGAGAAGCATGGTCTTAAATAAATTCTGCAGAAGCACAGACTTCCAGGAGCAGTGCTGAACCAAACGCTACAGGAACGTGGCTCTCCAGGAATAGGGCTGTAACTAAATGCTGCAGGGCAGTACATGTCCAGGAGCAGCTTTGAAACTAAACTCTGCCAAGACGGTACATCTCCAAGAGCAGTACTGGAGCTAAACTTTAGTGTAGAGTAGATTTTTAAGGAACCAGAGACAAAACTAAACAGGGCACATTAGATACAGCAGTGAGCTCTAAAGGAATATGGTCAAAATTGTATATAAACAGGGGTAGAACATGACTAACAACAGCAAGTGTCCAAGAATGGGGCTGTAAAGCATTTCCTGGAGCAGACACGAGCACCTTTCATCAAAAACACTTACCCTGATCATCTCTGCAACATAGCTCTCTGGTCCTGTGTACTCAGTAGAGTCCTTCACCTTAATAAGCACAATGAAGAAGAGGTAATGCCACATATTGTGCTCCACCTTGATGTGCTCCTCAAACGTCACCGTCTTGTTGTCAAATTTGTCTCTCTCCAAGCCTGCAAGTGCACATATAAAGTTTATAAGCGTTTTAGTGTTATACTTATTCAGCATAGAACTAAGAACTAATAACTTGACCATAATCATTGATCTTCTTGACCAGACAAGAGGACTTTTTTTTTTTTATTAGATGACCCAAGAGAAAGTCCTTAAGGTCACAGGTCACCAAATTTATCCACATAGGCTTTCACTGTAATCAAGCAAGAGTACAACATATTGTACCGGTTTACTTGTTTGGTTCAATCCATCTTCAGATAATTATGTATGAGAGGTGCTCCTGCTTGGTTGGAATGAAAACCTGGAGCCACCCTGGCCCTTTGTGGTGAAGGCTGGTCGCCTGATCTTGAACTCTATCTCTCACTTAAACAGAGAACCTATGGGTTGGCTCTACTCTTTAAATGACTGCCTCCTGGATCATTCCAAATGTATCTTAGATGTTCCAAGCTCCTTTTCCTGTTAGCTCTGTCTTTCTCTCTTCAACCAGGATCGACCTGAGGAGGATGGGTTCCCCCCTCGAGCCTGGTTCCTCTTGAGGTTTCATCCTTACTCTAAGGGAGTTTTTCCTCACCACTGTTGCCTCTGGATTGCTCACGGGGGCTTGGACCTGGATTTCCTTCCTATGTCTGTACATGGACATGGTGTTTTTCTTTTCCTTTATATAAACTAATTTTCTGTACAGCTGCTTTGAGACAACATCAGTTGTAAAAACGTGCTATACAAATAAATACTGATTGATTGATATTGATTGATAACCCCTGAGACACATGAACCCTAAAGAGCAACAACGAGGACCTTCAAAAAGAGCAATCTTTGGCAAATAAACCCAGACCAGTTCAGACTAATTCATCACTGCTGAAGAATTACACTGTTACACAGCAGATAACAAGTATCTTTCCAGTTGCAACAGCTGACTTCAAATCATCCAAAGAAACATTGGCCCTAATAAGGAGGAGTTAGGAACGTTTTTCCAGTTTCGATATTCCTCCAGTTCCACTTTATGTTTCATCACTGTGGGAGGAAGTAATCTGTAAACAAATGTGTCTGTCTAAGGGTGTGAGTGTCATAAGTAAGTGGGGGCGATAGATCTTGTGACAGTCACATTATAGAGTTTCTCTTTACGTTGAATGGCGAATGACCAGTGGAGACTCTGGCTGCAAATTGTCGCTGAGGTTGGATCATCTCTAGAGGACCTATATCTGAAAAGGTTGATATATTCTAATGTTTCATATACAGTGCTCTGTTGTTCAGTGAAATGATTAGTCCTGATTAGTTTAAAGTAACACCTACGGGAAAAAAAAGACAAATGTGATCCCAGTAAACGGTAGTTTCAGTATAAGCACACATCCTACACATGATTCACACATTTGAGCAAGTCATAAAACTCCCCTTTGATGATGAGCAGTGAATTGCCAAACAAAGGGCCTAAATTGGGTATTCCATCACAGGAAGACTATGAATTTCTATGTGTGTGTGTGTGTGTGTGTGTGTGTGTATATACGCGTGTGAGAGAGTGTGTGAAGACACCACCACAGTAACAGCCATGACTAAGGCTTCTTGGAAGAGGGGGCGTCTCGATGTTTACACCGTTTGAGCGAAAACAGCTCTCACTGTGCCTGCTAACCGGGCAAGCAGTTACAAAAGGTCTTCCGGATACACAAAGCATAGATGGAATCTACCACTAAAGATACTCTAAGCAACACGGGAGTATCGTTTTAATGTAGCACTGGTCACATCGTTGCCCACATGGCTTGTTACAACAGAACAGGAAGTTGACCACAAGAAAGAGGGAAAAAATTTCCCGGCCTTTATTTGTCATGGCTATACTAACTGAAGTCCTTTCTATATGTTGTTTCCCTGCAGGAGTGAACTCAACTCCTACATGAATATATCTACTCACCACAGATGAAGCACGTGGTCTTTAGTACCTCTTCTTTTTTTTGCTTTTCACTCCTCAGGTCAGCAAAGGTGTCGATGATGACACCAAAGATTAGGTTGAGGACAATGATGATGACCATGAAGAAGAAGAGCAGGTCATATATAACTCTGGCTGCAAAGAGAGGTTCCTAGAGAAGAGAAGAGAAGAGAAGAG